>OZ005681.1:50054446-50691946 GCA_963930675.1 Gnaphalium uliginosum | reverse complement strand
CCCTAAACCCTAAACCCTAAACCCTAAACCCTAAACCCTAAACCCTAAACCCTAAACCCTAAACCCTAAACCCTAAACCCTAAACCCTAAACCCTAAACCCTAAACCCTAAACCCTAAACCCTAAACCCTAAACCCTAAACCCTAAACCCTAAACCCTAAACCCTAAACCCTAAACCCTAAACCCTAAACCCTAAACCCTAAACCCTAAACCCTAAACCCTAAACCCTAAACCCTAAACCCTAAACCCTAAACCCTAAACCCTAAACCCTAAACCCTAAACCCTAAACCCTAAACCCTAAACCCTAAACCCTAAACCCTAAACCCTAAACCCTAAACCCTAAACCCTAAACCCTAAACCCTAAACCCTAAACCCTAAACCCTAAACCCTAAACCCTAAACCCTAAACCCTAAACCCTAAACCCTAAACCCTAAACCCTAAACCCTAAACCCTAAACCCTAAACCCTAAACCCTAAACCCTAACCCTAACCCCTAACCCCTAACCCCTAACCCCTAACCCCTAACCCCTAACCCCTAACCCCTACCCCCTACCCCCTACCCCTAACCCCTACCCCCTACCCCCTACCCCCTACCCCCTACCCTAAACCCTAAACCCTAAACCCTAAACCCTAAACCCTAAACCCTAAACCCTAAACCCTAAACCCTAAACCCTAAACCCTAAACCCTAAACCCTAAACCCTAAACCCTAAACCCTAAACCCTAAACCCTAAACCCTAAACCCTAAACCCTAAACCCTAAACCCTAAACCCTAAACCCTAAACCCTACACCCTACACCCTACACCCTACACCCTACACCCTACACCCTACACCCTAAACCCTACACCCTAAACCCTACACCCTAAACCCTACACCCTACACCCTACACCCTACACCCTACACCCTACACCCTACACCCTACACCCTACACCCTACACCCTACACCCTACACCCTACACCCTACACCCTACACCCTACACCCTACACCCCGAACCCCGAACCCCCAACCCCGAACCCCGAACCCCGAACCCCGAACCCCGAACCCGGAATCCTGAATCCTGAACTCCTAAGCCCTATACCCCAAACCCCAAACCCCAAACCTCAAACCCCAAACCCCAAACCCCTAAACCCTAACACCTAACCCCTAACCCTACACCCTACACCCTACTCCCTACACCCTACACTCTGGAACCCAGACCCTAAACCCCAGACCCGAGACCCTAGACCCCCAGACCCCAGAAGAGAATACATACAACTGCTTTTATGTCGCTATTTTCATGTTAACACTAGTACTAAACTCGATATATTGGGTGCATGAGTTATTTTACTAATCCTGAAAGTCCCCCACATCATAGTTTGTTAGTATCGTTATAACGTGAATGTTAATGAATTGTACTATTTGGGATTGACTCCCCCCGTCCGGGTTAGTCGCGCCAACTGGTTTAACGGACGCATTATCATTTGTTCATACGAGTGTTGGATTAGGCACTCGCTGGGAGGCACCCCGATCGTGGCACTTGATTGTGACACGACACCACAGTTAAGCTCGAACTATGAGCTCATGGCAACAATATACCCTATTTTTGCTTTTTGCAATGCATTACTTATCATTGTTGAATGATACAAACGGAAATATTGTGTTCCATACGATGTTATATCAACTGTTTACAAACCTACGAACTCACCAGCTTTATGCTGACATTTTATTATGTATTTCTCAGGAGACCAACCGCAGTAGTTTTGCTTTTGGAAGGAGATAGCTCGAGTCGCATATTTTTCATACGTTTCCCAATCGGCACCCTTAGCGACACTAGCCTCTGTGTCGCAAGAGTATCCCAATCGGCACCTTTTGCGACACAAGTTTTGGTGTCGCAATGGGTCCTAATGTCGCACCAAACCTGCGACACAAACCTTTAGCGACACAAGCCTTAGTGTCGCATATAGCGACACTAACCCAGTGTCGCTAAAAACACAGAATCTAACCCAGCTCGACCCCAGCCAGGGGCTCTGCCCCTTGGACCCCGCCAGGGGTTGCCACCCCATGGACCTCGCTACCAGGGGCGCTGTCACCAGGACCCCCGTCATTAATGGGCTTCGCCCCTTGCCACACTGATTAATTACCCATAATTGGAAAGTAGAAAAATGCGTAACATAATTAATCAAATATATGTTTTCACAAAATATCACCAACGGCCCGTACATGTTTTCTGAGCACAAATGATAACTGAACAATTGGACATTTCTAATTGTGTGAACTAGCTTAGATGGACATTAACCATCCATCTACCCGATTTATTTAGATGGACATTAACCCTCAACCTACACGATTTACTTGAGTGGACATTAACCCTCCACTTACATAGGTGATCTTTTGAGACATCTACTTACACAACTTTATAGGTCTAAGGCATTAGAATGTTGCATTTGGAATCACACATTGCTCGCTATTTGTTATTTGCTATTTGCCTACTAATCTCAGGTGAGTTTGATAGCCCCTTTTTACTGTTTTCTAACTGGGGTGAGAATACATACAACAGCTTTTATGCCGCTATTTTCTTGTGAAAACAAGTACTAAACTCGATATATTGGGTGCATGAGTTATTTTACTAATCCTGAAAGTCCCCCACATCATAGTTTGTTAGTATCGTTATAGCGTGAATGTTAATGAATAATACTATTTGGAATTGACTCCCCCGTCCGGGTTAGTCGCGCCAACTGGTCAAACGGACGCATTATCATTTATTCTTACGAGTGTTGGATTAGGCAGTCGCTGGGAGGCACCCCGATCGTGGCACTTGATTGTGACCCGACACCACAGTTAAGCTCGAACTATGAGCTCATGGCAACAATATACCCTATTTTTGCTTTTTGCAATGCCTTACTTATCATTGTTGAATGATACAAACGGAAATCTTGTGTTCCATACGATGTTATATCAACTGTTTACAAACCTACGAACTCACCACTTTATGCTGACCTTTTATTATGTATTTCTCAGGAGACCAACCACAGTAGGTTTGCTTTTGGAAGGAGATAGCTCGAGTCGCATATTTTTCATTGGTTTCCCAATCGACACCTTTTGGGACACAAGTCTTTGTGTCGCAGGAGTGGAACGAATCGTCACTTTAGCGACACTAGCCTCTGTGTTGGAAGAGTATCCCAATCGGCACCGTTTGCGACACAAGTTTTGATGTCGCAATGGGTCCTACTGTCGCACCAAACCTGCGACACAAACCTTTAGCGACACAAACCTTAGTGTCGCATATAGCGACACTAACCCAGTGTCGCATATAGCGACACTAACCCAGTGTTGCTAAAAACACAGAATCTAACCCAGCTCGAACCCAGCCAGGGGCTCTGCCCCTTGGACCCCGCCAGGGGTTGCCACCCCTTGGACCCCGCTAACAGGGGCGCTGCCCCCGGACCCCCGTCATTAATGGGCTTCGCCCCTTGCCACACTGATCAATTACCCATAACTGGAAAGTTGAAAAATGCGTAACATAATTAATCAAATCTATGTTTTCACAAAATATCACCAACGGCCCGTACATGTTTTCTGATCGCAAACGATAACTGAACAATTGGACATTTCTAATTGTGTGAACTAGCTTAGGTGGACATTAACCCTCCACCTACCCGATTTTTTTAGGTGGACATTAATCCTCCGCCTACACGATTTACTTAAGTGGACATTAACCCTCCACTTACATAGGTGATCGTTTGAGACATCTACTTACACAACTTTATAGGTCTAGGGCATTAGAATGTTGCATTTGGAATCACACATTGCTCGCTATTTGCTATTTGCTATTTACCTAGTAATCTCAGGTGAGTTTAAAAGCCCCTTTTTACTGTTTTCTAGAGAATACATACAACTACTTTTATGCCGCTATTTTCATGTGAACACAAGTACTAAGCTCGATATATTGGGTGCATGAGTTATTTTACTAATCCTGAAAGTCCCCCACATCATAGGTTGTTAGTATCGTTATAGCGTGAATGTTAATGAATAGTACTATTTGGGATTGACTCGCCCCGGGTTAGTCGCGCTAAGTGGTCAAACGAACGCATTATCATTTGTTCTTACGAGTGTTGGATTAGGCACTCGCTGGGAGGCACCCCGATCGTGGCACTTGATTGTGACCCGACACCACAGTTAAGCTCCAACTATCAGCTCATGGCAACAATATACCCTATTTTTACTTTTTGCAATGCATTACTTATCATTGTTGAATGATACAAACGGAAATCTTGTGTTCAATACGATGTTATATAAACTGTTTACAAACCTACGAACTCACCAGCTTTATGCTGACCTTTTATTATGTATTTCTCAGGAGACCAACCGCAGTAGTTTTGCTTTTGGAAGGAGATAGCTCGAGTTGCATATTTTTCATAGGTTCCCAATCGGCACCCTTTGCGACACAAGTCTTTGTGTCGCAAGAGGGGAACGAATCGTCACATTAGCGACACTTGCCTCTGTGTCGCAAGAGTATCCCAATCGGCACCTTTTGCGACACAAGTTTTGGTGTCGCAATGGGTCCTACTGTCGCACCAAACCTGCGACACAAACTTTTAGCGACACAAGCCTTAGTGTCGCATATAGTGACACTAACCTTAGTGTCGCTAAAAACACAGAATCTAACCCAGCTCGACCCCAGCCAGGGGCTCTGCCCCTTGGACCCCGCCAGGGGTTGCCACCCCATGGACCTCGCTACCAGGGGCGCTGTCACCCGGACCCCCGTCATTAATGGGCTTCGCCCCTTGCCACACTGATTAATTACCCATAATTGGAAAGTAGAAAAATGCGTAACATAATTAATCAAATATGTGTTTTCACAAAATATCACCAACGGCCCGTACATGTTTTCTGAGCACAAACGATAACTGAACAATTGGACATTTCTAATTGTGTGAACTAGCTTAGGTGGACATTAATTATCCATCTACCCTATTTATTTAGATGGACATTAACCCTCAACCTACACGATTTACTTAAGTGGACATTAACCCTCCACTTACATAGGTGATCTTTTGAGACATCTACTTACACAACTTTATAGGTCTAGGGCATTAGAATGTTGCATTTGGAATCACACATTGCTCGCTATTTGCTATTTGCTATTTGCCAACTAATCTCAGGTGAGTTTGATAGCCCCTTTTTACTGTTTTCTAACTGGGGTGAGAATACATACAACTGCTTTTATGCCGCTATTTTCATGTGAACACAAGTACTAAACTTGATATATTGGGTGCATGAGTTATTTTACTAATCCTGAAAGTCCCACACATCATAGTTTGTTAGTATCGTTATAGCGTGAATGTTAATGAATAATACTATTTGGAATTGACTCCCCCGTCCGGGTTAGTCGCGCCAACTGGTCAAACGGACGCATTATCATTTGTTCTTACGAGTGTTGGATTAGGCACACGCTGGGAGGCACCCCGATCGTGTCACTTGATTGTGACCCGACACAACAGTTAAGCTCGAACTATGAGCTCATGGCAACAATATACCCTATTTTTGCTTTTTGCAATGCCTTACTTATCATTGTTGAATGATACAAACGGAAATCTTGTGTTCCATACGATGCTTTATCAACTGTTTACAAACCTACGAACTCACCAGCTTTATGCTGACCTTTTCTTATGTATTTCTCAGGAGACCAACCGTAGTAGGTTTGCTTTTCGAAGGAGATAGCTCGAGTCGCATATTTTTCATTGGTTTCCCAATCGACACCTTTTTGGACGCAAGTCTTTGTGTCGCAAGAGTGGAACGAATCGTCACTTTAGCGACACTAGCCTCTTGTCGCAAGAATATCCCAATCGGCACCTTTTGCGACACAAGTTTTGGTGTCGCAATGGGTCCTACTGTCGCACCAAACCTGCGACACAAACCTTTAGCGACACAAACCTTAGTGTCGCATATAGCGACACAAACCTTAGTGTCGCATATAGCGACACTAACCTTAGTGTCGATAAAAACACAGAATCTAACCCAGCTCGACCCCAGCTAGGGGCTCTGCCCCTTGGACCCCGCCAGGGGTTGCCACCCCATGGACCTCGCTACCAGGGGCGCTGTCACCCGGACCCCCGTCATTAATGGGCTTCGCCCCTTGCCACACTGATCAATTACCCATAATTGGAAAGTAGAAAAATGCGTAACATAATTAATCAAATCTGTGTTTTCACAAAATTTCACCAACGGCCAGTACATGTTTTCTGAGCACAAACGATAACTGAACAATTGAACATTTCTAATTGTGTGAACTAGCTTAGGTGGACATTAACCCTCCACCTACCCGATTTTTTTTGGTGGACATTAACCCTCCACCTACCCGATTTATTTAGGTGGACATTAACCCTCCGCCTACACGATTTACTTAAGTGGACATTAACCCTTCACTTACATAGGTGATCTTTTGAGACATCTACTTACACTGCTTTATACGTCTACGGCGTTAGAATGTTGCATTTGGAATCACACATTGCTTGCTATTTGCTATTTGCTATTTGCCTACTAATCTCAGGTGAGTTTCATAGCCCCTTTTTACCGTTTTCTAACTGGGGTGAGAATACATACAACTGCTTTTATGCCGCTATTTTCATGTGAACACAAGTACTAAACTCGATATATTGGGTGCGTGAGTTATTTTACTAATCCTGTAAGTCCACCACATCATAGTTTGTTAGTATCGTTATAGCATGAATGTTAATGAATAGCACTATTTGGGATTGACTCCCCCCGTCCGGGTTAGTCGCGCTAACTGGTCAAACGGACGCATTATCATTTGTTCTTACGAGTGTTGGATTAGGCACTCGCTGGGAGACACCCCGATCGTGGCACTTGATTGTGACCCGACACCACAGTTAAGCTCGAACTATGAGCTCATGGCAACAATATACCCTATTTTTGCTATTTGCAATGCATTACTTATCGTTGTTGAATGATACAAACGGAAATCTTGTGTTCCATACGATGTTATATCAACTGTTTACAAACCTACGAACTCACCAGCTTTATGCTGACCTTTTATTATGTATTTCTCAGGAGACCAACCGCAGTAGTGTTGCTTTTGGAAGGAGATAGCTCGAGTCGCATATTTTTCATAGGTTTCCCAATCGGCACCCTTTGCGACACAAGTCTTTGTGTCGCAAGAGGGGAACGAATCGTCACATTAGCGACACTAGCCTCTGTGTCGCATGAGTATCCCAATCGGCACCTTTTGCGACACAAGTTTTGGTGTCGCAATGGGTCCTACTGTCGCACCAAACCTGCGACACAAACCTTTAGCGACACAAGCCTTAGTGTCGCATATAGCGACACTAACCTTAGTGTCGCTAAAAACACAGAATCTAACCCAGCTCGACCCCAGCCAGGGGCTCTGCCCCTTGGACACCGCCAGGGGTTGCCACCCCATGGACCTCGCCACCAGGGGCGCAGTCACCCGGACCCCCGTCATTAATGGGCTTCGCCCCTTGCCACACTGATTAATTACCCATAATTGGAAAGTAGAAAAATGCGTAACATAATTAATCAAATATGTGTTTTCACAAAATATCACCAACGGCCCGTACATGTTTTCTGAGCACAAACGATAACTGAACAATTGGACATTTCTAATTGTGTGAACTAGCTTAGGTGGACATTAACCATCCATCTACACGATTTATTTAGATGGACATTAACCCTCAACCTACACGATTTACTTAAGTGGACATTAACCCTCCACTTACATAGGTGATCTTTTGAGACATCTACTTACACAACTTTATAGGTCTAGGGCATATGAATGTTGCATTTGGAATCACACATTGCTCGCTATTTGCTATTTAGTATTTGCCTATTAATCTCAGGTGAGTTTGATAGCCCATTTTTACTGTTTTCTAACTGGGGTGAGAATACATACAACTGCTTTTATGCCGCTATTTTCATGTGAAAACAAGTACTAAACTCGATATATTGGGTGCGTGAGTTATTTTACTAATCGTGAAAGTCCCCCACATCAAAGTTTGTTAGTATCGTTATAGCGTGAATGTTAATGAATAATACTATTTGGAATTGACTCCCCCGTCCGGGTTAGTCACGCCAACTGGTCCAACGGACGCATTATCATTTGTTCTTACGAGTGTTGGATTAGGCACTCGCTGGGAGGCACCCCGATCGTGGCACTTGATTGTGACCGACACCACAGTTAAGCTCGAACTATGAGCTCATGGCAACAATATACCCTATTTTTGCTTTTTACAATGCCTTACTTATCATTGTTGAATGATACAAACGGAAATCTTGTGTTCCATACGATGTTATATCAACTGTTTACAAACCTACGAACTCACCAGCTTTATGCTGACCTTTTATTATGTATTTCTCAGGAGACCAACCGCAGTAGGTTTGCATTTCGAAGGAGATAGCTGGAGTTGCATATTTTTCATAGGTTTCCCAATCGGCACCTTTTGCGACACAAGTTTTGGTGTCGCAATGGGTCCTAATGTCGCACCAAACCTGCGACACAAACCTTTAGCGACACAAGCCTTAGTTTCGCATATAGCGACACTAACCCAGTGTCGCTAAAAACACAGAATCTAACCCAGCTCGACCCCAGCCAAGGGCTCTGCCCCTTGGACCCCGCCAGGGGTTGCCACCCCATGGACCTCGCTACCAGGGGCGCTGTCACCCGGACCCCCGTCATTAATGGGCTTCGCCCCTTGCCACACTGATTAATTACCCATAATTGGAAAGTAGAAAAATGCGTAACATAATTAATCAAATATGTGTTTTCACAAAATATCACCAACGGCCCGTACATGTTTTCTGATCACAAACGATAACTGAACAATTGGACATTTCTAATTGTGTGAACTAGCTTAGGTGGACATTAACCATCCATCTACCCGATTTATTTAGATGGACATTAACCCTCAACCTACACGATTTACTTAAGTGGACATTAACCCTCCACTTACATAGGTGATCTTTTGAGACATCTACTTACACAACTTTATAGGTCTAGGGCATTAGAATGTTGCATTTGGAATCACACATTGCTCGCTATTTGCTATTTGCTATTTGCCTACTAATCTCAGGTGAGTTTGATAGCCCATTTTTACTGTTTTCTAACTGGGGTGAGAATACATACAACTGCTTTTATGCCGCTATTTTCATGTGAACACAAGTACTAAACTTGATATATTGGGTGCATGAGTTATTTTACTAATCCTGAAAGTCCCACACATCATAGTTTGTTAGTATCGTTATAGCGTGAATGTTAATGAATAATACTATTTGGAATTGACTCCCCCGTCCGGGTTAGTCGCGCCAACTGGTCAAACGGACGCATTATCATTTGTTCTTACGAGTGTTGGATTAGGCACTCGCTGGGAGGCACCCCGATCGTGGCACTTGATTGTGACTCGACACCACAGTTAAGCTCGAACTATGAGCTCATGGCAACAATATACCCTATTTTTGCTTTTTACAATGCCTTACTTATCATTGTTGAATGATACAAACGGAAATCTTGTGTTCCATACGATGTTATATCAACTGTTTACAAACCTACGAACTCACCAGCTTTATGCTGACCTTTTATTATGTATTTCTCAGGAGACCAACCGCAGTAGGTTTTCTTTTCGAAGGAGATAGCTGGAGTTGCATATTTTTCATAGGTTTCCCAATCGGCACCTTTTGCGACACAAGTTTTGGTGTCGCAATGGGTCCTAATGTCGCACCAAACCTGCGACACAAACCTTTAGCGACACAAGCCTTAGTGTCGCATATAGCGACACTAACCCAGTGTCGCTAAAAACACAGAATCTAACCCAGCTCGACCCCAGCCAGGGGCTCTGCCCCTTGGACCCCGCCAGGGGTTGCCACCCCATGGACCTCGCTACCAGGGGCGCTGTCACCCGGACCCCCGTCATTAATGGGCTTCGCCCCTTGCCACACTGATTAATTACCCATAATTGGAAAGTAGAAAAATGCGTAACATAATTAATCAAATATGTGTTTTCACAAAATATCACCAACGGCCTGTACATGTTTTCTGAGCACAAACGATAACTGAACAATTGGACATTTCTAATTGTGTGAACTAGCTTAGGTGGACATTAACCATCCATCTACCCGATTTATTTAGATGGACATTAACCCTCAACCTACACGATTTACTTAAGTGGACATTAACCCTCCACTTACATAGGTGATCTTTTGAGACATCTACTTACACAACTTTATAGGTCTAGGGCATTAGAATGTTGCATTTGGAATCACACATTGCTCGCTATTTGCTATTTGCTATTTGCCTACTAATCTCAGGTGAGTTTGATAGCCCCTTTTTACTGTTTTCTAACTGGGGTGAGAATACATACAACTGCTTTTATGCCGCTATTTTCATGCGAACACAAGTACTAAACTTGATATATTGGGTGCATGAGTTATTTTACTAATCCTGAAAGTCCCACACATCATAGTTTGTTAGTATCGTTATAGCGTGAATGTTAATGAATAATACTATTTGGAATTGACTCCCCCGTCCGGGTTAGTCGCGCCAACTGGTCAAACGGACGCATTATCATTTGTTCTTACGAGTGTTGGATTAGGCACTCGCTGGGAGGCACCCCGATCGTGGCACTTGATTGTGACTCGACACCACAGTTAAGCTCGAACTATGAGCTCATGGCAACAATATACCCTATTTTTGCTTTTTACAATGCCTTACTTATCATTGTTGAATGATACAAACGGAAATCTTGTGTTCCATACGATGTTATATCAACTGTTTACAAACCTACGAACTCACCAGCTTTATGCTGACCTTTTATTATGTATTTCTCAGGAGACCAACCGCAGTAGGTTTTCTTTTCGAAGGAGATAGCTGGAGTTGCATATTTTTCATAGGTTTCCCAATCGGCACCTTTTGCGACACAAGTTTTGGTGTCGCAATGGGTCCTAATGTCGCACCAAACCTGCGACACAAACCTTTAGCGACACAAGCCTTAGTGTCGCATATAGCGACACTAACCCAGTGTCGCTAAAAACACAGAATCTAACCCAGCTCGACCCCAGCCAGGGGCTCTGCCCCTTGGACCCCGCCAGGGGTTGCCACCCCATGGACCTCGCTACCAGGGGCGCTGTCACCCGGACCCCCGTCATTAATGGGCTTCGCCCCTTGCCACACTGATTAATTACCCATAATTGGAAAGTAGAAAAATGCGTAACATAATTAATCAAATATGTGTTTTCACAAAATATCACCAACGGCCTGTACATGTTTTCTGAGCACAAACGATAACTGAACAATTGGACATTTCTAATTGTGTGAACTAGCTTAGGTGGACATTAACCATCCATCTACCCGATTTATTTAGATGGACATTAACCCTCAACCTACACGATTTACTTAAGTGGACATTAACCCTCCACTTACATAGGTGATCTTTTGAGACATCTACTTACACAACTTTATAGGTCTAGGGCATTAGAATGTTGCATTTGGAATCACACATTGCTCGCTATTTGCTATTTGCTATTTGCCTACTAATCTCAGGTGAGTTTGATAGCCCCTTTTTACTGTTTTCTAACTGGGGTGAGAATACATACAACTGCTTTTATGCCGCTATTTTCATGCGAACACAAGTACTAAACTTGATATATTGGGTGCATGAGTTATTTTACTAATCCTGAAAGTCCCACACATCATAGTTTGTTAGTATCGTTATAGCGTGAATGTTAATGAATAATACTATTTGGAATTGACTCCCCCGTCCGGGTTAGTCGCGCCAACTGGTCAAACGGACGCATTATCATTTGTTCTTACGAGTGTTGGATTAGGCACTCGCTGGGAGGCACCCCGATCGTGGCACTTGATTGTGACTCGACACCACAGTTAAGCTCGAACTATGAGCTCATGGCAACAATATACCGTATTTTTGCTTTTTGCAATGCCTTACTTATCATTGCTGAATGATACAAACGGAAATCTTGTGTTCCATACAATGTTATATCAACTGTTTACAAACCTACGAACTCACCAGCTTTATGCTGACCTTTTATTATGTATTTCTCAGAAGACCAACCGCAGTAGGTTTGCTTTTCGAAGGAGATAGCTCGAGTTGCATATTTTTCATAGGTTTCCCAATCGGCACCCTTTGCGACACAAGTCTTTGTGTCGCAAGAGGGGAACGAATCGTCACTTTAGCGACACTAGCCTCTGTGTTGGAAGAGTATCCCAATCGGCACCGTTTGCGACACAAGTTTTGGTGTCGCAATGGGTCCTACTGTCGCACCAAACCTGCGACACAAACCTTTAGCGACACAAACCTTAGTGTCGCATATAGCGACACTAACCCAGTGTCGCATATAGCGACACAAACCTTAGTGTCGCATATAGCGACACTAACCCAGTGTTGCTAAAAACACATAATCTAACCCAGCTCGACCCCGGCCAGGGGCTCTGCCCCTTGGACCCCGCCACGGGTTGCCACCCCATGGACCTCGCTACCAGGGGCGCTGTCACCCGGACCCCCGTCATTAATGGGCTTCGCCCCTTGCCACACTGATTAATTACCCATAATTGGAAAGTAGAAAAATGCGTAACATAATTAATCAAATATGTGTTTTCACAAAATATCACCAACGGCCCGTACATGTTTTCTGAGCACAAACGATAACTGAACAATTGGACATTTCTAATTGTGTGAACTAGCTTAGGTGGACATTAACCATCCATCTACACGATTTATTTAGATGGACATTAACCCTCAACCTACACGATTTACTTAAGTGGACATTAACCCTCCACTTACATAGGTGATCTTTTGAGACATCTACTTACACAACTTTATAGGTCTAGGGCATATGAATGTTGCATTTGGAATCACACATTGCTCGCTATTTGCTATTTAGTATTTGCCTATTAATCTCAGGTGAGTTTGATAGCCCATTTTTACTGTTTTCTAACTGGGGTGAGAATACATACAACTGCTTTTATGCCGCTATTTTCATGTGAAAACAAGTACTAAACTCGATATATTGGGTGCGTGAGTTATTTTACTAATCGTGAAAGTCCCCCACATCAAAGTTTGTTAGTATCGTTATAGCGTGAATGTTAATGAATAATACTATTTGGAATTGACTCCCCCGTCCGGGTTAGTCACGCCAACTGGTCCAACGGACGCATTATCATTTGTTCTTACGAGTGTTGGATTAGGCACTCGCTGGGAGGCACCCCGATCGTGGCACTTGATTGTGACCGACACCACAGTTAAGCTCGAACTATGAGCTCATGGCAACAATATACCCTATTTTTGCTTTTTACAATGCCTTACTTATCATTGTTGAATGATACAAACGGAAATCTTGTGTTCCATACGATGTTATATCAACTGTTTACAAACCTACGAACTCACCAGCTTTATGCTGACCTTTTATTATGTATTTCTCAGGAGACCAACCGCAGTAGGTTTGCATTTCGAAGGAGATAGCTGGAGTTGCATATTTTTCATAGGTTTCCCAATCGGCACCTTTTGCGACACAAGTTTTGGTGTCGCAATGGGTCCTAATGTCGCACCAAACCTGCGACACAAACCTTTAGCGACACAAGCCTTAGTTTCGCATATAGCGACACTAACCCAGTGTCGCTAAAAACACAGAATCTAACCCAGCTCGACCCCAGCCAAGGGCTCTGCCCCTTGGACCCCGCCAGGGGTTGCCACCCCATGGACCTCGCTACCAGGGGCGCTGTCACCCGGACCCCCGTCATTAATGGGCTTCGCCCCTTGCCACACTGATTAATTACCCATAATTGGAAAGTAGAAAAATGCGTAACATAATTAATCAAATATGTGTTTTCACAAAATATCACCAACGGCCCGTACATGTTTTCTGATCACAAACGATAACTGAACAATTGGACATTTCTAATTGTGTGAACTAGCTTAGGTGGACATTAACCATCCATCTACCCGATTTATTTAGATGGACATTAACCCTCAACCTACACGATTTACTTAAGTGGACATTAACCCTCCACTTACATAGGTGATCTTTTGAGACATCTACTTACACAACTTTATAGGTCTAGGGCATTAGAATGTTGCATTTGGAATCACACATTGCTCGCTATTTGCTATTTGCTATTTGCCTACTAATCTCAGGTGAGTTTGATAGCCCATTTTTACTGTTTTCTAACTGGGGTGAGAATACATACAACTGCTTTTATGCCGCTATTTTCATGTGAACACAAGTACTAAACTTGATATATTGGGTGCATGAGTTATTTTACTAATCCTGAAAGTCCCACACATCATAGTTTGTTAGTATCGTTATAGCGTGAATGTTAATGAATAATACTATTTGGAATTGACTCCCCCGTCCGGGTTAGTCGCGCCAACTGGTCAAACGGACGCATTATCATTTGTTCTTACGAGTGTTGGATTAGGCACTCGCTGGGAGGCACCCCGATCGTGGCACTTGATTGTGACTCGACACCACAGTTAAGCTCGAACTATGAGCTCATGGCAACAATATACCCTATTTTTGCTTTTTACAATGCCTTACTTATCATTGTTGAATGATACAAACGGAAATCTTGTGTTCCATACGATGTTATATCAACTGTTTACAAACCTACGAACTCACCAGCTTTATGCTGACCTTTTATTATGTATTTCTCAGGAGACCAACCGCAGTAGGTTTTCTTTTCGAAGGAGATAGCTGGAGTTGCATATTTTTCATAGGTTTCCCAATCGGCACCTTTTGCGACACAAGTTTTGGTGTCGCAATGGGTCCTAATGTCGCACCAAACCTGCGACACAAACCTTTAGCGACACAAGCCTTAGTGTCGCATATAGCGACACTAACCCAGTGTCGCTAAAAACACAGAATCTAACCCAGCTCGACCCCAGCCAGGGGCTCTGCCCCTTGGACCCCGCCAGGGGTTGCCACCCCATGGACCTCGCTACCAGGGGCGCTGTCACCCGGACCCCCGTCATTAATGGGCTTCGCCCCTTGCCACACTGATTAATTACCCATAATTGGAAAGTAGAAAAATGCGTAACATAATTAATCAAATATGTGTTTTCACAAAATATCACCAACGGCCTGTACATGTTTTCTGAGCACAAACGATAACTGAACAATTGGACATTTCTAATTGTGTGAACTAGCTTAGGTGGACATTAACCATCCATCTACCCGATTTATTTAGATGGACATTAACCCTCAACCTACACGATTTACTTAAGTGGACATTAACCCTCCACTTACATAGGTGATCTTTTGAGACATCTACTTACACAACTTTATAGGTCTAGGGCATTAGAATGTTGCATTTGGAATCACACATTGCTCGCTATTTGCTATTTGCTATTTGCCTACTAATCTCAGGTGAGTTTGATAGCCCCTTTTTACTGTTTTCTAACTGGGGTGAGAATACATACAACTGCTTTTATGCCGCTATTTTCATGCGAACACAAGTACTAAACTTGATATATTGGGTGCATGAGTTATTTTACTAATCCTGAAAGTCCCACACATCATAGTTTGTTAGTATCGTTATAGCGTGAATGTTAATGAATAATACTATTTGGAATTGACTCCCCCGTCCGGGTTAGTCGCGCCAACTGGTCAAACGGACGCATTATCATTTGTTCTTACGAGTGTTGGATTAGGCACTCGCTGGGAGGCACCCCGATCGTGGCACTTGATTGTGACTCGACACCACAGTTAAGCTCGAACTATGAGCTCATGGCAACAATATACCCTATTTTTGCTTTTTACAATGCCTTACTTATCATTGTTGAATGATACAAACGGAAATCTTGTGTTCCATACGATGTTATATCAACTGTTTACAAACCTACGAACTCACCAGCTTTATGCTGACCTTTTATTATGTATTTCTCAGGAGACCAACCGCAGTAGGTTTTCTTTTCGAAGGAGATAGCTGGAGTTGCATATTTTTCATAGGTTTCCCAATCGGCACCTTTTGCGACACAAGTTTTGGTGTCGCAATGGGTCCTAATGTCGCACCAAACCTGCGACACAAACCTTTAGCGACACAAGCCTTAGTGTCGCATATAGCGACACTAACCCAGTGTCGCTAAAAACACAGAAT
The DNA here is from genome assembly GCA_963930675.1 of Gnaphalium uliginosum. Taxonomy (NCBI): domain Eukaryota; kingdom Viridiplantae; phylum Streptophyta; class Magnoliopsida; order Asterales; family Asteraceae; genus Gnaphalium; species Gnaphalium uliginosum. The sequence goes on along the minus strand of OZ005681.1, from coordinate 50,675,831 downwards.
CTAACCCAGCTCGACCCCAGCCAGGGGCTCTGCCCCTTGGACCCCGCCAGGGGTTGCCACCCCATGGACCTCGCTACCAGGGGCGCTGTCACCCGGACCCCCGTCATTAATGGGCTTCGCCCCTTGCCACACTGATTAATTACCCATAATTGGAAAGTAGAAAAATGCGTAACATAATTAATCAAATATGTGTTTTCACAAAATATCACCAACGGCCTGTACATGTTTTCTGAGCACAAACGATAACTGAACAATTGGACATTTCTAATTGTGTGAACTAGCTTAGGTGGACATTAACCATCCATCTACCCGATTTATTTAGATGGACATTAACCCTCAACCTACACGATTTACTTAAGTGGACATTAACCCTCCACTTACATAGGTGATCTTTTGAGACATCTACTTACACAACTTTATAGGTCTAGGGCATTAGAATGTTGCATTTGGAATCACACATTGCTCGCTATTTGCTATTTGCTATTTGCCTACTAATCTCAGGTGAGTTTGATAGCCCCTTTTTACTGTTTTCTAACTGGGGTGAGAATACATACAACTGCTTTTATGCCGCTATTTTCATGCGAACACAAGTACTAAACTTGATATATTGGGTGCATGAGTTATTTTACTAATCCTGAAAGTCCCACACATCATAGTTTGTTAGTATCGTTATAGCGTGAATGTTAATGAATAATACTATTTGGAATTGACTCCCCCGTCCGGGTTAGTCGCGCCAACTGGTCAAACGGACGCATTATCATTTGTTCTTACGAGTGTTGGATTAGGCACTCGCTGGGAGGCACCCCGATCGTGGCACTTGATTGTGACTCGACACCACAGTTAAGCTCGAACTATGAGCTCATGGCAACAATATACCGTATTTTTGCTTTTTGCAATGCCTTACTTATCATTGCTGAATGATACAAACGGAAATCTTGTGTTCCATACAATGTTATATCAACTGTTTACAAACCTACGAACTCACCAGCTTTATGCTGACCTTTTATTATGTATTTCTCAGAAGACCAACCGCAGTAGGTTTGCTTTTCGAAGGAGATAGCTCGAGTTGCATATTTTTCATAGGTTTCCCAATCGGCACCCTTTGCGACACAAGTCTTTGTGTCGCAAGAGGGGAACGAATCGTCACTTTAGCGACACTAGCCTCTGTGTTGGAAGAGTATCCCAATCGGCACCGTTTGCGACACAAGTTTTGGTGTCGCAATGGGTCCTACTGTCGCACCAAACCTGCGACACAAACCTTTAGCGACACAAACCTTAGTGTCGCATATAGCGACACTAACCCAGTGTCGCATATAGCGACACAAACCTTAGTGTCGCATATAGCGACACTAACCCAGTGTTGCTAAAAACACATAATCTAACCCAGCTCGACCCCGGCCAGGGGCTCTGCCCCTTGGACCCCGCCACGGGTTGCCACCCCATGGACCTCGCTACCAGGGGCGCTGTCACCCGGACCCCCGTCATTAATGGGCTTCGCCCCTTGCCACACTGATTAATTACCCATAATTGGAAAGTAGAAAAATGCGTAACATAATTAAACAAATATGTGTTTTCACAAAATATCACCAACGGCCCGTACATGTTTTCTGAGCACAAACGATAACTGAACAATTGGACATTTCTAATTGTGTGAACTAGCTTAGGTGGACATTAACCATCCACCTACCCGATTTATTTAGATGGACATTAATCCTCCGCCTACACGATTTACTTAAGTGCACATTAACCCTCCACTTACATAGGTGATCGTTTGAGACATCTACTTACGCAACTTTATAGGTCTAGGGCGTTAGAATGTTGCATTTGGAATCACACATTGCTCGCTATTTGCTATTTGCTATTTGCCTACTAATCTCAGGTGAGTTTAATAGCCCCTTTTTACTGTTTTATAACAGGAGTGAGAATACATACAACTGCTTTTATGCCGCTATTTTCATGTGAACACAAATACTAAACTCGATATATTGGGTGCATGAGTTATTTTACCAATCCTGAAAGTCCCCCACATCATAGGTTGTTAGTATCGTTATAGCGTGAATGTTAATGAATAGTACTATTTGGGATTGACTCGCCAAGGGTTAGTCGCGCTAGCTGGTCAAACGGACGCATTATCATTTGTTCTTACGAGTGTTGGATTAGGCACTCGCTGGGAGACACCCCGATCGTGGCACTTGATTGTGACCCGACACCACAGTTAAGCTCGAACTATGAGCTCATGGCAACAATATACCCTATTTTTACTTTTTGCAATGCATTACTTATCATTGTTGAATGATACAAACGGAAATCTTGTGTTCCATACGATGTTATATCAACTGTTTACAAACCTACGAACTCACCAGCTTTATGCTGACCTTTTATTATGTATTTCTTAGGAGACCAACGGCAGTAGTTTTGCTTTTGGAAGGAGATAGCTCGAGTTGCATATTTTTCATAGGTTTCCCAATCGGCACCCTTTGCGACACAAGTCTTTGTGTCGCAAGAGGGGAACGAATCGTCACATTAGCGACACTAGCCTCTGTGTCGCAAGAGTATCCCAATCGGCACCTTTTGCGACACAAGTTTTGGTGTCGCAATGGGTCCTACTGTCGCACCAAACCTGCGACACAAACCTTTACCGACACAAGCCTTAGTGTCGCATATAGCGACACTAACCCAGTGTTGCTAAAAACACAGAATCTAACCCAGCTCGACCCCGGCCAGGGGCTCTGCCCCTTGGACCCCGCCACGGGTTGCCACCCCATGGACCTCGCTACCAGGGGCGCTGTCACCCGGACCCCCGTCATTAATGGGCTTCGCCCCTTGCCACACTGATTAATTACCCATAATTGGAAAGTAGAAAAATGCGTAACATAATTAAACAAATATGTGTTTTCACAAAATTTCACCAACGGCCCGTACATGTTTTCTGAGCACAAACGATAACTGAACAATTGGACATTTCTAATTGTGTGAACTAGCTTAGGTGGACATTAACCATCCACCTACCCGATTTATTTAGATGGACATTAATCCTCCGCCTACACGATTTACTTAAGTGCACATTAACCCTCCACTTACATAGGTGATCGTTTGAGACATCTACTTACGCAACTTTATAGGTCTAGGGCGTTAGAATGTTGCATTTGGAATCACACATTGCTCGCTATTTGCTATTTGCTATTTGCCTACTAATCTCAGGTGAGTTTAATAGCCCCTTTTTACTGTTTTATAACAGGAGTGAGAATACATACAACTGCTTTTATGCCGCTATTTTCATGTGAACACAAATACTAAACTCGATATATTGGGTGCATGAGTTATTTTACCAATCCTGAAAGTCCCCCACATCATAGGTTGTTAGTATCGTTAAAGCGTGAATGTTAATGAATAGTACTATTTGGGATTGACTCGCCAAGGGTTAGTCGCGCTAGCTGGTCAAACGGACGCATTATCATTTGTTCTTACGAGTGTTGGATTAGGCACTCGCTGGGAGACACCCCGATCGTGGCACTTGATTGTGACCCGACACCACAGTTAAGCTCGAACTATGAGCTCATGGCAACAATATACCCTATTTTTACTTTTTGCAATGCATTACTTATCATTGTTGAATGATACAAACGGAAATCTTGTGTTCCATACGATGTTATATCAACTGTTTACAAACCTACGAACTCACCAGCTTTATGCTGACCTTTTATTATGTATTTCTTAGGAGACCAACGGCAGTAGTTTTGCTTTTGGAAGGAGATAGCTCGAGTTGCATATTTTTCATAGGTTTCCCAATCGGCACCCTTTGCGACACAAGTCTTTGTGTCGCAAGAGGGGAACGAATCGTCACATTAGCGACACTAGCCTCTGTGTCGCAAGAGTATCCCAATCGGCACCTTTTGCGACACAAGTTTTGGTGTCGCAATGGGTCCTACTGTCGCACCAAACCTGCGACACAAACCTTTACCGACACAAGCCTTAGTGTCGCATATAGCGACACTAACCCAGTGTTGCTAAAAACACAGAATCTAACCCAGCTCGACCCCGGCCAGGGGCTCTGCCCCTTGGACCCCGCCACGGGTTGCCACCCCATGGACCTCGCTACCAGGGGCGCTGTCACCCGGACCCCCGTCATTAATGGGCTTCGCCCCTTGCCACACTGATTAATTACCCATAATTGGAAAGTAGAAAAATGCGTAACATAATTAAACAAATATGTGTTTTCACAAAATATCACCAACGGCAAGTACATGTTTTCTGAGCACAAACGATAACTGAACAATTGGACATTTCTAATTGTGTGAACTAGCTTAGGTGGACATTAACCATCCACCTACCCGATTTATTTAGATGGACATTAATCCTCCGCCTACACGATTTACTTAAGTGCACATTAACCCTCCACTTACATAGGTGATCGTTTGAGACATCTACTTACGCAACTTTATAGGTCTAGGGCGTTAGAATGTTGCATTTGGAATCACACATTGCTCGCTATTTGCTATTTGCTATTTGCCTACTAATCTCAGGTGAGTTTAATAGCCCCTTTTTACTGTTTTATAACAGGAGTGAGAATACATACAACTGCTTTTATGCCGCTATTTTCATGTGAACACAAATACTAAACTCGATATATTGGGTGCATGAGTTATTTTACCAATCCTGAAAGTCCCCCACATCATAGGTTGTTAGTATCGTTATAGCGTGAATGTTAATGAATAGTACTATTTGGGATTGACTCGCCAAGGGTTAGTCGCGCTAGCTGGTCAAACGGACGCATTATCATTTGTTCTTACGAGTGTTGGATTAGGCACTCGCTGGGAGACACCCCGATCGTGGCACTTGATTGTGACCCGACACCACAGTTAAGCTCGAACTATGAGCTCATGGCAACAATATACCCTATTTTTACTTTTTGCAATGCATTACTTATCATTGTTGAATGATACAAACGGAAATCTTGTGTTCCATACGATGTTATATCAACTGTTTACAAACCTACGAACTCACCAGCTTTATGCTGACCTTTTATTATGTATTTCTTAGGAGACCAACGGCAGTAGTTTTGCTTTTGGAAGGAGATAGCTCGAGTTGCATATTTTTCATAGGTTTCCCAATCGGCACCCTTTGCGACACAAGTCTTTGTGTCGCAAGAGGGGAACGAATCGTCACATTAGCGACACTAGCCTCTGTGTCGCAAGAGTATCCTAATCGGCACCTTTTGCGACACAAGTTTTGGTGTCGCAATGGGTCCTACTGTCGCACCAAACCTGCGACACAAACCTTTACCGACACAAGCCTTAGTGTCGCATATAGCGACACTAACCTTAGTGTCGCTAAAAACACAGAATCTAACCCAGCTCGACCCCAGCCAGGGGCTCTGCCCCTTGGACCCCGCCAGGGGTTGCCACCGCTTGGACCCCGTTACCATGGGCGCCACCCTGGACCCCCGTCATTAATGGGCTTCGCCCCTTGCTACACTGATTAATTACCCATAATTGGAAAGTAGAAAAATGCGTAACATAATTAATCAAATATGTGTTTTCACAAAATATCACCAACGGCCCGTACATGTTTTCTGAGCACAAACGATAACTGAACAATTGGACATTTCTAATTGTGTGAACTAGCATAGGTGGACATTAACCATCCATCTACCCGATTTATTTAGATGGACATTAACCCTCAACCTACACGATTTACTTAAGTGGACATTAACCCTCCACTTACATAGGTGATCTTTTGAGACATCTACTTACACAACTTTATAGGTCTAGGGCATTAGAATGTTGCATTTGGAATCACACAATGCTCGCTATTTGCTATTTGCTATTTGCCTACTAATCTCAGGTGAGTTTGATAGCCCCTTTTTACTGTTTTCTAACTGGGGTGAGAATACATACAACTGCTTTTATGCCGCTATTTTCATGTGAAAACAAGTACTAAACTCGATATATTGGGTGCCTGAGTTATTTTACTAATCCTGAAAGTCCCCCACATCATAGTTTGTTAGTATCGTTATAGCGTGAATGTTAATGAATAATACTATTTGGAATTGACTCCCCCGTCCGGGTTAGTCGCGCCAACTGGTCAAACGGACGCATTATCATTTGTTCTTACGAGTGTTGGATTAGGCACTCGCTGGGAGGCACCCCGATCGTGTCACTTGATTGTGACCCGACACAACAGTTAAGCTCGAACTATGAGCTCATGGCAACAATATACCCTATTTTTGCTTTTTGCAATGCCTTACTTATCATTGTTGAATGATACAAACGGAAATCTTGTGTTCCATACGATGCTTTATCAACTGTTTACAAACCTACGAACTCACCAGCTTTATGCTGACCTTTTCTTATGTATTTCTCAGGAGACCAACCGTAGTAGGTTTGCTTTTCGAAGGAGATAGCTCGAGTCGCATATTTTTCATTGGTTTCCCAATCGACACCTTTTGGGACGCAAGTCTTTGTGTCGCAAGAGTGGAACGAATCGTCACTTTAGCGACACTAGCCTCTTGTCGCTAGAGTATCCCAATCGGCACCTTTTGCGACACAAGTTTTGGTGTCGCAATGGGTCCTACTGTCGCACCAAACCTGCGACACAAACCTTTAGCGACACAAACCTTAGTGTCGCATATAGCGACACAAACCTTAGTGTCGCATATAGCGACACTAACCTTAGTGTCGCTAAAAACACAGAATCTAACCCAGCTCGACCCCAGCCAGGGGCTCTGCCCCTTGGACCCCGCCAGGGGTTGCCACCCCATGGACCTCGCTACCAGGGGCGCTGTCACCCGGACCCCCGTCATTAATGGGCTTCGCCCCTTGCCACACTGATCAATTACCCATAATTGGAAAGTAGAAAAATGCGTAACATAATTAATCAAATCTGTGTTTTCACAAAATTTCACCAACGGCCAGTACATGTTTTCTGAGCACAAACGATAACTGAACAATTGAACATTTCTAATTGTGTGAACTAGCTTAGGTGGACATTAACCCTCCACCTACCCGATTTTTTTAGGTGGACATTAACCCTCCACCTACCCGATTTATTTAGGTGGACATTAACCCTCCGCCTACACGATTTACTTAAGTGGACATTAACCCTCCACTTACATAGGTGATCTTTTGAGACATCTACTTACACTGCTTTATACGTCTACGGCGTTAGAATGTTGCATTTGGAATCACACATTGCTTGCTATTTGCTATTTGCTATTTGCCTACTAATCTCAGGTGAGTTTCATAGCCCCTTTTTACCGTTTTCTAACTGGGGTGAGAATACATACAACTGCTTTTATGCCGCTATTTTCATGTGAACACAAGTACTAAACTCGATATATTGGGTGCGTGAGTTATTTTACTAATCCTGTAAGTCCACCACATCATAGTTTGTTAGTATCGTTATAGCATGAATGTTAATGAATAGTACTATTTGGGATTGACTCCCCCCGTCCGGGTTAGTCGCGCTAACTGGTCAAACGGACGCATTATCATTTGTTCTTACGAGTGTTGGATTAGGCACTCGCTGGGAGACACCCCGATCGTGGCACTTGATTGTGACCCGACACCACAGTTAAGCTCGAACTATGAGCTCATGGCAACAATATACCCTATTTTTGCTATTTGCAATGCATTACTTATCGTTGTTGAATGATACAAACGGAAATCTTGTGTTCCATACGATGCTTTATCAACTGTTTACAAACCTACGAACTCACCAGCTTTATGCTGACCTTTTCTTATGTATTTCTCAGGAGACCAACCGTAGTAGGTTTGCTTTTCGAAGGAGATAGCTCGAGTCGCATATTTTTCATAGGTTTCCCAATCGGCACCCTTTGCGACACAAGTCTTTGTGTCGCAAGAGGGGAACGAATCGTCACATTAGCGACACTAGCCTCTGTGTCGCATGAGTATCCCAATCGGCACCTTTTGCGACACAAGTTTTGGTGTCGCAATGGGTCCTACTGTCGCACCAAACCTGCGACACAAACCTTTAGCGACACAAGCCTTAGTGTCGCATATAGCGACACTAACCTTAGTGTCGCTAAAAACACAGAATCTAACCCAGCTCGACCCCAGCCAGGGGCTCTGCCCCTTGGACACCGCCAGGGGTTGCCACCCCATGGACCTCGCCACCAGGGGCGCAGTCACCCGGACCCCCGTCATTAATGGGCTTCGCCCCTTGCCACACTGATTAATTACCCATAATTGGAAAGTAGAAAAATGCGTAACATAATTAATCAAATATGTGTTTTCACAAAATATCACCAACGGCCCGTACATGTTTTCTGAGCACAAACGATAACTGAACAATTGGAAATTTCTAATTGTGTGAACTAGCTTAGGTGGACATTAACCATCCATCTACACGATTTATTTAGATGGACATTAACCCTCAACCTACACGATTTACTTAAGTGGACATTAACCCTCCACTTACATAGGTGATCTTTTGAGACATCTACTTACTTAACTTTATAGGTCTAGGGCATATGAATGTTGCATTTGGAATCACACATTGCTCGCTATTTGCTATTTACTATTTGCCTACTAATCTCAGGTGAGTTTGATAGCCCATTTTTACTGTTTTCTAACTGGGGTGAGAATACATACAACTGCTTTTATGCCGCTATTTTCATGTGAAAACAAGTACTAAACTCGATATATTGGGTGCGTGAGTTATTTTACTAATCGTGAAAGTCCCCCACATCAAAGTTTGTTAGTATCGTTATAGCGTGAATGTTAATGAATAATACTATTTGGAATTGACTCCCCCGTCCGGGTTAGTCGCGCCAACTGGTCCAACGGACGCATTATCATTTGTTCTTACGAGTGTTGGATTAGGCACTCGCTGGGAGGCACCCCGATCGTGGCACTTGATTGTGACCGACACCACAATTAAGCTCGAACTATGAGCTCATGGCAACAATATACCCTATTTTTGCTTTTTGCAATGCCTTACTTATCATTGTTGAATGATACAAACGGAAATCTTGTGTTCCATACGATGTTATATCAACTGTTTACAAACCTACGAACTCACCAGCTTTATGCTGACCTTTTATTATGTATTTCTCAGGAGACCAACCGCAGTAGGTTTGCTTTTCGAAGGAGATAGCTGGAGTTGCATATTTTTCATAGGTTTCCCAATCGGCACCTTTTGCGACACAAGTTTTGGTGTCGCAATGGGTCCTAATGTCGCACCAAACCTGCGACACAAACCTTTAGCGACACAAGCCTTAGTGTCGCATATAGCGACACTAACCCAGTGTCGCTAAAAACACAGAATCTAACCCAGCTCGACCCCAGCCAGGGGCTCTGCCCCTTGGACCCCGCCAGGGGTTGCCACCCCATGGACCTCGCTACCAGGGGCGCTGTCACCCGGACCCCTGTCATTAATGGGCTTCGCCCCTTGCCACACTGATTAATTACCCATAATTGGAAAGTAGAAAAATGCGTAACATAATTAATCAAATATGTGTTTTCACAAAATATCACCAACGGCCCGTACATGTTTTCTGAGCACAAACGATAACTGAACAATTGGACATTTCTAATTGTGTGAACTAGCTTAGGTGGACATTAACCATCCATCTACACGATTTATTTAGATGGACATTAACCCTCAACCTACACGATTTACTTAAGTGGACATTAACCCTCCACTTACATAGGTGATCTTTTGAGACATCTACTTACACAACTTTATAGGTCTAGGGCATTAGAATGTTGCATTTGGAATTACACATTGCTCGCTATTTGCTATTTGCTATTTGCCTACTAATCTCAGGTGAGTTTGATAGCCCCTTTTTACTGTTTTCTAACTGGGGTGAGAATACATACAACTGCTTTTATGCCGCTATTTTCATGTGAACACAAGTACTAAACTTGATATATTGGGTGCATGAGTTATTTTACTAATCCTGAAAGTCCCACACATCATAGTTTGTTAGTATCGTTATAGCGTGAATGTTAATGAATAATTCTATTTGGAATTGACTCCCTCGTCCGGGTTAGTCGCGCCAACTGGTCAAACGGACGCATTATCATTTGTTCTTACGAGTGTTGGATTAGGCACTCGCTGGGAGGCACCCCGATCGTGGCACTTGATTGTGACTCGACACCACAGTTAAGCTCGAACTATGAGCTCATGGCAACAATATACCCTATTTTTACTTTTTGCAATGCATTACTTATCATTGTTGAATGATACAAACGGAAATCTTGTGTTCCATACGATGTTATATCAACTGTTTACAAACCTACGAACTCACCAGCTTTATGCTGACCTTTTATTATGTATTTCTTAGGAGACCAACGGCAGTAGTTTTGCTTTTGGAAGGAGATAGCTCGAGTTGCATATTTTTCAAAGGTTTCCCAATCGGCACCCTTTGCGACACAAGTCTTTGTGTCGCAAGAGGGGAACGAATCGTCACATTAGCGACACTAGCCTCTGTGTCGCAAGAGTATCCCAATCGGCACCTTTTGCGACACAAGTTTTGGTGTCGCAATGGGTCCTACTGTCGCACCAAACCTGCGACACAAACCTTTACCGACACAAGCCTTAGTGTCGCATATAGCGACACTAACCTTAGTGTCGCTAAAAACACAGAATCTAACCCAGCTCGACCCCAGCCAGGGGCTCTGCCCCTTGGACCCCGCCAGGGGTTGCCACCGCTTGGACCCCTTTACCATGGGCGCCACCCTGGACCCCCGTCATTAATGGGCTTCGCCCCTTGCTACACTGATTAATTACCCATAATTGGAAAGTAGAAAAATGCGTAACATAATTAATCAAATATGTGTTTTCACAAAATATCACCAACGGCCCGTACATGTTTTCTGAGCACAAACGATAACTGAACAATTGGACATTTCTAATTGTGTGAACTAGCTTAGGTGGACATTAACCATCCATCTACCCGATTTATTTAGATGGACATTAACCCTCAACCTACACGATTTACTTAAGTGGACATTAACCCTCCACTTACATAGGTGATCTTTTGAGACATCTACTTACACAACTTTATAGGTCTAGGGCATTAGAATGTTGCATTTGGAATCACACAATGCTCGCTATTTGCTATTTGCTATTTGCCTACTAATCTCAGGTGAGTTTGATAGCCCCTTTTTACTGTTTTCTAACTGGGGTGAGAATACATACAACTGCTTTTATGCCGCTATTTTCATGTGAAAACAAGTACTAAACTCGATATATTGGGTGCCTGAGTTATTTTACTAATCCTGAAAGTCCCCCACATCAAAGTTTGTTAGTATCGTTATAGCGTGAATGTTAATGAATAATACTATTTGGAATTGACTCCCCCGTCCGGGTTAGTCGCGCCAACTGGTCAAACGGACGCATTATCATTTGTTCTTACGAGTGTTGGATTAGGCACTCGCTGGGAGGCACCCCGATCGTGTCACTTGATTGTGACCCGACACAACAGTTAAGCTCGAACTATGAGCTCATGGCAACAATATACCCTATTTTTGCTTTTTGCAATGCCTTACTTATCATTGTTGAATGATACAAACGGAAATCTTGTGTTCCATACGATGCTTTATCAACTGTTTACAAACCTACGAACTCACCAGCTTTATGCTGACCTTTTCTTATGTATTTCTCAGGAGACCAACCGTAGTAGGTTTGCTTTTCGAAGGAGATAGCTCGAGTCGCATATTTTTCATTGGTTTCCCAATCGACACCTTTTGGGACGCAAGTCTTTGTGTCGCAAGAGTGGAACGAATCGTCACTTTAGCGACACTAGCCTCTGTGTCGCAAGAGTGGAACGAATCGTCACTTTAGCGACACTAGCCTCTTGTCGCTAGAGTATCCCAATCGGCACCTTTTGCGACACAAGTTTTGGTGTCGCAATGGGTCCTACTGTCGCACCAAACCAGCGACACAAACCTTTAGGGACACAAACCTTAGTGTCGCATATAGCGACACAAACCTTAGTGTCGCATATAGCGACACTAACCTTAGTGTCGCTAAAAACACAGAATCTAACCCAGCTCGACCCCAGCCAGGGGCTCTGTCCCTTGGACCCCGCCAGGGGTTGCCACCCCATGGACCTCGCTACCAGGGGCGCTGTCACCCGGACCCCCGTCATTAATGGGCTTCGCCCCTTGCCACACTGATCAATTACCCATAATTGGAAAGTAGAAAAATGCGAAACATAATTAATCAAATATGTGTTTTCACAAAATATCACCAACGGCCCGTACATGTTTTCTGAGCACAAACGATAACTGAACAATTGGACATTTCTAATTGTGTGAACTAGCTTAGGTGGACATTAACCATCCATCTACCCGATTTATTTAGATGGACATTAATCCTCCGCCTACACGATTTACTTAAGTGGACATTAACCCTCCACTTACATAGGTGATCGTTTGAGACATCTACTTACACAACTTTATAGGTCTAGGGCGTTAGAATGTTGCATTTGGAATCACACATTGCTCGCTATTTGCTATTTTCTATTTGCCTACTAATCTCAGGTGAGTTTAATAACCCCTTTTTACTGTTTTATAACTGGGGTGAGAATAAATACAACTGCTTTTATGCCGCTATTTTCATGTGAACACAAGTACAAAACTCGATATATTAGGTGCATGAGTTATTTTACCAATCCTGAAAGTCCCCCACATCATAGGTTGTTAGTATCGTTATAGCGTGAATGTTAATGAATAGTACTATTTGGGATTGACTCGCCCCGGGTTAGTCGCGCTAACTGGTCAAACGGACGCATCATCATTTGTTCTTACGAGTGTTGGATTAGGCACTCGCTGGGAGGCACCCCGATCGTGGCACTTGATTGTGACCCGACACCACAGTTAAGCTCGAACTATGAGCTCATGGCAACAATATACCCTATTTTTACTTTTTGCAATGCATTACTTATCATTGTTGAATGATACAAAGGGAAATCTTGTGTTCCATACGATGTTATATCAACTGTTTACAAACCTACGAACTCATCAGCTTTATGCTGACCTTTTATTATGTATTTATCAGGAGACCAACCGCAGTAGTTTTGCTTTTGGAAGGAGATAGCTCGAGTTGCATATTTTTCATAGGTTTCCCAATCGGCACCCTTTGCGACACAAGTCTTTGTGTCGCAAGAGGGGAACGAATCGTCACATTAGCGACACTAGCTTCTGTGTCGCAAGAGTATCCCAATCGGTACCTTTTGCGACACAAGTTTTGGTGTTGCAATGGGTCCTACTGTCGCACCAAACCTGCGACACAAACATTTAGCGACACAAACCTTAGTGTCGCATATAGCGACACTAACCCAGTGTCGATAAAAACACAGAATATAACTCAGCTCGACCCCAGCCAGGGGCTCTGCCCCTTGGACCCCGCCAGGAGTTGCCACCCCATGGACCTCGCTACCAGGGGCGCTGTCACCCGGACCCCCGTCATTAATGGGCTTCGCCCCTTGCAACACTGATCAATAACCCATAACTGGAAAGCAGACAAATGCGTAACATAATTAATCAAATCTGTGTTTTCACAAAATATCATCAACGGCCCGTACATGTTTTCCGAGCACAAACGATAACTGAACAATTGGACATTTCTGATTGTGTGAACTAGCTTAGGTGGACATTAACCCTCCACCTACCCGATTTATTTAGGTGGACATTAACCCTCCGCCTACACGATTTACTTAAGTGGACATTAACCCTCCACTTACATAGGTGATCTTTTGAGACATCTACTTACACTGCTTTATACGTCTACGGCGTTAGAATGTTGCATTTGGAATCACACATTGCTTGCTATTTGCTATTTGCTATTTGCCTACTAATCTCAGGTGAGTTTCATAGCCCCTTTTTACCGTTTTCTAACTGGGGTGAGAATACATACAACTGCTTTTATGGCGCTATTTTCATGTGAACACAAATACTAAACTCGATATATTGGGTGCATGATTTATTTTATTAATCCTGAAAGTCCCCCACATCATAGTTTCTTAGTATCGTTAAAGTGTGAATGTTAATGAATAGTACTATTTGGGATTGACTCCCCCCGGGTTAGTCGCGCTAACCGGTCAAACGGACGCATTATCATTTGTTCTTACGAGTGTTGGATTAGGCACTCGCTGGGAGGCACCCCGATCGTGGCACATGATTTTGACCCGACACCACAGTTAAGCTCGAACTATGAGCTCATGGCAACAATATACCCTATGTTTGCTTTTTGCATTGCCTTACTTAGCATTGTTGAATGATACAAACGGAAATCTTGTGTTCCATACGATGTTATATCAACTGTTTACAAACCTAGGAACTCACCAGCTTTATGCTGACCTTTTATTATGTATTTCTCAGGAGACCAACCGCAGTAGGTTTGCTTTTGGAAGGAGATAGCTCGAGTCGCATATTTTTCATTGGTTTCCCAATCGGCACCTTTTGCAACACAAGTCTTTGTGTCGAAAGATGGGAACGAATCGTCACGTTAGCGACACTAGCCTCTGTGTCACATGAGTATCCCAATCGGCACCTTTTGCGAAACAAGTTTTGGTGTCGCAATGGGTCCTACTGTCGCACCAAACCTGCGAAACAAACCTTTAGCGACACTAACCCATTGTCGCTAAAAACACAAAATCTAACCCAGCTCGACCCCAGCCAGGGGCTCTGCCCCTTGGACCCCGCCAGGGGTTGCCACCCCTTGGACCCCGCTACAAGGGGCGCTACCCCCGGACCCCCGTCATTAATGGGCTTCGCCCCTTGCAACACTGAAAAATTACCCATAACTGGAAAGTAGAAAAATGCGTAACATAATTAATCAAATCTGTGTTTTCACAAAATTTCACCAACGGCCAGTACATGTTTTCTGAGCACAAACGATAACTGAACAATTGAACATTTCTAATTGTGTGAACTAGCTTAGGTGGACATTAACCCTCCACCTACCCGATTTTTTTAGGTGGACATTAACCCTCCACCTACCCGATTTATTTAGGTGGACATTAATCCTCCGCCTACACGATTTACTTAAGTGGACATTAACCCTCCACTTACATAGGTGATCTTTTGAGACATCTACTTACACTGCTTTATACGTCTACGGCGTTAGAATGTTGCATTTGGAATCACACATTGCTTGCTATTTGCTATTTGCTATTTGCCTACTAATCTCAGGTGAGTTTCATAGCCCCTTTTTACCGTTTTCTAACTGGGGTGAGAATACATACAACTGCTTTTATGCCGCTATTTTCATGTGAACACAAGTACTAAACTCGATATATTGGGTGCGTGAGTTATTTTACTAATCCTGTAAGTCCACCACATCATAGTTTGTTAGTATCGTTATAGCATGAATGTTAATGAATAGTACTATTTGGGATTGACTCCCCCCGTCCGGGTTAGTCGCGCTAACTGGTCAAACGGACGCATTATCATTTGTTCTTACGAGTGTTGGATTAGGCACTCGCTGGGAGACACCCCGATCGTGGCACTAGATTGTGACCCGACACCACAGTTAAGCTCGAACTATGAGCTCATGGCAACAATATACCCTATTTTTGCTATTTGCAATGCATTACTTATCGTTGTAGAATGATACAAACGAAAATCTTGTGTTCCATACGATGTTATATCAACTGTTTACAAACCTACGAACTCACCAGCTTTATGCTGACCTTTTATTATGTATTTCTCAGGAGACCAACCGCAGTAGTGTTGCTTTTGGAAGGAGATAGCTCGAGTCGCATATTTTTCATAGGTTTCCCAATCGGCATCCTTTGCGACACAAGTCTTTGTGTCGCAAGAGGGGAACGAATCGGTACATTAGCGACACTAGCCTCTGTGTCGCATGAGTATCCCAATCGGCACCTTTTGCGACACAAGTTTTGGTGTCGCAATGGGTCCTACTGTCGCACCAAACCTGCGACACAAACCTTTAGCGACACAAGCCTTAGTGTCGCATATAGCGACACTAACCTTAGTGTCGCTAAAAACACATAATCTAACCCAGCTCGACCCCAGCCAGGGGCTCTGCCCCTTGGACACCGCCAGGGGTTGCCACCCCATGGACCTCGCCACCAGGGGCGCAGTCACCCGGACCCCCGTCATTAATGGGCTTCGCCCCTTGCCACACTGATTAATTACCCATAATTGGAAAGTAGAAAAATGCGTAACATAATTAATCAAATATGTGTTTTCACAAAATATCACCAACGGCCCGTACATGTTTTCTGAGCACAAACGATAACTGAACAATTGGACATTTCTAATTGTGTGAACTAGCTTTGGTGGACATTAACCATCCATCTACACGATTTCTTTAGATGGACATTAACCCTCAACCTACACGATTTACTTAAGTGGACATTAACCCTCCAATTACATAGGTGATCTTTTGAGACATCTACTTACACAACTTTATAGGTCTAGGGCATATGAATGTTGCATTTGGAATCACACATTGCTCGCTATTTGCTATTTACTATTTGCCTACTAATCTCAGGTGAGTTTGATAGCCCATTTTTACTGTTTTCTAACTGGGGTGAAAATACATACAACTGCTTTTATACCGCTATTTTCATGTGAAAACAAGTACTAAACTCGATATATTGGGTGCGTGAGTTATTTTACTAATCGTGAAAGTCCCCCACATCAAAGTTTGTTAGTATCGTTATAGCGTGAATGTTAATGAATAATACTATTTGGAATTGACTCCCCCGTCCGGGTTAGTCGCGCCAACTGGTCAAACGGACGCATTATCATTTGTTCTTACGAGTGTTGGATTAGGCACTCGCTGGGAGGCACCCTGATCGTGGCACTTGATTGTGACCCGACACCACAGTTAAGCTCGAACTATGAGCTCATGGCAACAATATACCCTATTTTTGCTTTTTGCAATGCCTTACTTATCATTGTTGAATGATACAAACGGAAATCTTGTGTTCCATACGATGTTATATCAACTGTTTACAAACCTACGAACTCACAAGCTTTATGCTGACCTTTTATTATGTATTTCTCAGGAGACCAACCGCAGTAGGTTTGCTTTTCGAAGGAGATAGCTCGAGTCGCATATTTTTCATTAGTTTCCCAATCGACACCTTTTGGGACACAAGTCTTTGTGTCGCAAGAGTGGAACGAATCGTCATTTTAGCGACACTAGCCTCTGTGTTGGAAGAGTATCCCAATCGGCACCGTTTGTTACACAAGTTTTGGTGTCGCAATGGGTCCTACTGTCGCACCAAACCTGCGACACAAACCTTTAGCGACACAAACCTTATGCGACACTAACCCAGTGTCGCATATAGCGACACTAACCCAGTGTTGTTAAAAACACATAATCTAACCCAGCTCGACCCCAGCCAGGGGCTCTGCCCCTTGGACCCCGCCAGGGGTTGCCACCCCATGGACCTCGCTACCAGGGGCTCTGTCACCCGGACCCCCGTCATTAATGGGCTTCGCCCCTTGCCACACTGATTAATTACCCATAATTGGAAAGTAGAAAAATGCGTAACATAATTAATCAAATATGTGTTTTCACAAAATATCACCAACGGCCCGTACATGTTTTCTGAGCACAAACGATAACTGAACAATTGGACATTTCTAATTGTGTGAACTAGCTTAGGTGGACATTAACCATCCATCTACCCGATTTATTTAGATGGACATTAATCCTCCGCCTATACGATTTACTTATGTGGACATTAACCCTCCACTTACATAGGTGATCGTTTGAGACATCTACTTACACAACTTTATAGGTCTAGGGCGTTAGAATGTTGCATTTGGAATCACACATTGCTCGCTATTTGCTATTTGCTATTTGCCTACTAATCTCAGGTGAGTTTAATAGCCTCTTTTTACTGTTTTATAACTGGGGTGAGAATACATACAACTGCTTTTATGCCGCTATTTTTATGTGAACACAAGTACTAAACTCGATATATTAGGTGCCTGAGTTATTTTACTAATCCTGAAAGTCCCCCACATCATAGGTTGTTAGTATCGTTATAGCGTGAATGTTAATGAATAGTACTATTTGGGATTGACTCGCCCCGGGTTAGTCGCGCTAACTGGTCAAACGGACGCATTATCATTTGTTCTTACGAGTGTTGGATTAGGCACTCGCTGGGAGGCACCCCGATCGTGGCACTTGATTGTGACCCGACACCACAGTTAAGCTCGAAATATGAGCTCATGGCAACAATATACCCTATTTTTACTTTTTGCAATGCATTACTTATCATTGTTGAATGATACAAACGGAAATCTTGTGTTCCATACGATGTTATATCAACTGTTTACAAACCTACGAACTCACTAGCTTTATGCTGACCTTTTATTATGTATTTCTCAGGAGACCAACCGCAGTAGTGTTGCTTTTGGAAGGAGATAGCTCGAGTCGCATATTTTTCATAGGTTTCCCAATCGGCACCCTTTGCGACACAAGTCTTTGTGTCGCAAGAGGGGAACGACTCGTCACATTAGCGACACTAGCCTATGTGTCGCAAGAGTATCCCAATCGGCACCTTTTGTGACACAAATTTTGGTGTCGTAATGGGTCCTACTGTCGCACCAAACCTGCGACACAAACCTTTACCGACACAAGCCTTAGTGTCGCATTTAGCGACACTAACCTTAGTGTCGCATATAGCGACACTAACCTTAGTGTCGCTAAAAACACAGAATCTAACTCAGCTCGACCCCAGCCAGGGGCTCTGCCCTTTGGACCCCGCTAGGGGTTGCCACCCCATGGACCTCGCTACCAGGGGCTCTGTCACCCGGACCCCCGTCATTAATGGGCTTCGCCCCTTGCCACACTGATTAATTACCCATAATTGGAAAGTAGAAAAATGCGTAACATAATTAATCAAATATGTGTTTTCACAAAATATCACCAACGGCCCGTACATGTTTTCTGAGCACAAACGATAACTGAACAATTGGACATTTCTAATTGTGTGAACTAGCTTAGGTGGACATTAACCATCCATCTACCCGATTTATTTAGATGGACATTAATCCTCCGCCTATACGATTTACTTAAGTGGACATTAACCCTCCACTTACATAGGTGATCGTTTGAGACATCTACTTACACAACTTTATAGGTCTAGGGCGTTAGAATGTTGCATTTGGAATCACACATTGCTCGCTATTTGCTATTTGCTATTTGCCTACTAATCTCAGGTGAGTTTAATAGCCCCTTTTTACTGTTTTATAACTGGGGTGAGAATACATACAACTGCTTTTATGCCGCTATTTTCATGTGAACACAAGTACTAAACTCGATATATTGGGTGCATGAGTTATTTTACTAATCCTGAAAGTCCCCCACATCATAGGTTGTTAGTATCGTTATAGCGTGAATGTTAATGAATAGTACTATTTGGGATTGACTCGCCCCGGGTTAGTCGCGCTAACTGGTCAAACGGACGCATTATCATTTGTTCTTACGAGTGTTGGATTAGGCACTCGCTGGGAGGCACCCCGATCGTGGCACTTCATTGTGACCCGACACCACAGTTAAGCTCGAAATATGAGCTCATGGCAACAATATACCCTATTTTTACTTTTTGCAATGCATTACTTATCATTGTTGAATGATACAAACGGAAATCTTGTGTTCCATACGATGTTATATCAACTGTTTACAAACCTACGAACTCACTAGCTTTATGCTGACCTTTTATTATGTATTTCTCAGGAGACCAACCGCAGTAGTGTTGCTTTTGGAAGGAGATAGCTCGAGTCGCATATTTTTCATAGGTTTCCCAATCGGCACCCTTTGCGACACAAGTCTTTGTGTCGCAAGAGTGGAACGAATCGTCACTTTAGCGACACTAGCCTCTGTGTCGCAAGAGTATCCCAATCGTTACCTTTTGTGACACAAATTTTGGTGTCGTAATGGGTCCTACTGTCGCACCAAACCTGCGACACAAACCTTTATCGACACAAGCCTTAGTGTCGCATTTAGCGACACTAACCTTAGTGTCGCATATAGCGACACTAACCTTAGTGTCGCTAAAAACACAGAATCTAACTCAGCTCGACCCCAGCCAGGGGCTCTGCCCTTTGGACCCCGCCAGGGGTTGCCACCCCATGGACCTCGCTACCAGGGGCTCTGTCACCCGGACCCCCGTCATTAATGGGCTTCGCCCCTTGCCACACTGATTAATTACCCATAATTGGAAAGTAGAAAAATGCGTAACATAATTAATCAAATATGTGTTTTCACAAAATATCACCAACGACCCGTACATATTTTTTGAGCACAAACGATAACTGAACAATTGGACATTTCTAATTGTGTGAACTAGCTTAGGTGGACATTAACCATCCATCTACCCGATTTATTTAGATGGACATTAATCCTCCGCCTATACGATTTACTTAAGTGGACATTAACCCTCCACTTACATAGGTGATCGTTTGAGACATCTACTTACACAACTTTATAGGTCTAGGGCGTTAGAATGTTGCATTTGGAATCACACATTGCTCGCTATTTGCTATTTGCTATTTGCCTACTAATCTCAGGTGAGTTTAATAGCCCCTTTTTACTGTTTTATAACTGGGGTGAGAATACATACAACTGCTTTTATGCCGCTATTTTCATGTGAACACAAGTACTAAACTCGATATATTGGGTGCATGAGTTATTTTACTAATCCTGAAAGTCCCCCACATCATAGGTTGTTAGTATCGTTATAGCGTGAATGTTAATGAATAATACTATTTGGGATTGACTCGCCCCGGGTTAGTCGCGCTAACTGGTCAAACGGACGCATTATCATTTGTTCTTACGAGTGTTGGATTAGGCACTCGCTGGGAGGCACCCCGATCGTGGCACTTGATTGTGACCCGACACCACAGTTAAGCTCGAACTATGAGCTCATGGCAACAATATACCCTATTTTTACTTTTTGCAATGCATTACTTATCATTGTTGAATGATACAAACGGAAATCTTGTGTTCCATACGATGTTATATCAACTGTTTACAAACCTACGAACTCACTTGCTTTATGCTGACCTTTTATTATGTATTTCTCAGGAGACAAACCGCAGTAGTGTTGCTTTTGGAAGGACATAGCTCGAGTCGCATATTTTTCATAGGTTTCCCAATCGGCACCCTTTGCGACACAAGTCTTTGTGTTGCAAGAGTGGAACGAATCGTCACTTTAGCGACACTAGCCTCTGTGTCGCAAGAGTATCCCAATCGTTACCTTTTGCGACACAAGTTTTGGTGTCGCAATGGGTTCTACTGTCGCACCAAACTTGCGACACAAACCTTTAGCGACAAGCCTTAGTGTCGCATATAGCGACACTAACCCAGTGTTGCTAAAAACACAGAATCTAACCCAGCTCGACCCCAGCCAGGGGCTCTGCCCCTTGGACCCCGCCAGGGGTTGCCACCCCTTGGACCCCGCTACAAGGGGCGCTACCCCTGGACCCCCGTCATTAATGGGCTTCGCCCCTTGCCACACTGAAAAATTACCCATAACAGGAAAGTAGAAAAATGCGTAACATAATTAATCAAATCTGTGTTTTCACAAAATATCACCAACGGCCCGTACATGTTTTTTTAGCACAAACGATAACTGAACAATTGAACATTTCTAATTGTGTGAACTAGCTTAGGTGGACATTAACCCTCCACCTACCCGATTTATTTAGGTGGACATTAACCCTCCACCTACCCGATTTATTTAGGTGGACATTAACCCTCCGCCTACACGATTTACTTAAGTGGACATTAACCCTCCACTTACATAGGTGATCTTTTGAGACATCTACTTACACTGCTTTATACGTCTACGGCGTTAGAATGTTGCATTTGGAATCACACATTGCTGCTATTTGCTATTTGCTATTTGCCTACTAATCTCAGGTGAGTTTCATAGCCCCTTTTTACCGTTTTCTAACTGGGGTGAGAATACATACAACTGCTTTTATGCCGCTATTTTCATGTGAACACAAGTACTAAACTCGATATATTGGGTGCGTGAGTTATTTTACTAATCCTGTAAGTCCACCACATCATAGTTTGTTAGTATCGTTATAGCATGAATGTTAATGAATAGTACTATTTGGGATTGACTCCCCCCGTCCGGGTTAGTCGCGCTAACTGGTCAAACGGACGCATTATCATTTGTTCTTACGAGTGTTGGATTAGGCACTCGCTGGGAGACACCCCGATCGTGGCACTTGATTGTGACCCGACACCACAGTTAAGCTCGAACTATGAGCTCATGGCAACAATATACCCTATTTTTGCTATTTGCAATGCATTACTTATCGTTGTTGAATGATACAAACGGAAATCTTGTGTTCCATACGATGTTATATCAACTGTTTACAAACCTACGAACTCACCATCTTTATGCTGACCTTTTATTATGTATTTCTCAGGAGACCAACCGCAGTAGTGTTGCTTTTGGAAGGAGATAGCTCGAGTCGCATATTTTTCATAGGTTTCCCAATCGGCACCCTTTGCGACACAAGTCTTTGTGTCGCAAGAGGGGAACGAATCGTCACATTAGCGACACTAGCCTCTGTGTCGCATGAGTATCCCAATCGGCACCTTTTGCGACACAAGTTTTGGTGTCGCAATGGGTCCTACTGTCGCACCAAACCTGCGACACAAACCTTTAGCGACACAAGCCTTAGTGTCGCATATAGCGACACTAACCTTAGTGTCGCTAAAAACACAGAATCTAACCCAGCTCGACCCCAGCCAGGGGCTCTGCCCCTTGGACACCGCCAGGGGTTGCCACCCCATGGACCTCGCCACCAGGGGCGCAGTCACCCGGACCCCCGTCATTAATGGGCTTCGCCCCTTGCCACACTGATTAATTACCCATAATTGGAAAGTAGAAAAATGCGTAACATAATTAATCAAATATGTGTTTTCACAAAATATCACCAACGGCCCGTACATGTTTTCTGAGCACAAACGATAACTGAACAATTGGACATTTCTAATTGTGTGAACTAGCTTAGGTGGACATTAACCATCCATCTACACGATTTATTTAGATGGACATTAACCCTCAACCTACACAATTTACTTAAGTGGACATTAACCCTCCACTTACATAGGTGATCTTTTGAGACATCTACTTACACAACTTTATAGGTCTAGGGCATTAGAATGTTGCATTTGGAATCACACATTGCTCGCTATTTGCTATTTACTATTTGCCTACTAATCTCAGGTGAGTTTGATACCCCATTTTTACTGTTTTCTAACTGGGGTGAGAATACATACAACTGCTTTTATGCCGCTATTTTCATGTGAAAACAAGTACTAAACTCGATATATTGGGTGCGTGAGTTATTTTACTAATCGTGAAAGTCCCCCACATCAAAGTTTGTTAGTATCGTTATAGCGTGAATGTTAATGAATAATACTATTTGGGATTGACTCGCCCCGGGTTAGTCGCGCTAACTGGTCAAACGGACGCATTATCATTTGTTCTTACAAGTGTTGGATTAGGCACTCGCTGGGAGGCACCCCGATCGTGGCACTTGATTGTGACCCGACACCACAGTTAAGCTCGAAATATGAGCTCATGGCAACAATATACCCTATTTTTACTTTTTGCAATGCATTACTTATCATTGTTGAATGATACAAACGGAAATCTTGTGTTCCATACGATGTTATATCAACTGTTTACAAACCTACGAACTCACTAGCTTTATGCTGACCTTTTATTATGTATTTCTCAGGAGACCAACCGCAGTAGTGTTGCTTTTGGAAGGAGATAGCTCGAGTCGCATATTTTTCATAGGTTTCCCAATCGGCACCCTTTGCGACACAAGTCTTTGTGTCGCAAGAGGGGAACGACTCGTCACATTAGCGACACTAGCCTATGTGTCGCAAGAGTATCCCAATCGGCACCTTTTGTGACACAAATTTTGGTGTCGTAATGGGTCCTACTGTTGCACCAAACCTGCGACACAAACCTTTACCGACACAAGCCTTAGTGTCGCATTTAGCGACACTAACCTTAGTGTCGCATATAGCGACACTAACCTTAGTGTCGCTAAAAACACAGAATCTAACTCAGCTCGACCCCAGCCAGGGGCTCTGCCCTTTGGACCCCGCCAGGGGTTGCCACCCCATGGACCTCGCTACCAGGGGCTCTGTCACCCGGACCCCCGTCATTAATGGGCTTCGCCCCTTGCCACACTGATTAATTACCCATAATTGGAAAGTAGAAAAATGCGTAACATAATTAATCAAATATGTGTTTTCACAAAATATCACCAACGGCCCGTACATGTTTTCTGAGCACAAACGATAACTGAACAATTGGACATTTCTAATTGTGTGAACTAGCTTAGGTGGACATTAACCATCCATCTACCCGATTTATTTAGATGGACATTAATCCTCCGCCTATACGATTTACTTAAGTGGACATTAACCCTCCACTTACATAGGTGATCGTTTGAGACATCTACTTACACAACTTTATAGGTCTAGGGCGTTAGAATGTTGCATTTGGAATCACACATTGCTCGCTATTTGCTATTTGCTATTTGCCTACTAATCTCAGGTGAGTTTAATAGCCCCTTTTTACTGTTTTATAACTGGGGTGAGAATACATACAACTGCTTTTATGCCGCTATTTTCATGTGAACACAAGTACTAAACTCGATATATTGGGTGCATGAGTTATTTTACTAATCCTGAAAGTCCCCCACATCATAGGTTGTTAGTATCGTTATAGCGTGAATGTTGATGAATAGTACTATTTGGGATTGACTCGCCCCGGGTTAGTCGCGCTAACTGGTCAAACGGACGCATTATCATTTGTTCTTACGAGTGTTGGATTAGGCACTCGCTGGGAGGCACCCCGATCGTGGCACTTGATTGTGACCCGACACCACAGTTAAGCTCGAACTATGAGCTCATGGCAACAATATACCCTATTTTTACTTTTTGCAATGCATTACTTATCATTGTTGAATGATACAAAGGGAAATCTTGTGTTCCATACGATGTTATATCAACTGTTTACAAACCTACGAACTCACAAGCTTTATGCTGACCTTTTATTATGTATTTCTCAGGAGACCAACCGCAGTAGGTTTGCTTTTCGAAGGAGATAGCTCGAGTCGCATATTTTTCATTAGTATCCCAATCGACACCTTTTGGGACACAAGTCTTTGTGTCGCAAGAGTGGAATGAATCGTCACTTTAGCGACACTAGCCTCTGTGTTGGAAGAGTATCCCAATCGGCACCGTTTGCGACACAAGTTTTGGTGTCGCAATGGGTCCTACTGTCGCACCAAACCTGCGACACAAACCTTTAGCGACACAAACCTTAGTGTCGCATATAGCGACACTAACCCAGTGTCGCATATAGCGACACTAACCCAGTGTTGTTAAAAACACAGAATCTAACCCAGCTCGACCCCAGCCAGGGGCTCTGCCCCTTGGACCCCGCCAGGGGTTGCCACCCCATGGACCTCGCTACCAGGGGCTCTGTCACCCGGACCCCCGTCATTAATGGGCTTCGCCCCTTGCCACACTGATTAATTACCCATAATTGGAAAGTAGAAAAATGCGTAACATAATTAATCAAATATGTGTTTTCACAAAATATCACCAACGGCCCGTACATGTTTTCTGAGCACAAACGATAACTGAACAATTGGACATTTCTAATTGTGTGAACTAGCTTAGGTGGACATTAACCATCCATCTACCCGATTTATTTAGATGGACATTAATCCTCCGCCTATACGATTTACTTAAGTGGACATTAACCCTCCACTTACATAGGTGATCGTTTGAGACATCTACTTACTCAACTTTATAGGTCTAGGGCGTTAGAATGTTGCATTTGGAATCACACATTGCTCGCTATTTGCTATTTGCTATTTGCCTACTAATCTCAGGTGAGTTTAATAGCCCCTTTTTACTGTTTTATAACTGGGGTGAGAATACATACAACTGCTTTTATGCCGCTATTTTTATGTGAACACAAGTACTAAACTCGATATATTAGGTGCATGAGTTATTTTACTAATCCTGAAAGTCCCCCACATCATAGGTTGTTAGTATCGTTATAGCGTGAATGTTAATGAATAGTACTATTTGGGATTGACTCGCCCCGGGTTAGTCGCGCTAACTGGTCAAACGGACGCATTATCATTTGTTCTTACGAGTGTTGGATTAGGCACTCGCTGGGAGGCACCCCGATCGTGGCACTTGATTGTGACCCGACACCACAGTTAAGCTCGAAATATGAGCTCATGGCAACAATATACCCTATTTTTACTTTTTGCAATGCATTACTTATCATTGTTGAATGATACAAACGGAAATCTTGTGTTCCATACGATGTTATATCAACTGTTTACAAACCTACGAACTCACTAGCTTTATGCTGACCTTTTATTATGTATTTCTCAGGAGACCAACCGTAGTAGTGTTGCTTTTGGAAGGAGATAGCTCGAGTCGCATATTTTTCATAGGTTTCCCAATCGGCACCCTTTGCGACACAAGTCTTTGTGTCGCAAGAGGGGAACGACTCGTCACATTAGCGACACTAGCCTATGTGTCGCAAGAGTATCCCAATCGGCACCTTTTGTGACACAAATTTTGGTGTCGTAATGGGTCCTACTGTCGCACCAAACCTGCGACACAAACCTTTACCGACACAAGCCTTAGTGTCGCATTTAGCGACACTAACCTTAGTGTCGCATATAGCGACACTAACCTTAGTGTCGCTAAAAACACAGAATCTAACTCAGCTCGACCCCAGCCAGGGGCTCTGCCCTTTGGACCCCGCCAGGGGTTGCCACCCCATGGACCTCGCTACCAGGGGCTCTGTCACCCGGACCCCCGTCATTAATGGGCTTCGCCCCTTGCCACACTGATTAATTACCCATAATTGGAAAGTAGAAAAATGCGTAACATAATTAATCAAATATGTGTTTTCACAAAATATCACCAACGGCCCGTACATGTTTTCTGAGCACAAACGATAACTGAACAATTGGACATTTCTAATTGTGTGAACTAGCTTAGGTGGACATTAACCATCCATCTACCCGATTTATTTAGATGGACATTAATCCTCCGCCTATACGATTTACTTAAGTGGACATTAACCCTCCACTTACATAGGTGATCGTTTGAGACATCTACTTACACAACTTTATAGGTCTAGGGCGTTAGAATGTTGCATTTGGAATCACACATTGCTCGCTATTTGCTATTTGCTATTTGCCTACTAATCTCAGGTGAGTTTAATAGCCCCTTTTTACTGTTTTATAACTGGGGTGAGAATACATACAACTGCTTTTATGCCGCTATTTTCATGTGAACACAAGTACTAAACTCGATATATTGGGTGCATGAGTTATTTTACTAATCCTGAAAGTCCCCCACATCATAGGTTGTTAGTATCGTTATAGCGTGAATGTTGATGAATAGTACTATTTGGGATTGACTCGCCCCGGGTTAGTCGCGCTAACTGGTCAAACGGACGCATTATCATTTGTTCTTACGAGTGTTGGATTAGGCACTCGCTGGGAGGCACCCCGATCGTGGCACTTGATTGTGACCCGACACCACAGTTAAGCTCGAATTATGAGCTCATGGCAACAATATACCCTATTTTTACTTTTTGCAATGCATTACTTATCCTTGTTGAATGATACAAAGGGAAATCTTGTGTTCCATACGATGTTATATCAACTGTTTACAAACCTACGAACTCACAAGCTTTATGCTGACCTTTTATTATGTATTTCTCAGGAGACCAACCGCAGTAGGTTTGCTTTTCGAAGGAGATAGCTCGAGTCGCATATTTTTCATTAGTTTCCCAATCGACACCTTTTGGGACACAAGTCTTTGTGTCGCAAGAGTGGAACGAATCGTCACTTTAGCGACACTAGCCTCTGTGTTGGAAGAGTATCCCAATCGGCACCGTTTGCGACACAAGTTTTGGTGTCGCAATGGGTCCTACTGTCGCACCAAACCTGCGACACAAACCTTTAGCGACACAAACCTTAGTGTCGCATATAGCGACACTAACCCAGTGTCGCATATAGCGACACTAACCCAGTGTTGTTAAAAACACAGAATCTAACCCAGCTCGACCCCAGCCAGGGGCTCTGCCCCTTGGACTCCGCCAGGGGTTGCCACCCCATGGACCTCGCTACCAAGGGCTCTGTCACCCGGACCCCCGTCATTAATGGGCTTCGCCCCTTGCCACACTGAAAAATTACCCATAACAGGAAACTAGAAAAATGCGTAACATAATTAATCAAATCTGTGTTTTCACAAAATATCACCAACGGCCCGTACATGTTTTTTTAGCACAAACGATAACTGAACAATTGAACATTTCTAATTGTGTGAACTAGCTTAGGTGGACATTAACCCTCCACCTACCCGATTTATTTAGGTGGACATTAACCCTCCACCTACCCGATTTATTTAGGTGGACATTAACCCTCCACTTACATAGGTGATCGTTTGAGACATCTACTTACTCAACTTTATAGGTCTAGGGCGTTAGAATGTTGCATTTGGAATCACACATTGCTCGCTATTTGCTATTTGCTATTTGCCTACTAATCTCAGGTGAGTTTAATAGCCCCTTTTTACTGTTTTATAACTGGGGTGAGAATACATACAACTGCTTTTATGCCGCTATTTTTATGTGAACACAAGTACTAAACTCGATATATTAGGTGCATGAGTTATTTTACTAATCCTGAAAGTCCCCCACATCATAGGTTGTTAGTATCGTTATAGCGTGAATGTTAATGAATAATACTATTTGGGATTGACTCGCCCCGGGTTAGTCGCGCTAACTGGTCAAACGGACGCATTATCATTTGTTCTTACGAGTGTTGGATTAGGCACTCGCTGGGAGGCACCCCGATCGTGGCACTTGATTGTGACCCGACACCACAGTTAAGCTCGAATTATGAGCTCATGGCAACAATATACCCTATTTTTACTTTTTGCAATGCATTACTTATCCTTGTTGAATGATACAAAGGGAAATCTTGTGTTCCATACGATGTTATATCAACTGTTTACAAACCTACGAACTCACAAGCTTTATGCTGACCTTTTATTATGTATTTCTCAGGAGACCAACCGCAGTAGGTTTGCTTTTCGAAGGAGATAGCTCGAGTCGCATATTTTTCATTAGTTTCCCAATCGACACCTTTTGGGACACAAGTCTTTGTGTCGCAAGAGTGGAACGAATCGTCACTTTAGCGACACTAGCCTCTGTGTTGGAAGAGTATCCCAATCGGCACCGTTTGCGACACAAGTTTTGGTGTCGCAATGGGTCCTACTGTCGCACCAAACCTGCGACACAAACCTTTAGCGACACAAACCTTAGTGTCGCATATAGCGACACTAACCCAGTGTCGCATATAGCGACACTAACCCAGTGTTGTTAAAAACACAGAATCTAACCCAGCTCGACCCCAGCCAGGGGCTCTGCCCCTTGGACCCCGCCAGGGGTTGCCACCCCATGGACCTCGCTACCAAGGGCTCTGTCACCCGGACCCCCGTCATTAATGGGCTTCGCCCCTTGCCACACTGAAAAATTACCCATAACAGGAAAC
Organism: Gnaphalium uliginosum; assembly: GCA_963930675.1. Lineage (NCBI taxonomy): Eukaryota > Viridiplantae > Streptophyta > Magnoliopsida > Asterales > Asteraceae > Gnaphalium > Gnaphalium uliginosum. Next base: position 50,646,219 of record OZ005681.1, on the reverse strand, counting down.
TAGAAAAATGCGTAACATAATTAATCAAATCTGTGTTTTCACAAAATATCACCAACGGCCCGTACATGTTTTTTTAGCACAAACGATAACTGAACAATTGAACATTTCTAATTGTGTGAACTAGCTTAGGTGGACATTAACCCTCCACCTACCCGATTTATTTAGGTGGACATTAACCCTCCACCTACCCGATTTATTTAGGTGGACATTAACCCTCCACTTACATAGGTGATCGTTTGAGACATCTACTTACTCAACTTTATAGGTCTAGGGCGTTAGAATGTTGCATTTGGAATCACACATTGCTCGCTATTTGCTATTTGCTATTTGCCTACTAATCTCAGGTGAGTTTAATAGCCCCTTTTTACTGTTTTATAACTGGGGTGAGAATACATACAACTGCTTTTATGCCGCTATTTTTATGTGAACACAAGTACTAAACTCGATATATTAGGTGCATGAGTTATTTTACTAATCCTGAAAGTCCCCCACATCATAGGTTGTTAGTATCGTTATAGCGTGAATGTTAATGAATAATACTATTTGGGATTGACTCGCCCCGGGTTAGTCGCGCTAACTGGTCAAACGGACGCATTATCATTTGTTCTTACGAGTGTTGGATTAGGCACTCGCTGGGAGGCACCCCGATCGTGGCACTTGATTGTGACCCGACACCACAGTTAAGCTCGAAATATGAGCTCATGGCAACAATATACCCTATTTTTACTTTTTGCAATGCATTACTTATCATTGTTGAATGATACAAACGGAAATCTTGTGTTCCATACGATGTTATATCAACTGTTTACAAACCTACGAACTCACTAGCTTTATGCTGACCTTTTATTATGTATTTCTCAGGAGACCAACCGCAGTAGGTTTGCTTTTCGAAGGAGATAGCTCGAGTCGCATATTTTTCATTAGTTTCCCAATCGACACCTTTTGGGACACAAGTCTTTGTGTCGCAAGAGTGGAACGAATCGTCACTTTAGCGACACTAGCCTCTGTGTTGGAAGAGTATCCCAATCGGCACCGTTTGTGACACAAATTTTGGTGTCGTAATGGGTCCTACTGTCGCACCAAACCTGCGACACAAACCTTTACCGACACAAGCCTTAGTGTCGCATTTAGCGACACTAACCTTAGTGTCGCATATAGCGACACTAACCTTAGTGTCGCTAAAAACACAGAATCTAACCCAGCTCGACCCCAGCCAGGGGCTCTGCCCCTTGGACACCGCCAGGGGTTGCCACCCCATGGACCTCGCTACCAGGGGCTCTGTCACTCGGACCCCCGTCATTAATGGGCTTCGCCCCTTGCCACACTGATTAATTACCCATAATTGGAAAGTAGAAAAATGCGTAACATAATTAATCAAATATGTGTTTTCACAAAATATCACCAACGGCCCGTACATGTTTTCTGAGCACAAACGATAACTGAACAATTGGACATTTATAATTGTGTGAACTAGCTTAGGTGGACATTAACCATCCATCTACCCGATTTATTTAGATGGACATTAATCCTCCGCCTATACGATTTACTTAAGTGGACATTAACCCTCCACTTACATAGGTGATCGTTTGAGACATCTACTTACACAACTTTATAGGTCTAGGGCGTTAGAATGTTGCATTTGGAATCACACATTGCTCGCTATTTGCTATTTGCTATTTGCCTACTAATCTCAGGTGAGTTTAATAGCCCCTTTTTACTGTTTTATAACTAGGGTGAGAATACATACAACTGCTTTTATGCCGCTATTTTCATGTGAACACAAGTACTAAACTCGATATATTGGGTGCATGAGTTATTTTACTAATCCTGAAAGTCCCCCACATCATAGGTTGTTAGTATCGTTATAGCGTGAATGTTGATGAATAGTACTATTTGGGATTGACTCGCCCCGGGTTAGTCGCGCTAACTGGTCAAACGGACGCATTATCATTTGTTCTTACGAGTGTTGGATTAGGCACTCGCTGGGAGGCACCCCGATCGTGGCACTTGATTGTGACCCGACACCACAGTTAAGCTCGAACTATGAGCTCATGGCAACAATATACCCTATTTTTACTTTTTGCAATGCATTACTTATCATTGTTGAATGATACAAACGGAAATCTTGTGTTCCATACGATGTTATATCAACTGTTTACAAACCTACGAACTCACAAGCTTTATGCTGACCTTTTATTATGTATTTCTCAGGAGACCAACCGCAGTAGGTTTGCTTTTCGAAGGAGATAGCTCGAGTCGCATATTTTTCATTAGTTTCCCAATCGACACCTTTTGGGACACAAGTCTTTGTGTCGCAAGAGTGGACATAATCGTCACTTTAGCGACACTAGCCTCTGTGTTGGAAGAGTATCCCAATCGGCACCGTTTGCGACACAAGTTTTGGTGTCGCAATGGGTCCTACTGTCGCACCAAACCTGCGACACAAACCTTTAGCGACACAAACCTTAGTGTCGCATATAGCGACACTAACCCAGTGTCGCATATAGCGACACTAACCCAGTGTTGTTAAAAACACAGAATCTAACCCAGCTCGACCCCAGCCAGGGGCTCTGCCCCTTGGACCCCGCCAGGGGTTGCCACCCCATGGACCTCGCTACCAAGGGCTCTGTCACCCGGACCCCCGTCATTAATGGGCTTCGCCCCTTGCCACACTGATTAATTACCCATAATTGGAAAGTAGAAAAATGCGTAACATAATTAATCAAATATGTGTTTTCACAAAATATCACCAACGGCCCGTACATGTTTTCTGAGCACAAACGATAACTGAACAATTGGACATTTCTAATTGTGTGAACTAACTTAGGTGGACATTAACCATCCATCTACCCGATTTATTTAGATGGACATTAATCCTCCGCCTATACGATTTACTTAAGTGGACATTAACCCTCCACTTACATAGGTGATCGTTTGAGACATCTACTTACTCAACTTTATAGGTCTAGGGCGTTAGAATGTTGCATTTGGAATCACACATTGCTCGCTATTTGCTATTTGCTATTTGCCTACTAATCTCAGGTGAGTTTAATAGCCCCTTTTTACTGTTTTATAACTGGGGTGAGAATACATACAACTGCTTTTATGCCGCTATTTTTATGTGAACACAAGTACTAAACTCGATATATTAGGTGCATGAGTTATTTTACTAATCCTGAAAGTCCCCCACATCATAGGTTGTTAGTATCGTTATAGCGTGAATGTTAATGAATAGTACTATTTGGGATTGACTCGCCCCGGGTTAGTCGCGCTAACTGGTCAAACGGACGCATTATCATTTGTTCTTACGAGTGTTGGATTAGGCACTCGCTGGGAGGCACCCCGATCGTGGCACTTCATTGTGACCCGACACCACAGTTAAGCTCGAAATATGAGCTCATGGCAACAATATACCCTATTTTTACTTTTTGCAATGCATTACTTATCATTGTTGAATGATACAAACGGAAATCTTGTGTTCCATACGATGTTATATCAACTGTTTACAAACCTACGAACTCACTAGCTTTATGCTGACCTTTTATTATGTATTTCTCAGGAGACCAACCGCAGTAGTGTTGCTTTTGGAAGGAGATAGCTCGAGTCGCATATTTTTCATAGGTTTCCCAATCGGCACCCTTTGCGACACAAGTCTTTGTGTCGCAAGAGGGGAACGACTCGTCACATTAGCGACACTAGCCTATGTGTCGCAAGAGTATCCCAATCGGCACCTTTTGTGACACAAATTTTGGTGTCGTAATGGGTCCTACTGTTGCACCAAACCTGCGACACAAACCTTTACCGACACAAGCCTTAGTGTCGCATTTAGCGACACTAACCTTAGTGTCGCATATAGCGACACTAACCTTAGTGTCGCTAAAAACACAGAATCTAACTCAGCTCGACCCCAGCCAGGGGCTCTGCCCTTTGGACCCCGCCAGGGGTTGCCACCCCATGGACCTCGCTACCAGGGGCTCTGTTACCCGGACCCCCGTCATTAATGGGCTTCGCCCCTTGCCACACTGATTAATTACCCATAATTGGAAAGTAGAAAAATGCGTAACATAATTAATCAAATATGTGTTTTCACAAAATATCACCAACGGCCCGTACATGTTTTCTGAGCACAAACGATAACTGAACAATTGGACATTTCTAATTGTGTGAACTAGCTTAGGTGGACATTAACCATCCATCTACCCGATTTATTTAGATGGACATTAATCCTCCGCCTATACGATTTACTTAAGTGGACATTAACCCTCCACTTACATAGGTGATCGTTTGAGACATCTACTTACACAACTTTATAGGTCTAGGGCGTTAGAATGTTGCATTTGGAATCACACATTGCTCGCTATTTGCTATTTGCTATTTGCCTACTAATCTCAGGTGAGTTTAATAGCCCCTTTTTACTGTTTTATAACTGGGGTGAGAATACATACAACTGCTTTTATGCCGCTATTTTCATGTGAACACAAGTACTAAACTCGATATATTGGGTGCATGAGTTATTTTACTAATCCTGAAAGTCCCCCACATCATAGGTTGTTAGTATCGTTATAGCGTGAATGTTCATGAATAGTACTATTTGGGATTGACTCGCCCCGGGTTAGTCGCGCTAACTGGTCAAACGGACGCATTATCATTTTTTCTTACGAGTGTTGGATTAGGCACTCGCTGGGAGGCACCCCGATCGTGGCACTTGATTGTGACCCGACACCACAGTTAAGCTCGAACTATGAGCTCATGGCAACAATATACCCTATTTTTACTTTTTGCAATGCATTACTTATCATTGTTGAATGATACAAACGGAAATCTTGTGTTCCATACGATGTTATATCAACTGTTTACAAACCTACGAACTCACTTGCTTTATGCTGACCTTTTATTATGTATTTCTCAGGAGACCAACCGCAGTAGTGTTGCTTTTGGAAGGAGATAGCTCGAGTCGCATATTTTTCATAGGTTTCCCAATCGGCACCCTTTGCGACACAAATCTTTGTGTCGCAAGAGGGGAACGACTCGTCACATTAGCGACACTAGCCTATGTGTCGCAAGAGTATCCCAATCGGCACCTTTTGTGACACAAATTTTGGTGTCGTAATGGGTCCTACTGTCGCACCAAACCTGCGACACAAACCTTTACCGACACAAGCCTTAGTGTCGCATATAGCGACACTAACCTTAGTGTCGCTAAAAACACAGAATCTAACTCAGCTCGACCCCAGCCAGGGGCTCTGCCCCTTGGACCCCGCTAGGGGTTGCCACCGCTTTGACCCCGTTACCATGGGCGCCACCCTGGACCCCCGTCATTAATGGGCTTCGCCCGTTGCCACACTGAAAAATTACCCATAACTGGAAAGTAGAAAAATGCGTAACATAATTAATCAAATCTGTGTTTTCACAAAATATCACCAACGGCCCGTACATGTTTTCTGAGCACAAACGATAACTGAACAATTGGATATTTCTAATTGTGTGAACTAGCTTAGGTGGACATTAACCCTCCACCTACACGATTTATTTAAGTGGACATTAACCCTCCACTTACATAGGTGATCTTTTGAGACATCTACTTACACAACTTTATACGTCTAGGGCGTTAGAATGTTGCATTTGGAATCACACATTGCTTGCTATTTGCTATTTGCTATTTGCCTACTAATCTTAGGTGAGTTTCATAGCCCCTTTTTACCGTTTTCTAACTTGGGTGAGAATACATACAACTGCTTTTATGCCGCTATTTTCATGTGAACACAAGTACTAAACTCGATATATTGGGTGCGTGAGTTATTTTACTAATCCTGAAAGTCCCCCACATCATAGTTTGTTAGTATCGTTATAGCGTGAATGTTAATGAACAGTACTATTTGGGATTGACTCCCCCCGGGTTAGTCGCGCTAACTGGTCAAACGGACGCATTATCATTTGTTCTTACGAGTGTTGGATTAGGCACTCGCTGGGAGGCACCCCGATCGTGGCACTTGATTGTGACCCGACACCACAGTTAAGCTCGAAATATGAGCTCATGGCAACAATATACCCTATTTTTACTTTTTGCAATGCATTACTTATCATTGTTGAATGATACAAACGGAAATCTTGTGTTCCATACGATGTTATATCAACTGTTTACAAACCTACGAACTCACTAGCTTTATGCTGACCTTTTATTATGTATTTCTCAGGAGACCAACCGCAGTAGTGTTGCTTTTGGAAGGAGATAGCTCGAGTCGCATATTTTTCATAGGTTTCCCAATCGGCACCCTTTGCGACACAAGTCTTTGTGTCGCAAGAGGGGAACGACTCGTCACATTAGCGACACTAGCCTCTGTGTCGCAAGAGTAGCCCAATCGGCACCTTTTGTGACACAAATTTTGGTGTCGTAATGGGTGTTACTGTCGCACCAAACCTGCGACACAAACCTTTACCGACACAAGCCTTAGTGTCGCATATAGCGACACTAACCCAGTGTCGCTAAAAACATAGAATCTAACTCAGCTCGACCCCAGCCAGGGGCTCTGCCCCTTGGACCCAGCTAGGGGTTGCCACCGCTTTGACCCCGTTACCATGGGCGCCACCCTGGACCCCCATCATTAATGGGCTTCGCCCGTTGCCACACTGAAAAATTACCCATAACTGGAAAGTAGAAAAATGCGTAACATAATTAATCAAATCTGTGTTTTCACAAAATATCACCAACGGCCCGTACATGTTTTCTGAGCACAAACGATAACTGAACAATTGGATATTTCTAATTGTGTGAACTAGCTTAGGTGGACATTAACCCTCCACCTACACGATTTATTTAAGTGGACATTAACCCTCCACTTACATAGGTGATCTTTTGAGACATCTACTTACACAACTTTATACGTCTAGGGCGTTAGAATGTTGCATTTGGAATCACACATTGCTTGCTATTTGCTATTTGCTATTTGCCTACTAATCTTAGGTGAGTTTCATAGCCCCTTTTTACCGTTTTCTAACTGGGGTGAGAATACATACAAGTGCTTTTATGCCGCTATTTTCATGTGAACACAAGTACTAAACTCGATATATTGGGTGCGTGAGTTATTTTACTAATCCTGAAAGTCCCCCACATCATAGTTTGTTAGTATCGTTATAGCGTAAATGTTAATGAACAGTACTATTTGGGATTGACTCCCCCTGGGTTAGTCGCGCTAACTGGTCAAACGGACGCATTATCATTTGTTCTTACGAGTGTTGGATTAGGCACTCGCTGGGAGGCACCCCGATCGTGGCACTTGATTGTGACCCGACACCACAGTTAAGCTCGAACTATGAGCTCATGGCAACAATATACCCTATTTTTGTTTTTTGCAATGCATTACTTATCATTGTTGAATGATACAAACGGAAATCTTGTGTTCCATACGATGTTATATCAACTGTTTACAAACCTACGAACTCACCAGCATTATGATAACCTTTTATTATGTATTTCTCAGGAGACCAACCGTAGTAGGTTTGGTTTTGGAAAGAGATAGCTCGAGTCGCATATTTTTCATAGGTTTCCCAATCGGCACCTTTTGGGACACAAGTCTTTGTGTCGCAAGAGTGAAACGAATCGTCACTTTAGCGACACTAGCCTCTGTGTCGCAAGAGTATCCCAATCGGTACCTTTTGCGACACAAGTTTTGGTGTCGCAATGGGTCCTACTGTCGCACCAAACCTGCGACACAAACCTTTAGCGACAAGCCTTAGTGTCGCATATAGCGACACTAACCCAGTGTTGCTAAAAACACAGAATCTAACCCAGCTCGACCCCAGCCAGAGGCTCTGCCCCTTGGACCCCGCCAGGGCTTGCCACCCCTTGGACCCCGCTACAAGGGGCGCTACCCCCGGACCCCCGTCATTAATGGGCTTCGCCCCTTGCCACACTGAAAAATTACCCATAACTGGAACGTAGAAAAATGCGCAACATAATTAATCAAATCTGTGTTTTCACAAAATATCACCAACGGCCCGTACATGTTTTCTGAGCACAAACGATAACTGAACAATTGAACATTTCTAATTGTGTGAACTAGCATAGGTGGACATTAACCCTCCACCTACCCGATTTATTTAGGTGGACATTAACCCTCCACCTACCCGATTTATTTAGGTGGACATTAACACTCCGCCTACACGATTTACTTAAGTGGACATTAACCCTCCACTTACATAGGTGATCTTTTGAGACATCTACTTACACTGCTTTATACGTCTACGGCGTAATAATGTTGCATTTGGAATCACACATTGCTTGCTATTTGCTATTTGCTATTTGCCTACTAATCTTAGGTGAGTTTCATAGCCCCTTTTTACCGTTTTCTAACTTGGGTGAGAATACATACAACTGCTTTTATGCCGCTATTTTCTTGTGAACACAAGTACTAAACTCGATATATTGGGTGCGTGAGTTATTTTACTAATCCTGAAAGTCCCCCACATCATAGTTTGTTAGTATCGTTATAGCGTGAATGTTAATGAACAGTACTATTTGGGATTGACTCCCCCCGGGTTAGTCGCGCTAACTGGTCAAACGGACGCATTATCATTTGTTCTTACGAGTGTTGGATTAGGCACTCGCTGGGAGACACCCCGATCGTGGCACTTGATTGTGACCCGACACCACAGTTAAGCTCGAACTATGAGCTCATGGCAACAATATACCTTATTTTTACTTTTTGCAATGCATTACTTATCATTGTTGAATGATACAAACGGAAATCTTGTGTTCCATACGATGTTATATCAACTGTTTACAAACCTACGAACTCACTAGCTTTATTTTGACCTTTTATTATGTATTTCTCAGGAGACCAACCGCAGTAGTGTTGCTTTTGGAAGGAGATAGCTCGAGTCGCATATTTTTCATAGGTTTCCTAATCGGCACCCTTTGCGACACAAGTCTTTGTGTCGCAAGAGGGGAACGACTCGTCACATTAGCGACACTAGCCTCTGTGTCGCAAGAGTAGCCCAATCGGCACCTTTTGTGACACAAATTTTGGTGTCGTAATGGGTCCTACTGTCGCACCAAACCTGCGACACAAACCTTTACCGACACAAGCCTTAGTGTCGCATATAGCGACACTAACCCAGTGTCGCTAAAAACATAGAATCTAACCCAGCTCGACCCCAGCCAGGGGCTCTTCCCCTTGGACCCCGCCAGGGGTTGCCACCGCTTGGACCCCGTTACCAGGGGCGCCTCCCCTGGACCCCCGTCATTAATGGGCTTCGCCTGTTGCCACACTGAAAAATTACCCATAACTGGAAAGTAGAAAAATGCGTAACATAATTAATCAAATCTGTGTTTTCACAAAATATCACCAACGGCCCGTACATGTTTTCTGAGCACAAACGATAACTGAAGAATTGGACATTTCTAATTGTGTGAACTAGCTTAGGTGGACATTAATGTCGCACCCCCAAGACACGTGGCAGCGGAAGTAGGGTGTTGCGTTGGGGGCGCCGACCAAATCAAATATCACAACACAAGATTACGGCCAACGACCTCTATATGAGACGTTTGAAAAATGTTTACATTCACAAAACATAATTGTTTACAATAGTTTTACAATTTCCATGGAGTTCGCATCCGTTAACTAGAGATACATAAGTAATGATAATACAAAACATAATAAATGCAATGTCATCTCCTGTTGTTTGAAAATACATGCGACTCGAGCTACACTATCCAAAGGCGTCCTACTGCTGCGGGTTACCTGAGAAATACATACTAAAAGGTCAACATAAAGTTGGTGAGTTCATAGGTTTGTAAACAATTGATATAACATTGTATGGAACACAAGATTTCTGTTTGTATCATTCAACAATGATAGGTAATGTATTACAAAAATGTAAAGATAGTGTATATTGTTGCCATGAGCTCATAGTTCGAGCTTAACTGTGGTGTCGGGTCACAATCAAGTGCCACGATCGGGGTGCCTCCCAGCGAGTGCCTAATCCAACACTCGTAAGAACAAATGATAATGCGTCCGTTTGACAAGTTAGCGCTACTAACCCGGACGGGGGGAGTCAATCCCAAATAGTACTATTCATTAACATTCACGCTATAACGATACTAACAAACTATGATGTGGGGGACTTCAGGATTAGTAAAATAACTCATGCAACCAATATATCGAGTTTTGTACTTGTGTTCACATGAAAATAGCAGTGTAAAAGCAGTTGTATGTATTCTCACCCCTGTTAGAAAAAGTAAAAAGGGGCTATGAAACTCACCTGATATTAGCAAGCAAGTAGCAAATAGTAAGCAAAGTGTGTTTTCTGAATGCAACCTTCTAACGTCCTAAACGTATAAGGCTGTGTAAGTAGATGTCTCAAAAGACCATCTATAGTGATTGTATAAGTGGGGGTTAATGTCCACTTAAGCCAATCATGTAGGTGGAGGGTTAATGTCCACCTAAGTTAATCATGTAGGTGGAGGGTTAATGTCCACCTAAAATAAGTTCACACAATTAGAAATGTCCAATTGTTCAGTTATCGTTTGAGCTTAGAAAAACATGTACAGGCCGTTGGTGATATTTTGTGAAAATACAGCTCTTGATTAATTATGTTACGCGTATTTCTACTTTCCGGTTATGGGTAATTAATCGGTGTGGCAAAGGGCGAAGCCCATTAGTGACGGGGGTCCGGGGGCAGCGCCCCTGGTAGCGGGGTCCAAGGGGTGGCAACCCCTGGCGGGGTCCAAGGGGCAGAGCCCCTGGCTGGGGTCGAGCTTTGAAAATTTTTATTTATGCTTATATTGCTTTAAGGAAAACGTATCGATTTTTGTGTTTTTAGCGACACGGGGCTAGTGTCGCCACATGCGACACTAAGGTGTTATGCGACACTAAGGTATTATGCGACACAAGGGCTTGTGTCGCTAATGTGACGATTCGGGTGCTATAGCGACACAAAGGCTTGTGTCGCTAATGAGACGATTCGGGTGTATAGCGACACAAAAGCTGATGTCGCTAATGTGACGATTCGGGTGTATAGCGACACAAAAGCTGATGTCGCTAATGTGACGATTCGGAATATAGCGACACAAAGGCTTGTGTCGCTAATGTGATGATTCGGGTTATAGCGACACAAAAGCTGATGTCGCTAATGTGACGATTCGGGTTATAGCGACACAAAGGCTTGTGTCGCAGACCACTGGGCTTCTGCGACACAGAGGCCTGAAACAGGTCGGTTTTGTACAATTTACTTCGTACTTCAAATGTCCAAATGAAAATTCAAGAAAAATCCCTGTTGTTCCCTAGTATGTTAGCTCTCTAAATTAATTTTTCCAGGATTTTTAGGTACTTCTAAGTATTTTTAAAAATTTCGTTTGTTCCCTAAGGTCAGAAAGTGACCAATCCTGATACATGCAACAAGATCGGATTTCTGGGCAAAATCTACACATTTCCAGAAAAAGTTATCTAAACGACATTTGTACCTAACAAAATTTGTGAACTTTTGGCGTTGGTTTCAGGTCATTTGGATGGGTATATCTCGCGTTATGATTAAAACAAGGAAGGTGAAATTTCTGTCCTTTTTGACAGCCCGGACACATGTTTTTGTAAAAATCATTTCGGGTATCAAACGAACTCCAAAAATCATGAAACCTCTTGGAAATGAAAACTAACTTCTTAAACTTAATTTTTGCCTTTTGAATCGTCCATTTTGGTCAAGTTTTGAGGGAGAAACAGCCTCTCAAAGTCGGGCTATTTTTCTGCCCGAAAATGCATGTTTTGTTCTTCAACATTTTAAGCCTTGAAAAACGTTTTTATGTTATATTTTGGACATTTCTTTGTTATATGAACCTTTTAACATGTTTATAGAAGTATTTTGGAAGAGTTTTGAAGTTCTTACAAAGAGAAGGATGAAAGCACAAAGAGATGAACCTTGAGAGCTCGTTTTCTTGCGTTTTCGGCTTGATTTCTTCTTGTAAGTATGGTGAATGATGATGGTGGTGATGGTGGCCGGATTTTTGGTGATGATGGTGGTGTTAGGGCTGTTTTATGGTCAGATTCTAGAGAGAGATGTTAGAGTTTTAGAGAGTGGTTAGAGAGAATTGAGAGTGTGTGTGTGAAAATGTAAATGTGGAATGTGAGGAATGAAAGAAATGTAGGTTTAAATAGGGTGGGCCTTTGGGCCAAAGGGCTGGGCCGGTTTTTGGGCCTCATGGGCCGGCCTTGGGCTCGGTTGGGGGAGCCCAATTAGAGCCTTGGAGCCTTGGGCTTGTACAATAGTTTCTCAAGCCCGTTTTACGTTATTCGTGTTAAATCGTTAAATCGCCTAACGTTTCTTTGAGTTGTTTTTAACTAACGATTGGATTGATTTATCTTTCGATTGAAGTATTATTAAAATACTTTATTTTGAGTTAATAAAATATTTATCGACCTTTGTTTGGTTGCCGAATTCGATTCGCGCGTTTTCGTTTCGTTTGTCACGTTTTATTCATAACGTCTAGTTTTTCGCGTATTATTATTTACTAATAATAATATAGGATAAATAATTACTATTTAATTCATAAAATAGGTTTACATTATTTATGAAAATTTTTCACTAACGCCGTATATTGTGTCGGACTCCGTCCGATCGTTTTGCGCAATTATAGATAAACACATAATCACGTTAGTGTATATTCAAATATACAAGTAATTACAGATATTTAGCCTAATACCAACTAAATACAAGTAATTAGGGTTTCTAGCTAGGTTTAACAATTAACCTAAAGTGTCGGGTGTCACAATTAACCCTCCACCTACCCGATTTATTTAGGTGGACATTAACCCTCCACCTACACGATTTATGTAAGTGGACATTAACCCTCCACTTACATAGGTGATCTTTTGAGACATCTACTTACACAACTTTATACGTCTAGGGCATTAGAATGTTGCATTTGGAATCACACATTGCTTGCTATTTGCTATTTGCTATTTGCCTACTAATCTTAGGTGAGTTTCATAGCCCCTTTTTACCGTTTTCTAACTGTGGTGAGAATACATACAACTGCTTTTATGCCGCTATTTTCATGTGAACACAAGTACTAAACTCGATATATTGGGTGCGTGAGTTATTTTACTAATCTTGAAAGTCCCCCACATCATAGTTTGTTAGTATCGTTATAGCGTAAATGTTAATGAATAGTACTATTTGGGATTGACTCCCCCTGGGTTAGTTGCGCTAACTGGTCAAACGGACGCATTATCATTTGTTCTTACGAGTGTTGGATTAGGCACTCGCTAGGAGGCACCCCGATCGTGGCACTTGATTGTGACCCGACACCACAGTTAAGCTCGAACTATGAGCTCATGGCAACAATATACCCTATTTTTGTTTTTTGCAATGCATTACTTATCATTGTTGAATGATACAAACGGAAATCTTGTGTTCCATACGATGTTATATCAACTGTTTACAAACCTACGAACTCACCAGCATTATGCTAACCTTTAATTATGTATTTCTCAGGAGACCAACCGTAGTAGGTTTGCTTTTGGAAAGAGATAGCTCGAGTCGCATATTTTTCATAGGTTTCCCAATCGGCACCTTTTGGGACACAAGTCTTTGTGTCGCAAGAGTGGAACGAATCGTCACTTTAGCGATAGTAGCCTCTCTGTCGCAAGAGTATCCCAATCGGCACCTTTTGCGACACAAGTTTTGGTGTCGCAATGGGTCCTACTGTCGCACCAAACCTGCGACACAAACCTTTAGCGACACAAGCCTTAGTGTCGCATATAGCGACACTAACCAGTGTCGCTAAAAACACAGAATCTAACCCAGCTCGACCCCAGCCAGGAGCTCTGCCCCTTGGACCACGCCAGGGGTTGCCACCCCTTGGACCCCGCTACCAGGGGCGCTGCTCCCGGACCCCCGTCATGAATGGGCTTCGCCCCTTGCAACACTGATCAATTACCCATAACTGGAAAGCAGACAAATGCGTAACATAATTAATCAAATCTGTGTTTTCACAAAATATCATCAATGGCCCGTACATGTTTTCCGAGCACAAACGATAACTGAACAATTGGACATTTCAAATTGTGTGAACTAGCTTAGGTGGACATTAACCCTCCACCTACCCGATTTATTTAGGTGGACATTAACCCTCCACCTACACGATTTATTTAAGTGGACATTAACCCTCCACTTACATAGGTGATCTTTTGAGACATCTACTTACACAACTTTATACGTCTAGGGCGTTAGAATGTTGCATTTGGAATCACACATTGCTTGCTATTTGCTATTTGCTATTTGCCTACTAATCTTAGGTGAGTTTCATAGCCCCTTTTTACCGTTTTCTAACTTGGGTGAGAATACATACAACTGCTTTTATGCCGCTATTTTCATGTGAACACAAGTACTAAACTCGATATATTGGGTGCGTGAGTTATTTTACTAATCCTGAAAGTCCCCCACATCATAGTTTGTTAGTATCGTTATAGCGTGAATGTTAATAAATAGTACTATTTGGGATTGACTCCCCTCGGGTTAGTCGCGCTAACTGGTCAAACGGACGCATTATCATTTGTTCTTACGAGTGTTGGATTAGGCACTCGCTGGGAGGCACCCCGATCGTGGCACTTGATTGTGACCCGACACCACAGTTAAGCTCGAACTATGAGCTCATGGCAACAATATACCCTATTTTTTCTTTCTGCAATGCGTTACTTATCATTGTTGAATGATACAAACGGATATCTTGTGTTCCATATGATGTTATAACAACTGTTTACAAACCTATGAACTCACCAGCTGTATGTTGACCTTTTAGTATCTATTTCTCAGGAGACAAACCGCAGTAGGTTTGCTTTTTGAAGGAGATAGCTCGAGTCGCATATTTTTCATAGGTTTCCCAATCGGCACCTTTTGCGACACAAGTCTTTGTGTCGCAAGAAGGGAACGAATCGCCACATTAGCGACACTAGCCTCTGTGTCGCAAGAGTATCCCAATCGGCACCTTTTGCGACACAAGTTTTGGTGTCGCAATGGGTCCTACTGTCGCACCAAACCTGCGACACAAACCTTTAGCGACACAAGCCTTAGTGTCGCATATAGCGACACTAATACAGTGTCGCTAAAAACACAGAATCTAACCCAGCTTGACCCCAGCGAGGGGCTCTGCCCCTTGGACCCCTCCAGGGATTGCCACCCCATGGACACCGCTACCAGGGGCGCTGCCCCCGGACCCCCGTCATTAATGGGCTTCGCCCCTTGCCACACTGATCAATTACCGATTACTGGAAAGTAGAAAAATGCGTAACATAATTAATCAAATCTGTGTTTTCACAAAATATCACCAACGGCCGTACATAAGCTCGAACTATGAGCTCATGGCAACAATATACCCTATTTTTGCTTTTTGCAATGCGTTACTTATCATTGTTGAATGATACAAACGGAAATCTTGTGTTCCATACGATGTTATATCATCTGTTTACAAACCTATGAACTCACCAGCTTTATGTTGACCTTTTAGTATGTATTTCTTAGGAGACCAACCGCAGTAGGTTTGCTTTTGGAAGGAAATAGCTCGAGTTGCAAATTTTTCATAGTTTTCCCAATCGGCACCTTTTGCGACACAAGTCTTTGTGTCGCAAGAGGGGAACGAATCGTCACATTAGCGACACTAGCCTCTGAGTCGCAAGAGTATCCCAATCGGCACCTTTTGCGACACAAGTTTTGGTGTCGCAATGGGTCCTACTGTCGCACCAAACCTGCGACACAAACCTTTAGCGACACAAGCCTTAGTGTCGCATATAGCGACACTAACCCAGTGTCGCTAAAAACACAGAATCTAACCCAGCTCGACCCCAGCCAGGAGCTCTGCCCCTTGGACCACGCCAGAGGTTGCCACCCCTTGGACCCCACTACCAGGGGCGCTGCCCCCGGACCCCCGTCATTAATGGGCTTCGCCCCTTGTCACACTGATCAATTACCCATAACTGGAAAGTAGACATATACGTAACATAATTAATAAAATCTGTGTTTTCACAAAATATCACCAACGGCCCGTACATGTTTTCCGAGCACAAACGATAACTGAACAATTGGACATTTCTAATTGTGTGAACTAGCTTAGGTGGACACTAACCCTCCACCTACCCGATTTATTTAGGAGGACATTAACCCTCCACCTACACGATTTACTTAGGTGGACATTAACCCTCCACTTACATACGTGATCTTTTGAGACATCTACTTACACAACTTTTTACGTCTAGGGCGTTAGAATGTTGCATTTGGAATCACACATTGCTTGCTATTTGCTATTTTGCTATTTGCCTACTAATTTCAGGTGAGTTTCATAGCCCCTTTTTACTGTTTTCTAACTGGGTTGAGAATATATACAACTGCTTTTATGCCGCTATTTTCATGTGAACTCAAGTACTAAAGTCGATATATTGGTTGCATGAGTTATTTTACTAATCCTGAAAGTCCCCCACATCATAGTTTGTTAGTATCGTAATAGCGTGAATGTTAATGAATAGTACTATTTGGGATTGACTCCCCTCGTCCGGGTTAGTCGCGCTAACTGGTCAAATGGATGCATTATCATTTGTTCTTACGAGTGTTGGATTAGGCACTCGCTGCGAGGCACCTCGATCGTGGCACTTGATTGTGACCCGACACCACAGTTAAGCTCGAACTATGAGCTCATGGCAACAATATACCCTATTTTTTCTTTTTGCAATACGTTACTTATCATTGTTGAATGATACAAACGGAAATCTTGTGTTCCATACGATGTTATATCAACTGTTTACAAACCTATGAACTCACCAGCTTTATGTTGACCTTTTAGTATGTATTTCTCAAGAGACAAACCGCAGTAGGTTTGCTTTTGGAAGGAGATAGCTCGAGTCGCATATTTCTCATAGGTTTCCCAATCGGCACCTTTTGCGAAACAAGTCTTTGTGTCGCAAGAGGGGAACGAATCGTCACATTAGCGACACTAGGCTCTGAGTCGCAAGAGTATCCCAATCGGCACCTTTTGGGACACAAGTTTTGGTGTCGCAATGGGTCCTACTGTCGCACCAAACCTGCGACACAAACCTTTAGCGACACAAGCCTTAGTGTCGCATATAGCGACACTAACCCAGTGTCGCTAAAAACACAGAATCTAACCCAGCTCGACCCCAGCCAGGAGCTCTGCCCCTTGGACCATGCCAGGGGTTGCCACCCCTTGGACCCCGCTACCAGGGGCGCTGCCCCTGGACCCCCGTCATTATTGGGCTTCGCCATGAGTTCAAGACTAGGGACATAGTACCCAACTGTCATGACACCTTTACTATCGAATACGCTAATGGTCATGAGTTTGAGACTAGGGACATAGTACCCAACTGTACCTTGAACCTAGCCGATAGGATGTTTAACATCGACTTAATACCGATTGAGCTAAAAAGCTTTGATGTGATTGTGGGAATGGACTGGTTGACGAAAGTCCGAGCAGAAATAGGATGTTTTGATAAGATTGTCCGGATACCTCTCTCCGACAACGAAACCTTTGTCATACAAGGGGATAAACCCGGCAGGAAACTGAACATTGTGTCAGCTATGCAAATGCGTAAGTACCTGGGGAAGCAGTGCTTCGCATTTCTGGCACATGCAGTTGACAAAAGGCCGGAGGAGAAGTGTATTCAAGACATCCCTGTTGTTAGAAATCACCCTGAGGTTTTCCCAAACGACCTACCTGGACTTCCCCCACCTAGGCCAGTTGAATTCCAAAACGACCTAATTCTCGGAGCGGCGCCCGTAGCAAGGACACCGTATCGTCTGGCACCGTCCGAGATGCAGGAATTGTCAAGTCAACTGCAAGAGCTTCTGAGTCATGGACTAATTCGTCCAAGCTCATCGCCCTGGGGAGCTCCAGTCCTCTTCGTAAAGAAGAAAGACGGATCGTTCCGCATGTGCATAGACTATAGAGAGTTGAACAAGTTAACCATAAAGAACCGATACCCTCTACCCCGAATCGACGATTTATTTGATCAATTGCAAGGCGCATCGTACTTTTCAAAAATCGATATTCGTTCAGGATACCACCAATTGAGAGTCCGTGAGGAGGACATCTCAAAGACAGCCTTTAGGACGCGATATGGGCATTATGAGTTCTTGGTAGTGCCGTTTGGGCTAACCAACGCACCCGTGGTATTCATGGATTTGATGAATAGGGTGTGTCGCCCATATCTAGACAAGTTCGTAATTGTGTTCATCGACGATATACTGATTTACTCCAAAAGCAAGGAGGACCATGAGCGACACTTGGAGATAATATTGAATTTACTAAAGGAGCAGAATCTGTACGCCAAGTTTTCAAAATGCGAATTTTGGCTTCGAGAAGTGCACTTCCTTGGTCACGTAGTCAACAAGGAGGGAATACATGTTGACCCAGCCAAAGTCGAGGCTATCAAGAAATGGGAAGCTCCGAGAACCCCTACAGAGATACGTCAATTTTTGGGATTAGCCGGTTACTACCGAAGATTTATTAAGAATTTCTCAAGGATCGCTAAGCCATTGACCGAGCTGACCCAGAAAGCCAAGGAGTTTGTTTGGGGAAAGGAACAAGAGGAAGCGTTTCAAACTCTGAAGAGTAGGCTGTGTAACGTGCCCATCTTAGCTTTACCGGAAGGAACGGAAGATTTTGTCGTATACTGTGACGCATCCCACCAAGGAATGGGCTGCGTGCTGATGCAAAGGAATAAGGTGATTGCCTACGCATCGAGACAACTAAAGGAGCATGAGAAGAATTATACGACGCATGACTTAGAGTTAGGCGTGGTGGTGTTCGCTCTTAAAATTTGGAGACACTATCTGTATGGCACGAAGTGCACCATCTTCACCGATCACAAGAGTCTTCAACATATCCTCGATCAGAAGATGCTTAACATGAGACAAAGAAGATGGGTAGAACTGATTGGTGACTACGATTGTGACATCAAGTATCATCCAGGCAAGGCTAATGTAGTAGCCGATGCTTTAAGTAGGAAGGAAAAGTTGAGACCCTCGCGAGTGCGAGCATTGGGAATACAAGTTCAGACGAGTCTGAAAACTCGAATCTTGGAAGCTCAAGATGAAGCTATGAGACCGGAGAACATAAAGAATGAGACCTTGCATAACCTGGATCAAAGATTTGGAATCAAGTTCGATGGAGTTCGGTATTTCAAGGAAAGAGTTTGGGTTCCGAATATCAATGAACTGAGAAAAATCATTCTTGAACAAACCCATAGATCCAAGTATTCAATTCACCCCGGAGCTGATAAAATGTACAAGGACTTAAGGGAATACTATTGGTGGCCAGGAATGAAAAAGGATATCGCGGTGTACGTGGGAAAATGCTTGACTTGCTCCAAAGTCAAGGCAGAGTACCAAAAGCCATCAGGATTGTTGCAACAACTGGAAATCCCACAATGGAAATGGGAACAAATATCAATGGATTTCGTCACGAAATTGCCACGAACGGCAAGAGGACATGACTCTATATGGGTCATAGTGGATGTTGGTGCATAAATGTGTGTCAGTTAGTTGGTCAATGTTTGTTCTGTTAAAGTTAATTAGTCTGAGTGTGTGAAGTATTAAGTTTTTATTTTCGAGTCTGTAAACGAAATGTAATTATAGAAAATACACAATATACTGTTCAGGCGACACAGAGCCTGTGTCGCTATAGCGACACAAAGGCTGTGTCGCAATGGGCTGGGCCTGCGACATAGGGCTTGTGTCGCAGGGTCCAGTAGGGTTTGTATAAATAGAGAGTTAGAGTTTACGTTTTGGGTGGATCAAACCCTAGAGAGAGATAGAGATACGGCAGAGAGTGTGAGAGGGAGAGAGTTTGTGATTTGTAATCTTTATTCTTCAAGTGTTTATATATACGAAAAGATTATTGAATCGTTGTGTTTGTGTTTACGTTTCAATTGCTTGATTGATTGTTTCCGCCTTTCAATTGAGTCAAACG
Organism: Gnaphalium uliginosum; assembly: GCA_963930675.1. NCBI lineage: Eukaryota > Viridiplantae > Streptophyta > Magnoliopsida > Asterales > Asteraceae > Gnaphalium > Gnaphalium uliginosum. The sequence continues at coordinate 50,626,253 of OZ005681.1, read as the reverse complement.
ACAAGTCAAGATCCGTGATTAAGGGAACCAACAAGTGGTATCAGAGCCTTTGGGCGTTTGTTTAAAGATTTGATCGTTAATTGAAATGTTTTCGGTATGATTCGTGGTGTTTTTGGTGGTTTGATCAACGTTTTGGGTCCAATCAGTTGAATATTTAGCTTCTGGAAGTGTATTTCTGGGTTTGTTCATCAATTATCGTTCGAAATTCGTTAGGGTTTCGAAAATTTTCGATTTTTAGGGTTTTTGGAGCTGCTGGCCGCGACATTGCGACACTAGATGCGACACTAACTTTTGTGTCGCTACTAGGGTTCCTGTTTTGTATTTGTGCGACACAAGCTTTTGCGACACAACATTTCGCGACACAGCCTGCGACACAAGTGTGCGACGCAGACTGCGACACAACCTGCGACACAGCCTGCGACAATAACTTTGTGTCACATAAAAAAAAAAAAAAAAAAAAATTTATTGCCGAACGGCAAAACCGGCAGATAGTACATCAGGAAACATGCATAAAATGGAATTTTAAGATTTATGTTTGATGTGTCAGTAGATTTATCTAGCATACTTGAAATACCTTTTATAAATATTAGCTTCATCAAATGATGTATTGGTAGGCATTTGTTCTAAAGTTACTAAGAAGCTTAACTTTCAAATATGCATATTACTTTATATAAAGACATATTAATATGTATGACATTAAGTTAAAATAAGGGCAAAAATGTCCAAAATATTTTAACGCTTCGTCTTAATATTTGGATAATAAACATGTTATGATCTAAAATATAGGGTCTTTGTATGGTGTTATCAGGGGGGAATATATTAGTTGTCTCCTCTGTTGTATGAAAATACAGACCTGGTTACATCTAATATATTCTTGAAAAGAACTTTGGTACGTAGTCTATGTTAAGCAATAGACAACTATTACGTACCCGTGGCATTCTTACAATTCCCAAATAAAATGTAGAAATGTACAGAAAAGTCATAAAAAGATTGCCTCGTACTGGTTTGTGTTAAACTATGGTACTCTGTTGTACGAAAGTACAGACCTGTACCCTCTAGTTTAAATTGTTTAGACTGGTGTTGGTTCAACCAGAACTACTGCTTATGTGACTCTGTTGTACGAAAGTACAAACCTGTCACCGCTAGCTTGGTTCTAAAGATACGTCCATAACTTCACCCTCTATATAGAAAATACTAACATGTTTTGATTTCAAATATATATTTTAATGTGATTTATATACTATAATATGCATGCTAATAATAACACAAGTGATTCATCTAATTATGAGTTGACATCATACACTTAAGTACAAATGTTTAGATGGATGAAATATCAATAATCGTCTTGAACTAATCTTTATAACAGGTGATTTAAATATGCTAAGTAAATTTAAAGTGGACAAACATACTGATAATCGAAATAACACTTATTATTCCTAATAATTGCATGTTATCCTGATATGATTCCTAAAGCAGAATTAACACAATTCTGTCCCCAAAAAGATTGTTTATTTATTGATTTCAGTATTTTAATTCTGTCTTATAAAAAAAAATATACAAAAATATTTTATTTCTGAGTTATTTTATTCAAGTTACATATCATGCTCATATTCAAAAGACAAGAATTGATGAGAGTTCTCTAAAGACTTTGAAGATAAATGCTATTGGAGAAGCTATTGATGAAAGAGATGATGGTCACTGAAGTTGAAGATCTAATTGGATATCAGTCATATGAGACTGAACATCAAGACCTTTGAAGACCAAGTTATCTCAATGGGGGAGTTTGTTGGTGAAGACTAATTGAAGATTATTTGACCAAGCTGCTGACATGGGGGAGTTTGTTGGTGCATAAAAGTGTGTCAGTTAGTTGGTCAATGTTTGTTCTGTTAAAGTTAATTAGTCTGAGTGTGTGAAGTATTAAGTTTGTATTTTCGAGTCTGTAAACGAAATGTAATTATAGAAAATACACAATATACTGTTCAGGCGACACAGAGCCTGTGTCGCTATAGCGACACAAAGGCTGTGTCGCAATGGGCTGGGCCTGCGACATAGGGCTTGTGTCGCAGGGTCCAGTAGGGTTTGTATAAATAGAGAGTTAGAGTTTACGTTTTGGGTGGATCAAACCCTAGAGAGAGATAGAGATACGGCAGAGAGTGTGAGAGGGAGAGAGTTTGTGATTTGTAATCTTTATTCTTCAAGTGTTTATATATACGAAAAGATTATTGAATCGTTGTGTTTGTGTTTACGTTTCAATTGCTTGATTGATTGTTTCCGCCTTTCAATTGAGTCAAACGACAAGTCAAGATCCGTGATTAAGGGAACCAACAAGTGGTATCAGAGCCTTTGGGCGTTTGTTTAAAGATTTGATCGTTAATTGAAATGTTTTCGGTATGATTCGTGGTGTTTTTGGTGGTTTGATCAACGTTTTGGGTCCAATCAGTTGAATATTTAGCTTCTGGAAGTGTATTTCTGGGTTTGTTCATCAATTATCGTTCGAAATTCGTTAGGGTTTCGAAAATTTTCGATTTTTAGGGTTTTTGGAGCTGCTGGCCGCGACATTGCGACACTAGATGCGACACTAACTTTTGTGTCGCTACTAGGGTTCCTGTTTTGTATTTGTGCGACACAAGCTTTTGCGACACAACATTTCGCGACACAGCCTGCGACACAAGTGTGCGACGCAGACTGCGACACAACCTGCGACACAGCCTGCGACAATAACTTTGTGTCACATAAAAAAAAAAAAAAAAAAAAATTTATTGCCGAACGGCAAAACCGGCAGATAGTACATCAGGAAACATGCATAAAATGGAATTTTAAGATTTATGTTTGATGTGTCAGTAGATTTATCTAGCATACTTGAAATACCTTTTATAAATATTAGCTTCATCAAATGATGTATTGGTAGGCATTTGTTCTAAAGTTACTAAGAAGCTTAACTTTCAAATATGCATATTACTTTATATAAAGACATATTAATATGTATGACATTAAGTTAAAATAAGGGCAAAAATGTCCAAAATATTTTAACGCTTCGTCTTAATATTTGGATAATAAACATGTTATGATCTAAAATATAGGGTCTTTGTATGGTGTTATCAGGGGGGAATATATTAGTTGTCTCCTCTGTTGTATGAAAATACAGACCTGGTTACATCTAATATATTCTTGAAAAGAACTTTGGTACGTAGTCTATGTTAAGCAATAGACAACTATTACGTACCCGTGGCATTCTTACAATTCCCAAATAAAATGTAGAAATGTACAGAAAAGTCATAAAAAGATTGCCTCGTACTGGTTTGTGTTAAACTATGGTACTCTGTTGTACGAAAGTACAGACCTGTACCCTCTAGTTTAAATTGTTTAGACTGGTGTTGGTTCAACCAGAACTACTGCTTATGTGACTCTGTTGTACGAAAGTACAAACCTGTCACCGCTAGCTTGGTTCTAAAGATACGTCCATAACTTCACCCTCTATATAGAAAATACTAACATGTTTTGATTTCAAATATATATTTTAATGTGATTTATATACTATAATATGCATGCTAATAATAACACAAGTGATTCATCTAATTATGAGTTGACATCATACACTTAAGTACAAATGTTTAGATGGATGAAATATCAATAATCGTCTTGAACTAATCTTTATAACAGGTGATTTAAATATGCTAAGTAAATTTAAAGTGGACAAACATACTGATAATCGAAATAACACTTATTATTCCTAATAATTGCATGTTATCCTGATATGATTCCTAAAGCAGAATTAACACAATTCTGTCCCCAAAAAGATTGTTTATTTATTGATTTCAGTATTTTAATTCTGTCTTATAAAAAAAAATATACAAAAATATTTTATTTCTGAGTTATTTTATTCAAGTTACATATCATGCTCATATTCAAAAGACAAGAATTGATGAGAGTTCTCTAAAGACTTTGAAGATAAATGCTATTGGAGAAGCTATTGATGAAAGAGATGATGGTCACTGAAGTTGAAGATCTAATTGGATATCAGTCATATGAGACTGAACATCAAGACCTTTGAAGACCAAGTTATCTCAATGGGGGAGTTTGTTGGTGAAGACTAATTGAAGATTATTTGACCAAGCTGCTGACATGGGGGAGTTTGTTGGTGCATAAAAGTGTGTCAGTTAGTTGGTCAATGTTTGTTCTGTTAAAGTTAATTAGTCTGAGTGTGTGAAGTATTAAGTTTGTATTTTCGAGTCTGTAAACGAAATGTAATTATAGAAAATACACAATATACTGTTCAGGCGACACAGAGCATGTGTCGCTATAGCGACACAAAGGCTGTGTCGCAATGGGCTGGGCCTGCGACATAGGGCTTGTGTCGCAGGGTCCAGTAGGGTTTGTATAAATAGAGAGTTAGAGTTTACGTTTTGGGTGGATCAAACCCTAGAGAGAGATAGAGATACGGCAGAGAGTGTGAGAGGGAGAGAGTTTGTGATTTGTAATCTTTATTCTTCAAGTGTTTATATATACGAAAAGATTATTGAATCGTTGTGTTTGTGTTTACGTTTCAATTGCTTGATTGATTGTTTCCGCCTTTCAATTGAGTCAAACGACAAGTCAAGATCCGTGATTAAGGGAACCAACAAGTGGTATCAGAGCCATAATCTACGGATTTGGTGTTATCGGATCGGTTAGTACGTGTTTTCGATTAAAAACGACTAGTTTTTGGAATTAAATCTTTGCATTTCAGGTTAAGGATCGATATTCTGAAGTTTCTGGAAGTTTTTGGTGATTACATTCGTCCATTGTTCGTGGTTTTTTCGTTAGGGTTACGGAAGTTTGCGAATTTTAGGGTTTTCTGCCGCAGCTCTCCTCGACATAGCGACACAAGCAGCGACACAAGCTTTGTCGCATTTAGGGTTTTTGCGACATAAAACCTCTGTCGCTTTTAGGGTTTCTGCGACACAATCTTCTGTCGCGTGTAGGTTTTAAGCGACACCAGCAAGCGACACAAGTTTGAAAGTTACGACACAAAGACTGCGACACAAGTTAATATTGCGACATAAAAGTTTGCGACACAAATCTTGTGTCGCCTGTTTAGCTGTTACTAATCTCTTTGCGACACATCCTTTGTGTCGCCCGTTGACTTAGCGACACAACTCTTGTGTCGCATAACAGTTTAGTTTGTTCTTTGTGTGTTTTTTTTTGCAGGTTACTCAATATGGCATCTTCTTCGTTGCAACGTGTTGGAGATCTACTAAAGCAAAACTCTGAAGTCGGAAGTACGAATAAACCACCTATGTATACTATAGGGATGGATTATGCCTACTGGCGTCAACGCTTTGAAGCGTTTGTTTCGTTTAATGATCCCGAAATGTGGGTTGCTTTAACAGAAAGATATGAACGTCCGGTCAGTCCGGGAGTGTATACTGGTACTGCACCCCTAAAGTCAATTAAATCAATGACGCCTGAGGAACGCAAAGCCTTTGAGAATGATAAAAAGGCTCATTCTGCAATCACCATGGCATTACCACCGTCAATTCTCAAACAATTTAGACATTTGGAAGTTGCTTATGACTTATGGAAGGCATTTGAGAAAAGATGTGGAGGTAGTGAACAATATAAGCAGAACAAATTGCGTTTAGTCAAGAAGCAATACGACGTGTTTGATATTCTTCCAAATGAGTCTCTTTCTGACTTATTTTCTAGATACTCACAGTTAGTAAGTGAGCTAACGGAAGGGGGAATAACTCTGGATAAGTCTGAAACTAATAAAAAACTTCTTGAATCCCTACCTGACAAGTGGGATACTCGAGTTTTAATGATGGAAAAGGATCCAGACATTCTAAACATGTCTCTTGATGATCTTATTGGTCAGCTAGAAGCTGATCTTCTGGACATGCAAAGAAAAGAAACAAAGGCGACTGCGAATGTCCAGAATCCTAAGATCTACGGAGTAGATGTTTCATCAACTGGAACATCTGGCTCAGCATTCTTGGCTGGTGGAACCAGTGGCTCGTCAAGTCATCAACCTAGTGCTTCTTCTGGTGGTTCTTATTTTCAACCACCAAGTCATCAAGGACCTATTCCTGCAGCTACACAAGATCATGCTGCACTTTTCTCGGCGTTGCTATCCGCCTATGATGACTTTCTATGCAAGAAAGCTGGTTCCATGGACCTGACAGAGGAAGATTTTCGTCAAATAGATGATGACGAACTGGAACGAATGGACTTAAGGTGGAACTTGGCTATGCTTACTCGTAGAGCCAAGACCTATTTTAAGAAAACTGGCAAAAGGTCATTGGAGGACCCTAGTGATAAGGGTCTTGGATTTAACAAGAGCAAGGTTAAGTGCTATAAGTGTCACAACTATGGACACTTTGCTCGTGAATGTGAAACACGACAGCCCTCCTCTGGTTTCACAAGGCCTTCTCAGAACAACCCTACAGAGAAGGCTAAAGCTGAAGAAAAGGCAATGGTGTCAGCCGCCTTAATGTTATCAGATGAAGCGTTTGACTGGTCAGAACAAGCTGATGATGACCAACAGAACAAAGCTTTCATGGCCAACATTCATGAGGTTGATAATGAACCTTTGTCTTGTATTTCATGCATTCATTTGACAGGACAAGTGAACAGGTTAAGAGACGAAAATGAACGTCTTATCACTAGCATAGAACAATTAACTGCTTCAAATAATATGTTAAAAGATAATGATAAGATTTGTGATAAAAAGCTAAAAGCTATCTTTGAAGAAAAGAAAGAGCTGAAAGCCAAAATTTTTGAACAGCAAGATGAAATAGGAAGTTATGTTAATATGCTTTCCTTTGTAAAGAAACAACTTGCTGATTCTCAGGCTGAAGTTCTTGAGTTGAACAGAAAATTATCTAACTTTTCAACTTCCTCTCTAGTCTTTGATGAGATCCTTCAGGCACAAAGAAGTGATACGAAAAGCAATGGTGGACTTGGCTTTCATCAAGTTCCGCCTCCTAAAAATTATTTTCCCATGCCTGTTAAGGATGACATCACTGAATTTATGCCAAATTTTTCAAAAACGGCAATAAATCCTGTGAAATGTGCTCCTGTCAAAATAAGTAAGCCTGTGAAAATTCAGGCTGAAAAAATAAAAGTAATTGATGATCAACCCAGCACTAGTGAGCCTGAACCTGTTAAGGCAAAACCTAGTGAGCCTGAGATTGTTAAGGCTCAAGAGGTTAAATCTGTTGAATCAGTTACTGTTTGTGTCAAGGCTGAGTCAGTTAAGCCTTCTGATGTTTGTGAGCCTGTTGTAAACAAGGCTTCGAGTGATTCTCCTGTTATTTTAAAGGAGATTGTTAAAATTGAGGATATAACCGAAGAGGAGTACTCAAAGGTTGAAAAGAAAAATGTAAAGCCAAACAATGTAATTATAACTAATGAATCTTCAGTCATGACTTTAAGTGGAAAAGGCAAAGCTAAGTCTGAGCCTGAAAAGAAGATTTTGAAAATCAAAGAAAATATTAAAAAACATCAAACTTCTTCTAAATCCACTGTTTTCTTTAAACAAGTGTCAAATTCAACATGCTCACATAAGTGTGCATGTGCCTTTGATATTTCTTTCAACCATCCTCATAGGTTTGTTCCAAAATTTCAACAACCTGTTGAGAAAAGATCTTGTTTCTACTACAAGAAACAAGGTCATTTAATAAATGATTGTCCGTTGCTTGCTAAAAAGCGGTCTGGGAAAGGTGTACCTAAAAGTTCTAAAATTAAAAATTCTTCAATTAAAGGTTCACGTTCTCCCTCACCTGCTAAGAAAAACAGCAAGGTTGAGCCAACCAAATCATCAATTACTAAGCTCAATGTTGTTGACAAGCAATCTACCAAACATAAAAAGGTTTGGAAAGTGAAAGAATCATCAAATGATTCTACATCCAACAGTGTCACATCAATCAATACTTCTGATATGTTTAAAAACAAAATTTTGACTGATGTGATCATTGTGGATGTTGCGTCTAGAGTCCCCAAGTCTGTAAAGGCTTGGGTCTCCGTTACTAATTAACTTCCTTGTTTTTGGTGTTGCAGCAACCTGAAGCCGTACTTAATAGCAAATGGTATATCGATAGTGGTTGCTCGCGGCACATGACCGGCAATATATCCTTGCTCTCCGATGTTCATGCATATAATGGGGGATATGTTGCTTTTGCTGGTGACAAAGGAGGGGTTATTTCTGGTCAAGGCACACTCTCAAACGGCCGAGTGAGCTTTGAAAAGGTTAATTTTGTAGAACAGCTGCAACACAACCTTCTTAGTGTATCGCAAGTTTGTGATAAGTCGTACACTACTGTTTTCACGAAAAGTGAGTGTTGCATTATGAAGCCGGGGTTTGTCATTCCCGAGGAGTGGGTGCTACTGAGGGCACCTCGAGACAGAGACACGTACATTCTAGATATGCGTACTGTTGAAACAAAACAGCAAACGTGTTTCTTGTCTAAGGCTAATGAAAAAGAATCCTTGTTGTGGCACAGACGGATGGGTCATCTACATTTTCGTAAGATGAATTATCTGGTTAAAAATGATCTTGTGCGTGGTGTACCGAAGCAATCATTCGGGCTTAATGATCATTGCTGTCAGTCCCGATTTCCTTCTATTCAAATATAACTTAAACAAGCTTTGAATTATTACTGAGAAGTTGCGGAATAACACTCAATAATATTAGAAAGATCAAAGATAAATATTTAGAACAATAAATAACGAAACACAAATATTAAATCAAAGCCTCAATCTTATTAATATGAATAAGACGAATACACTTTTGTATTAGGGTTTACACCTTGAAGCTGCGCTATTCTATTCACTAATTTTGTATATTGATCTAGGTTCTAAGGATCTCTATTTATAACACATAGAGTCCTGTACAATCTCCTATTATTATGGAATTAGATAACTTCCATAACAAACTCATTCTTATCACAAAGTCATAAACAGTGTTAACTACCACATTCAAATATTCAGTGGAAACAAACTTCCATCAGTGGTAACTGCTTCATTTGTGAAAGTCTAAGTATAAACAACTAACAGTGTTAACCACTTATATACACTAACAGTCTTAATTACATAAACAGTGGAAACTACTTACAAAATCAACTAACAGTTGTAATCTTCGACCAGTGTTAATCTTCAACAATCAGTGGTAACCATGTTAGTCTTCAGTGGTAATTCTTCACTATCAGTGGTAATCTTTTGATCTCTACAGACTTAACAGTGGTAATCCAAACCCAAATCAGTTTATCCCAACAATCTCCCCCTAAACTTAATCAGTCATCTACAGCATTAAGTTTCTTCAAATTCTCCATTTTAGCTTTTTTGAAGATGCTTTCAAAACCAATTCTTGGATTTCTTCCCTGTCACACCCCCTGATTTGTACAGCGGAAGCGGTTCGGGTCGGGGCGTGACTAATCAAGTAATCACAACACAAAGGAAAAAGCGAACGACTCTATATGAGACGTTTATAAAATAGTACAAAAGTAGTTACATTGGAATACTTTAAAAGTTTACATTAGCCTCGAGTTCGCGAAATAATAATCTGAAGATTCTAGTATATAACGAAATATTTCAAAAATAATATATGAACGTCTTCATATACGTATAATGCATGCGACTCGATGTAGCTAGCAATCCTGTGGGCAATCCTACTGTTGCTGAGTACATGAGAATACAAAGCTAAAGAGTCAACCAAAAGGTTGGTGAATCTCACAGGTTTAATAGTAAAAAAAAACATAGTTATGAAAGACAAGATTTATCCGTGATTTGCAATCAAGCAAATAAAGTAAACAAAATTAATGTTTCCGAAATTGCCATGAGCCCACGGTTCGAAGCCTAACCTGTATTGTGCCTCCCGGAGGTGTCTAATCCGAAACACCTTTATGACAAATACTAGAGTGCCCGTTTTTAACTTGGTTATAGCTAGTAACCCGGACGGGGGTGTCATTCCCATAATAGATCTATTCTCTAGCACTCGCGCCTTCGCAATTAACGAACCATGTGTGTTGAGGACTTTCAATGGATTAAAAACAACTCATACAATCTTGTAAAAATAATCGAGTACTTGTGTTCATTAAAAACATTTAAGCATTTGTATCTCACCCCAAAGTATATAAAACAGTAAAAGTAAAAGTGGGGCTGTAAGACTCACCTGAGTTTAGCAAGCAAGTATAGCAATTAGCAAGTTAACAAATAGCGGGTGTCTGTGTCCCGTAAGGAAACCTTCTAGCGCCCTAAACGCGTAAAGTGGTGTAAGTAGATGTCTAAAGATCATCTATGTAAGTGGAGGGTTAATGTCCACTTAAGGTAGTTCACACAATTAGAAATGTCTCATTGTTCAGTTATCGTTTGTGTTTAGAAAAACATGTACAGGCCGTTGGTGATATTTTGTGAAAACACAGATTTGATTAGTTATGTTACGCATATTTCTACTTTCCAGTTATGGTAATTAATCAGTGTGGCAAGGGGCGAATCCCATTTATGACGGGGGTCCGGGGGCAGCGCCCCTGGTAGCGGGGTCCAAGGGGTGGCAACCCCTGGCGGGGTCCAAAATGCATGGATTTTTTGTTTTTAGCGACACAGGGTTAGTGTCGCTATATGCGACACTAAGGGTTTATGCGACACTAAGGGTTTCTGCGACACTAAGGGTTTCTGCGACACCAAAGCTTGTGTCGCTAATGTGACGGTTCGTTTTATAGCGACACATAAGGCTTGTGTCGCTAATGTGACGATTCGGTTTATAGCGACACAAAAGGCTTGTGTCGCTAATGTGACGATTCGGTTTATAGCGACACAAAAGGCTTGTGTCGCAGACTACTGGGCTTCTGCGACACAGGGCCTGAAACAGGTCGGTTTTACGCATTTTATTTCGGGTTCCAAATGTTCGAGTTAGAATTTAAGAAAAATATATGTTGTTCCTTTATGTCTTAACTAACTAATATAATTTTTACAGCAATTTTGGGTAGGTGTATATATTTTTAAAAATTACATTTGTCACCTGTGGTCAAAAAGTGACCATTCAGGACACATGCAAATGTTCTCGTTTTCTGGGCAGAATGCGTACACTTTTAGACAAAATCATCAAAACGACTTTTGCACCTAACAAAATTTTTGAACTTTTGGAGGTGGTTTCATGTCATTTGGAGGTGTACATCTCGAGTTATGATTAAAACAAGAAAGGTGAAATTTCTGTCCTCTTTTACAGCCTGAACACATATGTTTGTAAAAATCGTTTCGGGTATCAAACGAACTCCAAAAGTTATGAAACCACTTGGAAATGAAAGCTAACTTCTTATACTTAATTTTTGCCTTTTGAATCGTCTATTTTGGTCAAGTTTTGAGGGAGAAACAGCCTCTCAAAGTCGAGCTACTTTTCTGTCCGAAAATGCATGTTGTGTTCTTGAACATTTTAAGCCATGAAAAACGTTTTTATGTTATATTTTGGACATTTCTTTGTTATATGAACCCTTTAACATGTTTATAGAAGTATTTTAGAAGGGTTTTTAAGTTCTTACAAAGAGGAGGATGAAAACACAAGGAGAGGGATGTTGAGTGCTCGTTTTCTTGCGTCTTCGGCTTGATTTCTTCTTGGAAGTATGGTGAATGATGAGGGTGGTGATGGTGGCCGGATTTTTGGGTGGTGGTGGTGTAAAAATGGGCAGATTTTAGAGAGAGATTTGGAGAGTAGAGAGTAGAGAGAAGTTGAGAGAAAAGTGTGTGTTTTGTGTGTGAAAAATGAGAAGTGGGGGAGGAGATGATGATTAAATAGGGTGGGCCTTGGGCTAAGGTCTTGGGCCGATTTTTGGGCCTCTTGGCTGGCCTTGGGCTCAGTTGGGGCGGCCCAATTGGGTTCTTGGGTTTGCACATTTGTTTTCTCAAGCCCGCGTTACGTTATTTGATCGGTTAATCGTTATTCGCGCGCGTAAACAAATTAAATCGTTAACGTTTAACTTTTGTGCTTTATTTTTGATACAAATCACTATTTTAATTTGACCAATATATTTACAATACTTCATTGAACTTTCTTGAAATATTTGTCGGTTTCGTTCGGGTGTCGGGCGCGATTCGCGCGTTTTCGTTGCGTTTGTTACGTTTTAAGCCAAAACGTCTAGTTTTTCGCGTATTATTATTTAATAACAATAATATAGGGTAAATAATTACTATTTAATTTATAAAATAGGTTTACATTATTTATGAAAAGTTATCACCAACGCCGTATAGATCGTCGGACTCAGTCCGTTCGTTTCGCGTAATTGCAAATAATTACGTATGTGTATATACATATATACAAGTAGTTACAAGTAGTTAGCCTAATATATATATCTAAATACATGTAATTACACTATTGTTAGGCTCAAATAATTGTCCTAATTTGTCGGGTGTCACATTCCCCAACTGTTCTTTTCTGTGAATCTGGTTCAAAATCATGTATACTAATCTCTGAGCAACCTCATTACATACAGAAGAATGTAATTTGGCTAACTTCAGGCTCCTTAATAAACTCAGATTCATGTCATACTCTCTGTCTGTGAGCATGTACAAGATCTCACCATCTTCTAAGATAACCTGATGTACTCCAGGCACCTCAAAATATATCCACATCTTTACCACCTTGAATGTACCAAATCGAAAAGAAAACTTTTCTAGCTCATACATCATTTGAATCCAGTCCCATGTGACTTTCTCAATGATATTATCAATTCTTTGTCCATCCAATTTTATCTTCCCAATCTCATACATTTTATTCAGATCAGCTCTACTCATCTTTCTTAAAATATCCTTAAATGACTTCCAGAAGGATTCACTTCCATCAGCTCTAACAATTCTTATTTTCTCCTCCTTCTTAGGTATAAGCAATTTGACTACCATCTCAGGCAAATCCTGATTTATTTGCTCTGCTTCAACTGGATGTATAATCATCAAATCATTCAACTGCCCTTCATCTTCTTCCAAGTCATTAACCACCTCTTCTTTATTTTTCTTTTCTTCCTTTTCTTTTCTTCCTTTTCTTTTCTCTGACTCTCTTGAAACGGCACAAATATATCTCTTTCATAAGCCCTGGCCATCTCTTGATATGTCATTTTCTTTAATACCTCAGCAGGAATTGTGCACTTCAACTTGTTATATAAGTCTCTTCTTTTCTGTGCAATGGTCATTGGCTTATTTGCTTTCTTGATTCTTGCTTGTTCAGCTTTCTTCCTCTTCAGCTGATCTACCAAGTATTCCACAGATTCCTCTGTCTCTTTTCTGAGCATCCACTCATCGAATTGGTTAACCTCTTCCTTGGTCATCATTACGAATTTACCAGGTTCAACCTAAACTCTTATCAAATCCTCACCCATCTCTGCATTTAATTCAGCTTGTAGCCTCTGTGCATATTCTTCATCATTAGCAGTAGCAGCAGCAGGCACTTGCTTTGATTTCTTTTGTTTAGGCTCCTCAACTAATTTTCCTTTCCCTTTGTCTGTTGGATCAATCTTGGGTAAGTCTGCCCTTTGGAATGTAGGTACTGCAGCAGATTCTCTGATTGTGAAACCAGGCAAGGATGGTTCACTTATTTTCCTGCTAAACTTCTTAGCAAATCTGTCTGCAGCAACCTCTTTAGTCTTTTTGGTTTCAGGACTCTCCACTTCTTCTTCTTCATTTTCTGCCACCCTTATCTCTTCTGTTTCATCATCGAAGTTTACTCCAGCAGGTTGTTCACTTAAGTTTGCACTGGCAGTCTTGGATGCCTGCTCTCTTATTTCCTCAACTTCTTCATCATTCTCCATCATTATCTCCTCATCCACCTCCTCAGACCTATCATCTCCACCTTGTTCATTCTCCCCCTTTTTGAATGCATCTTCGGAAGGTTCAGGGGAAGAGAGAACAACTCTGGCTTGTTGCACAGGGATAGAACGTTTGTATTGATCATCAATGATATAGTACTTCTTACCCTGCTTCAAGCACTTCAGCACCACTGTTTTCAAGGCATCTATCTCAGCTTGTTGCTTCTTGATGATCCTTTTCTGCCTCACCACCTCAGCCCACATATACTCCAGCATATCCGTCAATTTTTCATAGTTCATGCTAGCCTCATCACCTTTAGGATGTGACTCCTTTGGTGAATCATTGACAGAATTTCCATCTGATTCATGCCTAGCATGAGCATCAGATGGCCCTCTGTTCTTGGTACTGGGTCCACCAAAATCACCTTTTTGCAAAGGATCATGTTCTGGTGTTGCCTCTGTTTGGGTCTTATTGATGTTACTTCTGTCCTGCTCTGCCATTTGGCCAGAAGCAGTAGAAGCAGCCCTCCCAGAATGGTCATCCCACTCCTTATCGACCACATGCTGTGTTGATTCATTTGACTGAGACACCTGAGCAGCAAGAGCCTCAGATGTCTGTGTTTTAGCCCTTTTGGCTTTAGTAGTGGTTGGTTTGTGGGTCCCTTGTTTTCTTTTGGTACCCCCAACTGCTGTGGGTTGAGAGATGATGGGTGTGTCATCTCTCTCAGCAGATGGTTCAGCAGCAGTGGGTGTAGCTGCAGCTGTGGTGGAGGGTGCATGAAGCATTGTTGGAAACAATGCTGTAACCCTCCCAGAAAATTTGGAGTCTCTCTTCATATTTGAAAAAACCTTAGGTTTGTGAGAGAGAACTCCAATTACAGTATCCAGGTCTGGCAGGTTTTGGATTTGAGCATTTAAAATTAACTGCACAAACCTAGGATACATTAAAAATTTTAATTTTGGTTGCTCAATGTTTCTGAGCATACCAGAAAATATCAGATTTGAAAAATTAAACCTTTGTCCAGTGGCAAGACACACAATTGCATATGCAATGTTGCTGCCGAACTGTTCAAAGGCTGATCTTTTGGATGAGAGGCAGTGTAAAAGAGTATGTATTAAAAACCTCCATTGATGAGAGAAAAGAGTCTTTTGAAACGTAAAAGTATCTAAAGATCCTTCATAACCCATCAATCGAAAATTTTCATACAATGTTTGACTAGGTAAAGAAGTAATACCTGCCTCATCATCAAGTTGTAAAGAAGCACGAACAGAGGCTTCAGTGATAACTACCCTGGTGTTGGCCACCATAGAGACTATGCTCTGAGTCCCCTGTTCGTCTTCGATGGTTGCATTTACCCAGAAGTCATTAATGTGATCTTTGGAGACTCTGGGTGATACTGTAAGAGCATGGTAGATGTGAGAGGCACGTAGGAAATCAATAATTTGGGTGAAGTCCTGTGCCTCTTTGGGTTTCATGAGGTAGGCGATCATATTATGATTTTGTCCTGTTGCAAGTGAAGTGGAAGAGGAAGTGGAAGCCATTGATGTACAATCAATTGGAATTTGAGGTTTAGAAGGTGATTGAATGCTTAATCGCAAGAGTGTAGGTAGGAATTGAGAGCGTATTCAAGAACGACAAGTGTCTGGGTTTATATACTGTTCAATTTAGGTCAGTGGAAAAATCCCCAATTTTAACATTAACAGTGTTAACGGGTGAAGTATTACTAACAGTGGAAACGGAGATATTTCACTAACAGTGATAACTGTCCAAACACGGTTTTCTTGCGCTTGCCTATCTTATACTTAATAGCGCTAGCAGTGTTAACTTGTATAAGCAGTACTAACCGACCAAGGCAGTCACAAGTTAATACAGGCAGTACTAAGAATCTAGCATTATTAAGTAAAGAAAGCAGTGGTAACTCGGTTTTTTTTTTTTTGATTATTTTTTTTTTTAACGTATGCAGTTGTAAACTTCCATAAGCAGTACTAATTCGCCAAGAAGTGGAAATTATACCTGCACAGTGTTAACTAGAGCAAACATACAAATATACACAATACTAAGTTACCAAAGGCAGTGGTAACTTGTTTCAGTAGTAACACTGTCAGTGTTAAACATAACTAACAGTACTAACAATACTTGGCAGTGTTAAAATACGCCAGCAGTGTTAACACGAACAGTGGTAATTAAAATATCAGTATCAATCCCAAGTTTAAGCACTTAAAAATCTAAGACAGATTCATCAATCCAATGCTGGTAATCAAAAATGTAAATCTGCCCACATCAAATGCTTTGGTAAACAGATCTGCATATTGATCATCAGTATGAACTTTAAAAATTTGTATTAGCTTTTTCTCATTACAATCTCTAATAAAATGATATCGAATTTCAATGTGCTTAGTTTTTGAATGTTTAACAGGATTGTTTATGATACTGATAGTAGAGTTATTGTCAATGAATATAGGAGTTTTAAGAAAAGTCAAACCATAGTCTAACATCTGATTCTAAATCCATAGCACTTGAGCACAGCAGCTAGCAGCAGCAACATACTCAGCCTCTGTAGTTGATGTAGACACAGTGGATTGCTTCTTGCATTGCCAGGAGACTAACCTTTCTCCTAAAAATTGACAACCCCCTGAAGTAGATTTCCTATCCAAATTTGCACCTCCATAGTCACAATCTGTGTAAGCCAGCAGATCAAAAGAACTGTTCTTTGGGTACCAAAGGCCTAGTTTTGGTTGTCCTTTTAAATACCTAAAGATTCTTTTCACTGCATGCAGATGTGACATCTTCGGATTGGATTGGAATCTTGCACACACATACACTGCAAACATGATGTCTGGTCTGGAAGATGTCAGATACATGAGGGAGCCAATCATTGATCTATAAAGATGAACATCAACATCCTCCCCCTCAAAATCTGCATGTAATGATTTGTGTGTCTCCACAGGTGTGCTTGCAACCTTTGCATCTTTGTAGCCAAATATCTCCAAAATGTCATTCACATATTTGCTTTGATGAATAAAAATCCCATCCTTCTGCTGTTTGACTTGTAATCCCAGAAAGATAGTTAGTTCTCCCATTGAACTCATCTTGAATTTATCATGCATCAAAACTTCAAACTCCTTGCAAAGACTGTCCCTTGTAGAACCAAAAATAATATCATCTACATAGATTTGCACTAGTAGGATATCATTTTTAATTCTTTTAGTGAACAAGGTCTTGTCTATTGCACCCCTTGTGAAGTCATTCTTCAGTAGATATTCTGATAAAGTGTCATACCAGGCTCTTGGTGCTTGATGTAAGCCATAAAGAGCTTTATCCAGTCTGAGCACTTTATCAGGATACTTTGAATCCTCAAAGCCTGGAGGCTGGCATACGTAAACTTCCTCTTGAATAGTGCCATACAGAAAGGCACCTTTCACATCCATTTGAATCCTCAAAACCTTGAACCCTTTGAAAGAGGCATATGCCAGGAACAGTCTGATAGCTTCAATCCTAGCCACAGGAGCAAACACCTCATCATAGTCAATCCCTTCTTCCTGTGAATACCCCTGGGCTACTAATCTAGCCTTGTTCCTGATCACTATTCCCCTTTCATCTTTCTTGTTCCTGAAAACCCATTTTGTGCCAATTGCTCTTTTGCCTTTGGGTAGATCCATCAAGGTCCATACTTCCTGTACTTTGAATTGAAGCAGCTCCTCTTACATAGCTTCAATCCAGCTTGGATCCTTTAGAGCCTCTGTTACCTTCTTTGGCTCCATCTGAGATATAAAACAGACATATAAAGAAGTGTGGAGTCCTTCTTCTAATATTCTGAGTTGCTGCCTTGTTTGTACAGGTGTACCAATATCACCAATCACATTTTCTAGAGGATGGTCTCTATGAACATGATAGTGTGATGTTGGTGATACTGACATCTCAGATTCCAAGTTTGTTATATTCACATCCAGATCTTGTAGTTGTGTATCTGATGTGATACTTTCCCTAATCTGCCTTGAGGGAGTGAAAATGTTATCCATGATTCTCTGTTCTACAGCTGATAGATTAGTTGAATCTGCAGCTGGCTTATCCACATTTTCACTCTCACTTTCTTCTCCATCTTCTTCTAAAGCTGGCATATTAGGATCATCAGGCAAGTCTGGTGATGTTTCTGAACTCTGTGTGGACTGCTGTGTAGTGGAGTCAAATACTGCTGGTGGATCAGATGACCAAACAGGAAATACAATATATTCCTGTGGTTTGTTTTGCTGTGCAGTTGGTATATCTGTTGATGAAGTACTTGTACCTGCTGGTATACCTGCACTTGATTGCACATTTGTATATCTGAAAGCATGGGTTAGTGCATCAATATCAAACAAAGTTTTTGGTCCTTTTCCTACAGTATTTTCAGTATATTCATTAAATGTGACATCCATTGACTCCTCTATGATTCTGGTCTTTTGGTTGAAGACTCTATAAGCCTTACTTTGAATAGAGTAACCAACAAAGAGACCTTCATCAGCCTTACTTTCAAACTTTCCTAAATGACTTTTGGTATTTAAGATGGTACAAGGACACCCAAATGGTTTTAAGAAACTAACCAATGGTTTTCTCTTAAAAAACAGTTCATATGGTGTCTTGTTGTGAGGCTTGACAACTAATACCCTGTTTTGGACATAACTAGCAGTGCTAACTGCTTCTGCCCAAAAAGACATAGGTAATTTAGACTCAGCTAACATAGTTCTTGCAGCCTCAATTAGTGTCCTATTTCTCCTCTCAGCTACCCCATTTTGTTGTGGAGTCCTAGGTGCACTAAATTCTCTCTTAATACCTTTGTTTTCACAGAATTTATTCATCTCATAATTTTTAAATTCTGTACCATTATCACTCCTAATGATTTTTACTTTTAGATTCATTTGGTTTTCAATCTTAGGTATAAATGATCTAAGTGTTTCACCTGTTTCATCTTTTGTCCTAAGGAAGAATACCCATCTAAATCTAGTAAAATCATCAATTACTACCAAACAGTATAATTTCTTCCCTATACTGCTTATGTGTGTTGGTCCAAATAAGTCCATATGTGTAGGTACATATTTTGTATGTCTGTCAGTTGGTCTTAGCTTGTAATAGTTAGATATGTAATTATGAAGTTTTATGTAATATTACAAATTTGTTTTAGGCGACACAGAGCCTGTGTCGCTTATGCGACACAAGGTCTGTGTCGCATGAGCTGACTGTGCGACACAAAGCTTGTGTCGCAGAGTCAGTTTCGGTTTAGTATAAATAGGTCATTTCGGCCTCAGTTTTAGGTTGACGAATCTGTGATTATAGAGAGCATTTGTAAGGCATTTCAGTGTATCCAAGCTATTCGGTTATTATATCTATATACATTCGATTTGCGTTTGATTCGTTTGTGTTTTACGTACTTTATACAATCGTTTGAATTCCGCCTCTCGATTGTGTGTGTTGATCCGGTTAGGTCCAAGACAAGGGAACCTACAAGTGGTATCAGAGCCCCGATCTACGGATTTGGTGTTATTGGATCGTGTTTATACGTGTTTTCGGCTAAAATCGACTAGTTTTTGGAATTATATCTTTACATTTCGTGTTAAAGGTTCATATTCTACATTTTCTGGAAGATTTTGGTGTTAAGATTCGTCTGTTGTTCGTGGTTTTTTGTAAGGGTTTCGGAAGTTTGCGAATTTTAGGGTTTTCTGCCGCAGCTCTCCCCGTTTCCGCGACACAAGCTGCGACACAGCTTTTCTGTCGCATTTAGGGTTTTAGCGACACAATCTTCTGTCGCGAGTAGGTTTTAAGCGACACAACGTTTGGTTTTAAGCGACACAACTTCGTTTCGTATATAAGAGTTCTGCGACACCAGCAAGCGCACAAGTTTAAAATTTGCGACACAAGCTAAATTTGCGACATAGAATTTTTGCGACATAGAATTTTTGCGACATAACCCTTGTGTCGCCTGTTTAACTGATACTTAAGTTCTAGCGACACATCTGTAGTGTCGCCATTTGATTCTGCGACACAATCCTTGTGTCGCATAACAGTTTAGTTTGTTCTTTGTGTGTTTGTTTTGCAGGTTACTCAATATGGCATCTTCTTCATTGCAACGTGTTGGAGATCTACTAAAGCAAAACTCTGAAGTCGGAAGTACGAATAAACCACCTATGTATACTATAGGGATGGATTATGCCTACTGGCGTCAACGCTTTGAAGCGTTTGTTTCGTTTAATGATCCCGAAATGTGGGTTGCTTTAACAGAAAGATATGAACGTCCGGTCAGTCCGGGAGTGTATACTGGTACTGCACCCCTAAAGTCAATTAAATCAATGACGCCTGAGGAACGCAAAGCCTTTGAGAATGATAAAAAGGCTCATTCTGCAATCACCATGGCATTACCACCGTCAATTCTCAAACAATTTAGACATTTGGAAGTTGCTTATGACTTATGGAAGGCATTTGAGAAAAGATGTGGAGGTAGTGAACAATATAAGCAGAACAAATTGCGTTTAGTCAAGAAGCAATACGACGTGTTTGATATTCTTCCAAATGAGTCTCTTTCTGACTTATTTTCTAGATACTCACAGTTAGTAAGTGAGCTAACGGAAGGGGGAATAACTCTGGATAAGTCTGAAACTAATAAAAAACTTCTTGAATCCCTACCTGACAAGTGGGATACTCGAGTTTTAATGATGGAAAAGGATCCAGACATTCTAAACATGTCTCTTGATGATCTTATTGGTCAGCTAGAAGCTGATCTTCTGGACATGCAAAGAAAAGAAACAAAGGCGACTGCGAATGTCCAGAATCCTAAGATCTACGGAGTAGATGTTTCATCAACTGGAACATCTGGCTCAGCATTCTTGGCTGGTGGAACCAGTGGCTCGTCAAGTTATCAACCTAGTGCTTCTTCTGGTGGTTCTTATTTTCAACCACCAAGTCATCAAGGACCTATTTCTGCAGCTACACAAGATCATACTGCACTTTTCTTGGCGTTGCTATCCGCCTATGATGACTTTCTATGCAAGAAAGCTGGTTCCATGGACCTGACAGAGGAAGATTTTCGTCAAATAGATGATGACGAACTGGAACGAATGGACTTAAGGTGGAACTTGGCTATGCTTACTCGTAGAGCCAAGACCTATTTTAAGAAAACTGGCAAAAGGTCATTGGAGGACCCTAGTGATAAGGGTCTTGGATTTAACAAGAGCAAGGTTAAGTGCTATAAGTGTCACAACTATGGACACTTTGCTCGTGAATGTGAAACACGACAGCCCTCCTCTGGTTTCACAAGGCCTTCTCAGAACAACCCTACAGAGAAGGCTAAAGCTGAAGAAAAGGCAATGGTGTCAGCCGCCTTAATGTTATCAGATGAAGCGTTTGACTGGTCAGAACAAGCTGATGATGACCAACAGAACAAAGCTTTCATGGCCAACATTCATGAGGTTGATAATGAACCTTTGTCTTGTATTACATGCATTCAATTAACAGGACAAGTAAACAGGTTAAGAGAAGAAAATGAACGTCTTATCTCTAACATAGAACAATTAACTGCTTCAAATAATATGTTAAAAGAGAATGATAAGATTTGTGATAAAAAGCTAAAAGCTATTTTTGAAGAAAAGAAAGAGCTGAAAGCCAAAATTTTTGAACAGCAAGATGAAATCGGAAGCTATGTTAATATGCTTTCCTTCGTAAAGAAACAACTTGCTGATTCTCAGGCTGAAGTTCTTGAGTTGAACAGAAAATTATCTAACTTTTCAACTTCCTCTCTAGTCTTTGATGAGATCCTTCAGGCACAAAGAAGTGATACGAAAAGCAAGGCTGGACTTGGTTTTCATCAAGTTCCGCCTCCTAAAAATTATTTTCCCATGCCTGTTAAGGACGACATCACTAAATTTATGCCAAACTTTTCAAAGACGGCAATAAATCCTGTGAAATTTGCTCCTGTCAAAATAAGTAAGCCTGTGAAAATTCAGGCTGAAAAAGTTAAAGTAACTGACGATCAACCCAACACTAGTGAGCCTGAACCTGTTAAGGCAAAACCTAGTGAGCCTGAGATTGTTAAGGCTCAAGAGGTTAAATCTGTTGAATCAGTTACTGTTTGTGTCAAGGCTGAGTCGGTTAAGCCTTCTGATGTTTGTGAGCCTGTTTTAAACAAGGCTTCGAGCGATTCTCCTGTTATTTTAAAGGAGATTGTTAAAATTGAGGATATAACCGAAGAGGAGTACTCAAAGGTTGAAAAGAAAAATATAAAGCCAACAAAGGTAATTATAACTACTGAATCTTCAGTCATGGCTTTAAGTGGAAAAGGCAAAGATAAGGCTGAGCCTGAAAAGAAGATTTTGAAAATCAAAGAAAATATTAAAAAACATCAAACTTCTTCTAAATCCACTGTTTTCTCTAAACAAGCGTCAAATTCAACATGCTCACATAAGTGTGCATGTCGCCTGTTGCTTTCTTGCGACACAACCCTTGTGTCGCCATTTGTGTCTGCTTGCGACATTACCTTTCTGTCGCTGTTTTAATTTTTGAATAACAATTTTGTTTTATAAGTGTGCAGGAAATATAATGTCTCTTCAAAGCTTTACCCAGCTATTAAAACACATTAATGAAGTTGGAAGCACAAACAAACCTCCATTATTTACCGCAAATACTGATTATGTGGAATGGAGGCAACGTTTTGAAGCCTTCATTTCATACAATGACCCAGACATGTTGATTCCTTTACTTGAACGTTATGAACATCCACCATCTGATGGACAATTTAATTCTATCAATGCTCCACCAAAACCTATTAGATCTTTGACTCCTGATGAGAAAAAGGCTTGGGATTTGGAAAGAAAAGTACATTCAGCCATCACAATGAGCATGTCTGCTGATGTTTTGAAAATGTTTAAACATTACACCATTGCTTATGATTTATGGAAGGCTATTGAACAAAGGTGTGGGGGTAATGAGAGATACAAAAAGAGTAAACTTGCACTTATTAAGAAGCAATATGAATTGTTTGATATCTTACCAAATGAATCCATAAATGCACTGTTTATTCGCTACTCACATCTGGTTAGTGAGCTGAATGAGGGAGGGGTATCTTTAACTACTGAGGATGTCAACAAGAAACTCTTAGGCGCTTTACCTAAGAAATGGAATCATCGTGTTATGATGATGGAGGAAGATGAACGTGTGATGAATCTTTCATTAGATGATCTTGTTGGAAGACTACAAGCTTATGCTCTAGATATGCAGAGAAAGGAAACTAAGTCTAGTGCACAAGTTCAAGATCCCAGCTTGTATGGTAGTTCGTCTCCTACTACTGGCGTAGCTTTATTATCTGGCAGCTCTAGTGGATCTTCTGCTTCCTCTACTAAACCGACTATTCCTTCAGTTGGAAGAGTACCTTATTCTTCAAACACTCCAGTCTCACCTGATACTGAAGAGAATGCTGCTGTATTTCAAGCCTTTCTCAGTGCTTATGATAGTTTTCTTTCAAAGAAAACTAGCACCATTGATCTTACTGAGAGAGATTTTGAACAAATAGATCCTGATGATCTTGAAAGGATGGATCTACGTTGGAATTTTGCTATGCTAACCAGGAGAGCAAAGAAATACTTAAAGAAAACTGGGAGAAAGAATCTGGATGATGAAAGCGATTCTGGTCTTGGTTTTGATAAGAGTAAGGTGAAGTGCTACAACTGCCAAAATCTTGGGCACTTCGCTAGGGAATGTGAGAAAGCTAAGCACCCTGCTTCTGGCTTCTCCAAACCATCTACCTACACAAGACCACCTCAGAGGACTCCAGAGAAAACGCCTGCCTCAAATGCTCTTCTTATTCAAAATGAAGAGGCATATGACTGGAGTGAAGAAGCAAATGACGATCAAAATAGTGCTCTTATGGCTGAAATCTCCAGTGTGCATGAGGTACCTATCGAAGAACCACTTTCGTGTATATCATGCATTAAATTAACTGGTAAAATTAACAGATATTCTGAGGATAACCAACGCCTAAATAATGAATTAGAAAAACTTGCTAAGGCTAATAAGATCTTAAAAGATAATGAACAAGCTTTTGATAAGAAACTAGATGCTGCATTTTCTGACCGAAAGGAGCTAAAAGCTAAAAATTTTAGTCAACAAGATGCAATTGATAGTTACCTTAAATTATTAGCTGATCTTAGAAAAGAACTTGCTGACTCACAGTCAGAAATTATTAACCTTAAAAGAAAACTTTCTAATTTCTCAACGTCCTCACTTGTCTTTGATGAAATTCTTCAAGGGCAAAGGTATGATACTAAAAGTAAGGCTGGGCTTGGTTATCACCAAGTACCACCTCCTATGAATTATCTACCTATGCCTTTACAGGATGAAGCCAAAGACTTTGTGCCTTCTTTTTTAAAGGAAGTCATGAAATCTGTTAATGAGCCAGTTAAGGATTCTAAGCAAAATGTTAAATCTGAGTCTAATCTATCTACTGCTAATGAATCTGAAAAAACTGTTGAAACTAAGCCTGTATCTGTTAAGAAAACTGAATTTGCTACAATCAAGATTTCAACTCCAGTTAGTGCACAGGAAATAGTTGAAGTTGAGGATTTGACTGAGGAAGTTAATATTAAGATTAAGAAAGAAAATATTAAGCCTGAAAATCATATAATAACTACTGAATTGAGTAACATGGCTTTTCAAAGAAAAGGCAAAGCTACGGATGAGCCTCAAAAGAAGATTTTAAAGTTAGATAAAAAGAACAAATCATCTGAAAAATCTTCTAAACCTGTTGATATCTCGGATAAACCATCAACATCTTCACAAGCATCTAACTCATCATGTACACACAAATGTACATGTTCTGTTAATGTTTCATTTAAACAACCTCCAGTGATTCATCCTCAACCTCAACCATTCGTTGAAAGACGATCTTGTTTCTATTGTAGGAAACAAGGTCATCTCATTAGTGTTTGTCCGTTGCTTTCTAAACAACGATTTGGGAGATACACGCCACGAAATTCTTTATATAGAAATTCATCTCAATCGAGGCGTAGCTCATCATCTCCCTTACCTGTCAAGAAAGTTAATAAGATTGTGCCAATTAAACCTAGTGTCAAAAAGCAAAATCCTATAGACAAGCCACCATCCAAACCTAAACAGGTTTGGCAGATTAAAAGGTCAACCAATGACCTGTCATCCTACAATAACACATCAGGAAACACCACTGATTTGTTAAAAGATAAAATTTTAACTGATGTTGTTATTGTAGATGACCTTGGAAGACCCAAGTCTGTGAAGGCTTGGGTCTCCACTTCTAACTAATTCACTCTTGCATTTTGTGTCTGCAGCAGTCCGAGGAAGTAAAAAATAGTAAATGGTACATCGATAGCGGCTGCTCACGACACATGACAGGCAACCTATCCTTACTTTCTGATTTGAAGCCATATAATGGGGGTTATGTTGCATTTGCTGGTGATAAGGGTGGAGAAATTACTGGACAAGGAACACTCACAAATGGGCAAGTGAGCTTTGAAAAAGTGAACTTTGTTGAACAGTTGAATCACAACTTGCTCAGTGTTTCTCAAATGTGTGACAAGAAATACATAACAGCATTTACTGATGTAGAATGCTTGATTCTGAAGCTGGGTTTTGTGATTCCCGAGGAATGGGTACTAATGAGAGCACCAAGGACAAAGGACACGTATGTACTAGATATGTGAACCGTTACATCCACTGAGCATACTTGTCTATTGTCTAAAGCTGATGAAAAGGAATCACTAATGTGGCACAGACGAATGGGACATCTTCATTTCCGCAAGATGAATTATCTTGTAAAACATGATCTTGTGTTGGGCGTTCCTAAACAATCTTTTGGATTAAATGATACCTGTGTTTCCTGTCTCAAAGGGAAACAACACAAGAAATTCCATAAGTCTAAGTTAGTGAATTCTATTGAAACTCCTCTTGAGTTATTGCATATGGATCTTTTCGGACCGGTGAGCAAACGGAGTATAGGAGGAAGTTATTACTGTCTGGTAGTGACTGACGACTATTCGCGATTCTCTTGGGTGTACTTCATTTCTTCTAAAGATGAGGTGCCTGATATTCTGATTTATTTGTTTGACAAACTGGAAAACATATGCAATCTGAAGATAAAGAAACTGCGGAGTGACAACGGAACTGAATTCAAAAATAAAACTTTAGAGATTTACTGTTTGAAGAAAGGAATAAATCATCAATTCAGTGCCGCAAGAACTCCACAACAAAATGGAGTCGCTGAATGAAAAAATAGGACTCTCATAGAGGCTGCACGCACCATGCTTTCAGACTCAAAATTGCCTATCACTTTTTGGGCAGAGGCGGTCAATACAGCTTGTTATGTTCTTAACAGGGTTTTGACGGTGAAGAAACGCAATAAAACTTGTTATGAGCTTTTTAATAACCGTAAACCCAATTTGCAGTTTCTTGAACCTTTTGGGTTTCCCTGCATCATCATGAACACACGCGAACGAGTTGCTAAGTTTGGTGAAAAGTCAAGTGATGGTTTCTTCTTGGGGTATTCTGTTAATTCTCCTAACAAGAGAGTCTATAATAAATCAACCAAGAAGATTGAGGAGCACTATGAAGTTAAATGTTTACGATATACTGAATCTCCTCAAAGCACGGGACCCGACTCACTATTCAAATACGATGAATTGTTTGACTCATTTCATCTTCCTATGGATGATAATGTTGATCAGGTGGTGACCCTACTGCATGGAATGGATATGTTCCAAGATGTATCTTCTCCTCCTAAAGCCACACCACCCTCAAACAATGATATCCCTTCTACTTCTGGAACAGCTCCTAGTGTATTTATTCCACAACCTAATCCTGAGATGCCGGGTTTTTCCAATGATGAATCTGAGGATAAATCTGATGACGCTGTTCAACCGAATGATATTTTTGAAGTTGAGGGAGACTTAAACAACTTGGATTCTGAGATTGTGCCACCTCAAATTCCACAGCAACGCGTACACACATCTCACCCGACAGATAATATTATTGGTGAGTTGACTAAAGGTGTACAAACAAGACATCAAGTTAAGGCTACATCCGAATCATCTTCTTGCCTTGTAGCTGAGATGGAATCATGCTTTCTATCTCAGATTGAACCGAAAAATGTGAAGGAAGCATTAATTGACTCTCACTGGGTTGAGGCTATGCAGGATGAACTTCATCAATTTCAAAAGCTACAAGTTTGGAGTTTGGTTCCACTCCCGAAGGGACAACACCCTATTGGTACGCGTTGGGTGTTTCGTGTAAAGAAAGATGATCGTGGGATTGTAATACGCAACAAAGCTAGACTAGTGGTACAAGGTTTCTCTCAAATTGAAGGACTTGATTATGATGAGGTGTTCGCTCCGGTTGCCAGGCTAGAATCGATCAGAATATTTCTTGCCTACGCCTCATACAAGAAATTCAGAGTGTACCAGCTAGATGTAAAAAGCGCGTTTCTATATGGGAAGGTCAGTGAAGAAGTGTATGTCAAGCAACCTCCTGGATTTGAAGATTCAGTGCATCCTGAATATGTCTACAAGTTAGACAAAGCACTGTATGGACTTCATCAAGCTCCAAGGGCATGGTACGAGACATTGTCAAAACATCTGCTGACCAACGGATTCACACGAGGACAGATTGACAGCACACTCTTTATTAGAAAAGTTGGAAACGATTTGTTACTTGTGCAGGTATATGTGGACGACATTATCTTTGGATCTACCAATGATACGCTGTGTAAGGACTTCGAGAAAATCATGAAAGACAAGTTTGAGATGAGTGCCATGGGAGAACTTACATTCTTCTTAGGTGTACAGGTTGAGCAATCTGATAAAGGTATTTATATTCATCAATCTAAGTATGTCAATGACATCTTAACAAAATATCAGTTGCTCGACTGTAAAACCTTTGGGACTCCCATTGACATAAATCACAAACTTGGCTTGGCTGAAGACGAAGAAGATGTAAATCAGCGAGACTATCGGTCAATGATAGGATCACTGATGTATCTCACAGCATCAAGACCCGACATAATGTTTGCTGTAGCTATTTGCTCAAGATTTCAAGCAAATCCAAAGGTTTCTCATATGAAGGCGGTTAAGCGAATCTTTAGTTATCTCAAATTTAGACCATATCTGGGTCTCTGGTATTCTAATGAGGACAACTTCGCTTTAACTGCCTGCTCCGATTCAGATTTTGGTGGTTGCAATGTGGATAAAAAGTCTACGACTGGAGGATGTCAGTTCTTTGGTAGTCGCTTAGTCTCGTGGCAGTGTAAAAAGCAAACCACAGTCTCTACTTCATCTGCTGAGGCTGAATACATTGCTGCTGCAAGTTGCTGTTCGCAGGTTCTGTGGATTCAACATCAAATGCGCGATTACGGGTTACTCTTAACTTTAACTCCTATCCATATTGATAATACTGCTGCTATCTCTATCATACGCAATCCCGTACAACATTCAAAAACTAAACATATTGAACTTAGGTTTCATTTCATACGGGATTGCTATGAGAAACACCTGATAGACCTTGTCCAAATCGATACATCTAAGCAAAATGCTGATCTTTTTACAAAAGCTTTTTCACGATCTCGATTTGATGAACTTGTCTCTATGATAGGGATGAGGTTCTTTGTTAAAAATTAATTTATAACTTGGAGTGTGTTTATTTAAATAAGGCAACTGCCACTCTTTATACTTGTTAGTATTAAAGAAATGCAATAGTTGCAACATTGTTAAAAAAAAAAAAAAAAAAAAAAAAAGGACGTTGAATTGTGTCTGTAAACAATCGAGAAATGATAGTACATAAGGAGACATGCATAAAATGGAATTTTAAGTTTTATGTTTGATGTGTCAGTAGATTTATCTAGCATACTTGAAATATCTTTTATAAATATTAGATTCATCAAATGATGTATTGATAGGCATTTGTTCTAAGTTTCTAAGAAGCTTAACTCTCAAATATGCATATTATTTTATATAAAGACATATTAATATGTATGACCTTAAGTTAAAATAAGGGCAAAAATGTCCGAAATATTTTGACGCTTCGTCTTAATATTTGGATGATGAACATGTTATGATCTAAAAATATAGGGTCTTTGTACGGTGTTATCTGGGGGAATATATTAGGTGTCTCCTCTGTTGTATGAAAATACAGACCTGGTTTCATCTAATATATTCTTCAAAAGAACTTAGGTGCGTAGTCTATGTTAAACGTTAGACAACTGTTACGTACCCGTGGCATTCAAATAATTCTCAAAATAACATGTACAAAAGTACATAAAAGTTATAAATAGTTTGCCTCGTACGGGTCTGTCTTAAGCTATGGTACTCTGTTGTACGAAAGTACAGACCTGTACCCTCTAGTTTAATTGTTCAGATTGGTGTTTGTTCAACCAGAACTATTGATTATGTGACTCTGTTGTACGAAAGTACAGACCTGTCACCGCTAACTTAGTTCTAAAGATACACCCATATCCTCATCTTCTATAAAGAAAATACTAATATGTTTTGATTTCAAATGTATATTTTAATGTGAGTTATATAATCTAATATGCATGCTAATAATAACATAAGTGGTTCATCTCATTATGAGTTGAAATCATATACTTAAGAACAAATGTTTAGATGGATAAATTAATAATCGTCTTGAACTAATCTTTATAACAGATGATTTAAATATGCTAAGTAAATTTACAAATGGACAAACATACTGATAATCGAAATAACACTTACTATTCCTAATAATTGCATGTTATCCTGATATGATCCCTACCCAGACTTAAACATTTTCGTCACCAAAAATATGTTCTAAGGTTTTCGTTGATTGTAAATTTGAATCAACGATTTTCTTTTGTCTTATCTATTCATTTTTGTAGCTTAATTAGTCTCTCCAAGTTTATAAGTTAATATCGAATCGGGTATCAAACCATGAAAATCAAAATGGAATCGAAAATTCACCAAGTGTCACTATGCGACACAAGCTTTGTGTCGCTGCCTGTGTCGCTGCCTCTGTCGCTTCTTATGTCGCAGGCTTTGTCGCTGCTTAGGGTTTGGGTATAAAAGCAAACCTCATGCGACCTTAGAATGTTCACTGTTTTTAATTACCTGCGACATCACGCTTAATCACTGCGACACAAGCATTCGATATTGCAACACAAGCAACCCGAGTGATTTTTCGATTTGATCTTCCGTCTCTGAGCTTTCTGTTTCAATCCATACACACTCTCTTTTTCTCCTTACCTTACTCGATCTAGTGGTATAAATTTTTTCCCTTTTCACCGTGTATATTGTGTTTAATTGTGAATTAAAGTCACGGGTTTTTAGGGTTTTCGGTTTGGGATTAAATTGACGTGTTTGGGTGTGCTTAACTTGATAATTTCGGATATTTTCGACTTCTTGATGTTCATACGCACCTTCGGGTTGCGTTAGCTTCGAAAAACCCCAATTTTTGAACCATCGGGATCTGGGCACGGTTTGGTGTTCATCTTTGCGACACAACCTGCGACACAAGCATTTGTGTTGCAGGATTTGTCAACTTAATTTAATACCAGACTTTGGGTGCGACACTAAGGTTTGTGTCGCTATCCTATGTGACACAATCCCTTGTGTCGCTTAAGTTAATTAATTTCATAAAAATTGCCACCTGCGACACAACCCTTTTCTGTCGCACCTGATGTTGCGACACAAGAGTTGTGTCGCATACCTGCTTAAAATTAATAAACTTCCATTTCTGCGACACTAAGGTCTATGTCGCCACAACTGTGCGACACAACCCTTGTGTCGCTGTTACATAATGTTATTAAAGTAATTATTGCTAACGCTTCTGTAGTGTTTTCCTTTTCGTGTCTTTTAGAAATGGCAGGACAAGAAGCGTTTCTGAGGTTGCTTGAACCTCGTCACAACACGGTGGCTTTTCTAGAAGATGATAGGGATTCAGCTATCCCCTTTCGCCAAATGATCCAGTTTCTGAGGCGATCCAGGATTTTCTACGTATCACTGCTGCTCCTACTATCTACAGAGACCATGTTGGTCCTTTCTGGAGGAATGCGGTGGTAAATACCGAATTGGAACATACTCGGATTGTTTCCAGCGTTTTTGATAGGGAAATCATTATAACCGAGCAGCTACTCCGTCAGGTTCTTCTCTTCAATGATTCTCCAGACATGCCCACCCAATACTCAAATGTTTTCATTGCTGGTGGCATGGCACGTATGGGTTACCCTGGTGTACCCTCAGACCAGTACAGAAAGGGGCATCTCACAAGGGTCTGGCGATTTTTGATGCATGTCATAATAGTTTGTCTATCGGCGAGGAAAGCAGGTTTTGACGGGGCCAGTCACCGTACAGTCTCTGCCATGTTGGCCCTGGTCTACAACAAGCCGTATAATTTTTCCGGATATCTGTTCCGTGAAATGGTGGACAATGCCAAAGCTGACAATGACAAATG
The DNA here is from genome assembly GCA_963930675.1 of Gnaphalium uliginosum. Classification (NCBI taxonomy): domain Eukaryota; kingdom Viridiplantae; phylum Streptophyta; class Magnoliopsida; order Asterales; family Asteraceae; genus Gnaphalium; species Gnaphalium uliginosum. Next base: position 50,595,026 of record OZ005681.1, on the reverse strand, counting down.
GGTCATGTACCCAAGGTTTATCCAGTTGCTGATTAATCATCTATTACCGGATCTTCCGGTCAATCCTGATGCAACCTTCCGCCAAACGCCAATGAATCTGCGGATTTTTGCTATCTGCAGCTCTTACGGTAAAGGAGTGGCAGCTCCGCCAGATGTGCCACTGTTTGGCCATATTGTGAATGAGGGCTATGTCTCTCCAGCAAATGATGATTTTGAGGATCCAGTCGCTCCTCCACCGTCAACTGCCGATGCTGCGGCATTCGTAAATGTTCCCATTTTTGAGGAAGGTGCGACCGAGTCACTGCACAATGTGTTAGTAGACATCGAGAATTTTGGGACAGCTGACGAGACTGCTGCTGATGCGGCCTCGGATGATACTGTCTCTATGGATCCAAACGACACCCCAACGGATTCGGATGGTGATGTTCCTTCACCGAAAACCATTGAAAGCCTCCGAATCCATAATACTCATCGATATGAGCGGGTTCAACGCCGAATTAGGGCAGGACGGGTGCATGTGCCGTCTAACCGGGGGAAGCGGCCCCGGGACGCACAGGACTCAGATGATGATACTTTCGCACCCCGTCCTCGTCCTCGAACTCAACCTCATCCGGTCTCTACTTCTGCTGAGTCTCAGCCACAACCACAAACGCTAAATCAGATAATGGCTCTTCTAGACAGAATGAACAAGCAGTTGGCTATGCAAGCTTCTAGAATCACGGAGTTAGAAGCAACGGCGGCTAGGGTTCCTCAGCTGGAGAGTCGCCTGTTAGAACTAGAGGCCTTAGCTGTTGTTCCGGGGGAGTTAGGCTTAGATGAAACAACATCAATGGCCCCTGGTTAAACTCAAATTGTAAATACAAATGATGTAACCGAAGAAGCAATAAATGAAAATATTAATTTGGATTACTTTGCGTACTCTGCACCAATTCCAGGACAACCAATTCCTTTAAATGTAGATTACTCCGAAGCAAACCTAGAGTATCTACAGAGTCTGATAAATGAGGAAGGGCAAAGTACAGAAAATGATAATGAAGAATTTGTGTTTGATAATGATGAAGGGGTTGATATTGAAAAAGAAAACGTGCACGAAGACTTCGTAAATGCTGACGAAGTAAATTTGGGAGAGGAGATGGAAATTTCTAATACTGAGGAGATCATTGAGGAGGAACAACCTGCAAATCCCACTCCTGCTCCGGCTACAACTGAACCATCTACTTCCACTGCTGCTGAACCTATTCTGTCAAAGACCTGCAAGTTCTATAAAATCAGCAGCAAGCGCTACAAAGGTCAAATCATCTCCTAAAAGTATGATGAAGCAAATAAAGTGATTGTTATCAAGTGAAAAGATGGGATGCAGTATTTCACTATGAACTTCAAAGTATTAAGTACCTTACCATATTGTGAGATATTGCACTTGGCGCAATTGAATATCATAAATCCCACCAATAGCGAGTTAGCGAATCAACTACAGAGAATCTTAAGGAAAGAGGTCAACACCAAAGTGTTCTATCTTTTGAGACCAAATCTGGGGATGAGGTATATTTATCGTAACAAGATACATCCGTTTACCAACAAGCCCCGGGTTAAGATTGTATATAAATCTCCAAAGACCTTAAAGTCTATTCCTCTGGAAAAGCTCCCAGTTGATTTCTTGAGAAGGTTACAACTGTGGACATATGATGGATATACAGGCGAAGCTGAAATTATCTACATTGAAGATTCAGAGCCTGAAGATCTATGGAAAGCCAAAATATCGAAGATTAGAGTGTACGATCCTTTGAGCTTGATTAACCTTACCAAGAAAGACCTTGAAGCTCTTCATGCTAAGAAGATTGATTATTTTCAAGAGTTCAAGACTGAGGCGATGCGTTTTCAAAAGGTTGTCAATGTCTGTATAGCTCAAGGAGTACATGCTGGAGGAAACTTCCCTGCCAGCTGGAAGTGTTAGACGACCAAAGCCGAACGAAGAAATCTTGAAGACCAAGCTGAAGACACGGGGGAGTTTGTTGATACATGTTTTGTATGTCTGTCAGTTGGTCTAGGTCAAAGTCGATTGTAATATTTTGATTGTGATATAAATGTTATTTGTTTTGGAAATCAAAATTAATGTCACTGTTTAGGCGACACAGAGCTTGTGTCGCAATAGAGACACAAGGCTTGTGTCGCATATGTCGGCCTGGCGACACAAGGCTTGTGTCGCAGGTCAGTTAGGTTTTGGCTATAAATAGATCATTACGGGTTCAGTTTTAGGGTTGACGAACCTAGAGTGTTTTCAAGCGATCTGTGAGGAATCTTGTGTAATTGGTTGATTTGTTATTCGAGATATATATAAAAGCTAATCGACTACTTTTGTGTGATTGTTAATGTGTTTTGTTCAATTGATTGTATTCCGCGCTTTCAATTGTTGAATTGATTCGATTTAGATCCAGTAATAAGGGTCCAACAAGAGGTTTATGTGAAACAACCTCCTGGTTTCGAAGACTCAGTGCATCCTGATTTCGTATACAAACTCGATAAAGCATTGTATGGTCTTCATCAAGCTCCAAGGGCTTGGTATGAAACGTTTTCTCAACACCTACTCACAAATGGTTACACTCGTGGGCAGATTGATTCAACTCTTTTTATCAAAAAGACAGGAAACGATTTGTTGCTTGTGCAGGTATACGTGGATGATATTATTTTTGGATCGACCAATGAGGTGCTGTGCAGAGATTTCGAAAAAGTCATGAAGTCTAAGTTTGAGATGAGTGCCATGGGAGAACTAAAATTTTTTCTTGGTGTTCAAGTCGAGCAGTCTGATAAGGGAATTTATATTCATCAGACAAAATATGTCAAGGACATCTTGATAAAATATCAGATGCTCGATGCTAGACACTATGGAACTCCCATTGACATCAGTCACAAACTTGGACCTGCTGATGATGAAGACGATGTTAATCAGCGTGACTATCGTTCAATGATAGGATCGCTTATGTACCTCACAGCATCTAGGCCGGATATATTATTCGCTGTGTCTATCTGTTCAAGATATCAAGCAAAGCCCAAAGCTTCTCATGAAAAGGCTGTCAGACGCATATTAGGTTATCTTAAGTGGAGACCCTCCTTGGGTCTCTGGTATTCTAATGAAAACGATTTTGCTCTAACTGCGTTTTCAGATTCGGATTATGGTGGCTGCTCAGTGGACGCGAAGTCCACAACTGGAGGATGTCAGTTTCTAGGAAGCCGATTAGTCTCGTGGCAGTGCAAGAAGCAGACAACTGTCTCTACATCCACTGCTGAAGCAGAATACATTGCTGCTGCCAGTTGCTGTTCCCAGGTTCTCTGGATTCAGCATCAAATGCGTGACTATGGGTTACTTCTAACTCTTACTCCTATTCATATTGATAATTCAGCTGCTGTATCTACCATACGCAATCCCGTAGAGCATTCAAAAACAAAGCATATTGAAATTCGTTATCATTTTATACGGGATTGCTATGAGAAGCACCTAATTGACCTTGTCCAAATCCCTACTCTTAAGCAAAACGCAGATCTTTTCACAAAAGCTTTTTCTCGTAGTCGATTCGATGAGCTTGTCTCTATGATTGGAATGGTGAGTTTAAGCAATGCCTAACTCTCCATTTCTGGTCAGAATTATCTTTTAGACTTGGTTAGATTAAAAAAAAAAAAAAAAAAAAAAAAAAGACCGCAACTGCCACTCTTTATACTTGTTAGTATTAAAGAAATGCAATAGTTGCAACATTGTTAAACTAGACGTTGAATTGTGTCTGTAAACAATTGGGGAAATGATAGTACATCAGGAAACATGCATAAAATGGAATTTTAAGATTTATGTTTGATGTGTCAGTAGATTTATCTAGCATACTTGAAATACCTTTTATAAATATTAGCTTCATCAAATGATGTATTGGTAGGCATTTGTTCTAAAGTTACTAAGAAGCATAACTTTCAAAAATGCATATTATTTTATATAAAGGCATATTAATATGTATGACTTTAAGTTAAAATAAGGGCAAAAATGTCCAAAATATTTTAACGCTTCGTCTTAATATTTGGATAATAAACATGTTATGATCTAAAATATAGGGTCTTTGTATGATGTTATCTGGGGAATATATTAGTTGTCTCCTCTGTTGTATGAAAATACAGACCTGGTTTCATCTAATATATTCTTGAAAAGAACTTAGGTACGTAGTCTATGTTAACTTATAGAAAATTATTGCGTACCCGTGGCATATCTAAATTCTAAAATATAATGTACATATGTACAAGAAAAATTATAAAAGGATTGCCTAGTACTGGTTTGTGTTAAAATATGGTACTCTGTTGTACGAAAGTACAGATCTGTACCCTCCAGTTTAAATTGTTCAGACTGGTGTTTGTTCAACCCGAACTATTGCTTATGTGACTCTGTTGTACGAAAGTACAGACCTGTCACTTCTATCTTAGTTCTAAAGATACGTTCATACCCTCACCTTCTATAAAGAAATTACTAACATGTTTTGTTTTCAAATGTATATTTTAATGTGAGCTATATAATATAATATGCATGCTAATAATAACACAAGTGGTTCATCTCATTATGATTTGAAATCATATACTTAAGTACAAATGTTTATATGGTTAAAATATCAATAGTCGTCTTGAACTAATCTTTATAACAGGTGATTTAACTATGCTAAGTAAATTTAAAGTGGACAAACATACTGATAATCGAAATAACACTTACTATTCCTGATAAGTGCATGTTATCCTGATATGATTCCTAAAGCAGACTTAAACAATCCCGTCACCAAAAAGATGTTATGATTCTGTCGTTGAGTGTAAAATAGATTCAACGGTTTTTTAATTTTGTTTTTTTTATTGTTATTTTATTTATTTATTGCTTTATTGTTCTTAGTTATACCAAGTCTCTAAGTAAATATCAAATCGGCTTCGACTGTAAAACTTGAAATCAAATTAAAATTTCCAAACAGTCCCAGGTGCGACACAAGCGCTGTGTCGCAAATGCGACACAAATTTTGTGTCGCTACCCATGTCGCATCTTGTGTCGCTATACAGGGTTGAGGTATAAAAGCCGGACCCTACCTCTCAGTCGCTACACGTTTTTGCGACACAAAAAGCGACACAAGACTCTCTCTTGCGACACAAGGACTGCGACGTAATTTTCTTTTGATTTTCTATCTTCGGCCGTGTTTCTTTGCAATCCAATCCGTGTTTCATGTTCATCTAAATTTTTTCGACTTATAAGTACCATTTTCACTCACTTTTACCGTATACTTTTGGTTTAAATGTCAAATGAAACATACGGTTTTTAGGGTTTTTGGTTTGGGGTAAAATTGGACACGGGAGACGTTGCTATAATGTTAAAAATCATGGTTTCATGCTCTACAAACGTTGGCGCATCATTTGGTGTCCTCAATTTCGAAAACCCCCAAAATTTGATTATAGGGTTTTTCTGGGTTTGCAACTGTTCGTCATTGCGACACAAGTTGCGACACAAGCACTTGTGTCGCACTTGTGTCTGTCGTTTTTTTGTTTCTATGCGACACAAACGTTGTGTCGCCTTAGCTTGCGACATAAGGATTCTGTCGCTAAATTCAATTAAATTCAATTTTATTGCAAAATGCGACACAACCCATGCAGTCGCTTAATTTGTTAGCGACACAAGCGATTGTGTCGCATAGTTTTTAAAATTGATTTTTGCGACACCATCCTTTGTGTCGCATATGTGTTTAGCGACACAATTATAATGTCGCATTCTTACTGCGACATAATCCTCTGTGTCGCATAAGACATTTTATTCAAATTAATTGTCTTCACGTTTGTTTGCTAACGCTTTTTGAGCTATGTTTTCTTTTGTGTTAATAGCAATGGCAGATATAAATGTGAATGATTGGGAGCCGAGGCACAATATTGTGGCTTTTCTTGAGGACGATCGGGATTCGGCTGCGCCTTTTAGGCCAATGATTGCTTTCTTGCGCCGTTCCCGCATTTTTACAGCCATCTCCGCCAATGCACCAATATACAAAGATCAAGTTGGCTCCTTCTGGAATTCAGCTGTGATCAACTCTGATCTGCCTGAAACCCGCATTCTCGCACGGGTAGAAGACAAAGAGGTGGTTATCTCCGAGCGGCTTATTAGAGAATTTTTCCAACTTGCTGACCATCCGGACATGCCGATTCAATTTGCAAACTCATTTATAAATGGAGGCATGATCCGTCTTGGGTATCCGGGCATTCCGAAGGATCAATACCGCAAGGCCAACCTAACTAGGGTCTGGCGGTATTTGATGCACATTATGATCGTCTGCCTATCCAGCAGAAAGGCTGGTTTTGACGGCATGAGCCATTCTACGGCTTCTGCTATGCTGGCACTAGTGTACAACAAGCCCTTCAACTTTTCTGGTTATATTTTTCGGGCAATGGTTGACAATGTACACACCGGGGACAACCGATGGAACATGTACCCGCGGTTTATCCAGCTATTGCTCAACCATCTTCTTCCGGGGCTTCCGGTGAATGCTGTTCACCGTTTTCGACAAACCCCTATGAATATTCACATCTTTGCCATCTGTGGGCAATATGCTAAGGGAGTTCCGGCGCCGGCGGAACTGCCACTGTTTGGGCACATTGTAAATGAGGATTATGTTCCTCCGGCGGCCGATGAATTTTTGGATGCTGCTGCTCCTCCACAGCCAGAGGATCTTTTTGTCAATGTGCCTGTACAAGCAGAAAATCCTCAGCTTGAGGCAATTTTGGACGACATTGAGACTTTTGGTCATGTTGACCATCTTGAAGGAGAAAATGTTCAGGCACAAGAGCCGCATATTGTCGAAGACATGGCTGCCAGCTCTTCTGATGGTGGCTCAACTCCACCAACTTCCCCTCGGATAGTCCCTTCCGACACTTCGTTGGAAAATATTCGTCGTTTTGATTTAAGACGCTTTAAGCGTATTCAACGACGCAAAAGGGCAGGGACAGGTTATGTGCGACCCGATGTGGGCAAAAGGCCTCGTCATTCAGAACCTACGGATGAAGATTGGGTGCCTTCGATGGTTCGTCAACGTCAATCGGCTCAAACTTCTTCTTCCACGCCACGGGTTGACATTCCCCGTGTGGAGGTTCCTGTCCAACCTCTCCCGTCTGTCATTCAAGAATTAATGAGGCGGTTGGACACGATGCAGCAAACGATGACATCCCAAGCTGCATGTTGGGATAAACTGATTTGGGTTTGGATTACCACTGTTAAGTCTGAAGAGATCAAAAGATTACCACTGATAGTGAAGAATTACCACTGAAGACTAACATGGTTACCACTGATTGTTGAAGATTAACACTGGTCGAAGATTACAACTGTTAGTTGATTTTGTAAGTAGTTTCCACTGTTTATGTAATTAAGACTGTTAGTGTATATAAGTGGTTAACACTGTTAGTTGTTTATACTTAGACTTTCACAAATGAAGCAGTTACCACTGATGGAAGTTTGTTTCCACTGAATATTTGAATGTGGTAGTTAACACTGTTTATGACTTTGTGATAAGAATGAGTTTGTTATGGAAGTTATCTAATTCCATAATAATAGGAGATTGTACAGGACTCTATGTGTTATAAATAGAGATCCTTAGAACCTAGATAAAAAAAAACGGAAATTAGTGAATAGAATAGCGCAGCTTCAAGGTGTAAACCCTAATAAAAAGTGTATTCGTCTTATTCATATTAATAAGATTGAGGCTTTGATTTAATATTTGTGTTTCGTTATTTATTGTTCTAAATATTTATCTTTGATCTTTCTAATATTATTGAGTGTTATTCCGCAACTTCTCAGTAATAATTCAAAGCTTGTTTAAGTTATATTTGAATAGAAGGAAATCGGGATAGTCAAGTGGTATCAGAGCTTGGAAAGCTTTGAAAACAGAAAGATCAGGAATTTTAGATTAACTTGCTTTTTAAGGTGTAATTTGTGATTAAGTATTGAATTTAATGGCAACAGAAAACAATGAAGGTATCCAGGTCACTAAAATCCCTATGCTCAGGCCTGATGAGTTTGATCTGTGGAAAATCAGAATCAAACAATATATGCTTCTCACAGATTATCAGATGTGGGAAGTTGTGGTAAATGGTCCTCCAGTTACAATAGATGGTGATGGTGTCAAGCAACAGAGACCACCACCAACTACTGATGCAGAAAGAAAAGTCAGATCTATAGAATTTAAAGCCCTCAGCACATTGTTACTGTCAATTCCTAATGAATACCAAAGAAGATTTGAAGCATGTGATGATGCCAAAGTACTCATGGAGGCTATTGAAAAGAGATTTGGTGGTAATGATAGCACCAAGAAGAACAAAAGATCTCTATTGAAGCAACAATATGAGAACTTTAATTCTGCAAAAACTGAAACTTTAACTCAAACATTTGACAGATTTTCAAAACTTGTTGGAGATCTGGAGAATCACAAGGTAAAAATTGATAAAGATGATCTGAACAGGAAGTTTCTGAGATCATTAGGTGAAGAATGGACAATCTACACTGTAGGTTTAAGACAGAGTGCAGATTTGGAGGTGAAGGAGCTTGAAGATATTTATAATGATTTGAGAAACTTTGAGCCAGAAGTTGAAAGCAAAAAGCAGGTTGTAGGAAACAATCATAATGCTGCTTTTATGTCAGTAGGTGGATCTCAAGTTGATTCAAATCAACAAGGGTCTGCTTATATTTCTGCAGGAGCTGGATCATCTCAAAATAACTCAAATGATCAAATATTAGAATCTTTCTTTGCTAGTAATGTGAACTCTTCACTTACTAATGAAGATTTGGAACAGATAAATTCTGATGATCTGGAGGAGATGGATATCAAGTGGCAAATTGCATTAATTACTCAAAGAGCAAAAAGGTTTATGCAAAGGACAGGAAGAAATAATTTTACAAACCAAAGGAATGATGCTGCTTGGTTTGACAAAAGCAAGGTAGAGTGCTTCAATTGTCATAAAATGGGGCACTTTGCAAGAGAATGTAGAAGTCAGAGGCAAGAGCAGACTGGGCAGAGAGCAGGAAGCAATGGAATTCAGAGAAGGAACATACCAGTGCAGGAGAGTACATCAAATGCTTTAATTTCTCAAGATGGGCTTGAATTTGATTGGAGTGATCAAGCAGAACATGAAGTGAAGAATCAAGCCTTAATGGCCATTGTTGAAGAAAACAAGCCATCAGAGGTTCCTTATGAGGTACAAATCAAATTATGTTCTCCTGTATGCAAACAAACTGTTAAACATTATAGAGATTATAATATGAAATTTTGTGAGGAACTTAAGCAATGTGAGATTAAAAGTAGACATACTACAGCTGCAATAGAAAACTTGGAAAATCAAATAAAGGCATATGAAAAGAATGTAACCCAATATGAATATGATCTTAAGTATGCCAGATGGGAGAGAGATGTGTTAAAAGATAAGTTAGAAGCAATAAATCAGAAATTAGTAGAAGTCACATGTGAAAGAGATAATATAAAATTAACAGTAAGTGATCTTGAACATGCTTCTAAAAGTGTAAATCAAATTATCAAATCTCAAATTCATGACAAGATAAAAACTAGGTTAGGATATAATTATGTTTCCCCACCTTATAATAACAACTATTTTCCTCCTAAAACTGATTTAAATTTAAATAAGTTAAAGGCAGAAATAACAGTTGATGTTACAAAGGTTGATCCAGTTATTAACTTGGATAATAAAATTGACTTTGATAAGGTTGAAATTAGAGAATGGAGTGAGGAAGATGAACTCGATTATTCATCTGAAAATAATAACAATTCTAATTCTGAAACAACTGATAGCATAAATTCTGAAAAATCATGTGAGAATATCAAGAAATTCAAAGCTGGTCTAGTTTTAGAACTCAACAGTGATAAACTAGAAGAGGGTAAGAAAATGTTTCAGGAAAAGAAAAAGAATAATTTGGAAAACATGAAAGCCACTGCTAATAAATCTAAAGCTGGTCTAGGATATATTAGTAATTCAGTTAAAACAGTTAATAAATCTAATAATGTAAAATCTATAAATATTGACTGTGCTGACTGTAAATGTAAAACCAAAATTTCTCAATTACCACTTTCTCACAAATTAAAACCCAGAGGAAATCAAAGAAATTGGAACCAAATGGTTTCACAAAAGTTGGGAAAGAATTTTACAGTGGTAAAGGAGAAATCTTGCTTTACATGTGGCAGAAACAATCATCTTCAACATGATTGTTATTATAATCCTAAGAATCTTCAAAGGATTAGAAAACAACCATGGACAGGAACTGATATGATCAATAAGCAAAATTTTAAATCAAAAATTGATCGCATTACTACTGCCAAGAAGAAAATTGTCAAGGCTAATAAGTTGACTGCTACAGCTATTTCTACTGCATCAGTATTAACTAGAAAATTAGCCAATAGTAATAAGGCAAAAACAGTGGTAAAAACTAAAACTGTCAGTGTTAACAATATTAACACTGTTAGTAAGATTGATAAAACAGTTAACACTTTAGATCAATTTCCACTGTTAAGCCTAAAATAAGTTGGATTAGGACACCAATTAAAACTGATAAATCAAAAGGTCCAAATACCAACTGTGCATCACAATCAATAATCTTCAAGAAAATTGACTTTGTGAATGCACATGGGAAACCCAAAGCCAAATTGGTTTGGGTTCCCAAGAGAAACTAATTATAGTTTCAATTTGATGTGCAGGGCAAGCCAGCAAACTTATGGCACATGGATAGTGGCTGCTCTAGGCACATGACAGGGGATAGGAAAATGCTGCAGGACTTCAAATCATTTAATGGAGGATATGTAGCTTTTGGAAGCAATTCCAAAGGAGGAAAAATCACAGGCAAAGGAACAGTGCACAGCAATAAGATAAGTTTTGAGGATGTGTATTTTGTTGAACAACTAAGGTACAATTTGCTAAGTGTGAGTCAAATCACAGATAAAAAGAACCCAGTTCATTTTACTGACACTGAATGCCTTATACTTTCCAAGGAATTTAAAATACCTGAAAATATGATTTTAATGAGAATTCCTAGAAAGCATAATGTATATAAGTGTGACTTGGCAAATATGGAACCTCAACCTGAACTAAACTGTTTTATAAGCAAAGCAACTATAAATGAATCTGAACTATGGCATAGAAGGATGTGTCACATGAATTATAAGACCATTAATAAGCTTGTCAAAAGCAAACTTGTTAGAGGTTTACCTGAAAAGGTATATTCATGTGATGATCATTGTGTTGTCTGCCAAAAAGGCAAGCAACACAAGTCTTCTTTTAAGTCCAAAATTGTGAACACAAATTTTTCACCATTAGACTTACTACATATGGACTTATTTGGACCAACACACATAAGCAGTATAGGGAAGAAATTATACTGTTTGGTAGTAATTGATGATTTTACTAGATTTAGCTGGGTATTCTTCCTTAGGACAAAAGATGAAACAGGTGAAACACTTAGATCATTTATAACTAAGATTGAAAACCAAATGAATCTCAAAGTAAAAATCATTAGGAGTGATAATGGTACAGAATTTAAAAATTATGAGATGAATAAATTCTGTGAAAACAAAGGTATTAAGAGAGAATTTAGTGCACCTAGGACTCCACAACAAAATGGGGTAGCTGAGAGGAGAAATAGGACACTAATTGAGGCTGCAAGAACTATGTTAGCTGAGTCTAAATTACCTATGTCTTTTTGGGCAGAAGCAGTTAGCACTGCTTGTTATGTCCAAAACAGGGTATTAGTTGTCAAGCCTCACAACAAGACACCATATGAACTGTTTTTTAAGAGAAAACCATTGGTTAGTTTCTTAAAACCATTTGGGTGTCCTTGTACCATCTTAAATACCAAAAGTCAATTAGGAAAGTTTGAAAGTAAGGCTGATGAAGGTCTCTTTGTTGGTTAAGTAAGGCTTATAGAGTCTTCAACCAAAAAACAGAATCATAGAGGAGTCAATGGATGTCACATTTAATGAATATACTGAAAATACTATAGGAAAAGGACCAAAAACTTTGTTTGATATTGATGCACTAACCCATGCTTTCAGATATACAAATGTGCAATCAAGTGCAGGTATACCAGCAGGTACAAGTACTTCATCAACAGATATACCAACTGCACAGCAAAACAAACCACAGGAATATATTGTATTTCCTGTTTGGTCACCTGATCCACTAGCAGTATTTGACTCCACTTCACAGCAGTCCACACAGAGTTCAGAAACATCACCAGACTTGCCTGATGATCCTAATATGCCAGCTTTAGAAGAAGATGGAGAAGAAAGTGAGAGTGAAAATGTGGATAAGACAGCTGCAGATTCAACTGATCTATCAGCGGTAGAACAGAGAATCATGGATAACATTTTCACTCCCTCAAGGCAGATTAGGGAAAGTATCACATCAGATACACAACTACAAAATCTGGATGTGAATATAACAAACTTGGAGTCTGAGATGTCAGTATCACCAACATCACACTATCATGGTCATAGAGACCATCCTCTAGAAAATGTGATTGGTGATATTGGTACACCTGTACAAACAAGGCAGCAACTCAGAATATCAGAAGAAGGACTCCACACTTCTTTATATGCCTGTTTTATATCTCAGATGGAGCCAAAGAAGGTATCAGAGGCTCTAAAGGATCCAAGCTGGATTGAAGCTATGCAAGAGGAGCTGCTTCAATTCAAAGTACAGGAAGTATGGACCTTGATGGATCTACCCAAAGGCAAAAGAGCAATTGGCACAAAATGGGTGTTCAGGAACAAGAAAGATGAAAGGGGAATAGTGATCAGGAACAAGGCTAGATTAGTAGCCCAGGGGTATTCACAGGAAGAAGGGATTGACTATGATGAGGTGTTTGCTCCTGTGGCTAGGATTGAAGCTATCAGACTGTTCTTGGCATATGCCTCTTTCAAAGGGTTCAAGGTCTATCAAATGGATGTGAAAAGTGCCTTTCTGTATGGCACTATTCAAGAGGAAGTTTACGTATGCCAGCCTCCAGGCTTTGAGGATTCAAAGTATCCTGATAAAGTGCTCAGACTGGATAAAGCTCTTTATGGCTTACATCAAGCACCAAGAGCCTGGTACGACACTTTATCAGAATATCTACTGAAGAATGCCTTCACAAGGGGTGCAATAGACAAGACCTTGTTCACCAAAAGAATTAAAAATGATATCCTACTAGTGCAAATCTATGTAGATGATATTATTTTTGGTTCTACAAGGGACAGTCTTTGCAAGGAGTTTGAAGTTTTGATGCATGATAAATTCAAGATGAGTTCAATGGGAGAACTAACTTTCTTTCTGGGATTACAAGTCAAACAGCAGAAGGATGGGATTTTTATTCATCAAAGCAAATATGTGAATGACATTTTGGAGAGATTTGGCTACAAAGATGCAAAGGTTGCAAGCACACCTGTGGAGACACACAAATCATTACATGCAGATTTTGAGGGGGAGGATGTTGATGTTCATCTTTATAGATCAATGATTGGCTCCCTCATGTATCTGACATCATCCAGACCAGACATCATGTTTGCAGTGTGTGTGTGCAAGATTCCAATCCAATCCGAAGATGTCACATCTGCATGCAATGAAAAGAATCTTTAGGTATTTAAAAGGACAACCAAAACTAGGCCTTTGGTACCCAAAGCACAGTTCTTTTGATCTGCTGGCTTACACAGATAGTGACTATGGAGGTGCAAATTTAGATAGGAAATCTACTTCAGGGGGTTGTCAATTTTTAGGAGAAAGGTTAGTCTCCTGGCAATGCAAGAAGCAATCCACTGTGTCTACATCAACTGTAGAGGCTGAGTATGTTGCTGCTGCTAGCTGCTGTGCTCAAGTGCTATGGATTCAGAATCAGATGTTAGATTATGGTTTGACTTTTCTTAAAACTCCTATATTTATTGACAATAACTCTGCTATCAGTATCATAAACAATCCTGTTAAACATTCAAAAACTAAGCACATAGAAATACGATATCATTTTATTAGAGATTGTAATGAGAAAAGGCTTATACAAATTTTTAAAGTTCATACTGATAATCAATATGCAGATCTGTTTACCAAAGCATTTGATGTGGGCAGATTTACATTTTTGATTACCAGCATTGGATTGATGAATCTGTCTTAAATTTTTAAGTGCTTAAACTTGGGATTGATACTGATATTTTAACTACCACAGTTCGTGTTAACACTGCCAAGTATTGTTAGTACTGTTAGTTATGTTTAACACTGACAGTGTTAACACTGAAACAAGTTACCACTGCCTTTGGTAACTTAGTACTGTGTATTTGTATGTTTGCTCTACTTAACACTGTGCAGGTATAATTTCCACTGCTTGGCGAATTAGTACTGCTTATGGAAGTTTACAACTGCTTACGTTCAAAAAAAAAAAAAAAAAAAAAAAAACCGAGTTACCACTGCTTTCTTTACTCAATAATGCTAGATTCTTAGTACTGCCTGTATTAAGTTGTGACTACCTTGGTCGGTTAGTACTTCTTATACAAGTTAACACTGCTAGCGCTATTAAGTATAAGATAGGCAAGCGCAAGAAAACCGTGTTTGGACAGTTATCACTGTTAGTGAAATATCTCCGTTTCCACTGTTAGTAATACTTCACCCGTTAACACTGTTCATGTTAAAATTGGGGATTTTTTCACTGACCTAAATTGAACAGTATATAAACCCAGACACTTGTCGTTCTTGAATACGCTCTCAATTCCTACCTACACTCTTGCGATTGATTGTACATCAATGGCTTCCACTTCCTCTTCCACTTCACTTGCAACAGGACAGAATCATAATATGATCGCCTACCTCATGAAACCCAAAGAGGCACAGGACTTCACCCAAATTATTGATTTCCTACGTGCCTCTCACATCTACCATGCTCTTACAGTATCACCCAGAGTCTCCAAAGATCACATTAATGACTTCTGGGTAAATGCAACCATCGAAGACGAACAGGGGACTAAGAGCATAGTCTCTATAGTGGCCAACACCAGGGTAGTTATCACTGAAGCCTCTGTTCGTGCTTCTTTACAACTTGATGATGAGGCAGGTATTACTTCTTTACCTAGTCAAACATTGTATGAAAATTTTCGATTGATGGGTTATGAAGGATCTTTAGATACGTTTACGTTTCAAAAGACTCTTTTCTCCCATCAATGGAGGTTTTTAATACATACTCTTTTACACTGCCTCTCATCCAAAAGATCAGCCTTTGAACAGTTCGGCAGCAACATTGCATATGCAACTGTGTGTCTTGCCACTGGACAAAGGTTTAATTTTTCAAATCTGATATTTTCTGGTATGCTCAGAAACATTGAGCAACCAAAGTTAAAATTTTTAATGTATCCTAGGTTTGTGCAGTTAATTTTACATGCTCAAATCCAAAACCTGCCAGACCTGGATACTGTAATTGGTGTTCTCTCTCACAAACCTAAAGTTTTTTCAAATATGAAGAGAGACTCCAAATTTTCTGGGAGGGTTACAGCATTGTTTCCAACAATGCTTCATGCACCCTCCACCACAGCTGCAGCTACACCCACTGCTGCTGAACCATCTGCTGAGAGAGATGACACACCCATCATCTCTCAACCCACAGCAGTTGGGGGTATCAAAAGAAAACAAGGGACCCACAAGCCAATCACTGCTAAAGCCAAAAAGGCTAAAACACAGACATCTGAGGCTCTTGCTGCTCAGATGTCTCAGTCCAATGAATCAACACAGCATGTGGTCTATAAGGAGTGGGATGACCATTCTGGGAGGGCTGCTTCTACTGCTTCTGGCCAAATGGCAGAGCAGGACAGAAGTAACATAAATAAGACCCAAACAGAGGCAACACCAGAACATGATCCTTTGCAAAAAGGTGATTTTGGTGGACCCAGTACCAAGAAAAGAGGGCCATTTGATGCTCATGCTAGGCATGAATCAGATGGAAATTCTGTCAATGATTCACCAAAGGAGTCACATCCTAAAGGTGATGAGGCTAGCATGAACTATGAACAATTGACGGATATGCTGGAGTATATGTGGGCTGAGGTGGTGAGGCAGAAAAGGATCATCAAGAAGCAACAAGCTGAGATAGATGCCTTGAAAACAGTGGTGCTGAAGTGCTTGAAGCAGGGTAAGAAGTACTATATCATTGATGATCAATACAAACGTTCTATCCCTGTGCAACAAGCCAGAGTTGTTCTCTCTTCCCCTGAACCTTCCGAAGATGCATTCAAAAAGGGGGAGAATGAACAAGGTGGAGATGATAGGTCTGAGGAGGTGGATGAGGAGATAATGATGGAGAATGATGAAGAAGTTGAGGAAATAAGAGAGCAGGCATCCAAGACTGCCAGTGCAAACTTAAGTGAACAACCTGCTGGAGTAAACTTCGATGATGAAACAGAAGAGATAAGGGTGGCAGAAAATGAAGAAGAAGAAGTGGAGAGTCCTGAAACCAAAAAGACTAAAGAGGTTGCTGCAGACAGATTTGCTCAGAAGTTTAGCAGGAAAATAAGTGAACCATCCTTGCCTGGTTTCACAATCAGAGAATCTGCTGAAGCACCTACATTCCAAAGGGCAGACCTACCCAAGATTGATCCAACGGACAAAGGGAAAGGAAAATTGGTTGAGGAGCCTAAACAAAAGAAATCAAAGCAAGTGCCTGCTGCTGCTACTGCTAATGATGAAGAATATGCACAGAGGCTACAAGCTGAATTAAATGCAGAGATGGGTGAGGATTTGATAAGAGTTGAGGTTGAACCTGGTAAATTCGTAATGATGACCAAGGAAGAGGTTAACCAATTCGATGAGTGGATGCTCAGAAAAGAGACAGAGGAATCTGTGGAATACTTGGTAGATCAGCTAAAGAGGAAGAAAGCTGAACAAGCAAGAATCAAGAAAGCAAATAAGCCAATGACCATTGCACAGAAAAGAAGAGACTTATATAACAAGTTGAAGTGCACAATTCCTGCTGAGGTATTAAAGAAAATGACATATCAAGAGATGGCCAGGGCTTATGAAAGAGATATATTTGTGCCGTTTCAAGAGAGTCAGAGAAAAGAAAAGGAAGAAAAGAAAAAGAAAGAAGAGGTGATTAATGACTTGGAAAAAGATGAAGGGCAGTTGAATGATTTGATGATTATACATCCAGTTGAAGCAGAGCCAATAAATCAGGATTTGCCTGAGATTGTTGACTGGATGGTAGTCAAATTGCTTATACCTAAGAAGGAGGAGAAAATAAAAATTGTTAGAGCTGATGGAAGTGAATCCTTCTGGAAGTCATTTAAGGATATTTTAAGAAAGATGAGTAGAGCTGATCTGAATAAAATGTATGAGATTGGGAAGATGAAATTGGATGGACAAAGAATTGAAAATATCATTGAGAAAGTCACATGGGACTGGATTCAAATGATGTATGAGCCAGAAAAGTTTCCTTTTCGATTTGGTACATTCAAGGTGGTAAAGATGTGGATATATTTTGAGGTGCCTGGAGTACATCAGGTTATCTTAGAAGATGGTGAGATCTTGTACATGCTCACAGACAGAGAGTATGACATGAATCTGAGTTTATTAAGGAGCCTGAAGTTAGCCAAATTACATTCTTCTGTATGTAATGAGGTTGCTCAGAGATTAGTATACATAATTTTGAACCAGATTCACAGAAAAGAACAGTTGGGGAAGAAATCCAAGATTTGGTTTTGAAAGCATCTTCAAACAAGCTAAAATGGAGAATTTGAAGAAACTTAATGCTGTAGATGACAGATTAAGTTTAGAGGGAGATTGTTGGGATAAACTGATTTGGGTTTGGATTACCACTGTTAAGTCTGAAGAGATCAAAAGATTACCACTGATAGTGAAGAATTACCACTGAAGACTAACATGGTTACCACTGATTGTTGAAGATTAACACTGGTCGAAGATTACAACTGTTAGTTGATTTTGTAAGTAGTTTCCACTGTTTATGTAATTAAGACTGTTAGTGTATATAAGTGGTTAACACTGTTAGTTGTTTATACTTAGACTTTCACAAATGAAGCAGTTACCACTGATGGAAGTTTGTTTCCACTGAATATTTGAATGTGGTAGTTAACACTGTTTATGACTTTGTGATAAGAATGAGTTTGTTATGGAAGTTATCTAATTCCATAATAATAGGAGATTGTACAGGACTCTATGTGTTATAAATAGAGATCCTTAGAACCTAGATAAAAAAAACGGAAATTAGTGAATAGAATAGCGCAGCTTCAAGGTGTAAACCCTAATACAAAAGTGTATTCGTCTTATTCATATTAATAAGATTGAGGCTTTGATTTAATATTTGTGTTTCGTTATTTATTGTTCTAAATATTTATCTTTGATCTTTCTAATATTATTGAGTGTTATTCCGCAACTTCTCAGTAATAATTCAAAGCTTGTTTAAGTTATATTTGAATAGAAGGAAATCGGGATAGTCACTGCATTAATTCAGTCCCAATCTACGGTTCTAGAAGCTCAAGCTGCACAGATTAAAGATTTGGAGCTGCAGACTGTCAGAGTTCCTATTTTGGAGACTAGGGTCTTAGAATTAGAAGCCCTAGCTGTAGTTTCGGGGGAGACAGGCCTGCGTGCCATTGAAACAACAACTACGACTTCCGCCGGAACACAGACTGTAGATGTAAATAATTCAGACATTAATGAAAATTTACTTTTAGATTATTTTGCATCGTCTGAAAACATTCCAGGTCAACCGATTCCTATAGCTGTAGATTACTCTGAAGCAAATATCACATGTCTACAAAGCTTAATAAATCCGGTGAATAATGATGATATATTTTATGACTTTGAGGATGTTGAGGTTGAACCGGAGATTCCCTCAGATGAAGATGTGTATGAAGAGTCAAATCATTCGGAATCTCCTATTGAAAGACAAAGTGAGCCTACTCATGCTCAACCAGAAGAACCGTATGATCCTGATGCACCTATCATTGAATCGGATTCTTCTGATGATGAAAATGAATTGACCTCCGAACCGTGGCCATCAGTACAGTCCAAGCCTGTTGTGAAATATCGAACTGTGGCTGTGGCGTCTTCTATTTGTAAATCTTACAAAGTTCGAGGAGATTTCACTGGTCTAATTTATAGCTGGAAATTCGATGCTGAAAGCTCTCTCATTTTAATAAAAAGAAAGGATGGCGTTCAATACTTCAGGCCGAGATTCAATTGCATCAGCACTTTGCCAAAGGTTGAACTTAATCGTCTTGCGCAATTAGAATTGGTAAATAATTCAAATGATTGTCGAGGCGCTTTTATTCAAAAGGTTCTTAGAAAAGAGATCTACAGCAGACACTATGTATGGATAAAACCTGAGCTGGGAGTTCGCTATCGTTTCAAGAAGAAGTTAGATCCAAGAACTCAAGAGCCTATTGTGAAGTATAAATATCCGCCAGCTGCAAGTCTGAAATCGATTCCACTTGAGAAACAACCACTAAATTTGTTAAAGAAATTTAGATATTGGTGGTACGACCCGAAGACTGGTGAAGCTGTTATTGAATATCTAACTGAGAGAGACCAGGAACAGGGTCCGGGAGAGTGGATCTATTCTCAACAATTAAGAGGTTCAATTATTCGTGTTTTTGATCCTATAAGCCTCATCAATTTAACGAAATATGACTTAAGAGTCCTTCATGCCAACAAGATTCAACATTATGTTTTTGATCAAGAAGAGGCTCTGAAGTTTCAAAAGATTGTTGAGATTTGTTTGAAAATGGGAATACATGCCGGTGGCACATTCCCAGCAGGCTGGAGTTGAGTAAAGATTTTTTAAGACCAAGCTGAAGACACGGGGGAGTTTGTTGGTACATATTTTGTATGTCTGTCAGTTGGTCTTAGCTTGTAATAGTTAGATATGTAATTATGAAGTTTTATGTAATATTACAAGTTTGTTTTAGGCGACACAGAGCCTGTGTCGCTTATGCGACACAAGGTCTGTGTCGCATGAGCTGACTGTGCGACACAAAGCTTGTGTCGCAGAGTCAGTTTCGGTTTAGTATAAATAGGTCATTTCGGCCTCAGTTTTAGGTTGACGAATCTGTGATTATAGAGAGCATTTGTAAGGCATTTCAGTGTATCCAAGCTATTCGGTTATTATATCTATATACATTCGATTTGCGTTTGATTCGTTTGTGTTTTACGTACTTTATACAATCGTTTGAATTCCGCCTCTCGATTGTGTGTGTTGATCCGGTTAGGTCCAAGACAAGGGAACCTACAATATGTAGTAAGTGTAATGGTGAAAAATTTGTGTTCACAATTTTGGACTTAAAAGAAGACTTGTGTTGCTTGCCTTTTTGGCAGGCAACACAATGATCATCACATGAATATACCTTTTCAGGTAAACCTCTAACAAGTTTGCTTTTGACAAGCTTATTAATGGTCTTATAATTCATGTGACACATCCTTCTATGCCATAGTTCAGATTCATTTATAGTTGCTTTGCTTATAAGACAGTTTAGTTCAGGTTGAGGTTCCATATTTGCCAAGTCACACTTATATACATTATGCTTTCTGGGAATTCTCATTAAAATCATATTTTCAGGTATTTTAAATTCCTTGGAAAGTATAAGGCATTCAGTGTCAGTAAAATGAACTGGGTTCTTTTTATATGTGATTTGACTCACACTTAGCAAATTGTACCTCAGTTGTTCAACAAAATACACATCCTAAAAACTTATCTTATTGTTGTGCACTATTCCTTTGCCTGTGATTTTTCCTCCTTTGGGATTGCTTCCAAAAGCTACATATCCTCCATTAAATGATTTGAAGTCCTGCAGCATTTTCCTATCCCCTGTCATGTGCCTAGAGCAGCCACTATCCATGTGCCATAAGTTTGCTGGCTTGCCCTGCACATCGAATTGAAACTATAATTAGTTTCTCTTGGGAACCCAAACCAATTTGGCTTTGGGTTTCCCATGTGCATTCACAAAGTCAACTTTCTTGAAGATTATTGATTGTGATGCACAGTTGGTATTTGGACCTTTTGATTTATCAGTTTTAATTGGTGTCCAAATCCAACTTATTTTAGGCTTAACAGTGGAAATTGATCTAACAGTGTTAACTGTTTTATCAATCTTACTAACAGTGTTAATATTGTTAACACTGACAGTTTTAGTTTTTACCACTGTTTTTGCCTTGTTACTATTGGCTAATTTTCTAGTTAATACTGATGCAGTAGAAATAGCTGTAGCAGTCAACTTATTAGCCTTGACAATTTTCTTCTTGGCAGTAGTAATGCGATCAATTTTTGATTTAAAATTTTGCTTATTGATCATATCAGTTCCTGTCCATGATTGTTTTCTAATCCTTTGAAGATTCTTAGGATTATAATAACAATCATGTTGAAGATGATTGTTTCTGCCACATATAAAGCAAGATTTCTCCTTTACCACTGTAAAAATCTTTCCCAACTTTTGTGAAACCATTTGGTTCCAATTTCTTTGATTTCCTCTGGGTTTTAATTTGTGAGTAATTGGTAATTGAGAAATTTTGGTTTTACATTTACAGTCAGCACAGTCAATATTTATAGATTTTACATTATTAGATTTATTAACTGTTTTAACTGAATTACTAATGTATCCTAGACCAGCTCTAGATTTATTAGCAGTGGCTTTCATGTTTTCCAAATTATTCTTTTTCTTTTCCTGAAACATTTTCTTACCCTCTTCTAGTTTATTACTGTTAAGTTCTAAAACTAGACCAGTATCTGATTTCTTGATATTCTCACATGATTTTTCAGAATTTAAGCTATCAGTTGTTTCAGAATTAGAATTGTTATTATTTTCAGATGAATAATCCAGTTCATCTTCCTCACTCCATTCTCTAATTTCAACCTTATGAAAGTCAATTTTATTATCCAAGTTAATAACTGGATCAACCTTTGTAACATCAACTGTTATTCCTGCTTTTAACTTATTTAAATTTAAATCAGTTTTAGGAGGAAAATAGTTGTTATTATAAGGTGGGGAAACAGAATTATATCCTAACCCAGTTTTTATCTTGTCATGAATTTGAGATTTGATAATTTGATTTACACTTTTAGAAGCATGTTCAAGATCACTTACTGTTAATTTTATATTATCTCTTTCACATGTGACCTCTACTAATTTCTTATTTATTGCTTCTAACTTATCTTTTAACACATCTCTCTCCCATCTGGCATACTTAAGATCATATTCATATTGGGTTACATTCTTTTCATATGCCTTTATTTGATTTTCCAAGTTTTCTATTGCAGCTGTAGTATGTCTACTTTTAATCTCACATTGCTTAAGTTCCTCACAAAATTTCATATTATAATCTCTATAATGTTTAACAGTTTGTTTGCATACAGGAGAACATAATTTAATTTGTACCTCATAAGGAACCTCTGATGGCTTGTTTTCTTCAGCAATGGCCATTAAGGCTTGATTCTTCACTTCATGTTCTGCTTGATCACTCCAATCAAATTCAAGCCCATCTTGAGAAATTAAAGCATTTGATGTACTCTCCTGCACTGGTATGTTCCTTCTCTGAATTCCATTGCTTCCTGCTCTCTGCCCAGTCTGCTCTTGCCTCTGACTTCTACATTCTCTTGCAAAGTGCCCCATTTTATGACAATTGAAGCACTCTACCTTGCTTTTGTCAAACCAAGCAGCATCATTCCTTTGGTTTGTAAAATTATTTCTTCCTGTCCTTTGCATAAACCTTTTGGCTCTTTGAGTAATTAATGCAATTTGCCACTTGATATCCATCTCCTCCAGATCATCAGAATTTATCTGTTCCAAATCTTCATTAGTAAGTGAAGAGTTCACATTACTAGCAAAGAAAGATTCTAATATTTGATCATTTGAGTTGTTTTGAGATGATCCAGCTCCTGCAGAAATATAAGCAGACCCTTGTTGATTTGAATCAACTTGAGATCCACCTACTGACATAAAAGCAGCATTATGATTGTTTCCTACAACCTGCTTTTTGCTTTCAACTTCTGGCTCAAAGTTTCTCAAATCATTATAAATATCTTCAAGCTCCTTCACCTCCAAATCTGCACTCTGTCTTAAACCTACAGTGTAGATTGTCCATTCTTCACCTAATGATCTCAGAAACTTCCTGTTCAGATCATCTTTATCAATTTTTACCTTGTGATTCTCCAGATCTCCAACAAGTTTTGAAAATCTGTCAAATGTTTGAGTTAAAGTTTCAGTTTTTGCAGAATTAAAGTTCTCATATTGTTGCTTCAATAGAGATCTTTTGTTCTTCTTGGTGCTATCATTACCACCAAATCTCTTTTCAATAGCCTCCATGAGTACTTTGGCATCATCACATGCTTCAAATCTTCTTTGGTATTCATTAGGAATTGACAGTAACAATGTGCTGAGGGCTTTAAATTCTATAGATCTAACTTTTCTTTCTGCATCAGTAGTTGGTGGTGGTCTCTGTTGCTTGACACCATCACCATCTACTGTAACTGGAGGACCATTTACCACAACTTCCCACATCTGATAATCTGTGAGAAGCATATATTGTTTGATTCTGATTTTCCACAGATCAAACTCATCAGGCCTGAGCATAGGGATTTTAGTGACCTGGATACCTTCATTGTTTTCTATTGCCATTAAATTCAATACTTAATCACAAACTACACCTTAAAAATCAAGTTAATCTAAAATTCCAGATCTTTCTGTATTCAAAGCTTTCCAAGCTCTGATACCACTTGTCAGTCCCGATTTCCTTCTATTCAAATATAACTTAAAAAAGCTTTAAATTATTACTGAGAAGTTGCGGAATAACACTCAATAATATTAGAAAGATCAAAGATAAATATTTAGAACAATAAATAACGAAACACAAATATTAAATCAAAGCCTCAATCTTATTAATATCAATAAGACGAATACACTTTTGTATTAGGGTTTACACCTTGAAGCTGCGCTATTCTATTCACTAATTTTGTATATTGATCTAGGTTCTAAGGATCTCTATTTATAACACATAGAGTCCTGTACAATCTCCTATTATTATGGAATTAGATAACTTCCATAACAAACACATTCTTATCACAAAGTCATAAACAGTGTTAACTACCACATTCAAATATTCAGTGGAAACAAACTTCCATCAGTGGTAACTGCTTCATTTGTGAAAGTCTAAGTATAAACAACTAATAGTGTTAACCACTTATATACACTAACAGTCTTAATTACATAAACAGTGAAAACTACTTACAAAATCAACTAACAGTTGTAATCTTCGACCAGTGTTAATCTTCAACAATCAGTGGTAACCATGTTAGTCTTCAGTGGTAATTCTTCACTATCAGTGGTAATCTTTCGATCTCTTCAGACTTAACAGTGGTAATCCAAACCCAAATCAGTTTATCCCAACAATTGCGTTCCCTGCCAAAAGGGAAAACAGCACAAGAAGTCTCATAAGTCAAAAATGGTCAACTCAGTTGAAAAGCCATTGGAATTATTGCACATGGACTTATTTGGACCAGTGAGCAAGAAAAGTATAGGTGGAGCATGGTATTGTTTGGTGGTCACTGATGATTACTCGAGGTTCTCTTGGGTTTATTATTTAGCCTCCAAGGATGAAACTGCTGAAATCCTTATCTACTTGTTTGACAAACTGGAGAATTTGTGCAATTTGAAGATCAAGAAACTAAGAAGTGATAACGGTACGGAATTTAAGAACTCTACACTAGGTCTTTTCTGTTTAAAGAAAGGCATTGATCATCAATTCAGTGCTGCTAGAACTCCTCAACAGAATGGAGTTGCTGAGCGTAAGAATAGGACTCTCATTGAAGCTGCAAGGACTATGTTAGCTGATTCAAAACTGCCTATCATGTTCTGGGCAGAGGCGGTCAACACAGCTTGCTACATTCTTAATCGAGTGTCCATGGTTAAGAAACGCAATAAGACCTCCTATGAGCTCTTCAACAACCGTAAACCAAATTTACAGTTTCTTGAGCCTTTCGGGTGTCCATGTATGACTATGCACACAAAAGAAAGAGTGGCTAAATTTGGTGAAAAATCAAGTGAAGGCTATTTTTTGGGTTTCTCAAATAATTCACCAAATAAACGTGTGTATAATAAAGCTACGAAGAGAGTGGAGGAACATTTTGAAGTAACTTGTTTGCGTTACACTCAACCTTCACAAGGAACGGGACCCGACTTCTTGTTCGATTATGACAGTATGTTTAATTCATTCAATCTTCCTGCTGAAGATGAAATTGAACAGGTGGTAACAATGCTTCATGGTCTTGATATATACTCTGATGTATCCAAGTCTTCTACAAAAACACCACCACCTCCTCCACAAACTACTGAACCAGTTCAAGATCCTGATACAGATCCAGATATGCGGGCATTATCCGATGGTGAAGTAGAATCTGTCACAGAGGTACTTGAAGAGACTTTAGTATCTAGGGGATATGATACAAATTTGGAAACTGTCATTGAACCTGAAGAGATTCCAAGTAGCCGTGTAAATGTGAATCACCCGGTCGATAATATAATTGGTGATTTACACGATGGAGTTAGAACCAGAGGACAAATTTTTTTATTTTTTTATTTTTTTATTTTTTTTTTAATCTTAAGATTATGGCACAATAGCATTCAAAACAATGTTACGCAAGACTACTAATACACCGGAAGATTTAATAACTGAACTGTTCGAATTTGTGTGCCATTCAATACAGTTGCAGTGAATTCTTCATAACTAACCTAACTTGATGAGATTTTAACCTTTACACTGATTTCAATTTCTTGTGCTTCCCAGATTCCAAATCTACCCAAAATCATCTACATTCGTCTCTATAAACACAACAAAGTAGCACATTACTACAGAGAAGAAGTGCTTTCATCATCGGAAGAACTGTACGGTTGCCTTTCATCAAAAGTTGGGTTTACTGTAACTGGAAACTTATGAGCAGAACCGACAATATTGCGATCATTTAACATACCAACTTCTTTGCACACCCTATCAAGAACCGTTAAGAAATCCCTCACAACCATAAAGATTCTAAACAGGTGAGCTTCTTCTTTAGCTGAGTTTCCATGGAAATATTCAGTGACTTCTTTCACTAACGAAAGTGTTTCACTCTCTTGAACTTGAATCTTGATAACCTCCACTTGTGCCATCTTTAAGAACTTGTTCATTGAATTGGAAAATTTTGTTCCTTCCATATGTTTAACAATGTTAACAATACTAGAAATTCCATTTGTTAGTCTCGTCATGTCCCCTTTTAGAACCTTTGAGTCCATGACAGCAACTTTCTTGACATTTGAAAGGTCCGAACTGAGACTAGAAACAATCTGAAGACCACCTGCCAGTTTTGCCGTTTGGTTTGCCGTTTGGTTCATCATCTTGTGTGTCATGTATCAAATTAACCAATAAAGTTAACAGATACAGTGAGGATACCGAACGCCTGAATTTTGATTTAGAAAAACTTAGTCAGGCAAATAAAATTTTGAAAGATAATGAAAAGGCTTTTGATAAGAAACTAGATGTTGTGTTTTCTGACCGGAAAGAATTAAAAGCTAAGATTTTCAGTCAACAAGATGCAATTGATAGTTATATAAAAATGATTGCTTTACTAAGAAATGATCTTGCTGAAAAACAGTCACAAGTAGATGACTTAAATCGAAAGCTTTCAAATTTTTCAACATCCTCACTGGTCTTTGACGAGATCCTCCAATCGCAAAGGACAGATACGAAAAGTAAGGTTGGTCTTGGTTACAACTTTGTACCACCTCTTTCTAACTATCTGCCAATGCCTTCAAAGGATGCAGCCAAAGACTTTGTACCTACCTTTTCAAAGGTAGATACAAAATCTGTTGTTGAGTCAGTGTTTGATAGAGCTCCAACTGTTAAAAAGCCTAATTTTGTTAAGGCTAAATTTGTATCTCCTGTGTGTGTTGAGGAGATTGTTGAAATGGAGGACTTAATAGAAGAGTCTGAGGTCAAGGTTGAAAAGGTTAATGTTAAGCCCAAAAATCATATACTTACTAATGAAACTGAAAAAGTTTTAAATAATAAGGGCAAAACTAAGGTTGTAAATGAATCCGACTCTGCTAAAATCTTAAAGAAGGATTCAAGAGGAAAATCTTCACATATCTCACAATCATCTGTGACTAATCTGAAGAAAAATAAAATAATTAATAAATCAGTTAAAGAACAACCTTCAACATCAACCTGTTCAACTTTAAAGGCCTCTACATCAACATGTACACATAAGTGTTCATGTTCTGTAAATGCCTCAACCTCTAAGCCTCCCTCAGTAAATCCTCCGTCGAAACAATTTGAGGGTAGTCATTGGAAAAGGCCGTATGTGGAACGGCATTCCCAAATTTCGTCCTTTTGGCGGGAAATTTTTCGCATGACCAAATTTTGTTCTTAAGCTTAAAAGGTCTTAATTTTGATTTTGAAAAATTTTCGTTTTACTCGGACAGTTTTCGATATTTTCGAATCAAATTTTGGAGGGAAAAGTCAAAAGGACGAAATTTTGGTACATTTCTGGATTAAAATGTCGCTTAAAAGTTTTTCCCAATTACTAAAACATAACAATGAGATCGGTAGCACTAATAAACCTCCATTATTCACTGCCAATACTCCTTATGTTGAATGGAGAATACAATTTGAGGCATTCATCGCTGTCAATGATCCTGATATGCAAATATATTTAGAGAAAAGATATGAACGTCCTCTTAGAACTGGTGTTTTTCCCGGAGAAGCTCCATTTAAGCCTATCAAATCCATGAATCCTGAAGAACGCAAGGCTTATGATACTGAAAGGAAAACACATGCTGCGATCACCATGGCACTATCACAACCACTCTTGAAGCAATTTAGACATCATGAGCTTGCATATGATTTATGGCAAGCCATTGAAAGGTGTTGCGGTGGAAGTGAGCAATATGAGAAGAATAAATTGCAGCTATTGAAGAAACAGTATGAGTTGTGCGATAATCAAGGTCTCATGGCTCACATAACGAGTAAATCTGAGGTACCCATTGAAGAGCCATCATCTTGTGTGTCATGTATCAAATTAACCAATAAAGTTAACAGATACAGTGAGGATACCGAACGCCTGAATTCTGATTTAGAAAAACTTAGTCATGCAAATAAAATTTTGAAAGATAATGAAAAGGCTTTTGATAAGAAACTAGATGCTGCGTTTTCTGACCGAAAAGAATTAAAAGCTAAGATTTTCAGTCAACAAGATGAAATTGACAGTTATATAAAAATGATTGCTTTACTAAGAAAGGATCTTGCTGAAAAACAGTCACAAGTAGATGACTTAAATCGAAAGCTTTCAAATTTTTCAACATCCTCACTGGTCTTTGACGAGATCCTCCAATCGCAAAGGACAGATACAAAGAGTAAGGCTTGTTTTGGTTACCACTATGTACCACCTCCTTCTGACTATCTACCAATGCCTTCAAAGGATGCAGCCAAAGACTTTGTACCTACCTTTTCAAAGGTAGATACAAAATCTGTTGCTGAGTCAGTGTTTGATACAGCTCAAACTGTTAAAAAGCCTGATTGTGTTAAGGCTAAATTTGTATCTCCTGTGTGTGTTGAGGAGATTGTTGAAATGGAGGACTTAATAGAAGAGTCTGAGGTCAAAGTTGAAAAGGTTAATGTTAAGCCTGAAAATCATATAATTACTAATGAAACTGAACAAGTTTTAAATAATAAGGGCAAAACTAAGGTTGTAAATGAATCCGACTCTGCTAAAATCTTAAAGAAGGATTCAAGAGGAAAATCTTCACATAACTCACACTCATCTGTGACTAATCTGAAGAAAGAGAAAACAATTAATAAATCAGTTAAAGAACAACCTTCAACATCAACCTGTTCAACTTTAGAGGCTTCTACATCAACATGTACGCATAAGTGTTCATGTTCTGTAAATGCCTCAACCTCTAAGCCTCCCTCAGTAAATCCTCCGTCGAAACAATTTGAGGGTAGTCATTGGAAAAGGCCGTATGTGGAACGGCGTTCGTGTTTTCGGTGTGGTCAACAGGGCCACATCATTAGGGATTGTCGGTTATTATCCCTAGATAGGTTTGGTAGAGGGATGCCAAGAACTTCATTGTTTAGAAATTCTTTTCAAAAATCTTTTTCAAGGCGTGGTTCATTTTCGCCTATATCTAGTTGTGCATCCAACTCTCCAAAACCTATGGCTAGAGTAAACAAAGTTGGGCCTAGTAGACCTGCTGTTCAAAAGCCCAACATTGTTGAAAACAAATCATCTGAACCTAAACGGGTTTGGATACCTAAATCCACAAACAACACATCAATGAAATCAACTGAGTTTTTAAAATATCATAAACTCATTGATGTGATGGTTATGGATGATAGTGGACAACCCAAGTCTATCAAGGCTTGGGTGTCTCATAAGTACTAATGTTTGTTTGTGGTGATGCAGTCCGGTTTTTATAGCTAATACTTTTAGTGACTGCAAGGATGTGATCATGTGTGGTGATGATGTTTGAGCAAATGGATGATTTATTTGAAGTGAAACAAGGTGGTTAAAAAAAAAAAGTGCTAAAAGAATTTGAATTTGACTTGATATGTGACTTGAAACCCTTCTGTTTTGTTTAAATGATTATTTAGTTGTTGTTTCTGTGTAAAGAATTTGCTGTTCAGGGGGAGAAATTTTAAAAAATTCAAATTTAAAAAGTTAGAAAAATATGAACAGGCAAATTCTTGATAGACGCAACTGCCACTCTTTATACTTGTTAGTATTAGAGAAATGCAATAGTTGCAACATTGTTAAAATAGACATTGAATTGTGTCTGTAAACGATTGGGGAAATGATAGTACATCAGGAAACATGCATAAAATGGAATTTTAAGATTTATGTTTGATGTGTCAGTAGATTTATCTAGCATACTTGAAATACCTTTTATAAATATTAGCTTCATCAAATGATGTATTGGTAGGCATTTGTTCTAAAGTTACTAAGAAGCTTAACTTTCAAATATGCATATTATTTTATATAAAGCCATATTAATATGTATGACATTAAGTTAAAATAAGGGCAAAAATGTCCGAAATATTTTAACGCTTCGTCTTAATATTTGGATAATAAACATGTTATGATCTAAGGGAACATATTAGTTGTCTCCTCTGTTGTCTGAAAATACAAACCTGGTTTCATCTAATATCTTCTTCAAAAGAACTTAGGTACGTAGTCTATGTTAAGTTATAGACAACTATTGCGTACCCGTGGCATATCTAAACTCTAAAATATAATGTACAAATGTACTAGAAAAGTTATAAATAGATTGCCTCGTACTGGTTGTGTTAAACTATGGTACTCCGTTGTACGAAAGTACAGAACTGTACCCTCTAGTTTAAATTGTTCAGACTGGTGTTTGTTCAACCCGAACTATTGCTTATGTGACTCTGTTGTACGAAAGTACAGACCTGTCACCGCTATCTTAGTTCTAAAGATACGTTCATACCCTCACCTTCTATAAAGAAATTACTAACATGTTTTGATTTCAAATGTATATTTTAATGTGTTTTATATACTCTAATATGCATGCTAATAATAACACAAGTGATTCATCTTATTATGAGTTGACATCATACACTTAAGTACAAATGTTTAGATGGATAAAAATATCAATAATCGTCTTGAAATAATCTTTATAACAGGTGATTTAAATATGCTAAGTAAATTTAAAGTGGACAAATATATTGATAATCGAAATAACACTTACTATTTCCTAATAATTGCATGTTATCCTGATATGATCCCTAACCAGACCAAAATAATTCCGTCCCCAAAAAGATTGTTTATTTATTGCTTTCAGTATTTTAATTCTGTCTTATAAAGAAAATTACAAAAAAAAATATATTTTATTTCTGAGTTATTTTATTCAAGTTACATATCATGCTCATATTCAAAAGACAAGAATTGATGAGAGTTCTCCAAAGACTTTGAAGATAAATACTATTGGGGAAGCTATTGATGAAAGAGATGATGGTCACTGAAGTTGAAGATCTAATTGGATATCAGTCATATGAGACTGAACATCAAGACTTTTGAAGACCAAGCTATATCAATGGGGGAGTTTGTTGGTGAAGACTAATTGAAGATTATTTGACCAAGCTGCTGACATGGGGGAGTTTGTTGGTGCATAATGTGTGTCAGTCATTTGGTCAAACAATTGTAATTGTCAAAGTCAATTAGTCCGCGTTTGTATCGTGTTTAGTGTGTATATGCGAGTATGTAAATGAATAGAGTAATAGAAAATATACACAAATGTACTGTTCGTGCGACACAGAGCCTGTGTCGCTATAGCGACACAAAGGTTGTGTCGCAATGGGCTGGGCCTGCGACATAGGGCTTGTGTCGCAGGGTCCAGTAGGGTTTGTATAAATAGAGTGTTAGAGTTTATGTTTTGGGTTGATCAAACCCTAGAGAGAGATAGAGATACGGCAGAAAGTGTGAGAGGGAGAGAGTTTGTGATTTGTAATCTTTATTCCTCAAGTGTTTATATATACGAAAAGATTATAGAATCGTTGTGTTTGTGTTTACGTTTCAATTGCTTGATTGATTGTTTCCGCCTTTCAATTGAGTCAAACGACAAGTCTAGATCCGTGGTAGAGGGAACCAACAGGCGCTATAGCGACACAAAGGCTGTGTCGCAATGGGCTGGGCCTGCGACATAGGGCTTGTGTCGCAGGGTCTAGTAGGGTTTGTATAAATAGAGAGTTAGAGTTTACGTTTTGGGTGGATCAAACCCTAGAGAGAGATAGAGATACGGCAGAGAGTGTGAGAGGGAGAGAGTTTGTGATTTGTAATCTTTATTCTTCAAGTGTTTATATATACGAAAAGATTATTGAATCGTTGTGTTTGTGTTTACGTTTCAATTGCTTGATTGATTGTTTCCGCCTTTCAATTGAGTCAAACGACAAGTCAAGATCCGTGATTAGGGGAACCAACAGTGGACAGATTAACAAAATCAGCACACTTTATTCCCATCCGGGAGGATTACAAGATGGACAAACTCGCTCAAATCTATATCGACGAAATCGTTGTACGTCATCGAATACCACTCTCCATCATTTCTGATAGGGATAGCCGATTCACGTCACGCTTATGGCAACAACTTCAAAAGGCTCTAGGCACTCAACTAAATTTCAGCACCGCCTACCATCCACAAACCGATGGTCAAAGTGAGCGAACCATCCAAACATTGGAAGACATGTTAAGAGCCTGTGCCATAGATTTTAAAGGCAGCTGGGATACTCACTTGCCATTAGTGGAGTTTTCCTACAACAACAGTCACCACACGAGCATAGGCTGTGCACCCTTTGAGGCGTTATATGGTTGTAAGTGTCGATCACCACTTTGTTGGTTGGAAACCGGTGATAGGCAGCTAATCACACCCGAGGTTATTCAAGAGACAACTGATAAAATCACTATCATCAGGGAAAAATTGAGGACTGCCAGGAGTAGGCAGAAAAGCTACGCTGATAACCGTAGTAAATCTTTAGAATTTCAAGTCGGCGACAAAGTACTTTTGAAAGTGTCACCCTGGAAGAGCATGATCCGCTTTGGAAAGCGAGGCAAACTTAACCCAAGGTATGTTGGACCTTTTGAGATAATAGAAAGGATTGGTCCAGTCGCGTACCGACTAGAACTACCCCAGGAACTTAGCAACATACATAACACATTCCATGTTTCCAATCTAAAGAAATGTCTAGCCGACGAAACACTAATTGTCCCTCTCGATGATATCCAAATAGATGACAATCTAAACTTCGTAGAAGAACCACTTGAAATCATGGACCGCGAGGTCAAAAGTTTAAAACGAAGTAAGATACCCATTGTAAAGGTTAGGTGGAATTCAAGTCGAGGTCCGGAATTTACTTGGGAACGCGAAGACCATATTCGACACAAATACCCACATTTATTTCCTAGCGATTTGGCAACCAATGGAACAAATTGAATTTCGGGACGAAATTCTTTTCAACGGGGAGATACTGTAACAACCACCAAAAATATCAGGTTAATACTTAACTTAATCTCCACCTAAATCCGGACCTGACCTTCTTAAGAATTTTAGTTAATACTGCTAATCAAAAGTTAATACTGATAGTCGTAGTTAATACTGTTGGTTAGAAGTTTATACTCCTTACCGGGTTAATACTGCCAGTACAAAGTCAAGTTAATACTGCTGGTACAATTCCTAAGTTAATACTGTTCTCACCTTTCATAGTTAATACTGCTTTCATAGATACCACTGCTAGTACAATTGTCCGTTTTCACTGCTAGCACATACTTCAGTTTCCACTGATTAGCTCAATTACCACTGTTTCTACTGTTAGCACTGTACCCATTGGTTACCACTGTTTGAGTTTCTACTGGTAGTCGAGTTACTACTGCCTTCATCACTACAACTGCTAGTCAGTTTCCACTGCTAGTTGAGTTACTACTGTTAGTCCAGTTTCTACTGCCCGCATTAATTCATCAAGTTC
This sequence comes from Gnaphalium uliginosum, assembly GCA_963930675.1. Classification (NCBI taxonomy): domain Eukaryota; kingdom Viridiplantae; phylum Streptophyta; class Magnoliopsida; order Asterales; family Asteraceae; genus Gnaphalium; species Gnaphalium uliginosum. The sequence goes on along the minus strand of OZ005681.1, from coordinate 50,561,474 downwards.
ACTCATGAGAACGCAGTCACAACCTTGAAAACCAACATTACCAATTTTCGCTTTCCCCCTGGTACACCGACCCAAATACATAGCTATGATTTATATGAACTCATCTTCTCCCACTCAGTTGGCTCCCACTGTACGAATTAAAATGACAATCGCGGCTATCTAAGAAGAATCTTGTTCAAAACCAACGATCAGCTGCAAAAAAAATTTGCTATTGGAGAGTAAAAACACAAAGATTTGAATGCTCTAGTGTTACCCGGAATCCACACTAAACCCGTAGAAACTGAGATCCAATAGTTGCACACCAATCTCGAAAGCTCCCACTAGTCGCCAAACTCTCACTAGCTTCGATACTTCCCTTGGTTAACAAAATCTCAAGAGTTTCCGACACTCTCAACAATATCCCAAAGCTTAAAAGACTTACACGGTTATCACCCTCAAACTCACTTGAAAAGTTACAATTGATTCATCCAGAGGATCTGCTCTATCCGTTGAACCAAATATCAACAAATACCCGAGCCCAGTCGAATGTGTTCTATCTGACATCTTCTATAACCAACATCTCCAAGAGTAGTACCTCTAACCTACCTAATCATTCCAAGAACATGGAATACTCGACCAAAATCATGGTCTCCCGCTTCAACCCGCGAGAGATCATAAAACCCCTACGATAACTCCCACCGTCGATTACCAAATCGGATGTGGTCACGTCATAACTCGCCAGACAAAACCCTAACTTGTTCAATCTGAAAACAACTCGCCGATTTCGCCACGTACTAACAAATAAATGAGTCTATCGATCTCCATAACATGTTGCACACATCCTTAAAACCCTGTCGTTCCAATCGTACTACCGATGGTTTCCTTCTTCCGGATCTAGATCCACTCTGACTACCTGCAGAAGAAGATAAGTTAAACTAATCTAAACAGTTCTTGATGATAAATTTAACTATAACAAGTCACTCAGCAAAGGGAAGCTGATGACTATCAGTGATCTCAATACAACTTAAGTATTGGCATAATGCTCGCTGGCTAACATGAGTGTCTGCTTAAAGACCGAGGTTATAGTTGATGGGTTTTCTATTCCCTTACTAGATTAACAAACAACGCGGAAATAACAATTAATCTAGGGCATGAAGGAAACTAACCCCTAAAGTATCTTTACTTAATAATAATAAGCAACAAAATAAAATAAATAGATAAATAAATACTAACCTTTGAGAAAATCGGATTTCTCACACGCAGACCTTCCTGACTTTGGAGGCGAGTACTCAAACTAGAGCTCCTCTAATGGTTCACACCCACGAACCAAAGAGAAAATTCCAACTCCTAAGGTCCCGATTAAATCGAGTAAACTCTTACAAGGAGTCGGAATGAGAAAGAGAGAATTGAATTGAACACCTTGAAGCCATGGCCTACCCCCTATTTATAAGGGAAGGGGAAGGCTAGGGTTTTCTCCCCTGGCCGATGTGGGTCAAAACGCATTTCCTAATCCAACCGCCGGTTGGATTATTCAGCCGGCGACTGAACCCGCGTGCTCCACCGCCTTTCAACCTTGGACTCCAGCCGTCGGTTGATCATTTCAACCGCCGGTAACCGACGGTTGGATTTGGCTTCCAAAATTTCTTTTAGTTTCTAATTAATTCATCAACTATGATAATTAATAAACTAAGAAATTAACCATAATATTAATTTCAATTAATATTATCTCTCATTTATTTCTCTTTAACTGTTCGTTGAGGGCGACCCAAAAATGACTCTACTTTTAATGATGTATTTACCAATTAGTTATGCACTTGGACACTATATCCAACAATAGTTAATGCAAACATTTAATTCGGTGGTTGAAGTGTTCTATTTATAGTGTTTAAGGTTTGAGAAATAAGCTTCAAACCCTAACACGTGTCACCATTGAATTGGTTGAAGGTTCAAACGTAAATATATTTTAAAACGGTGGAATATTTTTATCGAGGATTTTTTTGTGAGAATAATCCGAGGTTCAATAAAATTGCTTTTACAAATAAAGTACAATAAGTGGTTGTACATATCTTTACATGAGATATATCCAGCCGTACTTATAGTTTACGTAAGAACTTTCTCTGGTACAATGGGTATTCGTCAAACCCATTGTACTTTGCCAGATAATAGCCTGATCAGCTGGACAATAGAAAATACCATTGTTCTTCCATGTCAATTAGTGTTTTTCTATCTTTATCTTCAGTCTTTGACTTAGATAAAGGCTTCACTAGATCTTCAATAGCTTCAGGCACTTGTAACTTGATTTCTAGTCTAAGTGTTGTATCAACGTTGGATAGAAGACACTGAAAGTTTTTCCAAGTTACAAAAGAGGTCGATGCTTAACACTTAGCAACGACTCATAAACTACGTAGGTTTATCCTATACAAACAGGTCTCTTCTGACACAATCAACGACTAATAGACTTAGTCATTTTGTCATATATAAATTAGTTAGTCATTCAGTGATCTTAATTCTGAATCTTGGAAGCTGGAAATGTCAGTGAAACAGTCATTGACTTGTGAAATTTGTTTGAGGAAGCTGAATCTCCAACCTCTGTACTAGAAATGGCTGAACAATCTCCTCCCCATCTTATGAAGAAATTGATGAATTGGAATGTGTAATGTCTCAAAATGAGGCAAGCTCAAGCACAGCTTCCACCGATGCTGATGTGTCATCAGCTTCTATTTGGAACAAAGAAACTCACAAAGGTACCCAAGTTTCACTTACTCATTGAGGATGAAAAAGTTGACACACTTAAAGTTCTAGCATGTGATGTTGAATATGTACATAAAATTGAAAAAGATCTCACAGAAAAGATTTTTGTTTTAACCAATGAATTTTCAACATGTCAAAAAGAAATAATAGAAGTTAAAAGTGCAAGATATCAGTTAGCTCTGAACAACGCAATCCTAATGCAATTCTTATGAAAGAAACTACATAAGCTCAAAAGGACCATGCTAACCTAAAAAGGGTATGTGAGTCATGGTGTAAGTATGCTAAAATGGTCACTGAGTTTGTCAACAATCAAATTCTCCATCAAGTTCAAGCCATCATTGGTGGTGACTATGAACTTGCAACTCTTTTAGCGGATGAGCCAATAATCTCTCAAAATGATTTCTCTGATGATGACTCATGCCCCATGACTAACTACACTTGGGGTGATGAGAACAGGCCAAAGAAATTTGCTAGAGCCTCTAAAAAACACTTGTTAAAAGTGGTCGAATCAGATTGGGTTAACTTGAGTTGTTTTAGTTTAGAACTTGTATAATGAGTAGTATCTCATTTATGAGTCTAAAAGTTACAATTTTAATAAATTATACTTTGTCCATACTAGATCCGAATGTAACAATAGTTAAGTTAGCAAAATCATATAACTGTAACAATTTTTGTATCTAAGAGTAAAGTAAATGTATCTTACTCAAAGTTGATTTTGTTAGGTGTAATGACACATTTTGAAGGGGAACCATCCACTGTGATTACCTTAGCTTGTAACCATCAATCAGCGACCATTATCCTCTCAAGTAGCAACCACAAATCTAAATCATAAAAATCAAAATAAGGGAAGATATTATTGAATTTTACATATTAAACATAAGATATAATTGGTCGAAATTAGTGTCATATCTACATTCTTGTTTGATATATACAAAATAGTGAATCTAACGTAATAAGAGGTTTTTTGCTAAAAATGAGTCATGATTAATCATTAGAAGCATGAGTAGAATTATATAGTATGTTTCTTGGTTGGTTTATCAATATAATTGTAGGTCCTTGTATCGACTCGTAGATGAATCGAATCGATTGATTCGCGAAAATAATCAATCGATTCTATGAACGTGAATTATATAATGCAAGAATGTAAATAATGTTTCTCTTTATTGATTCCAGAAAACAAACAATTAAGCTCCACATCAAAGTCTCTCAAACCCTTTGTTTCACACATACACAAAATGAAACCCTAATAAGAATATAGAGGCACTGTTGCGACACTTCTTTAGATCGACTCATGCGACACTAGCCTATTGTCGCTATTGTGACACTAGCTTAGTGTCGTTATATTATACAATGAAGTGTCGTACAAACAGACAAGCTAAACTATGTTTTTCTATACAAGCTGTTGTCAACAAGCATGTTGATTATGCATCAACAATAATTAATAAGTCTGGGTCTCAAAAGATAATTGTTATTAGATCCAAATGACAAATGTAATCTTACCATTACACGAATGTGGAACGCGATGAATGAGTTTAAATCAATTTCACATTACAATTAATCATATGAAAAAAAAAACCCAAAGCACTCTATCAGTAATGTTTAATTAAGTAGAAATGTTCATAGAAAATTACATAGGCAAAGTTTTGAAAGAAATTAAGTACAATCCCTTCAATTGTACAAATCAAAACACTATATAATCTCACTTAAATAGAAATTAGACAATAAGAATGAACAAAAGAATTACAACGAATTGAATAACGGCTATTAATACTCTTACGGACATACAAAATTAACTCATTAAGTAATATGATGAACTTACAAAGTAAGATGATCATTTGACAGCGGTGGAATTATCTATTTGTTGTTCAAATGAATAACCGAAGATCAAAGACATTGTGTTAATCATAAGAAGTGAATAATACTCGCGATATCAGTCAATCACCCGAGGTTTGAATAATACTTGAATAGTTGAGAGAGATATTTGAATTCGAATGCGACACATAAATTATCTTGCAGGTGATTTTCTTTGTGAGTAGAGAATTTAGGGGTATGTAATATGCCAAGAATTGACTTTTGAAATAAATTTAGAGCAATTATTGTGTAAATGAATTTGAATGGACGGTAACGAATTAAAAAAGATTATGGCTATGTGATATGGAGAATTATTTAGAATATAGATAGATATGGAAAGAATTTTTTTTGAACATGCAATCACCTTTTCAAAATAATACTACATAAGTTAACGTATCATATATGGAGAAGTCGAACAATAAACTAATTTAATGCCATTAGTATCATACGCTAACAAACGCTTTTGAAAAATTAGGACAGGCAAGCATTAAAAAATTGTGGCAATTACAAATCGCAATCTACCTATCTATATAAATCTATCTATCTATATAAAGCAAAGATTTTGTTATAATGCCACACCATTTATGTAGAGTTAGAGCACGGGGTGTGGTGACACTGTCACCACAGTGTTCTAGATAGTGTTCTGGGAAATTTTATAATTGATGATTTTGTGGTGTGGTCACAGTGTTCTTGACAGTGTTCTGGAGTTTTTTATTATTTGTTTATTTATTTTTTTAATGTTGATAATTGTATAAATTAATATATAACACAATAAACTAATTAATAACTAAATATAAAACTTATCTATAATTAGTTAATTAACAAAAAAATATTATTTAATATTATAACTTTAATTCACAAAAATAAAAATAAAAAAATAATGGCCCATCTTAAATGGGCTTTGGCCTACAATATTATTTGTATTAAACCCTTTAAATGGGCTTTGGCCAACTTTAATATTAAACCCTACAATTACTTGTATAGTTGTATTTGTATGTTCCTGACTTCCTTCTTCTTCTTGAACCTGCGCACACACAACAAGCAACACACACACAACACGCAGCACACACAAACAAGGAAAAAGAAAAAGAAAAACGTTGTCGTGTCACAACGTTCGGAAGGAGACGGCGAACCGGAAATTGGACGAGAACGCCGTCGAGAACGCCGTCGGGAACGCCGTCCGACGGCGTTCTCGTCGAAAAACGGCGACGAAAACCCCCCACATCCTGTGGCATTATAACTCTACATAAATGATGTGGCATTATAACAAAATTTTCACAATTTAAAAAGATTTATAGATATGTCAACTCATTTATTGCTTTATTTAACTTAATTAAATATATATTATTTTTATTACAATGTCTCTTTATTAAACTTTTCTTTTCAGGTTTTCAGTCTAATAAATTTTACTCCCTCATCCACCTATATGACTAAAATACCTAATTCTATTGAAAACTAAAAAAAAACATACCATTAATTGTATTTTTGAAATTACCGTGCATTGTACGGGCTCAACAAATATTTTAAAACTTAGAGTAAATTCCACAAATGGTCCCTACACTAGTAACCGATTTACGGAAAGCGTCCCTAAACTTGTTTTTGAGGTTTTCAGTACAACAACTTTTACTTTTGCTCGCAATTGGTCCCTCATCCACCTAAAATGACTAAAATATCATTTTCTTAAATGCTTTTCTAAGGACCACCTCCCAAACAAACAGGGTATTTTAGTTATTTTAGGTGGAGGATGGACCATTTTTGAGCAAAACGTAAACTTATTGAGCTGAAACTTGACAAAAAAAAGTTAAGGGACACTTTTCGTAAATCAGTTACAAGTTCAGGGACCATTTTTAGAATTTACTCTAAAACTTAACATAATTGTTCAATAATGGGTGTTACTTTTGTTATTCACTCGGTGATAAATTTGGTGTTACCGTGAGAATTAAGCAGAGGGCTCCAATTCAACCGCTCTTAAGGAAAGTATGAGACTACATCATACTTGATGTATTAATTGACGAAATAATAAATATAAGTTCATCAATTATAGTTTGATTTATGTTACTAATCATTTTCATTTTCAATGATAATTGATTCTTTTAATTAACATCGGTTCATTGAAGTATTTACTAATCAAATATAATTGTACTTGATAAACGACCGTGCATCGCACGGGTTCAAAATCTAATTTTTTATATATGACGACGGTTGATTGGTGCCACATAAGCATCATTGAGGTATAATTATATCATGTTTTGTTGATAATAAAAGTTAAAAGATATATTATAAAGATATATGCAAGTATTAAATTTCCAGAATTACAAATCACCTAGTTGTATCACTATTAAAAGATTTTACTTTGGACGTTGCATCGCTGTAAAACAAGGAGCTAGTGGGGGTAACACTTTTTATGTTGAGCAAATGATCCAGATCGATAAACCCATAGTAACGAATGACGATATTTTGTGGTAAAAAATTTGACACTTTTGTTACGGGTTAAAAGTGGTCGAATCAGGTTGGGTTAACTTGAGTTGTTTTAGTTCAGAACTTGTATAATGAGTAGTATGTCATTTGTGAGTCTAAAAGTTACATTTTTGATAAATTATACTTTGGCCATACTACATCCGACTGTAACAATAGTTAGGTTAGCCAAATCATATAACTGTAACAACAAGCATTTTAACCCGCGCGTTGCAGCGGTAATTTTTTTAAAAAAGTAGACTTTAATATGAAATAAAATCTTTTAGAGTTACAATATATAGTAAATTGTAAATCATAGCTTACCTTAATAGTAACATGAAACATTTCTTCTAACAATTTAAGAAATGATTAAATTAAATAGTAAATTTTTCTTACCTTAATAGCTTACCTTAATATGTTTGTTTTTCATTGTCAAGTAATATTTTTTCTTTACGTAGAGTTTATGATAGAAACAAAAAAGGATATAATATTTAAGGTAAATTTGATTTCGTATCAATATCGTACTTAATAACAACACATCTTTAATTTTTAAATAATTGATAAAATAATAATGACACTTATAATATTAAGAAAAATCTGCCGATATTTTCAGGATCGAATAATCAAACAAGAATTATATGAATCTAGACATATTAAGGAAGTTGCGGAATAACACCTTAATATTGATTACAAGACTTGTATAATGAATATAAAGCAATAAACAAATATAAACACGATGAATAATAATCAAAAGCTCCAATCTAATCAATCAATCAATAAGACGAATACACAACTTGTATTATGGTTTATACCTTAGAGCTATCGTATGTCATCTACTTTCTAGGATCACTATTTATATCATATAGAGTCCTTAACAAACTATTCCTACAAACAAGGAATTACAAATTAATTCCTGTTACAATAGTTATCTACAACAAAAATACACGACTTTCCTATTCTATCACAAAATTACAGCATTAACATCAATAGAATAATAAGCAGTATTAAGTTCTTCACTAGCATAAGCAGTATTAAATTCTTCACTAGCAGCACTCTGACCAACACCATTAATTTTGTCTTCACTGCATTAACTTACACTTAATAGTATTAACTTTGATCAGGCAGCACTAACTCTTCAAGCAGTAGCATTAACCCAACAACGCAAATCCTTTATTGCAGCACAAACTTGAACCAACGGTATTAATCAGCATCAACTTTTGACCCAACAATCCCCCCTAAACTTAATTTGTTTCTCCAACAGCGTTAAGTTTCTACCAGTTGTAATGAGTGTTAGTTTACCTATTCCGCCTGAAGATACCGATATGGGGGAACTTGAAAATGCCATACAAGGTCTGGATTCATCAGTCAGGAATGACGATATGCCTGAAATCCAGGTTGATTCTCCGATGGCTTCTGTTGACTGGAAAAAAAACAGAGAAAATTACCAAATTAGGCACACCATAAGTGGATTATTATTATTATTATTATTTTTATATGAGACACTAGGGAACTGTCGCTGGTAAGTGTCGCTAGGAAGTGTCGCTGGAAAGTGTAGTTGGTAAGTGTCGCTAGTAAGTGTCGATGGAGCGACACAGCCTTTGTGACTGACACACATTATGCACCAACACATATTCTCCGAGGTTGGTGTTTGTTGTAGTTCTAGACTTCTCTTTAGGACTTCCAATGAGCTAGCTGAGCTGGAATTCAACTCTCTATAAGTTGATGAGTCTTATCGATCGAGGCTTGATCTTGGCTCGAGAAAGATTAGAGAGTTCAGACAGCTCAAATATGTCTTATTGTTCCTTTTTCTTATTACTTTTTATTTTACTCCAGTTACATTAGAAAATAATTTGAGTATTTTCTTCTTGTCCTGTTTCTCATTCTATAGAAGCCTAAAGTTGTGGGTGATCAGCATGCAGCAAAAGACGGTGATGCTCCACATTCTACTCTAGATTCTGCCATGGAGGAAGACTTGGTGCCTTTAGTATCACCGGTTTCCGTAGATATACCAGTTGTAATGAGTGTTAGTTTACCTATTCCGTCTGAAGATACCGATATGGGGGAACTTGAAAATGCCATACAAGGTCTGGATTCATCAGTCAGGAATGACGATATGCCTGAAATCAAGGTTGATTCTTCGATGATTTCTGTTGACTGGAAAAAAAACAGAGAAAATTAACAATTTAGGCACACCATCAGTGGAATTAGTTCCTTCGATGTCTATAGACAGGTCTGCGGAATTTAGTCCAAAATCAGCTACGGTAGAAGCAAACAACATTAACTCCTCGACTGCAACTTCTGTTCACTTAATGCATAAAGTCGTCTTGCCAAAGATGGCTGCCCCTGTTATTGGCCTTACCGATGAGCAGAAGGATCAGATACAGAGATCGGCTTTCATACGCATCATTGAAGCTTATAAGCATATAGCAATTGCTGGAGGTTCACAGCTTCAATTTTCTTTATTTCATATTTAGGAGTTGAGGTAATGAACCCACTAGCAAAAAATCACCAACCACATAATTCCTATTCTAACCTTCAATAAATTCCTATGATCTTTACTACTTGCATATTGTGGCAGTTTCCTTTGGAGTTGGACCCCTGGAAACTTCTGCAAACGCACATACTTTCAGGTTATATTAGTCATGAGGTAATCTCTCAAAGTCCATGTATAACTGACGTAGCATGTATTCTAGAAAGATATATGTCCCGTATTTTAGAAATAATCAGTTGACTTGTAAAACAATAGCAATTAAGTTCTACGCTAGAACAAGTACTTCGGTATGAAAGATAGTGGTGATAATGTAGCATAAAATCCCAATTTATGGTTATATGTAGATTTACCAGGTTTAACATATCAAACCTGAATAAGTCCTTTTTTTGTATGAGGTGGTATTTCCTTACTTTGTTTTTTGGTTATGTTGTCTGAGTTTGTTAAACTTTATTATATGAATCAAAAGTATTTAAAATCATGACAATGAAGTCTTCTTTCAGGGCCATGAGTTAACCATGCGTGTACTCTGTAGAATATTTGGAGAGGCGGAAGCAGACTATAATTTCTTTTCATCAACGACGGCAACTTCAGTATATGAAATGTTTCTTCTAAAAGTGGTTTTTAAATTCTTTTCATATCTTTATGGTGATCATCCTCTAGCATGCAAAGTATAAAGTACATTCATTCTTGATGCAGGCAGAAACACTCAGAGACTCTTTTCCACCCAACGATAAATCTCTGACTCTATTGCTAAGTGAAGTTCCTTATTTGCCGAAATCAGTTCTTAACTTGTTAGAGTGCTTATGTGTTCCTGGAAACAATGATAAAAATGAGGAGTTCCACAGTGGAGAGAGAGTGCATCAAGGTCTCAGCATTGTTTGGAGCTTAATACTAAATAGACCACCCACTAGAGATGCCTGCTTAAAAATTGCCTTACGGGTATAGTTGTAACACTTGAAACTATTATACTAGTTGTATTTTATATATACATATATGAAACCTTATCTTCATGAATACACACACATTATTGTTGGCACCAATTTGAGGTAAGTGGTGAAGGGACCTTTTGGTAGTCAAACCTTTCAAGTACACCCAACAAGGATCTAAGTTTGATTCTTTGATTGTATATCTATGCGTTCACATATAGCTTCGTTCTCACGTGTTTACAAAATTAATTTGCTTGTGCAAACTTATATTTTGTTCTAACCTTACTGGCCATCTGAATTGAGTGCAGTGCACCACCCGGAGGAAGTGCAAACGAAAACGATACGTCTGGTATATCCTGAATCTTCAATTATTATCTGAAAAGGTTTAAGGTCTAGTCTCGTTTTTTTTAATCTTTCTTTCAGAGTTTGATTCAGTGTCCAATATTAAGGTGGCAAAAAGGCTATATCCTATACCCTCAATTTCCCAGCAAATCGAAGATTTTTCAAAAGAAATGCTATTATCTGCCGTGAATGGAGTTCATTTAATTGATAAGGCCTGTGCTGATGGATCTAATGCTGAATTAGCAAAGGTGTGGCTTTAAATTTCTAATAATCAATTAATCAAATTTGATATTTCATGTGATATTTTATATATTTAGGACCCTGAGATGGAAAAAACTTCTACTGAGTCAGTAAATGCCATCACCAAGGATAGATCCTTCGAAGCTGGTCAACCGGGTCGATCTGAAAGCATTCCACCCCCTTCAATAACCGACGCACAGCATATATCTCCCGCACAATCTGATTTTTAAGCGTAATATTTAATTAATTGTTCAAATTTATTATGAATTACAGAAATATTCTCTTTTCCGCCAACTGTTAATTGTCTATAAAACATGTCAATAGCAGCAAAGCAGGTTGAGTAGTTTACAGTGTATCATTTTTATGTTTTTTAATTTAACATTTAACCTAAATATGCCAGTATTAATTTTGTTTCACCTTTTTTTTTCTTGTTCAGGCAGTTGGCGTCCAAATACCCAAACTAGTTCGCACCATTGGGGCTTCACCTCAGTTTCTTGAAATTATTGCAGATCCACCTGCTGAAAGCGAAAACCTTCTGTTGCAGGTTTTTGTGTTTTCTTTATATATTTTATTATTTTATTATTCTTATAAGAGGTGGAGAAGAGGTGGAGAATGTATTTCTTTTTTTCTCATTTCTTTTCTCCAGCTTGTGCAAAGTAATTCCTTTTTCATTTCTTTTCAACAGGTTGTGCAAACGTTAACAGATGGGGCAACTCCTTCTGCTGATTTGATAGCTACCGTTAGAAAGTTATATGAAACAAAGTTGAAAGTATGTTATTTGTTATCTGCATGGTAGATAGAATTCTTCCTTCTCATTGATCTGTTTACATTTTGTCACATGACAGGATGTGAAGTGATAGGCGCTTCTTCTGAAGTGGGAAGATATAAAGTGAGGCACATAATAGGATTATATCTGCTAATATCTCTAAGAAAAAATATCAGATATTATTAATCTACGCCGATGCCGTATGGTGATCACAAAGGTGGTTTCGACTTGTAAATGGGTTGACTCAGTTTTTATCCTATCTTTAATGCACAAAACCTCTGAATTTTCGTAATCAGAAAATTATTGAAAATTAATATAATACTTCTAATCGTAATTGACACACTAATTATCTGTAAAATATAAAAGAGAAATGTGGAGAAAAGTGTTTTGGGTCAACCTGAGCCGATCCCTACCAAAAATACCCTGTTTGAACGTAACCTGTTTCCACCCATAAATCAACATCTCTGTCCCGCCTGTTTGAATCTTCTCAGGGTGGTTCAGTTCTTACACCAGCTGAAGTGCTGATTGGTATCCATGGCATTGATCCTGAGAAAGATAGGATTCCTCTCAAGAAGGCATGTATTCTCACTTTCTTTATGTCTACCTCATGTCCGTTTGTCACCATGCGTTTTAAAGTGTTTGTTTTATTTTTCTCAAGCAGCTTACAGATGCATGCAACACTTGCTTTCAGCAACGACAGTTATTCACCCAACAAGTTCTAGCAAAGGTTTTAAATCAACTGGTATGTTTAACTTTCAACCAAGTTGCAAAATGGGTATAACTGGTAGTTTTGTAAGATTGTAGAAACGGGTTCAATTGGGTTGGGTTGACCCTCCCAACACATGTAATGTCAACGGAATCCAGTACTCTTACATTTTGGTGAAGGTTAATTACTATATTGGCTACCAACAGTAAACTTGTAGAAAGCCTAACATTCTTTTTCAGGTTGAGCAGATTTCCCTTCCGATGCTGTTTATGCGGACAGTTATACAGACAATTGGTGCATTTCCCTCCCGGGTAAGATGAGGGAAGGTCACACTATCTTTCCCATTTTAAGCTTCTGATTCTCAGTAGATGGTTTTGGATGAGAAAATACTATTATGGGGATGATTAGATGTGGATTTTGATAGTAGTTATATGATATCAATCAGAAACAAATAAGCAAGTGTAATAAAACATGGTGCTGGAGAGAATGTTTGAATGTGCTTCTGATGCCTGATGTAATAATCGCTTATAATGGTGCTAAGTATTTTGGTAAATTATAATTATTCATTTAGTAATAGGTAAAGCTAGGCTATATAAGTTAACTTATTTTATCGTTTGATAATTACTTCTGTTGGAGCTAGTATACAACTGATTAATTTCCCCCTTTAACAATCGTCTAATAATATGCAGCAGTTGGTTACCCAAATACCAGAAACTGAACATTGTGACTTGAAATCGCAATTATTAGATATTAACTTTTAAAAGTGCACATAAACGTACCCACTATATAACACACCAGCACTCTCCACCCTTTGCTCGATTTTCCCTTCGAATATAATATCCATTCTTACCTTCATTTTGATATATTAGCATGATTGTCAGTGTTTTCAATCTTGAGGCATTGTTTGTTCGTGTAGGGTGCTTGTGTTATATTATGTATACAAAATTATATGTTCTCATTTTATTTCTACAAGTGGAAATATGACAGTCAAAATGTATTACAGGTGGAATTTATCATGGAGATTCTATCTCGTCTTGTGAGCAAGCAAGTGTGAAATGTTCTTATCTGATGTTAGACCTATATCTTACAAAATTGGAACTTATTCGATGGAGGTGCTATTTGTCTTTCAGATTTTGAAAAATCAGAAGCTCTGGGTAGGATTCTTGAAATATGCCCAGTTAACTAAGCCTCAATCTTTCAGTGTGCTACTTCAGGTCTGCCCTGCTAATATTAATAGAAATTATATTCGCTTGTGCTCTATGAATTTCACTTCTATGTGTCTCATAGTGATATGTATTTGGTCTTTTAGCTTCCTCCAGCGCAGCTCGAAATTGCATTGCATAAACAACCTGTACTAAAAGGTCCCATGGCTTCGTATGCGAGCCAACCTGACATTCGATCCTCACTTCCAAGGTTTAACAAGTAACCTTGTTTGATGTCGTTTAGAGGTGGCGGTATTGACACATTTACTCATGAGTGGGTTCGACCGAGTTAATATTATATGTCTATGGGGTAAAAGTAAATAAACAGAAAAAAAAGATCAGCTTAAATGGAAATGGTTCATTTGGGTTGAAAGTTGCCCATTTATACTATATTGCATAACCTCCTAAACCGTATTGATTATTTTTTGAAATATCACAATTCTGTAATCACAATTGATACACCAGTGAATCAACCTAACTAGATGTGTCTCAAAGTCTGCTAAAAGAGTACCCTTTTTGACCTGTTTTATAACCGTTTTGACACTCCCATTTGGCCACCTTTAATATTGTTTCAGTTGCTTTTGTGTTTATGTGTTGCACTGAAACAACTTACTGTTTTTCAGGTCCATACTGGTGGCTCTTGAAATTCCACATGATACTCGAAGTGCAAGTCAGGGGCAAACGACTCTGTCTGAGGCACAATCACAGACACTGTCTCAGGCTCAGTCGCAGACAGAGTATCGGGCACAATCACAGACACTGTCTCAGGCTCAGTCACAGACAGAGTCTCAGGCACACTCACAGACACAGTCTCAGGCTCAATCACAGACAGTCTCAAGCACAATCACAGACACAGTGTCGGGCACACTCACAGACGCAATCTCAGGCTCAGTCGCAAACTCATTCTCAGGCTCAGTCACAGACTGGAGATACAGGCAATTCAGAGAAAGAAGTAGCCGCTGAGAAACCAAAAGAGTCAAGTGCCAGCTAGGCTTGTTTGTCTAATGCATGTGAGTACATTGTTTGACTTTCTTTGTTAACAAGCTTGACTAGTTTTACTTCGTTCGAAGCTCCATTCCTCTTGAATCTATAAGTAGGCCCTTAAGCCGATAAGATTCCATTGTTGAACCTTCATAGTTGATCATGAATTCATATAAGATAATTAAGAACAGTATTCTAGTGAGTAGACATTGGGAGACTTTCATTTGACTACGTTTACTTTATGTGTTAGCTTAAACTTATTTAACTTATTGTAGTACTGTAGATATAACCCAAATTGATCAATATATAGGTAATTTGGTAAAAGTGCCACTAGTAGATGAATCATGAATCTATTCGTCTCATGAAAATTTTCATTGATGAATCACACATACAAAATGGTACGTATTATTGGCATTAATAAGTTTTCCAAGAAGGAAAAAGTAAGGGTATATATTTAACCAAGTGTTGGAGTGTTGCAGTGATTAGCTGAGCTTGTGAAACCCGAATTGTTTGCTTTTAATTTTGATTCATATATTGGCATCAATACTCGACTCATTCCATTCAACAAAGACTAATCTTTTCTTTCCTGTCTGTTGCAGATTGTTGATGATATGTGTTTCTTGTTATGCATGGACGTCCTAAGGAGACAATGGTCCAGTTCCCCTCATTTCGTGTAGTTGTAAGAATCTTAATTAAAATGACGGTTTCGCACAAATTGACGCACAGTTAAGAGGCTTTAGTTGATAGATGCAGTATGATTATAGTTCGGCGCTATATATTTGTTGGAGAGCGAGTATGTTCAACTATTGTCAGAGTCTTGTGACTACAAAATATATGTAAACATCAAATGCTCTATAAATGTGTATGATATTTGAGTATAGATATATTTTTCTCAGTTCATTGCCGGAATAGTGATTTTTACTAGTTCCAGTTCAGGATCTAAAGGCAAATTAACTACAAAATCTGTTTATGCAAGCTGACTCGTAGACGAGCTAATCTTGCTTGCATTGCCAATGATTACACATTTCTGTTTGATTATATACGAGTTAATTCGTATGGCTGAGTGTTTAGAAACTCGGTCTTTCTCAGCTGGCGCAAGTGATATTGGCACAGCTCAATCAGCGGTTTCATGTACCAAACGGGAAGCCGCTTCAACGAGCCGCGTTTTATTTCAATGAAGCCTTTCAAAATCTAGTCAATGGTTCAACCCTTACGACCGGTTTATCTGAAATAATTCTAACAATCAAAGTGTACAAAACGTTCTCCACGGTTTCTCCTATTCCGATGTTCGTCAACTTTACGGGGAATCAGGCTATCCTAGAAGCGGTTAACGGTAATCACTGGCAATGCATACATTCTTATGATGACCACTCCCTGTGTAAAAAGAAAGCTTTAGGTTAAGTGATGACCACAAAAGTTGGACGTTTTGAATTGTACAAGTTCAAGGTTACTTGAATTTTTTTTGGTTTAGATGTAATGCAAATGTTTGATAGGCTATATGCTTGGAATGGTCAATTCTTTTGCTCCAGATATAGTCCAAGGGAAAGGCCATGGTTTTGCTGCCGACTGTTATCCATATGAGTTGTGGTGACATAAGATTGGAACGTGTCTTTATGAGATTGAATGTGTCTTTATTAGATGACTAGCTTTTATTTGATATGGTAGAACTGTATTCTTTTTGTAACTCTCGGACGAGTTTTAGTTCTGTTACTCTGTTACGGACCCCAAAACCCAATATGGATCCAGTCACTGTTACAGACCTGAAATGTAGACGTAGACTTTTTCACAGACCGGAAAGTGATAAGAGCAAATTACAGATTTGGTCCTTTACATTGAAAGATAAAATATTAATGAGATCAAGAACAAGAGGGCATACATGCGCAAAATAAGGCTTTATCAAAGAAAGAAACTAACTGATATGCATCACCATAGAATCTGTACTAAAAGTTTAGAGTTGATTGTTTCTTGATATTGTACTTATCCATGGATCGCTTGTGTACAATCTACTCGAGCAGTAATTAAAGAGATAGCGAACAAAAAATAACACCAACACAACCACGTAAGCTTGTACAAACAATCTTTTATACAAGAGATGCACCGTAAAATCCATTACAAACAAACTTTCTCACAGTAAAAATAGGGTCACAAAGGCTGACCCGAATTGTGGAATGGGATCAAGACATAATCGAACACCTCAAAACCTACATCATCATACCCGTCTCGGGCCCACTTACGCCCCCAAGAGTTTTTGATGTGGCAGCAGAGACTGTCACCATCGGGTTCAACATCTACTATTACAACCGCATGCCCCATTCCTAAGTCTTCAAGTCCTTTGGGATGGCGGTACGGCTGCTTTTCATGAGCACCACGACGGTTCAGTCGACCCACTTTTAGTGATCCTACACAGGGATAGGGACGTGGACCCGAAAAATGATCCATTAGCTCTTGTTTGATATCTTCCGTTTCGATATCAATATCATCGATTGTATAACGTTGCTCCTTCTTCACTTGAGGCTCATACGAAGATCGTGTAATACCTTCGTATGGGTACGTGTCCGTTGTCTCAACTCCTTGGATGGTGCATAAACGGATCAAATCATTTGTATTTTTGTACCGTTGTCAGCCAAACACTGGGCTGAAATAAACGAATTTGGGCCCAATGTTCCACACATTCTTAGAACAATGGTCATCATATCAGCTACAGCAAAGAATTTACAGTGAGGCTCCGTCTTCTGATTCTCCACTTTTGATGCCCATTGTTTCAATGGGGCATCCCTAAATCTCCTGCATGTCAACCCAAACGCAGGTAATTATACCGAATTCACTGTATACCTATGTTTATTAGCCTATATACACAACAAAAATGAAGCCATATATTCGTACTTAACTGTCAAGCTTCAGAATATGCTTATAACTTTAAAACAGTAACAACTCTCAGTATTTTCATATTATAGACATTCTTTATGTATCTCTATCCAAATGCAGGATAAAACTTATATGTATATCAACAGCAAAAAACTGAAAATAACACACTAAACCTTATACAGTGAAATATCGTATGCAAATTGATCATTAAACTTGAATTAAGTAAACGGAAACATAAAACAGCGAGATCGAGTGAAGAATTACCGATATAAGTAATCAAAAGTATACTAAAATGCTTAAATCACGAATTATTGTACCTGATAGACATGTTGCTACTCTGCTTTTCTAGTTTTCTTATTCTAGGGTTTACAATAGCGTCGGCAGCGTATATTGCTTTTTAGATAGATGACGATCTAAATTAGGACTCACAAATGAAAGAAATAAGACCGGGTCGGATCCTTAGATCCGCGTAAGTTTAGGATCCGCGTAAGTTTTAACAATTGAGGACAGGACTAGCATAGATACTCTTATTATTATTTTGGTATTATCCCAATTTATATTTTATTTTATTTTATATGTTTATTAAATTAAAATTAAAATAAAATATAATTTTTACTACTTTATTTTTTTTTTTTACCGAGAATGAATACTATCACTTTATTCGAGCTTTGCAGCCTATTAGCCTCCCCTGACGTGAGAATTTTATATTTGCTACCAAATCATGCGATCGATCATTGCCTAAATGAATTGATGTCTCGTCCCCATGATTCAAATTCAATTAAGCATGGTCACTGATGTACAGTTAGACCGGCGGAGGTTATTATTAACTTATATAATACTGAAACTGCAGATACTTAAACAAAATTCCACTTTATAGAATGGGAACACTCATGTCAAAAAGGTTATCAGTCCAAGTCCAACTACCATGCCAATAAGAGTATAATACGGCAATCAAAAGTGAATCATGTTCATCCCGTTACTACATCATAGAGACAAGTACGGCATGTTCCATCTACGCAAATCAGAAACTGCTTAGTTTTGTTTCAAATTTACATTCAAACAGCAAACTAAATCGATCCGGATGATATGTAATCTTTTTACGAACATGATATTGGTCCGCTTATATCTGCTTCACCATGGGAAATATCTGAAAATTGAAAATCACAAGCTACATCAAGATTCATGATAAACAAACTTCACATGTATGTACCAGGATTAGCAGCTAACCCGTTCCAGCCAAATGGGCGACGATAGTCATAACCACCACCCTTGGACGTCCTACGCACCATCCCACTAGTCTCATAATAGTCTTCAGGATCAGTCAAACCATCTACAGGTAGATTTTTAATATTAACATACACTATCAAGTATCAACCACGTAGACCATAGTCGAACCGTGTAGAGTGACGAAAATTGTTAATCTTAACCGTTTTGAATAATGGTTATAGATAACCCAAAGCAACCCAATCCCAAGTAGACGGGTCGGAAAGAAAACGACAACTTGAATTCAGGATAAGCGTTGGTTAAGTTCATTTAATCAAAAACCTAGTTGGACAAATGTGTCACATACCTATAGTTTTAATATATTGAAACCAAAAAAAAAATAAAAAAGAACCCACCAAACAAAAGGGTTCCAATTGATATTTTTGAATTTAAAAAGAAAAAAAAAATTGCTGAAGGAGTGCAGGTGACCACTTATAATCAATATTGAGAAAGAAGAAGGGTGAAGTATGACAGCACCTAATCCGTCAGACGTCATTTCTAAATAAAATAATGCAAACAGGACCTAATCCTGATGTGTAAACAGCAAGCATAATGACGAATGCATAGTCTTTGACACCTAACTGAAAATAGATCGCCAACAAAGTTTGTACAAAAAAGAAAATGTAGAAATAAATGGAAGACTAACCTTTGACAGTTTCATATGTGAATTCCGGGCTGAACTTGGCTCCTTCTGTCGAACCTGCATGCAAGATAAGGCATGAGGGCTCAGGATACCAAATAGGAGGAAATTTATGTAACTTCCTATAAAAATATATGATCTTTTTGTTACTATATCATAATAAAATTTAGATGGTTTGAAGCATTGGGCGACTTTCTGTACCTTTGACCTGTTAATATTTGTAGCAAGGTTTCAGAGACCAAAAAAAAACAAAAAAGATTTAGCCCGTTGGTTATAAAATCATCAACCCATATCAACTTTTTTTGCATAAATGGGTCAAAATTTTGTTGACTTATTTTTCAAGCATTATAAGAGGAAAAACTACAATTAATACGCAAGTTTTGTATATCATAAAGTGTTAGTTGCATGTTCATAGCAATACAATAGAAATTATAAAAATGGGTTATAGGTTCTTATAAGAAAGTGATAACCAAAACAACCCACAATATACTCCATATGATCACATACCAGATGGTTCATGATCCGTAAGAGCAAACATGTCCAGAGCTCTTGCACCATCATCAGATTCAAATTTGATTGCAGTCTCATAGACTCCAAGGTTCCCCTGTTCAACGGCCTCTATGGTCAAGTAGAAGAGATACGACGTTTTGAATTTAATGTATTTGCACTCAAGGAATCGAGCATCACTGAGGTTCTTGTTGTTGTCCTTGTTAACATACTAACAACATAAAATTTGTTTACAATTAAAACGGTTAACGGCAGAAACAGTTTCAGAATTTGAAAGCAAGTATAATGTAACCATACCATCTGATAGGAATCGTTGAAGGCCATAACGGCAAAATCACCAATTAAACTTTTGACAGGATCCTCCTCCTTAACCGGTTTTAAATCTCTCTGAAGATTCTTATAGCTTAATCTCCTTTGTGGAATCTGCCACATGCATAAAATAGTGATCAAATATGTTTGTGCCACAAACATGTATATGTGTGTGCAAAACTGTGGATGTAGGTGTATATAGATGAAGAGGAAAATTAAGAGAGATGAATATGTTATACATACATATCCAGCAGCTTTATCGACCTCTTTGAATTTCAGCCAGGCTTCCAGTTCAGATGTATCCAACGGATGACATTTGATGTACGGGTTGGCTGAAAGAGAAAACTTACCAAGTTACCATCCATGTGTTGACTCATACGTGAAAAACTATACTAAATAAATACAAACAGACACACATACACCAACGCACTAAAGAGGCATAACCACTTTATCGTTTATTAGAAACTTGCATCTACAACAAACATTTGAATGACTTGGTCTTAAACCCAACACCACAAGTTTTTGTTTAAATTAAAAACAATTAACATTTGTTTATCAAAGTCACAATAATATAATGCAGAATCAAAAAGTTGTTCTAGCAACATTGAAATGTTCAGTTTTGAGATAAAATAATCCTTATGTACCGGTGTAAAAATAAAATATTGAGATTTGTGGAATAATTGTCAAGCATAATATCTTTGTATGATTACACCCAATGTCTTTTTCGCTTCGATAAGAAAACGGCCAAAAGAATGAAAAAAGCATATATACGTACGAGGTCCCTTCTCAGTCTTTATCTTTTTCGGTTTCTTTATCTTCTCAAACTTTTTGATCACACAGGTGCGTGCTGTGGCTGGGTTGCTGCAAGAAAAGGGAAATGCGTATGAGTACAAAATCAAAATTTGTTTGTTCCCTTGAAAGCTACACAAAAGGATACACAAAAATAGAAGGTAAATAAGTGAAGCTCTTATTAGTTTTTGTCATATAAAGTTAAAATTAAATTATGAATATATAGGCATGGGAACATACTATTTCCAGTCAGACGGCAGAAGGTCAATGCTTTTGAAGGATTCAGAAACAACTTCCATATTGTGCACAGCAAGACGCAGTTTCGCTGTCAAAACCTCATCATTCTTGTTCTTCACCAGCTGTTTCTCGAGAGCAAGTGCATCCTGAATTAAGTTATATAATTTCCTTGGAACTTCAAGCCCTGTAGAACCAATAATAACAAAGGCAAGTTAGTCAACAAAGATGCCAGCTTGTTGTTTTATACATACAACCATCAAGAAAGAAATGGGTAATAGAAACGCACACCATGTTCACTTTGGGATGGTTTAAGACGTTTCTTAGCAAACTTGTTGTGGCCAACCTATATATGTGAGCAGATAAATTTTTTTAGAAAACACAAAAACAAAAATGAACTCAACAAATAACACATATAAAACTACCACATATTTTGATTGATAGCTGGGTTAATTTTGCAAGTTGTAATCGTGTTTTAGAAAATAATAATAAGAGTGGCTAATTTTGGGATATAGTAAAACTGATGATTACAATTCAAATGAAAACAAGTGCGTCCCTAAGATAAGCACAAATAATCATTTGTAGTCAAAATTAGATGCTTAATGAGTACAATAAAAATAGTAAAAGAAAGATATATTCTCACATCCTCCTCCTCCGCCATAGTCGATGATGATGAACCAAAATCAGAATCAGAATCAGAATCAGACTCAGAATCAGACTCAGAATCCCAGTGACTGTTAACAAAAACAAAAATGAAAAACAAATCACAATCAATCAAATTCAAATCAGCAACATTAAACATAGACATAGAAATTACAGGATAGCCATGCCGCTGCTTTTCTTGTTCTAGGGTTTACTATATATAATCACAGTACGTTCCAATCGAATAATCTGCGTATCTTCGTGTTCGTTAAATCCAATGAATTGACCAAAAATAATTAAAAAATCGAGAGATTAATTGAGTTTGTTATGTTTTTGTTGGATTGGTTTTACGGCATCTTAGGTTCGGTTTATGGCAAAAAGAGGGCAAACATCTTGTTTTTTGGGGTTCGTAATGCCGGTAATACTACTTTGCGAAAGCGAAAATACACGAGTAAATTAAAGAAATCGCCCCTATGGTCTTTCAAAATTTCAGAAACAATCCCGCCCAAAACTTTATCACAAGAAAAATCCATGTTGTTGTCCCTTTCTCGTTATAATATTTGACAAATAGACAGTAAACTTTAACGATCAAAAAATGACTAAAATACCCTTAACCTGACCCCTGACCTACTTAGTACTGACCGCCATTAGTTTCTTGTATCATCTATATATATATATATATATATATATATATATATATATATATATATATATATAATGTTTACACTCAATTTTCATTACGAAGATACCGATATGATGATTGGTTTAGGTAGGGCGGCATATATATATATATATATACATATATATATATATATATATATATATACACTAGGTCTTGAGCCCGTGCGATGCACGGTCATTTACAAAATACAATTATATTAATTTGTAAGTTTAACGTTGTTAATTTAAAAAATACAATTATCATTGTGATAATGATTAGTAACATAAATTAAACTATAATTGATGAACTTGTATTTATTTTTCATCAGTTGATAGATTAAGTATAATGAAAGTATTTGAAATCATGACACTGAAGTCTTCTTTCAGGGCCATGAGTTAACCATGCATGTACTCTATAGATTATTTGCGGGTTTGAGGTAATGATTTCTTTTCATCAACAACGGCAACTTCAATATTTGAAATGTTTCTTCTAAAAGTGGGTTTTAAATTCTTTTCATATCTTTATGGTGATCATCCTCTAGCATGCAAAGTATAAAGTACATTCATTCTTGATGCAGACAGAAACACTTAGAGACTCTTTTCCACCCAACGATAAATCTCTGACTCTATTGCTAAGTGAAGTTCCTTATTTGCCGAAATCACTTCTTAAAATGTTAGAGTGCTTATGTGTTCCTGGAAACAGTGATAAAAATGAGGAGTTGCACAGTGGAGAGAGAGTGCATCAAGGTCTCAGCATTGTTTGGAGCTTAATACTAGAGATGCCTGCTTAAAAATTGCCTTACATGTACAGTTGTAATACTTGAAACTATTATACTAGCTGTATTTTATATATACATATATGAAACCTTCTCTGCATGAATACACCCACATTATTGTTGGCACCAATTTGAGGTAAGTGGTGAAGGGACCATTTTGTTGAGTTTAAGAGTTTAGTATTGAGCAGCATACATGGGAATGGTATGCAGTCGCTTTACACATCAGTTTTGGATACTAGTTCGCACCAGTGGGGCTTCACCTCAGCTTCTTGAGATTATTGCAGATCCACCTGCTGGAAGCGAAAACAAACCATCTTTCTTATTTTAACATAACGTACATTTAACGTAATAAGAGGTTTTTGCTAAAATTGAGTGTCATGATTAATCATTAGAAGCATGAGCAGAATGATTTAGTATGTTTCTTGGTTGGTTTATCAATATAATTAATAAGTCTGGGTCTCATATGATAATTGTTATTAGATCCAAATGACAAATGTAATCTTACCATTACACAAGTGTGGAACGCAATGAATGAGTGTAAATCAATTTCAAATTACAACTATTCATATGAAAAAAACCCAAAGCACTCTAAATGTTTAATTAAGTAGAAATATTCATAGAAAATTACATAGACAAAATTTTGAAAGAAATTAAGTACAATCCTTCAATTATACAAATCAAAACAGTTGATAATTTCACTTAAGTACAAATTAGACAATGAGAATGAACAAAAAAATTACAGTGAATCGAATAACGGCTATTAATACTGTTACGGACATACAGAATTAACTCATTAAGTAATATGCTGAACTCAACGAACTAAATCGTCAGTTGCATAGGTAATATGCTGAACTCAACGAACTAAATCGTCAGTTGCATAGGTACCTGATGCCTTGGACATAGGCTTTACATTAATTATGGTGGACCTGGGTTACTACGTATATCCAAACATAGGCTTTACATTAATTATGGTGGACCTGGGTTACTACCTATATCCAAACGTATCGAAAGTCTCCAAACGTTAGAGAAGGCAACATAGGGCTAAGGTAGTGGATTTTGGGCCATTTTTAGTTTTGTGCAATTTTAAGTCTAAGATTTGTTTGAACTAGGTTCGTTAGCGAGAATTCAGGGGAGAGAAATGGAAATAAATTGATTTCCCATGTTTGGTACTCCGAGAAATAAAATTGGCAGAGAGTTGAGATTTCCCAGAAATAACATCAGGTGTATTCCAATTTCCATCGTTGGGTGAAGAAATCCGATTTCTTCGTATACAATTCTCCGTGTCCCCAAACTGAGAAATTCATTCACGTGAATGGCACATTTCCACCCAAAATTTTTGAAATCACCCAAGCCCTAGCGGAGCATAACTTGGGGCGATTTCGGCAATTCGTGTTCCTCCTGTTTCTTCTAGCCGCATTCTGATACTCCATCTTTTTCTTGGCAGCTGCTGTTCATCGATCGTAAGACTAACGCATTCCACCCACTTCCTACATTCCCATTTTTAATAATGTTTTCACACACACTTATCTGTTAAATATCAAATAGGAGTATGACTCAACTTTTATTTTATATATACACATGATTAAATGGACGTGTTGTTTAACCCGATTATACCATGAATAGATTTCATGCGTTTAGTAGCTTTTGTTGTTGATACCCTGCAAATGAATACACCATTACCCAAAGAAAAGAAGGGTACAATTTGTACCTTATAACCCACATGTGTATATCCGCTAAAAATAATCAATAATGTAAATTACATCAAGATTATATGGAGATTCAAAAGTCCAAAAGTCACTCGAAATGGAGATTCAAGACAACTCAGTATTCACTAATCAATGGAATTGCATTAACCCTACATAATAGTAATGTATAACTCAAGCCTTGCTGCATATGTTAAGTACTTAAATATGAATCCACATGAAAAGTCAGATTGATGTGTCAGGATCGACTTGATCAAGATCAAGATTAAATGTAACTATGCTTGAACTTCTTAACAAGAAATTTGCGGAATAATACTTGTTAAGTTTGGAAGTTGTATGTATGTTTTGTATAGATGTTTGTATTGCAATGGACAAAGAACACACAAATTGTATAACAAAAGCTCCAATATTATTAAGATTAATAATACGAATACACTTGATTGTATTAGGGTTACAATAACCTTGAAGCTAACTAATGTCAATATCTGATATTTTGTCTAAGCTTACTCATGTCTATTATATACACACTTTTACACAAGTTACAATGTTAAGTATGCCACAAAAGTAAACTAGACACTCTGTTACACGTTATAGCAATTAATGCACATAAGTCAACTCTTCAAGCATGCTCTGTGTCCATAAAGTAAAATATGCTTTACTGCTTTACTTTTGAGTAGTCTGACAGCTCCACTAAGCAGTAGAAACAAGTAGCAGTAGAAACTTTGTAAATCGAACCAACAGTGGAAACTGGTCCAACAGTACTAACTCCAATCTTTGTAAAATGTACTGGTTGTACTAATCCTGAAATTCCTACTGGCAGTACTAACTCTGATATCTGGCAGTACTAATCTTCATCTTGCTCTGGCAGTAGAAACTCTGAAGTGAACTGGCAGTACTAACTTGTAGACTTTAGCAGTATTAACTTCTTTATATTCCAACAATCTCCCCCTAAACTTAATCTCTCAATCATATAGATTAAGTTTCTCTTCTTAATTTGCTTCGGAGATATGCTTGGATTTGTCTGATCAGTTCTGAAGCAACTCTGAGATTTGCACAGCTCACCTTCAGTTGCAGCATATGTTTGAGCACAGATAAATTCCAGGGATATTCCTTATCCATTAGGAAATATCCTACTTCTGCATCTTTCTGGTGGATAACATGTACTCTGCACAAGTCATAGCAATACCATTTGTTTACAGGAACAAACCCCTTTCTGAATATGTTCATCTCCATACTGGGTTTATACATTTGAAGAAGACAATCATACAAAAGCTTATTATCATAAAAATATTCCTGCTTGGCATATTTTCTTTGTGCAATTTCCCAGAACTGATCCAAGTCTCTTCTGGTACAGCTTCTGAATATGGTCAGTAATGCAGCATACTTTTCTTCTATACCTCCAGCTTTCACAACTTTATAATGTTTCTTCTTATCATTCCCCATTGTGAAAAACCAATCTAGAATTAGATAGTCTGTAGCCAATGGGGTTGGAGTGAGAGCTGTCTCAACCACTATCATTTCTCTAATCAAATTATCATCATCTTGAGCTGTAGATGGCACATCAGTATGCACATCTTTTTCATCATTATGCTTCTTCTGCACTTTCTCAAAGTACCATTCACTTTGTATGCTCTGTGCAACATCTTTCTTTCTCTTGAAGGTTTTGATACCCTGCTGAACAGGCATATCATACATACCCTTCATTTTCCTTTCCCTTTCCATCCTTATATCTTCTGTTCCCTTCTTCATTCTTTCTTGCTCCCTTTCATACATCCTCTTTAGATCTTCAAATTGGAGGGTTGCTAGGATTTTTACATGAAATTCAGCTCCCTTGAGGAATGTAATGAACTCCTTCTTCAACTGAGCCTTAGTCTTTGGCTTTGCTTTCTGTTTCTTATATTTAGCCTCTGACTCTCTCCTTTTCTTTTCATTTACTAGCCTCTGTAGCTCAGCTTCTCTCTCTTCCTCTGTATACATCATCCTTTCCTCCTCCTGTAACTTTCTGGCCAATTCCTCATCAGCCTCTATTTGATGTTTTCTTTTCAGAGGCCTGACTTCTTCAATCATTATCCCCTTACCCTTATCTTTGGCTCCAATTTGCTGTGCTTTTCTTGTAGGTGCCTGTTCAGATGGTTCTTGAATGCTCACACCTTTTTGCTTCTGTTTTTCCTTTTCTTTTGGGCTCTCAGACACCCTTATCAATACCTCAGCAGCAACAACTTCTTCATTGACTCCAACAGTACTAACTGGCTCATCTAGCCCAGCAGTATTAATATTTTCTTCATCAGCAGTACTAACTCCAGTACTAGCAGTAGTAACTGGAGTAGTATTCATCTTTTCCAACAGCTGCTTCACCACCCCATTCAACCTTACAATCTCATCTCCTTGAGATGCTAGCATTTCCTTCTGCCTAGCCACCTCTTCTGACAAATTGGTACATATTACCATCAATTCCTTAAGTAATGAGCTATCCTCACCACTGCCAGAAGTGTTACCCTCTTTTAGTGGATCATTGGAAGATTTAGCTAATGTCTCAGACCTAGTCTGAGCATCACTAGCCCCCATTGTGGTTTCTTGGCACCTAGGACCACTGGATACATTGATATCCACTGGATCTTCTGCAATAGAAGAGTCCAATGGAATCTCTATATCCTGTGTTGCCATGGATTGGGTCCTAATTCCATTACCACTGTCCTGTTCTCCCAATGGGGCAGAATCAGTAGTGGCAGCCCTTTCCATATGGTCACCTTCCTCTTCATTGACCACCTCATTTAAATCAATTGGCTGATGCATCTGAGGAAGAGGAGCCTCAGATGCATGTTTCTTAGCCCTTGTGGCTTTCTTGGAGGTTGGCTTAGGGTCCCTTGTTTTCTTGGATTTAACAGCAGATGTGGGTTGAGAAGTAGTAGGTATGGCTACTTCTTCATCTGCTGTGGAGGGTGCACTAAGCATATGTGCAGTCAAATTTGTGACCCTCCCAGAAAATGTAGTACCTTTAACTAACCCTGTTCTCCTCATGTTTGAAAAAAGTTTTTGTGTATGTGAGAGGAGAACAATTTTACCACTCACTCTTGGTAGGTTAGTTAATTCATTTTCAAAAATGTGTTGTAGAAACCTTGGATACATCAAAAATTTTGAGTCGGGATGTTCCAGGTTGTATATCATTCCAGTAAAGATCATTTTTGAAAAAATGAACTTCATGTTATTAGCTAAACAGATCAAAGCCGAAGCTATGTTACTGCTAAACTGATCCCATGCCGTTCTCTTCTGAGATATACATTGTTGCAGGGTATGAATCAAAAATTTCCACTGGGGAGAGAACATGGATTTCTAAAACGTAAGTTTATTCAACTCCCCCTCATACCCTAGCGACAATAAGTTTTCATAAATTTGAGGTACAGATAAGCATTCAATACCTTCTTCATCATGAAGTTGAAGATGGGCACGAATAGATGCCTCTGTAACTCTGATGGTCTGCCCTGCAACTTGACTAACAATGGTAGCCACCCCACCGACTTCTGTCTTTTCGGCAGAAGTCCAAAAATCATTTATATTTGAAATAAAAATGATGGGGTTGACAGAAAGTGCTACCTTTAAGTTGCTATTTTTAAGAAAATTTACAATTTCATAAAAATCTTCTGCTCCTTTGGGTTTTAGCAGATAAGCACGCAGATTGTGCTTATCAGCAGTTGGTAAAACAGTGTTAGAAGATGGAGAAGAAGTCATTTTAGAAGTAAAAGTTGAAAAATTTTCTTGTGAAAATGATGAATTTTGATCGCTTTTGGTTGTATGAGATTAACAGTAGGTGAAAAGCGAACAGTGAAAAAGGTTTGCTATTTATACTAGTTGCAAAGGGGCAGCATTAAGTGCCCTAATTTTTAAATAGAGTAAATTGTGCCAGCAGTATTAAATTTGGAATTTTGTACGAGCAGTATTAAAACATACCCAGTACTAAAATTATGCTAGCAGCAGAAACCGTTTATCACAACCAGCAGTACTAATATAACTAACAGTACTAACTAGGGAAAGCAGTACTATTATATATTAGTTACAAACAACAGTATTAATAATGACTAACAGTAGTAATGGAAACTACATTAGCAGTATTAATAATGCTAAGCATTAACAGCAGTACTAAATGAGGACAACAGTATTAAAAATACTCACAATATTTATACTGGCAGTACTAAGAGTAACAAGCAGTATTAATGTTGGCAGTATTGGGAATACTTTCATCCTTAAGTAGTAGAGCAGTATTAATGACAGTACTAATTTATCAGCAGTATTAAAATTTCTTATCAATATATACACTAGCAGTACTAAAGGTAGCAAGCAGTATGAATATTGACAGTACTAAGAATACATACAGAGTAAATTAGTGGATCAGTATTAACCCATTAAAAAGCACAAAGTTTTGCAAAGAACAGTATTAATCAAAGATTTATGAAGAATTTATCATTCCAATACTTGTAACCAGGAATGTAAATCTACCCACATCAA
Organism: Gnaphalium uliginosum; assembly: GCA_963930675.1. Taxonomy (NCBI): domain Eukaryota; kingdom Viridiplantae; phylum Streptophyta; class Magnoliopsida; order Asterales; family Asteraceae; genus Gnaphalium; species Gnaphalium uliginosum. Next base: position 50,531,897 of record OZ005681.1, on the reverse strand, counting down.
ATGCTTTTGTAAACAGATCTGCAAACTGATTATCAGTATGAACTTTAAAAATCTGAATTAATCTTTTCTTATTACAATCTCTTATAAAATAGTATCTGATTTCAATGTGCTTATGTTGGGATAAACTGATTTGGGTTTGGATTACCACTGTTAAGTCTGAAGAGATCAAAAGATTACCACTGATAGTGAAGAATTACCACTGAAGACTAACATGGTTACCACTGATTGTTGAAGATTAACACTGGTCGAAGATTTCAACTGTTAGTTGATTTTGTAAGTAGTTTCTACTGTTTATGTAATTAAGACTGTTAGTGTATATAAGTGGTTAACACTGTTAGATGTTTATACGGACATTCACAAATGAAGCAGTTACCACTGATGGAAGTTTGTTTCCACTGAATGTTTGAATGTGGTAGTTAACACTGTTTATGACTTTGTGATAAGAATGAGTTTGTTATGGAAGTTATCTAATTCCATAATAATAGGAGATTGTACAGGACTCTATGTGTTATAAATAGAGATCCTTAGAACCTAGATCGATATACGAAAATTAGTGAATAGAATAGCGCAGCTTCAAGGTGTAAACCCTAATACAAAAGTGTATTCGTCTTATTCATATTAATAAGATTGAGGCTTTGATTTAATATTTGTGTTTCGTTATTTATTATTCTAAATATTTATCTTTGATCTTTCTAACATTATTGAGTGTTATTCCGCAACTTCTCAATAATAATTCAAAGCTTGTTTAAGTTATATTTGAATTGAAGGAAATCGGGACTGTCAAGTGGTATCAGAGCTTGGAAAGCTTTGAATACAGAAAGATCTGGAATTTTAGATTAACTTGATTTTTAAGGTGTAGTATGTGATTAAGTATTGAATTTAATGGCAACAGAAAACAATGAACGAATCCAGGTCACTAAAATCCCTATGCTCAGGCCTGATGAGTTTGATCTGTGGAAAATCAGAATCAAACAATATATGCTTCTCACAGATTATCAGATGTGGGAAGTTGTGGTAAATGGTCCTCCAGTTACAGTAGATGGTGATGGTGTCAAGCAACAGAGACCACCACCAACTACTGATGCAGAAAGAAAAGTCAGATCTATAGAATTTAAAGCCCTCAGCACATTGTTGCTGTCAATGCCTAATGAGTACCAAAGAAGATTTGAAGCATGTGATGATGCTAAAATACTCATGGAGGCTATTGAGAAGAGATTTGGTGGTAATGACAGCACCAAGAAGAACAAAAGATCTCTATTAAAGCAACAATATGAGAACTTTAATTCTGCAAAAACTGAAACTCTAACTCAAACCATTGATAGGTTTTCAAAACTTGTTGGAGACCTGGAAAATCACAAGGTAAAAATTGATAAAGATGATCTGAACAGGAAGTTTCTGAGATCATTAAGTGAAGAATGGACAATCTACACTGTAGGTTTAAGACAGAGTGCAGATTTGGAGATGAAGGAGCTTGAAGATATTTATAATGATCTGAGAAACTTTGAGCCAGAAGTTGAAAGCAAAAAGCAGGCTGTAGGAAACAATCATAATGCTGCTTTTATGTCAGTAAGTGGATCTCAAGTTGATTCAAATCAACAAGGATCTGCTTATATTGCTGCAGGAGTTGGAACATCTCAAAACAACTCAAATGATCAAATATTAGAATCCTTCTTTGCTAGTAATGTGAACTCTTCACTTACTAATGAAGATTTGGAGGAGATAAATTCTGATGATCTGGAGGAGATGGATATCAAGTGGCAAATTGCTTTGATTACTCAAAGAGCCAAAAGGTTTATGCAAAGGACAGGAAGAAATAACTTTTCAAACCAAAGGAATGATGCTGCTTGGTTTGACAAAAGCAAGGTAAAGTGCTTCAATTGTCATAAAATGGGGCACTTTGCAAGAGAATGTAGAAGTCAGAGGCAAGAGCAGACTGGGCAGAGAGCAGGAAGCAATGGAATTCAGAGAAGGAACATACCAGTGCAGGAGAGTACATCAAATGCTTTAATTTCTCAAGATGGGCTTGAATTTGATTGGAGTGATCAAGCAGAACATGAAGTGAAGAATCAAGCCTTAATGGCCATTGCTGAAGAAAACAAGCCATCAGAGGTTCCTTATGAGGTACAAATCAAATTATGTTCTCCTGTATGCAAACAAACTGTTAAACATTATAGAGATTATAATATGAAATTTTGTGAAGAACTTAAGCAATGTGAGATTAAAAGTAGACATACTACAGGTGCAATAGAAAACTTGGAAAATCAAATAAAGGCATATGAAAAGAATGTAACCCAATATGAATATGATCTTAAGTATGCCAGATGGGAGAGAGATGTGTTAAAAGATAAGTTAGAAGCAATAAATCAGAAATTAGTAGAGGTCACATGTGAAAGAGATAATATAAAATTAACAGTAAGTGATCTTGAACATGCTTCTAAAAGTGTAAATCAAATTATCAAATCTCAAATTCATGACAAGATAAAAACTGGGTTAGGATATAATTCTGTTTCCCCACCTTATAATAACAACTATTTTCCTCCTAAAACTGATTTAAATTTAAATAAATTAAAGGCAGGAATAACAGTTGATGTTACAAAGGTTGATCCAGTTATTAACTTGGATAATAAAATTGACTTTGATAAGGTTGAAATTAGAGAATGGAGTGACGAAGATGAACTGGATTATTCATCTGAAAATAATAACAATTCTAATTCTGAAACAACTGATAGCTTAAATTCTGAAAAATCATGTGAGAATATCAAGAAATCAGATACTGGTCTAGTTTTAGAACTCAACAGTGATAAACTAGAAGAGGGTAAGAAAATGTTTCAGGAAAAGAAAAAGAATAATTTGGAAAACATGAAAGCCACTGCTAATAAATCTAGAGCTGGTCTAGGATACATTAGTAATTCAGTTAAAACAGTTAATAAATCTAATAATGTAAAATCTATAAATATGGACTGCGCTGACTGTAAATGTAAAACCAAAATTTCTCAATTACCACTTTCTCACAAATTAAAACCCAGAGGAAATCAAAGAAATTGGAACCAAATGGTTTCACAAAAGTTGGGAAAGAATTTTACAGTGGTAAAGGAGAAATCTTGCTTTACATGTGGCAGAAACAATCATCTTCAACATGATTGTTATTATAATCCTAAGAATCTTCAAAGGATTAGAAAACAACAATGGACAGGAACTGATATGATCAATAAGCAAAATTTTAAATCAAAAATTGATCGCATTACTACTGCCAAGAAGAAAATTGTCAAGGCTAATAAGTTGACTGCTACAGCTATTTCTACTGCATCAGTATTAACTAGAAAATTAGCCAATAGTAACAAGGCAAAAATAGTGGTAAAAACTAAAACTGTCAGTGTTAACAATATTAACACTGTTAGTAAGATTGATAAAACAGTTAACACTGTTAGATTAATTTCCACTGATAAGCCTAAAATAAGTTGGATTTGGACACCAATTAAAACTGATAAATCAAAAGGTCCAAATACCAACTGTGCATCACAATCAATAATCTTCAAGAAAGTTGACTTTGTGAATGCACATGGGAAACCCAAAGCCAAATTGGTTTGGGTTCCCAAGAGAAACTAATTATAGTTTCAATTTGATGTGCAGGGCAAGCCAGCAAACTTATGGCACATGGATAGTGGCTGCTTTAGGCACATGACAGGGGATAGGAAAATGCTGCAGGACTTCAAATCATTTAATGGAGGATATGTAGCTTTTGGAAGCAATCACAGGCAAAGGAACAGTGCACAGCAATAAGATAAGTTTTGAGGATGTGTATTTTGTTGAACAACTGAGGTACAATTTGCTAAGTGTGAGTCAAATTATAGATAAAAAGAACCCAGTTCATTTTACTGACACTGAATGCCTTATACTTTCCAAGGAATTTAAAATACCTGAAAATATGATTTTAATGAGAATTCCTAGAAAGCATAATGTATATAAGTGTGACTTGGCAAATATGGAACCTCAACCTGAACTAAACTGTCTTATAAGCAAAGCAACTATAAATGAATCTGAACTATGGCATAGAAGGATGTGTCACATGAATTATAAGACCATTAATAAGCTTGTCAAAAGCAAACTTGTTAGAGGTTTACCTGAAAAGGTATATTCATGTGATGATCATTGTGTTGCCTGCCAAAAAGGCAAGCAACACAAGTCTTCTTTTAAGTCCAAAATTGTGAACACAAACTTTTCACCATTACACTTACTACATATGGACTTATTTGGACCAACACACATAAGCAGTATAGGGAAGAAATTATACTGTTTGGTAGTAATTGATGATTTTACTAGATTTAGCTGGGTATTCTTCCTTAGGACAAAAGATGAAACAGGTGAAACACTTAGATCATTTATAACTAAGATTGAAAACCAAATGAATCTCAAAGTAAAAATCATTAGGAGTGATAATGGTACAGAATTTAAAAATTATGAGATGAATAAATTCTGTGAAAACAAAGGTATTAAGAGAGAATTTAGTGCACCTAGGACTCCACAACAAAATGGGGTAGCTGAGAGGAGAAATAGGACACTAATTGAGGCTGCAAGAACTATGTTAGCTGAGTCTAAATTACCTATGTCTTTTTGGGCAGAAGCAGTTAGCACTGCTTGTTATGTCCAAAACAGGGTATTAGTTGTCAAGCCTCACAACAAGACACCATATGAACTGTTTTTTAAGAGAAAACCATTGGTTAGTTTCTTAAAACCATTTGGGTGTCCTTGTACCATCTTAAATACCAAAAGTCATTTAGGAAAGTTTGAAAGTAAGGCTGATGAAGGTCTCTTTGTTGGTTACTCTATTCAAAGTAAGGCTTATAGAGTCTTCAACCAAAAGACCAGAATCATAGAGGAGTCAATGGATGTCACATTTAATGAATATACTGAAAATACTGTAGGAAAAGGACCAAAAACTTTGTTTGATATTGATGCACTAACCCATGCTTTCAGATATACAAATGTGCAATCAAGTGCAGGTATACATGCAGGTACAAGTACTTCATCAACAGATATACCAACTGCACAGCAAAACAAACCACAGGAATATATTGTATTTCCTGTTTGGTCACATGATCCACCAGCTGTATTTGACTCCACTTCACAGCAGTCCACACAGAGTTCAGAAACATCACCAGACTTGCCTGATGATCCTAATATGCCAGCTTTAGAAGAAGATGGAGAAGAAAGTGAGAGTGAAAATGTGGATAAGACAGCTGCAGATTCAACTGATCTATCAGCTGTAGAACAGAGAATCATGGATAACATTTTCACTCCCTCAAGGCAGATTAGGGAAAGTATCACATCAGATACACAACAACAAGATCTGGATGTGAATATAACAAACTTGGAATATGAGATGTCAGTATCACCAACATCACACTATCATGTTCATAGAGACCACCCTCTAGAAAATGTGATTGGTGATATTGGCACACCTGTACAAACAAGGCAGCAACTCAGAATATCAGAAGAAGGACTCCACACTTCTTTATATGCCTGTTTTATATCTCAGATGGAGCCAAAGAAGGTAACAGAGGCTCTAAAGGATCCAAGCTGGATTGAAGCTATGCAAGAGGAGCTGCTTCAATTCAAAGTACAGGAAGTATGGACCTTGATGGATCTACCCAAAGGCAAAAGAGCAATTGGCACAAAATGGGTGTTCAGGAACAAGAAAGATGAAAGGGGAATAGTGATCAGGAACAAGGCTAGATTAGTAGCCCAGGGGTATTCATAGGAAGAAGGGATTGACTATGATGAGGTGTTTGCTCCTGTGGCTAGGATTGAAGCTATCAGACTGTTCCTGGCATATGCCTCTTTCAAAGGATTCAAGGTCTATCAAATGGATGTGAAGAGTGCCTTTCTGTATGGCACTATTCAAGAGGAAGTTTACGTATGCCAGCCTCCAGGCTTTGAGGATTCAAAGTATCCTGATAAAGTGCTCAGACTGGATAAAGCTCTTTATGGCTTACATCAAGCACCAAGAGCCTGGTATGACACTTTATGAGAATATCTACTGAAGAATGGCTTCACAAGGGGTGCAATAGACAAGACCTTGTTCACCAAAAGAATTAAGAATGATATCCTACTAGTACAAATCTATGTAGATGATATCATTTTTGGCTCTACAAGGGACAGTCTGTGCAAGCATTTTGAAGTTTTGATGCATGACAAGTTCAAGATGAGCTCAATGGGAGAATTAACCTTCTTTCTGGGATTACAAGTGAAACAGCAGAAGGATGGGATTTTCATTCATTAAAGTAAGTACGTGAATGACATTCTGGAGAGGTTTAGCTACAAGAATGCCAAGGTGGCAAGCACACCAGTGGAGACACACAAAGCATTACATGCAGATCTTGAGGGGGAAGATGTTGATGTTCATCTTTATAGATCAATGATTGGCTCCCTCATGTATCTGACATCATCAAGACCAGACATCATGTTTGCTGTGTGTGTGTGTGCAAGATTCCAATCCAATCCAAAGATGTCACATCTGCATGCAGTGAAAAGAATCTTTAGGTATTTAAAAGGCCAGCCAAGACTAGGCCTTTGGTACCCAAAGAACAGTTCTTTTGATCTGCTTGCTTACACAGATAGTGACTATGGAGGTGCAAATTTGGATAGGAAATCTTCTTCAGGGGGTTGTCAATTTTTAGGAGAAAGGTTAGTCTCCTGGCAATGCAAGAAGCAATCCACTGTGTCTACATCAACAGCAGAGGCTGAGTATGTTGCTGCTGCTAGCTGCTGTGCTCAAGTGCTATGGATTCAGAATCAGATGTTAGACTATGGTTTGACTTTTCTTAAAACTCCTATATTTATTGACAATAACTCTGCTATCAGTATCATAAACAATCCTGTTAAACATTCAAAAACTAAGCACATATAAATACGATATCATTTTATTAGAGATTGTAATGAGAAAAGGCTTATACAAATTTTTAAAGTTCATACTGATAATCAATATGCAGATCTGTTTACCAAAGCTTTTGATGTGGGCAGATTTACATTTTTGGTTACCAGCATTGGATTGATGAATCTGTCTTAACTTTTCTCACTATTTTTGACCTAATAATTTTTTTTTTTTTTTTTTTTTTTTTTTTTGCTTAAACTTGGGATTGATGCTGATATCCTAATTATCACTGTTCGTGTTAACACTACTGGCGTATTTTAACACTGCTAAGTAGTTTTAGTACTGTTAGTTACTTTTAACACTGCCAGTGTTAATACTGAAACAAGTTACCACTGCCTTTGGTAATTAGTACTGTTTGTATGCTTGTATTATTTTTTTGTTTGCTTGTTTTTAGTTAACACTGCACAGGTTTAATTTCCACGGTTTGGAGACTTAGTACTGCTTAAAGAGTGTTACCACTGCTTGCGTTGGCGTTACTACTGTCGGTAAAAAAAAAATAAAAAAAAAATACTGCTTTCTTTACTTTATAGCGCGACTATTAGTACTGCTTGTATTAAGTTGTGACTGCCTTGGTCGGTTAGTACTGCTTATACAAGTTAGCACTGCTAGCGCTATTAAGTATAAGATAGGCAAGCGCAAGAAAACCAAGTGTTTGGACAGTTATCATTGTTGGTGAAATATCTCCGTTTCCACTGTTAGTAATACTTCACCCGTTAACACTGTTAGTGTTAAAATTGGGGATTTTTCCACTGACCTAAATTGAACAGTATATAAACCCAAACAATTGTCGTTCTTGAATACGCTCTCAATTCCTACCTACACTATTGCGATTAAGCATTCAATCACCATCTAAACCTCAAATTCCAATTGATTGTACATCAATGGCTTCCACTTCTGACAGTCCCGATTTCCTTCTATTCAAATATAACTTAAACAAGCTTTGAATTATTAGTGAGAAGTTGCGGAATAACACTCAATAATATTAGAAAGATCAAAGATAAATATTTAGAACAATAAATAACGAAACAAAAATATTAAATCAAAGCCTCAATCTTATTAATATGAATAAGACGAATACACTTTTGTATTAGGGTTTACACCTTGAAGCTGCGCTATTCTATTCACTAATTCGTATTCGTTTTTATCTAGGTTCTAAGGATCTCTATTTATAACACATAGAGTCCTGTACAATCTCCTATTATTATGGAATTAGATAACTTCCATAACAAACTCATTCTTATCACAAAGTCATAAACAGTGTTAACTACCACATTCAAACATTCAGTGGAAACAAACTTCCATCAGTGGTAACTGCTTCATTTGTGAAAGTCCAAGTATAAACAACTAACAGTGTTAACCACTTATATACACTAACAGTCTTAATTACATAAACAGTGGAAACTACTTACAAAATCAACTAACAGTTGTAATCTTCGTAGCAGTGTTAACCTTCAGTTCTTCAAACAGTTGTAATCTTCGACCAGTGGTAATTCTTCACTATCAGTGGTAATCTTTTGATCTCTTCAGACTTAACAGTGGTAATCCAAACCCAAATCAGTTTATCCCAACAATCTCCCCCTAAATTTAATCTTTCATCTACAGCATTAAGTTTCCTCAAATTCTCCATTTTAGCTTCTTTGAAGATGCTTTCAAAACCCATTCTTGGATTTCTTCCCCAACTGTTCTTTTCTGTGAATCTGGTTCAAAATCATGTATACTAATCTCTGAGCAACCTCATTACATACAGAAGAATGTAATTTGGCTAACTTCAGGCTCCTTAATAAACTCAGATTCATGTCATACTCTCTGTCTGTGAGCATGTGTAAGATCTCACCATCTTCTAAGATAACCTGATGTACTCCAGGCACCTCAAAATAGATCCACATCTTGACCACCTTGAATGTACCAAATCGAAAAGGAAACTTTTCTGGCTCATACATCATTTGAATCCAGTCCCATGTAACTTTCTCAATGATATTATCAATTCTTTGTCCATCCAATTTCATCTTCCCAATCTCATACATTTTATTCAGATCAGCTCTACTCATCTTTCTTAAAATATCCTTAAATGACTTCCAGAAGGATTCACTTCCATCAACTCTAACAATTCTTATTTTCTCCTCTTTCTTAGGTATAAGCAATTTGACTACCATCCAGTCAACAATCTCAGGCAAATCCTGATTTATTGGCTCTGCTTCAACTGGATGTATAATCATCAACTCATTCAATTGCCCTTCATCTTTTTCCAAGTCATTAACCACCTCTTCTTTCTTTTTCTTTTCTTCCTTTTCTTTTCTCTGACTCTCTTGAAACGGCACAAATATATCTCTTTCATAAGCCCTGGCCATCTCTTGATATGTCATTTTCTTTAATACCTCAGCAGGAATTGTGCACTTCAACTTGTTATATAAGTCTCTTCTTTTCTGTGCAATGGTCATTGGCTTATTTGCTTTCTTGATTCTTGCTTGTTCAGCTTTCTTCCTCTTCAGCTGATCTACCAAGTATTCCACAGATTCCTCTGTCTCTTTTCTGAGCATCCACTCATCGAATTGGTTAACCTCTTCCTTGGTCATCATTACGAATTTACCAGGTTCAACCTCAACTCTTATCAAATCCTCACCCATCTCTGCATTTAATTCAGCTTGTAGCCTCTGTGCATATTCTTCATCATTAGCAGTAGCAGCAGCAGGCACTTGCTTTGATTTCTTTTGTTTAGGCTCCTCAACTAATTTTCCTTTCCCTTTGTCTGTTGGATCAATCTTGGGTAAGTCTGCCTTTTGGAATGTAGGTGCTGCAGCAGATTCTCTGATTGTGAAACCAGGCAAGGATGGTTCACTTATTTTCCTGCTAAACTTCTGAGCAGATCTGTCTGCAGCAACCTCTTTAGTCTTTTTGGTTTCAGGACTCTCCACCTCTTCTTCTTCATTTTCTGCCACCCTTATCTCTTCTGTTTCATCATCGAAGTTTACTCCAGCAGGTTGTTCACTTAAGTTTGCACTGGCAGTCTTGGATGCCTGCTCTCGTATTTCCTCAACTTCTTCATCATTCTCCATCATTATCTCCTCATCCACCTCCTCAGACCTATCATCTCCACCTTGTTCACTCTCCCCCTTTTTGAATGCATCTTCGGAAGGTTCAGGGGAAGAGAGAACAACTCTGGCTTATTGCACAGGGATAGATCGTTTGTATTGATCATCAATGATATAGTACTTCTTACCCTGCTTCAAGCACTTCAGCACCACTGTTTTCAAGGCATCTATCTCAGCTTGTTGCTTCTTGATGATCCTTTTCTGCCTCACAACCTCAGCCCACATATACTCCAGCATATCCGTCAATTTCTCATAGTTCATGCTAGCCTCATCACCTTTGGGATGTGACTCCTTTGGTGAATCATTGACAGAATTTCCATCTGATTCATGCCTAGCATGAGCATCAGATGGCCCTCTGTTCTTGATACTGGGTCCACCAAAATCACCTTTTTGCAAAGGATCATGTTCTGGTGTTGCCTCTGTTTGGGTCTTATTGATGTTACTTCTGTCCTGCTCTGCCATTTGGCCAGAAGCAGTAGAAGCAGCCCTCCCAGAATGGTCATCCCACTCCTTATCGACCACATGCTGTGTTGATTCATTTGACTGAGACACCTGAGCAGCAAGAGCCTCAGATGCCTGTGTTTTAGCCCTTTTGGCTTTAGTAGTGGTTTGTTTGTGGGTCCCTTGTTGTCTTTTGGTACCCCCAACTGCTGTGGGTTGAGAGATGATGGGTGTGTCATCCCTCTCAGCAGATGTTTCAGCAGCAGTGGGTGTAGCTGCAGCTGTGGTGGAGGGTGCATGAAGCATTGTTGGAAATAATGCTGTAACCCTCCCAGAAAATTTGGAGTCTCTCTTCATATTTGAAAAAACTTTAGGTTTGTGAGAGAGAACACCAATTATAGTATCCAGGTCTGGCAGGTTTTGGATTTGAGCATTTAAAATTAACTGCACAAACCTAGGATACATCAGAAATTTTAATTTTGGTTGCTCAATGTTTCTGAGCATACCAGAAAATATCAGATTTGAAAAATTAAACCTTTGTCCAGTGGCAAGACACACAGTTGCATATGCAATGTTGTTGCCAAACTGTTCAAAGGCTGATCTTTTGGATGAGAGACAGTGTAAAAGAGTATGTATTAAAAACCTCCATTGATAGGAGAAAAGAGTCTTTTGAAACGTAAAAGTATCTAAAGGACCTTCATAACCCATCAATCGAAAATTTTCATACAATGTTTGAGTAGAAGCACGAACATCATCGAGTTGTAAAGAAGCACGAACAGAGGCTTCAGTGATAACTACCCTGGTGTTGGCCACCATGGAGACTATGCTTTTAGTCCCCTGTTCGTCTTCGATGGTTGCATTTACCCAGAAGTCATTAATGTGATCTTTGGAGACTCTGGGTGATACTGTAAGAGCATGATAGATGTGAGAGGCACGAAGGAAATCAATAATTTGGATGAAGTCCTGTGCCTCTTTGGGTTTCATCAGATAGGCGATCATGTTATGATTCTGCCCTATTGCAAGTGTTGTGGAAGAGGAAGTGGAAGCCATTGATGTACAATCAAGTGGAATTTGAGGTTCAGATGGTGATTGAATGCTTAATAGCGCTAGCAGTGTTAACTTGTATAAGCAGTACTAACCGACCAAGGCAGTCACAACTTAATACAGGCAGTACTAAGAATCTAGCATTATTGAGTAAAGAAAGCAGTGGTAACTCGGTTTTTTTTTTTTTTTTTTAATTCGCCAAGCAGTGGAAATTATACCTGCACAGTGTTAAGTAGAGCAAACATACAAATACACAGTACTAAGTTACCAAAGGCAGTGGTAACTTGTTTCAGTGTTAACACTGTCAGTGTTAAACATAACTAACATTACTAACCATACTTGGCAGTGTTAAAATACGCCAGCAGTGTTAACACGAACAGTGGTAATTAAAATATCAGTATCAATCCCAAGTTTAAGCACTTAAAAATTTAAGACAGATTCATCAATCCAATGCTGGTAATCAAAAATGTAAATCTGCCCACATCAAATGCTTTGGTAAACAGATCTGCATATTGATTATCAGTATGAACTTTAAAAATTTGTATAAGCCTTTTCTCATTACAATCTCTAATAAAATGATATCGTATTTCTATGTGCTTAGTTTTTGAATGTTTAACAGGATTGTTTATGATACTGATAGCAGAGTTATTGTCAATAAATATAGGAGTTTTAAGAAAAATCAAACCATAGTCTAACATCTGATTCTGAATCCATAGCACTTGAGCACAGCAGCTAGCAGCAGCAACATACTCAGCCTCTGCAGTTGATGTAGACACAGTGGATTGCTTCTTACATTGCCAGGAGACTAACCTTTCTCCTAAAAATTGACAACCTCCTGAAGTAGATTTCCTATCCAAATTTGCACCTCCATAGTCACTATCTGTGTAAGCCAGCAGATCAAAAGAACTGTTCTTTGGGTACCAAAGGCCTAGTTTTGGTTGTCCTTTTAAATACCTAAAGATTCTTTTCACTGCATGCAGATGTGACATCTTCGGATTGGATTGGAATCTTGCACACACACACACTGCAAACATGATGTCTGGTCTGGATGATGTCAGATACATGAGGGAGCCAATCATTGATCTATAAAGATGAACATCAACATCCTCCCCTCAAAATCTGCATGTAATGATTTGTGTGTCTCCACAGGTGTGCTTGTAACCTTTGCATCTTTGTAGCCAAATCTCTCCAAAATGTCATTCACATATTTGCTTTGAAGAATAAAAATCCCATCCTTCTGCTGTTTGACTTGTAATCCCAGAAAGAAAGTTAGTTCTCCCATTGAACTCATCTTGAATTTATCATGCATCAAAACTTCAAACTCCTTGCAAAGACTGTCCCTTGTAGAACCAAAAATAATATCATCTACATAGATTTGAACTAGTAGGATATCATTTTTAATTCTTTTGGTGAACAAGGTCTTGTCTATTGCGCCCCTTGTGAATTCATTCTTCAGTAGATATTCTGATAAAGTGTCGTACCAGGCTCTTGGTGCTTGATGTAAGCCATAAAGAGCTTTATCCAGTCTGAGCACTTTATCAGGATACTTTGAATCCTCAAAGCCTGGAGGCTGGCATACGTAAACTTCCTCTTGAATAGTGCCATACAGAAAGGCACTTTTCACATCCATTTGATAGACCTTGAAGCCTTTGAAAGAGGCATATGCCAGGAACAGTCTGATAGCTTCAATCCTAGCCACGGGAGCAAACACCTCATCATAGTCAATCCCTTCTTCCTGTGAATACCCCTGGGCTACTAATCTAGCCTTGTTCCTGATCACTATTCCCCTTTCATCTTTCTTGTTCCTGAACACCCATTTTGTGCCAATTGCTCTTTTGCCTTTGGGTAGATCCATCAAGGTCCATACTTCCTGTACTTTGAATTGAAGCAGCTCCTCTTGCATAGCTTCAATCCAGCTTGGATCCTTTAGAGCCTCTGTTACCTTCTTTGGCTCCATCTGAGATATAAAACAGGCATATAAAGAAGTGTGGAGTCCTTCTTCTGATATTCTGAGTTGCTGCCTTGTTTGTACAGGTGTGCCAATATCACCAATCACATTTTCTAGAGGATGGTCTCTATGAACATGATAGTGTGATGTTGGTGATACTGACATTTCAGATTCCAAGTTTGTTATATTCACATCCAGATCTTGTTGTTGTGTATCTGATGTGATACTTTCCCTAATCTGCCTTGAGGGAGTGAAAATGTTATCCATGATTCTCTGTTCTACAGCTGATAGATCAGTTGAATCTGCAGCTGTCTTATCCACATTTTCACTCTCACTTTCTTCTCCATCTTCTTCTAAAGCTGGCATATTAGGATCATCAGGCAAGTCTGGTGATGTTTCTGAACTCTGTGTGGACTGCTGTGAAGTGGAGTCAAATACAGCTGGTGGATCATGTGACCAAACAGGAAATACAATATATTCCTGTGGTTTGTTTTGCTGTGCAGTTGGTATATCTGTTGATGAAGTACTTGTACCTGCATGTATACCTGCACTTGATTGCACATTTGTATATCTGAAAGCATGGGTTAGTGCATCAATATCAAACAAAGTTTTTGGTCCTTTTCCTACAGTATTTTCAGTATATTCATTAAATGTGACATCCATTGACTCCTCTATGATTCTGGTCTTTTGGTTGAAGACTCTATAAGCCTTACTTTGAATAGAGTAACCAACAAAGAGACCTTCATCAGCCTTACTTTCAAACTTTCCTAAATGACTTTTGGTATTTAAGATGGTACAAGGACACCCAAATGGTTTTAAGAAACTAACCAATGGTTTTCTCTTAAAAAACAGTTCATATGGTGTCTTGTTGTGAGGCTTGACAACTAATACCCTGTTTTGGACATAACAAGCAGTGCTAACTGCTTCTGCCCAAAAAGACATAGGTAATTTAGACTCAGCTAACATAGTTCTTGCAGCCTCAATTAGTGTCCTATTTCTCCTCTCAGCTACCCCATTTTGTTGTGGAGTCCTAGGTGCACTAAATTCTCTCTTAATACCTTTGTTTTCACAGAATTTATTCATCTCATAATTTTTAAATTCTGTACCATTATCACTCCTAATGATTTTTACTTTGAGATTCATTTGGTTTTCAATCTTAGTTATAAATGATCTAAGTGTTTCACCTGTTTCATCTTTTGTCCTAAGGAAGAATACCCAGCTAAATCTAGTAAAATCATCAATTACTACCAAACAGTATAATTTCTTCCCTATACTGCTTATGTGTGTTGGTCCAAATAAGTCCATATGTAGTAAGTGTAATGGTGAAAAGTTTGTGTTCACAATTTTGGACTTAAAAGAAGACTTGTGTTGCTTGCCTTTTTGGCAGGCAACACAATGATCATCACATGAATATACCTTTTCAGGTAAACCTCTAACAAGTTTGCTTTTGACAAGCTTATTAATGGTCTTATAATTCATGTGACACATCCTTCTATGCCATAGTTCAGATTCATTTATAGTTGCTTTGCTTATAAGACAGTTTAGTTCAGGTTGAGGTTCCATATTTGCCAAGTCACACTTATATACATTATGCTTTCTAGGAATTCTCATTAAAATCATATTTTCAGGTATTTTAAATTCCTTGGAAAGTATAAGGCATTCAGTGTCAGTAAAATGAACTGGGTTCTTTTTATCTGTGATTTGACTCACACTTAGCAAATTGTACCTCAGTTGTTCAACAAAATACACATCCTCAAAACTTATCTTATTGCTGTGCACTGTTCCTTTGCCTGTGATTTTTCCTCCTTTGGGATTGCTTCCAAAAGCTACATATCCTCCATTAAATGATTTGAAGTCCTGCAGCATTTTCCTATCCCCTGTCATGTGCCTAGAGCAGCCACTATCCATGTACCATAAGTTTGCTGGCTTGCCCTGCACATCAAATTGAAACTATAATTAGTTTCTCTTGGGAACCCAAACCAATTTGGCTTTGGGTTTCCCATGTGCATTCACAAAGTCAACTTTCTTGAAGATTATTGATTGTGATGCACAGTTGGTATTTGGACCTTTTGATTTATCAGTTTTAATTGGTGTCCAAATCCAACTTATTTTAGGCTTAACAGTGGAAATTGATCTAACAGTGTTAACTGTTTTATCAATCTTACTAACAGTGTTAATATTGTTAACACTGACAGTTTTAGTTTTTACCACTGTTTTTGCCTTGTTACTATCGGCTAATTTTCTAGTTAATACTGACGTAGTAGAAATAGCTGTAGCAGTCAACTTATTAGCCTTGACAATTTTCTTCTTGGCAGTAGTAATGCGATCAATTTTTGATTTAAAATTTTGCTTATTGATCATATCAGTTCCTGTCCATGGTTGTTTTCTAATCCTTTGAAGATTCTTAGGATTATAATAACAATCATGTTGAAGATGATTGTTTCTGCCACATGTAAAGCAAGATTTCTCCTTTACCACTGTAAAATTTTTTCCCAACTTTTGTGAAACCATTTGGTTCCAATTTCTTTGATTTCCTCTGGGTTTTAATTTGTGTGAAAGTGGTAATTGAGAAATTTTGGTTTTAGATTTACAGTCAGCACAGTCAATATTTATAGATTTTACATTATTAGATTTATTAACTGTTTTAACTGAATTACTAATGTATCCTAGACCAGCTCTAGATTTATTAGCAGTGGCTTTCATGTTTTCCAAATTATTCTTTTTCTTTTCCTGAAACATTTTCTTACCCTCTTCTAGTTTATCACTGTTGAGTTCTAAAACTAGACCAGTATCTGATTTCTTGATATTCTCACATGATTTTTCAGAAATTAAGCTATCAGTTGTTTCAGAATTAGAATTGTTATTATTTTCAGATGAATAATCCAGTTCATCTTCCTCACTCCATTCTCTAATTTCAACCTTATCAAAGTCAATTTTATTATCCAAGTTAATAACTGGATCAACCTTTGTAACATCAACTGTTATTCCTGCCTTTAACTTATTTAAATTTAAATCAGTTTTAGGAGGAAAATAGTTGTTATTATAAGGTGGGGAAACAGAATTTTATCCTAACCCAGTTTTTATCTTGTCATGAATTTGAGATTTGATAATTTGATTTACACTTTTAGAAGCATGTTCAAGATCACCTACTGTTAATTTTATATTATCTCTTTCACATGTGACCTCTACTAATTTCTGATTTATTGCTTTAACTTATCTTTTAACACATCTCTCTCCCATCTGGCATACTTAAGATCATATTCATATTGGGTTACATTCTTTTCATATGCCTTTATTTGATTTTCCAAGTTTTCTATTGCAGCTGTAGTATGTCTACTTTTAATCTCACATTGCTTAAGTTCTTCACAAAATTTCATATTATAATCTCTATAATGTTTAACAGTTTGTTTGCATACAGGAGAACATAATTTGATTTGTACCTCATAAGGAACCTCTGATGGCTTGTTTTCTTCAGCAATGGCCATTAAGGCTTGATTCTTCACTTCATGTTCTGCTTGATCACTCCAATCAAATTCAAGCCCATCTTGAGAAATTAAAGCATTTGATGTACTCTCTTGCACTGGTATGTTCCTTCTCTGAATTCCATTGCTTCCTGCTCTCTGCCCAGTCTGCTCTTGCCTCTGACTTCTACATTCTCTTGCAAAGTGCCCCATTTTATGACAATTGAAGCACTCTACCTTGCTTTTGTCAAACCAAGCAGCATCATTCCTTTGGTTTGTAAAATTATTTCTTCCTGTCCTTTGCATAAACCTTTTGGCTCTTTGAGTAATTAATGCAATTTGCCACTTGATATCCATCTCCTCCAGATCATCAGAATTTATCTGTTCCAAATCTTCATTAGTAAGTGAAGAGTTCACATTACTAGCAAAGAAAGATTCTAATATTTGATCATTTGAGTTATTTTGAGATGATCCAGCTCCTGCAGAAATATAAGCAGACCCTTGTTGATTTGAATCAACTTGAGATCCACCTACTGTAATAAAAGCAGCATTATGATTGTTTCCTACAACCTGCTTTTTGCTTTCAACTTCTGGCTCAAAGTTTCTCAAATCATTATAAATATCTTCAAGCTCCTTCACCTCCAAATCTGCACAATGTCTTAAACCTACAGTGTAGATTGTCCATTCTTCACCTAATGATCTCAGAAACTTCCTGTTCAGATCATCTTTATCAATTTTTACCTTGTGATTCTCCAGATCTCCAACAAGTTTTGAAAATCTGTCAAATGTTTGAGTTAAAGTTTCAGTTTTTGCAGAATTAAAGTTCTCATATTGTTGCTTCAATAGAGATCTTTTGTTCTTCTTGGTGCTATCATTACCACCAAATCTCTTTTCAATAGCCTCCATGAGTACTTTGGCATCATCACATGCTTCAAATCTTCTTTGGTATTCATTAGGAATTGACAGTAACAATGTGCTGAGGGCTTTAAATTTTATAGATCTGACTTTTCTTTCTGCATCAGTAGTTGGTGGTGGTCTCTGTTGCTTGACACCATCACCATCTATTGTAACTGGAGGACCATTTACCACAACTTCCCACATCTGATAATCTGTGAGAAGCATATATTGTTTAATTCTGATTTTCCACAGATCAAACTCATCAGGCCTGAGCATAGGGATTTTAGTGACCTGGATACCTTCATTGTTTTCTGTTGCCATTAAATTCAATACTTAATCACAAACTACTTAAAAATCAAGTTAATCTAAAATTCCAGATCTTTCTGTATTCAAAGCTTTCCAAGCTCTGATACCACTTGACAGTCCCGATTTCCTTCTATTCAAATATAACTTAAACAAGCTTTGAATTATTACTGAGAAGTTGCGGAATAACACTCAATAATATTAGAAAGATCAAAGATAAATATTTAGAACAATAAATAACGAAACACAAATATTAAATCAAAGCCTCAATCTTATTAATATGAATAAGACGAATACACTTTTGTATTAGGGTTTACACCTTGAAGCTGCGCTATTCTATTCACTAATTCGTATTCGTTTTTATCTAGGTTCTAAGGATCTCTATTTATAACACATAGAGTCCTGTACAATCTCTTATTATTATGGAATTAGATAACTTCCATAACAAACTCATTCTTATCACAAAGTCATAAACAGTGTTAACTACCACATTCAAACATTCAGTGGAAACAAACTTCCATAAGTGGTAACTGCTTCATTTGTGAAAGTCCAAGTATAAACAACTAACAGTGTTAACCACTTATATACACTAACAGTCTTAATTACATAAACAGTGGAAACTACTTACAAAATCAACTAACAGTTGTAATCTTCGTAGCAGTGTTAACCTTCAGTTCTTCAAACAGTTGTAATCTTCGACCAGTGGTAATTCTTCACTATCAGTGGTAATCTTTTGATCTCTTCAGACTTAACAGTGGTAATCCAAACCCAAATCAGTTTATCCCAACAACTTCCTCTTCCACTTCACTTGCAACAGGACAGAATCATAATATGATCGCATACCTCATGAAACCCAAAGAGGCACAGGACTTCACCCAAATTATTGATTTCCTACGTGCCTCTCACATCTACCATGCTCTTACAGTATCACCCAGAGTCTCCAAAGATCACATTAATGACTTCTGGGTAAATGCAACCATCGAAGACGAACAGGGGACTAAGAGCATAGTCTCCATGGTGGCCAACACCAGGGTAGTTATCACTGAAGCCTCTGTTCGTGCTTCTTTACAACTTGACGATGAGGCAGGTATTACTTCTTTACCTAGTCAAACATTGTATGCAAATTTTCGATTGATGGGTTATGAAGGATCTTTAGATACTTTTACGTTTCAAAAGACTCTTTTCTCCCATCAATGGAGGTTTTTAATACATACTCTTTTACACTGCCTCTCATCCAAAAGATCAGCCTTTGAACAGTTCGGCAGCAACATTGCATATGCAATTGTGTGTCTTGCCACTGGACAAAGGTTTAATTTTTCAAATCTGATATTTTCTGGTATGCTCAGAAACATTGAGCAACCAAAATTAAAATTTCTGATGTATCCTAGGTTTGTGCAGTTAATTTTAAATGCTCAAATCCAAAACCTGCCAGACCTGGATACTATAATTGGTGTTCTCTCTCACAAACCTAAAGTTTTTTCAAATATGAAGAGAGACTCCAAATTTTCTGGGAGGGTTACAGCATTATTTCCAACAATGCTTCATGCACCCTCCACCACAGCTGCAGCTACACCCACTGCTGCTGAAACATCTGCTGAGAGGGATGACACACCCATCATCTCTCAACCCACAGCAGTTGGGGGTACCAAAAGACAACAAGGGACCCACAAACAAACCACTACTAAAGCCAAAAGGGCTAAAACACAGGCATCTGAGGCTCTTGCTGCTCAGGTGTCTCAGTCAAATGAATCAACACAGCATGTGGTCGATAAGGAGTGGGATGACCATTCTGGGAGGGCTGCTTCTACTGCTTCTGGCCAAATGGCAGAGCAGGACAGAAGTAACATCAATAAGACCCAAACAGAGGCAACACCAGAACATGATCCTTTGCAAAAAGGTGATTTTGGTGGACCCAGTATCAAGAACAGAGGGCCATCTGATGCTCATGCTAGGCATGAATCAGATGGAAATTCTGTCAATGATTCACCAAAGGAGTCACATCCCAAAGGTGATGAGGCTAGCATGAACTATGAGAAATTGACGGATATGCTGGAGTATATGTGGGCTGAGGTGGTGAGGCAGAAAAGGATCATCAAGAAGCAACAAGCTGAGATAGATGCCTTGAAAACAGTGGTGCTGAAGTGCTTGAAGCAGGGTAAGAAGTACTATATCATTGATGATCAATACAAACGATCTATCCCTGTGCAATAAGCCAGAGTTGTTCTCTCTTCCCCTGAACCTTCCGAAGATGCATTCAAAAAGGGGGAGAGTGAACAAGGTGGAGATGATAGGTCTGAGGAGGTGGATGAGGAGATAATGATGGAGAATGATGAAGAAGTTGAGGAAATACGAGAGCAGGCATCCAAGACTGCCAGTGCAAACTTAAGTGAACAACCTGCTGGAGTAAACTTCGATGATGAAACAGAAGAGATAAGGGTGGCAGAAAATGAAGAAGAAGAGGTGGAGAGTCCTGAAACCAAAAAGACTAAAGAGGTTGCTGCAGACAGATCTGCTCAGAAGTTTAGCAGGAAAATAAGTGAACCATCCTTGCCTGGTTTCACAATCAGAGAATCTGCTGCAGCACCTACATTCCAAAAGGCAGACTTACCCAAGATTGATCCAACAGACAAAGGGAAAGGAAAATTAGTTGAGGAGCCTAAACAAAAGAAATCAAAGCAAGTGCCTGCTGCTGCTACTGCTAATGATGAAGAATATGCACAGAGGCTACAAGCTGAATTAAATGCAGAGATGGGTGAGGATTTGATAAGAGTTGAGGTTGAACCTGGTAAATTCGTAATGATGACCAAGGAAGAGGTTAACCAATTCGATGAGTGGATGCTCAGAAAAGAGACAGAGGAATCTGTGGAATACTTGGTAGATCAGCTGAAGAGGAAGAAAGCTGAACAAGCAAGAATCAAGAAAGCAAATAAGCCAATGACCATTGCACAGAAAAGAAGAGACTTATATAACAAGTTGAAGTGCACAATTCCTGCTGAGGTATTAAAGAAAATGACATATCAAGAGATGGCCAGGGCATATGAAAGAGATATATTTGTGCCATTTCAAGAGAGTCAGAGAAAAGAAAAGGAAGAAAAGAAAAAGAAAGAAGAGGTGGTTAATGACTTGGAAAAAGATGAAGGGCAGTTGAATGATTTGATGATTATACATCCAGTTGAAGCAGAGCCAATAAATCAGGATTTGCCTGAGATTGTTGACTGGATGGTAGTCAAATTGCTTATACCTAAGAAGGAGGAGAAAATAAGAATTGTTAGAGCTGATGGAAGTGAATCCTTCTGGAAGTCATTTAAGGATATTTTAAGAAAGATGATTAGAGCTGATCTGAATAAAATGTATGAGATTGGGAAGATGAAATTGGATGGACAAAGAATTGATAATATCATTGAGAAAGTTACATGGGACTGGATTCAAATGATGTATGAGCCAGAAAAGTTTCCTTTTCGATTTGGCCAAATTACATTCTTCTGTATGTAATGAGGTTGCTCAGAGATTAGTATACATGATTTTGAACCAGATTCACAGAAAAGAACAGTTGGGGAAGAAATCCAAGATTTGGTTTTGAAAGCATCTTCAAAGAAGCTAAAATGGAGAATTTGAAGAAACTTAATGCTGTAGATGACAGATTAAGTTTAGGGGGAGATTGTTGGGATAAACTGATTTGGGTTTGGATTACCACTGTTAAGTCTGAAGAGATCAAAAGATTACCACTGATAGTGAAGAATTACCACTGAAGACTAACATGGTTACCACTGATTGTTGAAGATTAACACTGGTCGAAGATTACAACTGTTAGTTGATTTTGTAAGTAGTTTCTACTGTTTATGTAATTAAGACTGTTAGTGTATATAAGTGGTTAACACTGTTAGATGTTTATACGGACATTCACAAATGAAGCAGTTACCACTGATGGAAATTTGTTTCCACTGAATGTTTGAATGTGGTAGTTAACACTGTTTATGACTTTGTGATAAGAATGAGTTTGTTATGGAAGTTATCTAATTCCATAATAATAGGAGATTGTACAGGACTCTATGTGTTATAAATAGAGATCCTTAGAACCTAGATCGATATACGAAAATTAGTGAATAGAATAGCGCAGCTTCAAGGTGTAAACCCTAATACAAAAGTGTATTCGTCTTATTCATAATAATAAGATTGAGGCTTTGATTTAATATTTGTGTTTCGTTATTTATTATTCTAAATATTTATCTTTGATCTTTCTAACATTATTGAGTGTTATTCCGCAACTTCTCAGTAATAATTCAAAGCTTGTTTAAGTTATATTTGAATTGAAGGAAATCGGGACTGTCAGCTTAGTTCTAGAATGTTTTACAGGGTTATTTATAATACTGATAGTAGAGTTGTTATCAATGAAAATGGGAGTATTTAGAAAGGTCAAACCATAGTCCAACATCTGATTTTGAATCCAAAGCACTTGAGCACAGCAACTTGATGCTGCAACATATTCTGCTTCTGCTGTAGATGTAGAAACTATAGTTTGCTTTTTGCATTGCCAAGACACAAGTCTTCCTCCCAAAAATTGACAACCCCCAGATGTAGATTTTCTATCCATATTGGCTCCTCCATAATCACTGTCAGTGTATGCAATCAAGTCAAAGGAAGAATTTTTAGGATACCAAAGTCCCAGTTTTGGTTGACCTTTGAGATATCTAAAAATTCTCTTGACTGCATGAACATGTGACATTTTAGGATTTGCCTGGAATCTAGCACAGACACAAACAACAAACATAATATCTGGTCTTCTTGAGGTCAGATACATGAGGGATCCAATCATAGATCTGTAGAGGTGTTCATCAACATCCTCCCCCTCAAGATCTGCATGCAATGGTTTGTGTGTCTCCATTGGAGTGCTAGCAATCTTTACTTCTTTGTATCCAAACCTCTCCAGAATGTCATTAACATATTTCCCTTGACTTATGAAGATCCCTTCTTTCTGCTGTTTAACTTGTAATCCTAGAAAGAAAGTCAATTCTCCCATAGAGCTCATCTTGAATTTCTGATGCATAAGAGCTTCAAATTCTTTACAAAGACTATCCCTTGTTGAACCAAAAATAATATCATCTACATAGACTTGAACTAGTAGGATATCATTTCTAATTCGTTTGATAAACAAGGTTTTGTCAATTGCACCTCTTTTGAAACCATTCTCCAACAGATAGACTGATAAAGTATCGTACCATGCTCTAGGAGCCTGATGCAGTCCATAAAGTGCCTTGTCCAATCTGTACACTTTATAGGATGCTTGGGATCTTCAAATCCTGGTGGTTGGCATACATAAACCTCTTCTTCAATAGTGCCATATAGAATTGCACTCTTCACATCCATCTGGTATACCTTGAAGTTCTTGAAAGATGCATAGGCCAAAAACAACCTAATTGCTTCTATTCTAGCTACAGGAGCAAGGACTTCATCATAGTCAATGCCCTCTTCTTGAGAATATCCCTGAGCAACCAGCCTTGCTTTGTTCTTGATCACAATGCCTCTCTCATCTTTCTTGTTTCTGTATACCCATCTTGTTCCAATTGCCCTTTTTCCTTTTGGGAGATCCACCAATGTCCAAACATCTTGAATCTTAAACTGAAGCAGCTCTTCTTACATTGCTTCAACCCAACTTGGATCTTTCAAGGCTTCATTTGCCTTCTTGGGCTCTATCTGAGATAGAAAACATACAAATAAAGAAGTATTGATGTCTTCTTCATTTAGTCTGGCAGATCTTCTGGTTTGCATTGCAGAGTCAATATCACCTATTACATTCTCCAATGGATGATAGGCTTTGTATTGTTGATACTGACCAGTAGATGACATAGGAATCCCAGATTCCAAGTTTGTATCATTCTGTTCTATGAGAATGCTAGTCTCAGACAAGGATAGACTAGTTGGATCTTGATTCTCATCTACATTTTCTTCTGCAATTTCATCTGCACTTCTTTCTGCATTCTCAGATGTATTCACACCATTTGCTTCTTCTTCTGGAAGCATTTCAGGATCTGAGGAGGTATGGCCATCATCATAAGCACCATACTGTTCCTGACTTGATGTGATTGGTTCTGAACTCTGAGCTTGTTGTTGTGGAGGTGGATGAACAACTTCAGGTGGATCAGGTGACCAAAAGGGTAGAGTGATGTACTCTGATGGTGTATCTTTGTTCTGGTTTGTTGCACTTGATTCACCAGCATTTGTACCTGCATTTGATGACTCATACACATATCTGAAAGATTGGGTTAGAGCATCAATATCAAATAACCAATCTGGACCTTTGCCCACAACACTAGGTGTATGTTCATTAAAGGTTACATTCATGGTTTCCTCCATTATTCTAGTCCTATGGTTGAATACTCTATATGCTTTGCTTTGGGTAGAGTATCCAACAAAGACTCCCTCATCAACCTTGCTCTCAAACTTGCCTAGGTGATCGTTGGAATTTAAGATAGTAACAGGACATCTAAATGGTTTTAAAAAGCTAATCAATGGTTTTCTTTTGAAAAACAATTCATATGGTGTCTTGTTATGAGGCTTTACTACTAGTGCCCTGTTCTGAACATAACAAGCAGTACTAACTGCTTCTGCCCTGAAAGTCATTGGTAGTTTAGCATCTGCTAACATTGTTCTAGCTGCCTCAATTAGTGTCCTGTTTCTTCTTTCTGCTACTCCATTTTGTTGTGGAGTTCTAGGAGCACTAAACTGTCTTTCTATTCCTTTTGTTTCACAGAATTTATTCATCTCATGATTCTTAAATTCTGTTCCATTATCAGACCTGATGATTTTAACCTTTTGATCAGTTTGGTTTTCAATCCTAGTAATGAATGATCTAAGCATTTCACCTGTTTCATCCTTGGTTCTAAGAAAGAATACCCAACTAAATCTGCTAAAGTCATCAATGATCACCAAGCAATAAACTTTCTTTCCTATACTACTGACATTGGTTGGTCCAAACAGGTCCATATGCAGTAGCTGTAAAGAAGAAAAGTTTGAGTTCACACCTTTGGTCTTATAAGAAGATTTGTGTTGCTTCCCCTTTAAACATGCAATACAATGGTCATCACATGAATATGTCTTTTCAGGTAAACCTCTAACAAGTTTGTTTTTAACCAATTTGTTAATAGTTTTGAAATTCATGTGACACATTCTTCTATGCCAAAGATCAGACTCATCAACAGATGCCTTTGAGATAAGATAGTTTAAATCTTGTTGAGGTTTCATGTTTGCTAAGTCACAACAGTACACATTATTCTTTCTAGGAATTTTCATCAAAATCATGTTTTCATCTAGTTCAAATTTATCAGAAAGAATAAAGCATTCTGTGTCAGTAAAAAGAACTGGATTCTTTTTCCCTGTGATTTGACTCACACTTAGCAAATTGAATCTCGACTGTTCAACATAATAAACATCTTGAAAGCTTATCTTATCACTGTTGACAGTCCCTTTTCCTGTAATCCTTCCACCTTTAGGATTACTTCCAAAAGCTACATATCCACCATCAATCTCCTTGAAGTTCTGTAGCTTGCTTCTATCCCCCGTCATGTGCCTTGAGCATCCACTATCAACATGCCACAAACTTCTTGGCTTGCTCTGCACAGATGAAACAATGAAAATTATTAGTTTTCTTTGGGAACCCAAACCAATTTGGTTTTGGGTCTCCCTTGTACATCCACAAAGTCAACTCTTTCAAGAATCACTGCTTGTGGTGTACTGTTGGTTTTGGAAACTTTTGATTTTAATGTAGGCACACGTTTCCAAACCCAACGAATGTTAGACTTATTAACAGCATTAAGATGACTAATAGTATTAGCATGTCTGGTAGTATTAATTTTGTTAGCAGTATTAATATGCCTGGCAGTATTAACTTTGTTAATATGCCTGACAGTATTAATTCTGTTTGCAACCTGCCTAGCAGTATTAATTACCTTAGCAGTTTTAACTGTTCTACCAGTATTAACTGGTGCAACAGTTTTAACTGAAACAGTAGTATTCTGCTTACCAGTATTAACATTGATAGCAGTGTTAATACGCCTGACAGTATTAATTTTTAATGCTGCTTGAGTCTTAGTACTGTTGGCTCTATTTCTGATTAATGCTGATGTAGTAAATTTTGACACAGCAGTATTAACTGATTGAGCCTTTATTTTCTTCACAGTATTAACAGAATTAATTTTAGTTTTAAAATTGTGATGATTAATTATGTCAGTAATTGTCCATGGTGATCTCATAACCCTTTTATTTCTTGGATTATGATGACACTCATTCTGAAGATGGTTTGTTTTACCACAGATGTAACAAGTCTTTTCTTTAATCATGACAAAACCCTTTCCTAGTTTATGTGAAACCATTTGGTTCCAATTTCTTTGATTTCCTCTAGGAACAGATTTTGTATAATTGTATGGTATTTGAATACCTGCTTTACAATTACATTTATCACAGGCTTGATTCTTTTCATTCTTGTTAGTGGTGTTCTTCTTTTGAGTAGATATAAACTTAGCCTTTTCTTTGAATAATCTTTTACCCTCTGCTAGTTTATTACCAGTTAAGATAGTATCTGATGCACTACTTACTTTCTTAATATCTTTCTTAGTTGATTCAACTAGCTCAGTAAGTTCTCCTTCTATGTCATCATCATCAGATACCCAACTAGTAATTTTTACTTTATCTAAATCTATCTCAGGTTCAGCTAAACTTTTGATTGGATCAGCCTTTATAACTTCAATTTCTACATTCTCCTTTAAAGTTTCAATCTCAATATCACTTTTAGGAGGAAAGTAATTGTTGTTATAAGGTGGAGGAACATTGTTGTATCCCAATCCAGTTTTGAGTTTATCATGAATCTGATTTAATTAGATTTTGAACGTTTTGAGAAGCATTTTCTAGATTATCTATTTTCAGTTTAATGCTATCTCTTTCAGTTCTCACATTCTCTAAATCTTTGCTCAATTCATCAACCTTGTCCTTTTGACAATCTCTTTCCCACCTAGCATATTCAATATCATACACATATTGTGATTCATTCTTCTGATATGCTTTTATTTGTTGTTCTAGGTTTTCAATTGATGCAATTGTGCTTCTATTCCTAACTTCCCATTTTTCAAGTTCAGCACAGATAAATAGATTATGATCTCTATAGTGTTTAACAGTTTTCATGCAGATAGATGCACATAATTTATTTTGTACCTCTTGAGGCACTTCAGGAGATTTCGCTTCTGCTTCTGTAATGGCCATTAGAGCTTGATTTGTAACAACATACTCTTCTTGATCACTCCAATCAAATTCAAACTCATTTTGTGACATCAGCGCTGTTGAGTTTGAATTGTTTTGAATTGGAATGTTTCTTCTTTGCATTCCATTATAGCTCCCTGTCCTTTGGCCACTATCATTGGTTCTTCCAGGACTTCTGCATTCTCTTTTAAAGTGTCCCATCTTGTGACAATTAAAGCACTCAACTTTGCTCTTATCAAATCCTGCTCCATCTTCTCTCTTATATGCAAAATTGTTTCTCCCAGTTTTTTGCATAAATCTCTTTGCCCTTACAGTCAACATGGCCATCTGCCATTTAATATCCATCTCTTCAAGATCATCTGGATTGACTTGCTCAAGTTCTTCATTTGTCAGAGATGAATTTACATGACTGACAAAGAATGCTTCTAGAACTTGATCACCAGTTTTGTCTTTTGATGATGACCCAGATACAGAACCTGTAACAACAGAGGTAGATACATATGCTGAGTTTGGATCTACCTATACTCCTCCTGATGACATAAATGCAGCATTATGCATATTTAGCGTGTATCCAGTGGCTTGCTTTTTGTTCTCCACTTCTGGCTCAAATGATCTTAGATCATTGTATAGATCATCAAGCTCCTTATCATCCAAATTATTGCCCTGCCTCAAAGCAACAGTATACATGGTCCATTCATCTCCAAGTGATCTTAGAAACCTTCTGTTAAGATCATCTTTGTCAATCTTAACATTGTGGTTTTCAAGATCACCCACAAGTTTAGAAAATCTGTCAAAAACTTGTGTTAATGTTTCAGTCCTTACAGATTTAAAGTTTTCAAATTGTTGTTTTAAAAGGGATCTTTTATTTTTCTTGGTGCTCTCATTGCCACCAAATGTTTTCTCTATTGATTCTAAAAGAACCTTTGCATCCTCACAATTTTCAAACTTTCTTTGATATTCATTAGGAATGGATATCAGTAGAATGCTAAGAGCTTTAAATTCTGTAGCTCTTTCCTTTCTTTCAGCATCTGTACTTGGTGGTGCCCTTGGGATCCTGACAACATCACCATTAACAGGATACTTAGGACCATTTACACAAATATCCCATAGTTGATAGTCTGTAAGCAACATGTACTGCTTCATCCTATTTTTCCAAATATCATACTCATCTGGCCTGAGTATGGGGATTTTGTTTGCCTGAGTTTCTTCAGAAGACATTTTAAAAGTTTTTAAAATAGCTTTTAAACAAACCAAATTTTGACTTCCAAAAGTTCAAAGCAACCTGATGCTCTGATACCACTTGTCAGGATCGACTTGATCAAGATCAAGATTAAATGTAACTATGCTTGAACTTCTTAGCAAGAAATTTGCGGAATAATACTTGTTAAGTTTGGAAGTTGTATGTATGTTTTGTATAGATGTTTGTATTTTAATGGACAAAGAACACACAAATTGTATAACAAAAGCTCCAATATTATTAAGATTAATAATACGAATACACTTGATTGTATTAGGGTTACAATAACCTTGAAGCTAACTAATGTCAATATCTGATATTTTGTCTAAGCTTACTCACGTCTATTATATACACACTTTTACACAAGTTACAATGTTAAGTATGCCACAAAAGTAAACTAGACACTCTGTTACACGTTATAACAATTAATGCGCATAAGTCAACTCTTCAAGCATGCTCTGTGTCCATAAAGTAAAATATGTTTTACTGCTTTACTTTTGGGTAGTCTGACAGCTCCACTAAGCAGTAGAAACAAGTAGCAGTAGAAACTCTGTAAATCGAACCAACAGTGGAAACTGGTCCAGCAGTACTAACTCCATATATCATGCCAGCAGTACTAATCTTTGTAAAATGTACTGGCAGTACTAATCCTGAAATTCCTACTGGCAGTACTAACTCTGATATCTGGCAGTACTAATCTTCATCTTGCTCTGGCAGTAGAAACTCTGAAGTGAACTGGCAGTACTAACTTGTAGACTTTAGCAGTATTAACTTCTTTATATCCCAACATGATGCATTGAGTTTATGTGTTATTATGTAAATGTAATCCTTGAAAACTAAACTGTATTTTTGTTAGTTTTATTGTCTTAATCCATTCCCGTTTATTTGATTCATATATATGTTAATGTAGACGACAAGATCACAGTTGGCTCAATGAATGATCGTTGAGAACTTGGGCTGATTTTATGCCAATTTTTGATAGTCCAGTTTGAGTGTTTTTGTGTGTTTAGTCATTATTAGTGATATGTTGTTGTTGTTGTTGTGACATATGGTTGTTGTTGTGACATATGGTTGTGGTTAACACTTGCTATTAGCATAACGTATTACCTGCATTCTCCCTACCAAGTACTGTATTATATTTGCATTGTATTGATTAACATTAAAAGTTTTTGGGTTTACGAGTTAGACACTAATTATGTATTTATGTGCAGTCGGAGCTCATGATTCTGGTGATGAC
The DNA here is from genome assembly GCA_963930675.1 of Gnaphalium uliginosum. Lineage (NCBI taxonomy): Eukaryota > Viridiplantae > Streptophyta > Magnoliopsida > Asterales > Asteraceae > Gnaphalium > Gnaphalium uliginosum. The sequence continues at coordinate 50,502,063 of OZ005681.1, read as the reverse complement.
ACAGTCAAACCCAAGTGATCAAGATCGACGTTTTAGACGTTTTGAGGACTTGGGCTGAATTTCGATGAAATGACACAACACAAAAGCTTGTTGACAGGAAATGTTGAAACACGGGAGCCCATTGAAGGAAGCTTGGACAAATTTTTGGATCTGGAGTTTCTGTTTTGCTTGCTTTTGGTAGAGTTGAACTAATGACAACAGATAGGTGTGATGATCTTTGTATCATTTTGTGGTTTGTAAGTTAAAAATAAATATGTATGTACTATTTTTTAAGTGTTATTTATTGAATGAATGCAAATGCTTTTTTTTTTTTTAATATAATCTTTAAGTTTTGTTACTTTTAATTTCGTAAAGTGTATGCAAAAAAAGTAAACTGATGTGAATATTGTAATTAAAATCCATTGTATTTCTCAGCTTTCACATACCAAACAGTGGAAATGAATTTTTTGTTATTTCTCTTATCAATTTTTCTGGCATTACCAAACAATGAATTACATGTAATTTCTTAGTCAATTTCATTTCTCGTCATTTCATCTATCTGCATCAATTCATTTTTTTGAATTTCTCTCTCTAAACGTGCCCTTAGGGTTTTTCTGTTTGGTTTATTTGTAAACCAACCAATTTGTGTAACTGTGTTTAAATTTAATACTAGGTCAATGACTCACAACATTTGGACTTGTAAATTTATTAACTAAATTTTGAAATGATACAATTTGATATATATTCAAAAGTGTGTTTTTATCGATTTCCTTAAGCAATCAATATAACACCAATTAGTGGATCAATATAATACCAACAAATGAAATAAACTTGTTGAAGAACCCCATACATATAAAACACCTCTTTAACAACCCAAAAGGAGAATATGACAGAATTTAAGTCGAAATAATGTAGCTACAAAACTCATAATGCGACATAACACATTTTAGTTATGTTAGAGATATCGAACAAAAAATACGAAGCGAAAGCAAATTCAAATTGCAAACCAAACAAATCAAATTTCAAGGTACCAAACAAACTAACAAATTCAAATTTGAAGGTACGGATAGTTCCAAAGCTATTAATGTCTATTTATAGACTAACCTAATCTATACCTAATCCTAATTCGACTTAATCACAAAATACTAATCCTATTCAAACGAATTATAAACCGACTCAAATATCAAAATTAAATTTACCAAACAAACCCTAGAGTTTAAGTCACTTTCTAACAAGTTAAATAAGTAAAAATGATATATAATGCAAACAAAAAATAGCAATTGTCAATTGTGATTTCTTTTTTACCAAACTTCTTATAAGTTTTCATATACACGGGCAAGCTCGAATAGCTGAGAAGTAAGAAGTCGTGTTGGATGTATAGATTGGAAAGTATTTTAATGAGTAGCTATATTGACCCGTGACAACACGGGTTTTATAATAGTGTCCACACGTGTCAATATTGATCCCTTATATGAAATTAATTTGTAAATTTTCATGATAAAAATACATAAGCAAATGTCATCCGTAACAATTGTTAACTTGAGGAATATTCGTTATCGTTTGTATTTCAATTATCACATAACGCGCAACATAATCGAAACTGGGGCCAATCACGCAGCCACCCATTGATATTTTTATTAGACAATATATGATGTAGGATCACTTCCTTTACACCGTTATGTTGCAAATTATAGTTAAATAAGAAACAAAGAAACCAAGCAGAACAAAGTGATGAAAAGTATTCTATACTATCGTAAGAATTCGTCTTCTCATTTTTTTAAGTTACGAGGATGGTCTCAGAATTGAGAATTTAAAATAAATAATAAATACTTTGTAACTTTAGTTAATACAATACAATTGGGAACATAACACAAAATAAAATACCAATCATATATCCCATCATCCCATTTTCTTAAGTCGAGTAAATATATCACTCTTGCATTTTTATAATATGAAATAAAATGTTACAATCTCTTCTATAATATCACCATCACCATTCATATAACAGAAGCGCATTGGACTAAAAAAAATAAGAAAAAATATTAAAGTTGCAGACCTGCAAAATTGGACCAACAATCTGGTGCATGACTCGATCACATTTCAACGACAAAGCAATACAAACTTGTGCATATCTTCAACCATGGGTTACGACAAAGTCAAGTGAGCATACTCTAAACGAACTCACCTATAATGAAAAGCAACATTGTTAGCAAAATAAAAAAGAAAACAAATAGATCAGACATGAAATGTAGATCAATGTATAAATAAGGAATTGTACCATCAGCTTCTTTGTTAATTGCCTCAAGGGTCAGTGCCGTTAGTTAACCGATAAAATGTCTAACCTGAAATACCAAATCCACATAAGGTTAATCTAAGAAAATAAGGTGTATATAACTATATATGCTAAACATTACCATGATTACACATTGGCAATCCAAGAATTTAAATACATTCTAAATTATAGATTTATAGAAATCCAATGTGATCAAATTTTATTAGTTGGGTCAAGTAGAAGACTAAATCCACGTAGACGATTAACCGAATCAAACAAAAGGTCCTTAAAATTAGCTCAATTTCTCGACATGAAATTGCAAGCTACACGAATCAAGTTACAAATGCAAGTCACAAAGATAAAAAAATATAAATATATCAACGAAGATTACAGTACAACGAAAGCACATAAATCAAGAGTTTAAATCAACTTCAGAGACTTGAGTAAATAACTTTTTATCTTTTCATTCAAAATGTCTTTACGTAAGGTATATTGTGTATAAGAAAATCAATAAAATTAGGTTGAGCCATTGTTGAAGAAGAGAGTTGCGTGGATAAGACCGGCTTAATAATTCTAAACCCCTCTTGAATATAGCCATATGAATTATCATGTCAATACTCAAAGAACCCACTAAAAAAGGTACAACCACTTACATCTTGGGCCATTTGAGAAACAATATCGGATAAATTTGAAGCCACTTCTTCATTTAATTTTTTGGCGCTTTAGGTTTTTTGGGTCAAATGCATCGGTCATGCACCATTTGTGTGCAACAAACATTAGGGCATTAGGCTATGCTTCAAGACTCTTTATATCTGTTTGTATCATCCAACCTTATGTCAAAATGAGAAATAGTAAGGACATACTGACAGGATCGACTTGATCAAGATCAAGATTAAATGTAATTATGCTTGAACTTCTTAACAAGAAATTTGCGGAATAATACTTGTTAAGTTTGGAAGTTGTATGTATGTTTTTGTATAGATGTTTATATCTTAATAGACAAAGAACACACAAATTGTATAACAAAAGCTCCAATATTATTAAGATTAATAATACGAATACACTTGATTGTATTAGGGTTACAATAACCTTGAAGCACACTAATGTCTATGTTCTATCTCTTATATGTACTGTCTAAGCTTGCTCTCTTATATATACTACTAGAATTTATACAAGTTACAATGTTAAGCATGCCACAAAAGTAAACTAGACACTCTGTTACACGTTATAGCAATTAATGCATATAAGTCAACTCTTCAAGCGTGCTCTGTGTCCATAAAGTAAAATATGCTTTACTGTTTTACTTTTGGGTAGTCTGTCAGCTCCACTAAGCAGTAGAAACAGGCAGCAGTAGAAACTCTGTAAATCGAACCACCAGTGGAAACAATGGAAATTGGTCTAGCAGTACAAATGGCAGAAATCATGCCAGCAGTACTAATCTTTGTAAAATGTACTGGCAGTACTAATCCTGAAATTCATACTGGCAGTACTAACTCTGATATCTGGCAGTACTAATCTTCATCTTGCTCTGGCAGTAGAAACTTTGAAGTGAACTGGCAGTACTAACTTCTTTATATCCCAACAATCTCCCCCTAAACTTAATCTCTCAATCATATAGATTAAGTTTCTCTTCTTAATTTTCTCTGGAGATATGCTTGGATTTGTCTGATCAGTTCTGAAGCAACTCTGAGATTTGCACAGTTCACCTTCAGTTGCAGCATATGTTTGAGCACAGATAAATTCCAGGGATATTCCTTATCCATTAGGAAATATCCAACTTCTGCATCTTTCTGGTGGATAACATGTACTCTGCACAAGTCATAGCAATACCATTTGTTTACAGGAACAAACCCCTTTCTGAATATGTTCATCTCCATACTGGGTTCATACATTTGAAGAAGACAATCATACAGAAGCTTATTATCATCAAAATGTCCCTGCTTGGCATATTTTCTTTGTGCAATTTCCCAGAACTGATCCAAGTCTCTTCTGGTACAGCTTCTGAATATGGTCAGTATTGCAGCATATTTTTCTTCTATACCTCCAGCTCTCACAACTTTATAATGTTTTTTCTTATCATTTTCCATTGTGAAAAACCAATCTAGAATTGGATAATCTGTAGCCAATGGGGTTGGAGTGAGAGCTGTCTCAACCACTATCATTTCTCTAATCAAATTATCATCATCTTGAGCTGTAGATGGCACCTCAGTATGCACATCCTTTTTAATTTTCTGCCTTTTCTGCACCTCTTCAAAGTAACCCTCACTTTGTGTACCCTCTGCAGCTTTCTTTTTCCTTTCAAACGTTTTGATACCCTTCTGAACAGGTGTATCATGCATACCTTTCAGCTTCTTTTCCTTTTCCCACCTTATATCTTCTGTTCCCTTCTTCATTCTTTCAAGCTCCCTCTCATACATCCTCTTTAGATCTTCAAATTGGAGGGTTGCTAGGATTTTTACATGAAATCCAGCTCCCTTGAGGATTGTAATGAACTCCTTCTTCAACTGAGCCTTAGTCTTTGGCTTTGCTTTCTGTTTCTTATATTTAGCCTCTGACTCTCTCCTTTTCTTTTCATTTAATAGCCTCTAAAGCTCAGTTTCTCTCTCTTCCTCTGTATACCTCATCCTTTCCTCCTCCTGTAACTTTCTGGCCAATTCCTCATCAGCCTCTATTTGATGTTTTCTTTTCAGAGGCCTGACTTCTTCAATCATTATCCCCTTACCCTTATCTTTGGCTCCAATTTGCTGTGCTTTTCTTGTAGGTGCCTGTTCAGATGGTTCTTGAATGCTCACACCTTTTTGCTTCTGTTTTTCCTTTTCTTTTGGGCTCTCAGACACCCTTATCAATACCTCAGCAGCAACAACTTCTTCATTGACTCCAACAGTACTAACTGGCTCATCTAGCCCAGCAGTATTAATATTTTCTTCATCAGCAGTACTAACTCCAGTACTAGCAGTAGTAACTGGAGTAGTATTCATCTTTTCCAACAGCTGCTTCACCACCCCATTCAACCTTACAATCTCATCTCCTTGACATGCTAGCATTTCCTTCTGCCTAGCCACCTCTTCTGACAAATTGGTACATATTACCATCAATTCCTTAAGTAATGAGCTATCCTCACCACTGCCAGAAGTGTTACCCTCTTTTAGTGGATCATTGGAAGATTTAGCTAGTGTCTCAGACCTAGTCTGAGCATCACTAGCCCCCCTTGTGGTTTCTTGGCACCGGGGACCACTGGATGCATTAATATCCACTGGATCTTTTGCAATAGAAGAATCCAATGGAATCTCTGCCTCCTGTGTTGCCATGGATTGGGTCCTAGTTCCAATACCACTGTCCTGTTCTCCCAATGGGGCAAAATCAGTAGTGGCAGCCCTTTCCATATGGTCACCTTCCTCTTCATTGACCACCTCATTTAGATCAATTGGCTGATGCATCTGAGGAAGAGGAGCCTCAGATGCATGTTTCTTAGCCCTTGTGGCTTTCTTGGAGGTTGGCTTGGGATCCCTTGTTTTCTTGGATTTGACAGCAGATGTGGGTTGAGAAGTAGTGGGTATGGCTACTTCTTCATCTGCTGTGGAGGGTGCACTAAGCATATGTGCAGTCAAATTTGTGACCCTCCCAGAAAATGTGGTACCTTTAACTAACCCTGTTCTCCTCATGTTTGAAAAAAGTTTTTGTGTATGTGAGAGGAGAACAATTTTACCACCCACTCTTGGTAGGTTAGTTAATTCATTTTCAAAAATGTGTTGTAGAAACCTTGGATACATCAAAAATTTTGAGTCGGGATGTTCCAGGTTGTATATCATTCCAGTAAAAATCATTTTTGAAAAATTGAACTTCGTGTTATTAGCTAAGCAGATCAAAGCCGAAGCTATGTTACTGCTAAACTGATCCCATGCCGTTCTCTTCTGAGATATACATTGTTGCAGGGTATGAATCAAAAATTTCCACTAGGGAGAGAACATGGATTTCCAAAAAGTAAGTTTATTCAACTCCCCCTCATACCCTAGCAACAATAAGTTTTCATAAATTTGAGGTACAGATAAGCATTCAATACCTTCTTCATCATGAAGTTGAAGATGAGCACGAACAGATGCCTCTGTAACTCTGATGGTCTGCCCTGCAACTTGACTAACAATGGTAGCAACCCCATCGACTTCTGTCTTTTCGGCAGAAGTCCAAAAATCGTTTATATTTGAAATAAAAATGATGGGGTTGACAGAAAGTGCTACCTTTAAGTTGCTATTTTTAAGAAAATTTACAATTTCATAAAAATCTTCTGCTCCTTTGGGTTTTAGCAGATAAGCACGCAGATTGTGCTTATCGGCAGTTGGTAAAACAGCGTTAGAAGATGGAGAAGAAGTCATTTTAGAAGTGAAAGTTGAAAAATTTTCTTTTGAAAAGATGAATTTTGATCGCTTTTGGTTGTGTGAGATTAACGGTAGGTGAAAAGCGAACAGTGAAAAAGGTTTGCTATTTATACTATTTGAAAAGGAGCAACATTAAATGCCCTAATTTTAAAATAGAATAAATTGCACTAGCAGTATTAAATTTGGAATTTTGTACGAGCAGTATTAAAACATACCCAATACTAAAATTATGCTAGCAGCAGAAACCGTTTATCACAACCAGCAGTACTAATATAACTAGCAGTACTAACTAGGGAAAGCAGTACTATTATATATTAGTTATAGACAGCAGTACTAATAATGACTAACAGTAGTAATGGAAACTACATTAGCAGTATTAATAATGCTAAACATTAACAACAGTACTAACCGAGGACAACAGTATTAAAAATACTCACAATATTTATACTGACAGTACTAAGAGTAACAAGCAGTATTAATGTTGGCAGTATTGGGAATACTTTTATCCTTAAGTAGTAGAGCAGTATTAATAACAGTACTAATTTATCAGCAGTATTAAAATTACTTATCAATATTTACACTAGCAGTACTAAAGGTAGCAAGCAGTATGAATATTGACAGTACTAAGAATACATACAGGATAAATTAGTGGATCAGTATTAACCCATTAAGAAGCACGAAGTTTTGCAAAGAACAGTATTAATCAAAGATTTATGAAGAATTTATCATTCCAATACTTGTAACCAGGAATGTAAATCTACCCACATCAAATGCTTTTGTGAACAGATCTGCAAACTGATTATCAGTATGAACTTTAAAAATCTGAATTAATCTTTTCTCATTACAATCTCTTATAAAATGGTATCTGATTTCAATGTGCTTAGTTTTAGAATGTTTTACAGGGTTATTTATAATACTGATAGCAGAGTTGTTATCAATGAAAATGGGAGTATTTAGAAAGGTCAAACCATAGTCCAACATCTGATTTTGAATCCAAAGCACTTGAGCACAGCAACTTGATGCTGCAACATATTCTGCTTCTGCTGTAGATGTAGAAACTATAGTTTGCTTTTTGCATTGCCAAGACACAAGTCTTCCTCCCAAAAATTGACAACCCCCAAATGTAGATTTTCTATCCATATTGGCTCCTCCATAATCACTTTCAGTGTATGCAATCAAGTCAAAGGAAGAATTTTTTGGATACCAAAGTCCCAGTTTTGGTTGACCTTTGAGATATCTAAAAATTCTCTTGACTGCATGAACATGTGACATTTTAGGATTTGCCTGGAATCTAGCACAGACACAAACAGCAAACATAATATCTGGTCTGCTTGAGGTCAGATACATGAGGGATCCAATCATAGATCTGTAGAGGTGTTCATCAACATCCTCCCCCTCAAGATCTGCATGCAATGGTTTGTGTGTCTCCATTAAAGTGCTAGCAATCTTTACATCTTTGTATCCAAACCTCTCCAGAATGTCATTAACATATTTCCCTTGACTTATGAAGATCCCTTCTTTCTGCTGTTTAACTTGTAATCCTAGAAAGAAAGTCAATTCTCCCATAGAGCTCATCTTGAATTTCTGATGCATAAGAGCTTCAAATTCTTTACAAAGACTATCCCTTGTTGAACCAAAAATAATATCATCTACATAGACTTGAACTAGTAGGATATCATTTCTAATTCGTTTGATAAACAAGGTTTTGTCAATTGCACCTCTTTTGAAACCATTCTCCAACAGATAGACTGATAAAGTATCGTACCATGCTCTAGGAGCCTGATGCAGTCCATAAAGTGCCTTGTCCAATCTGTACACTTTATAGGATGCTTGGGATCTTCAAATCCTGGTGGTTGGCATACATAAACCTCTTCTTCAATAGTGCCATATAGAATTGCACTCTTCACATCCATCTGGTATACCTTGAAGTTCTTGAAAGATGCATAGGCCAAAAACAACCTAATTGCTTCTATTCTAGCTACAGGAGCAAGGACTTCATCATAGTCAATGCCCTCTTCTTGAGAATATCCCTGAGCAACCAGCCTTGCTTTGTTCTTGATCACAATGCCTCTCTCATCTTTCTTGTTTCTGTATACCCATCTTGTTCCAATTGCCCTTTTTCCTTTTGGGAGATCCACCAATGTCCAAACATCTTGAATCTTAAACTGAAGCAGCTCTTCTTGCATTGCTTCAACCCAACTTGGATCTTTCAAGGCTTCATTTGCCTTCTTGGGCTCTATCTGAGATAGAAAACATACAAATAAAGAAGTATTGATGTCTTCTTCATTTAGTCTGGCAGATCTTCTGGTTTGCATTGCAGAGTCAATATCACCTATTACATTCTCCAATGGATGATAGGCTTTGTATTGTTGATACTGATCAGTAGATGACATAGGAATCCCAGATTCCAAGTTTGTATCATTCTGTTCTATGAGAATGCTAGTCTCAGACAAGGATAGACTAGTTGGATTATGATTCTCATATACATTTTCTTCTGCAATTTCATCTGCACTTCTTTCTGCATTCTCAGATGTATTCACACCATTTGCTTCTTCTTCTGGAAGAATTTCAGGATCTGAGGAGGTATGGCCATCATCATAAGCACCATACTGTTCCTGACTTGATGTGATTGGTTCTGAACTCTGAGCTTGTTGTTGTGGAGGAGGATGAACAGCTTCAGGTGGATCAGGTGACCAGAAGGGTAGAGTGATGTACTCTAATGGTGTATCTTTGTTCTGGTTAGCTGCACTTGATTCACCAGCATTTGTACCTGCATTTGATGACTCATACACATATCTGAAAGATTGGGTTAGAGCATCAATATCAAATAACCAATCTGGACCTTTGCCTACAACACTAGGTGTATGTTCATTAAAGGTCACATTCATGGTTTCCTTCACTATTCTAGTCCTATGGTTGAATACTCTATATGCTTTGCTTTGGGTAGAGTATCCAACAAAGACTCCCTCATCAACCTTGCTCTCAAACTTGCCTAGGTGATCTTTGGAATTTAAGATAGTAACAGGACATCCAAATGGTTTTAAAAAGCTAATCAAAGGTTTTCTTTTGAAAAACAATTCATATGGTGTCTTGTTATGAGGCTTTACTACTAGTGCCCTGTTCTGAACATAACAAGCAGTACTAACTGCTTCTGCCCAAAAAGTCATTGGTAGTTTAGCATCTGCTAACATGGTTCTAGCTGCCTCAATTAGTGTCCTATTTCTTCTTTCTGCTACTCCATTTTGTTGTGGAGTTCTAGGAGCACTAAACTGTCTTTCTATTCCTTTTGTTTCACAGAATTTATTCATCTCATGATTCTTAAATTCTGTTCCATTATCAGACCTGATGATTTTAACCTTTTGATCAGTTTGGTTTTCAATCCTAGTAATGAATGATCTAAGCATTTCACCTGTTTCATCCTTGGTTCTAAGAAAGAATACCCAACTAAATCTGCTAAAGTCATCAATGATCACCAAGCAATAAACTTTCTTTCCTATACTACTGACATTGGTTGGTCCAAACAGGTCCATATGCAGTAGATGTAAAGAAGAAAAGTTTGAGTTCACACCTTTGGTCTTATAAGAAGATTTGTGTTGCTTCCCCTTTAAACATGCAACACAGTGGTCATCACATTAATATGTCTTTTCAGGTAAACCTCTAACAAGTTTGTTTTTAACCAGTTTGTTAATAGTTTTGAAATTCATGTGACACATTCTTCTATGCCAAAGATCAGACTCATCAACAGATGCCTTTGAGATAAGACAGTTTAAATCTTGTTGAGGTTTCATATTTGCTAAGTCACAACAGTACACATTATTCTTTCTGAGAATTTTCATTAAAATCATGTTTTCATCTAGATTAAATTTATCAGAAAGAATAAAGCATTATGTGTCAGTAAAAAGAACTGGATTCTTTTTCTCTGTGATTTGACTCACACTTAGCAAATTGAATCTCAACTGTTCAACATAATAAACATCTTGAAAGCTTATCTTATCACTGTTGACAGTCCCTTTTCCTGTAATCCTTCCACCTTTAGGATTACTTCCAAAAGCTACATATCCACCATCAATCTCCTTGAAGTTCTGTAGCTTGCTTCTATCCCCCGTCATGTGCCTTGAGCATCCACTATCAACATGCCACAAACTTCTTGGCTTGCTCTGCACAGATAAAACAATAAAGATTATTAGTTTTCTTTGGGAACCCAAACCAATCTAGTTTTGGGTCTCCCTTGTACATCCACAAAGTCAACTCTTTCAAGAATCACTGCTTGTGGTGTACTGTTGGTTTTGGAAACTTTTGATTTTATTGTAGGCACAGGTTTCCAAATCCAACGAATGTTAGACTTATTAACAGCATTAAGATGACCAACAGTATTAACATGTCTTGCAGTATTAATTCTGTTTGCAGTATTAATATGTCTGGCAGTATTAATTCTGTTCGCAGCCTGCCTAGCAGTATTAATTGCCTGAGCAGTTTTACTGTTCTACCAGTATTAACTGGTGCAACAGTTTTAACTGAAGCAGTAGTATTCTGCTTACCAGTATTAACATTGATAGCAGTGTTAATACGCCTGACAGTATTAATTTTTAATGATGCTTGAGTCTTAGTACTGTTGGCTCTGTTTCTGATTAATGCTGCTGTAGTAAATTTTGACACAGCAGTATTAACTGATTGAGCCTTTATTTTCTTCATAGTATTAACAGAATTAATTTTAGTTTTAGAGTTGTGATGATTAATTCTGTCAGTAACTGTCCATGGTGATCTCATAACCCTTTTATTTCTTAGATTATGATGACACTCATTCTGAAGATGGTTTGTTTTACCACAGATGTAACAAGCCTTTTCTTTAATCATGACAAATCCCTTTCCTAGTTTATGTGAAACCATTTGGTTCCAATTTCTTTGATTTCCTCTAGGAACAGATTTTGTATAATTGTATGGTATTTGAATACCTGCTTTACAAGTACACTTACCACAGGCTTGATTCTTTTCATTCTTGTTAGTGGTGTTCTTCTTTTGAGTAGATATAAACTTAGCCTTTTCTTTGAATAATCTTTTACCCTCTGCTAGTTTATTACCAATTAAGATAGTATCTGATGCACTACTTACTTTCTTAATATCTTTCTTAGTTGATTCAACTAGCTCAGTAAGTTCTCCTTCTATGTCATCATCATCAGATACCCAACTAGTGATTTCTACATTATCTAAATCTATCTCAGGTTCAGCTAAACTTTTGATTGGATCAGCCTTTATAACTTCAATTTCTATATTCTCCTTTAAAGTTTCAATCTCAATATCACTTTTAGGAGGAAAGTAATTGTTGTTATAAGGTGGAGGAACATTGTTGTATCCCAATCCAGTTTTGAGTTTATCATGAATCTGAGATTTAATTAGATTTTGAACGTTTTGAGAAGCATTTTCTAGATTATCTATTTTCAGTTTAATGCTATCTCTTTCAGTTCTCACATTCTCTAAATCTTTGCTCAATTCATCAACCTTGTCCTTTTGACAATCTCTTTCCCACCTAGCATATTCAATATCATACACATATTGTGATTCATTCTTCTGATATGCTTTTATTTGTTGTTCTAGGCTTTCAATTGATGCAATTGTGCTTCTATTCCTAACTTCCCATTTTTCAAGTTCAGCACAGATAAATAGATTATGATCTCTATAGTGTTTAACAGTTTTCATGCAAATAGATGAACATAATTTATTTTGTACCTCTTGAGGCACTTCAGGAGATTTCGCTTCTGCTTTTGTAATGGCCATTAAAGCTTGATTTGTAACAGCATGCTCTTCTTGATCACTCCAATCAAATTCAAACTCATTTTGTGACATCAGCGCTGTTGAGTTTGAATTGTTTTGAATTGGAATGTTTCTTCTTTGCATTCCATTATAGCTCCCTGTCCTTTGGCCACTATCATTGGTTCTTCCAGGACTTCTGCATTCTCTTTTAAAGTGTCCCATCTTGTGACAATTAAAGCACTCAACTTTGCTCTTATCAAATCCTGCTCCATCTTCTCTCTTATATGCAAAGTTGTTTCTCCCAGTTCTTTGCATAAATCTCTTTGCCCTTACAGTCAACATGGTCATCTGCCATTTAATATCCATCTCTTCAAGATCATCTGGATTAACTTGCTCAAGTTCTTCATTTGTCAGAGATGAATTCACATGACTGACAAAGAATGCTTCTAACACTTGATCACCAGTTTTGTCTTTTGATGATGACCCAGATGCAGAACCTGTAACACTAGAGGTAGATACATATGCTGAGTTTGGATCTACCTGTACTCCTCCTGATGACATAAATGCAGCATTCTGCATATTTGGAGTGTAACCATTGACTTGTTTCTTGTTCTCTACTTCTGGCTCAAATGATCTTAGATCATTGTATAGATCATCAAGCTCCTTATCATCCAAATTACTGCCCTGCCTCAAAGCAACAGTATATATGGTCCATTCATCTCCAAGTGATCTTAGAAACTTTCTGTTAAGATCATCTTTGTCGATCTTAACATTGTGGTTTTCAAGATCACCCACAAGTTTAGAAAATCTGTCAAAAACTTGTGTTAATGTTTCAGTCCTTACAGATTTAAAGTTTTCAAATTGTTGTTTCAAAAGGGATCTTTTATTTTTCTTGGTGCTTTCATTGCCACCAAATCTTTTCTCTATTGATTCTAAAAGAACCTTTGCATCCTCACAATTTTCAAACTTTCTTTGATATTCATTAGGAATGGATATCAATAGAATGCTAAGTGCTTTAAATTCTATAACTCTTTCCTTTCTTTCAGCATCTGTACTTGGTGGGGCCCTTGGAATCCTGACACCATCACCATTAACAGGATACTTAGGACCATTTATACAAATATCCCATAGTTGATAGTCTATAAGCAACATGTACTGCTTCATCCTATTTTTCCACATATCATACTCATCTGGCCTGAGTATGGGGATTTTGTTTGCCTGAGTTTCTTCAGAAGACATTTTAAAAGTTTTTAAAATAGCTTTTAAACAAACTAAATTTTGACTTCCAAAAGTTCAAAGCAACCTGATGCTCTGATACCACTTGACAGGATCGACTTGATCAAGATCAAGATTAAATGTAATTATGCTTGAACTTCTTAACAAGAAATTTGCGGAATAATACTTGTTAAGTTTGGAAGTTGTATGTATGTTTTTGTATAGATGTTTATATCTTAATAGACAAAGAACACACAAATTGTATAACAAAAGCTCCAATATTATTAAGATTAATAATACGAATACACTTGATTGTATTAGGGTTACAATAACCTTGAAGCACACTAATGTCTATGTTCTATCTCTTATATGTACTGTCTAAGCTTGTTCTCTTATATATACTACTAGAATTTACACAAGTTACAATGTTAAGCATGCCACAAAAGTAAACTAGACACTCTGTTACACGTTATAGCAATTAATGCATATAAGTCAACTCTTCAAGCGTGCTCTGTGTCCATAAAGTAAAATATGCTTTACTGTTTTACTTTTGGGTAGTCTGTCAGCTCCACTAAGCAGTAGAAACAGGCAGCAGTAGAAACTCTGTAAATCGAACCAACAGTGGAAACAATGGAAATTGGTCTAGCAGTACAAATGGCAGAAATCATGCCAGCAGTACTAATCTTTGTAAAATGTACTGGCAGTACTAATCCTGGAATTCATACTGGCAGTACTAACTCTGATATCTGGCAGTACTAATCTTCATCTTGCTCTGGCAGTAGAAACTTTGAAGTGAACTGGCAGTACTAACTTCTTTATATCCCAACACATACAATACAAACTTAATTAAGAGCAAACTTTTGTCAAGTACAAATGTATAAAATTTGAAAAAAATGGTAAATGAAAATATATATACAGCATCTAGGACAGGAAATTGTAAAATTACCCTTTTGACTAAAGGGAGACAAGATGACGCTTAATATCCCTTCTAAGATCACTGATCATATCTTCTAACACACTCCCGAAGATCCTCAGTAAGTAACCATCATTTGCTCTGAGTTATGTCTCTTAACTCTCATCTCTTCAAGCCAAATGGTATGAGATTGCAGATACTTCATGCCCAAATAACCATTCAAATTTCAGCACTTGGAAACCAATCCAATATATAACATCTCACTTGTTGAAATATGTATCTATCGAATCACTAAAAGCATTGTAATTGGGAGATTAATACGTCAATCAAACCTAATTGGAGTTTTTGCCGAAAAATGAATCAATAGTTCTCTTTTTCGCATTTTCGGTATCAACTAATTTTTTTTTTTAAATGAACCACTAATTTAAAATCGAACATTTTCGGGTATATTGATTCAATTTTAAATTAGTGGTTCATTTTTAAAAAACGAAAATGTTCGATTTTAAGGAGGGTACTAATACCCGAAAATGTTCGATTTTGAATTAGTGGTTCATTTTTAAAAAATGAACTTAGTTGATACCTGAAAATGCAAAAACGAAACAGGGTCAATGCTTCGAACCAATAAACCAATCAGTAAACAAAACACAGAAAAAACCTAAAAAAAAAAAAAAATATTTAACCACTTAATAATTTAATATGATATAATAATCAATGTCAAAAGAAGTAATCAAATTAATTACAATCTAATCAATTTTAAAGAAACGAAAATACTGATTGAGTCAAAATATTGGATTAAATTAAAATCAATCGAGATATGGGATTAATCCGATCGATGATTGCGACCTGGGGCTGTTGTTAAGGAAGGTGGAGGTCGATTGAAGATTGTGGTCGGAGTTGATGTAAAACAAAGGTACGGACATAAAGTTGAGGATGGCGCCATGGCGGTGGAGATTTGGGATGATGTGAAAAGCCGTCGTGCAATTTTTTTATTTTAGATAATGAAAAATGTAATAATATATATATATATATATATATATATATATATATATATATATATAATAGATAGTAAATAAATATAGAAGTTTGTTAAACCCTTTTTTTCGGAATATATTTAACTGTTTAGTTATTTCATATTTAATTTAATTAATTACTAGTTTATAACCCGTGAATTCACGGACTATTCCATATTTTTCTTTTATAAACGGTGAATGATAAAATCATTTGTCTAACGGCTTTTAATATATTTGTACGTTTTCTGTGAGTCAATATTTATTGTATTAAATAATGCTCTCCGAAAGATGTTGAAGTCATAGAAAGTGAAAAATATATAAAACATCATACAAAGCATATAGTATATAAATCGCCTTTAAATAATGTCATCACCAAATAATATATGATCTAGATACGTGCAATATAAGCTTTTTCTCTAATCGTGAATGTAAAAATACTAATTGATTTATTCAATCTGTGATAGGTTTTGTATCTCTCGCCGGGTAGTAAATTGCGATGATGCAACCTATTTACCTAACTATACTTTTCAGTAAATATATTTATATTTAGTATTGTATTCTAAATTGAATTTAATTTATACTTACACATGTAAATATAAGCTATCTTTTTTTATTATTATACACATCAATTATCACAATTTATTCCGCTAACCTAAATATACTTTTAAGTAAATTTTAACATCATATCATTTCATAAATGTCATACAATTGAAAAATAATCTAATTGTAAATATGTTAATTTTTTTTTAAATGTAATTTTGAATTTAATTTAAATCAATTGGATGAATGTAGGAGCCTTAATTGTTTAAGAGAAAAAGTGTAATTAAATTAATTTAATTAAATTTGAATACTAATATCGCTAAACATGAGTAATTATGCTTAAACTTCAAGAGCATTAATGTCTTTTGGTTTGGGTCCAATTTGTTATTTAGGTAGTTAAAGTTAGAAGATAACATCTATGATTCTAATTATTTTTTCTTTGGATAATTAATGGCCAATATTACTTTACATTGATATACTTTTAATGATAAGAGAGATTTTGTACTTCAATGGTTTGTTATTACATAGCGATATCAGTTTTATATAATCCCAATGGCCATTTTGTATTTTAATTTATATCCCAGTGGTTCAATGTTACCGACTAAATTTAGAGTATTAGTCCAAATGGTCCAAAGGTAATTACTAAACTTAGGGTATTAGCTTTATGAATATTTAAAAATAGTTCAATGGGATATTATTTTTATTAAAGTAAACCAAAGTCATCTTGATAAGCTCAAAGTTAAAAAAAAAAAGTAAATCGAAGTCTTTCTATTAAGCACAAAAGCAAGAAAAATGTTCAATTTACCTATTAAAACTTGCACTTTTGATGCAAACATAATAATTATAGTTTTCATCTTGAAAAAAAGAAAAATTGTCTCTAATTAAAATTTATATCAAAATCAAAAATTAAAATTAAATTAAAAGACCCCTTCATAGTTCATTCTCCTCCGACTATTCCCTAACAGTAAAACCATACTCCGCTTCATCATCAATGGGTTCAAGAAACAAGAACAAAAGAAAATTATCCAAAGCCGTGGGTGATTGTGTCGGCAAATTCAAATTATTTGATCGATAGCTTCTCTCTAATTAAGCGATATTTGGCGATAAAGGTTTTGAATTATACATACAAATCAATGCGATATTTGAGAGTTCATACTGCTACTAGTCGCTTTGTTCATCATGTAGTTACCAAGCTATCTCATCAACGTTATATGCATGTTTAACACGGCTTCAATGGACTGTATGTCTGTGATACTCTCATCCGTCTTCTTTTTGCTGCTCTCGATTTAATAACAATCTGGAGCTATCACTAAAATCTGGGATGCCAACAGTCAGGTATGCCAAATTCTAGGTGGATGCCCGAGTAGAGGTGGGAAGACGGGTTTCATGTGGACAATAAGACTCTGAGATGATTATGTTCTTCTTGATTAATTTCTCAATTATTTTATAGATATCTATTTCTAATACCTTTATCAATAACTTTGAAGGGAAACTTTATATATAACGAGGTCAGTGAACGAGAGGCGGATTGAAAGCGAGGTAGATTTTATCTGTTGGTTGCCTTATGTCTTAGCTATTTGTCATATCGTAAAAAACATTATAAATTGTTAGATTTGAATATTCGAATTAATGTTTTTAGAATCCATGTGCTACAAATGATCTATGCACTTCAGCTGAAATAATGTGTAGGTTTTGAAACTGGGTCAGTGGTGATGATGACGCATTAAAGATAAATTTAAAGGATAAATGTATATTAATTAATGTTTCTGTCACTTTTGTTTAACGGATAAAGCTGACCATGTGTTCCGATTTCAGGTTATAATCGTTTGCTATTTAATCTCCCAATTTGCATCACTGATGATGGTTTTGTTAACAAGCTTTACATTTGTATCATTTTTGTACTACTTATTTGTTTCACTAATTATGTCTGGTTTGTTTTACTTTGAATATCATGAATTTTTGAAGGATGGAGATGATATGACCCATCCAATTTAAGGGAGATCAATATACATCTATAGCCATTTGATTAATGTGAGTTTTAGGTTTTTTATGTCCTATATAGCTTAATTTATTCTGTGTTGGTGGCTACTTCATGAGTTTTTGATTATTGACAATTTTGGTATTAGTATGATATGCAAGTACGCGACATGAGGAATTAGTATAATGTTGGGTTGGGCTACTAGAATGATGGAATTTGTCTCGAATTTATAGTGCATTTGACACCGGTATTGTGAGCATTGCTATATTATAAATGTCTCTAAGTTCTTCATTCAGATTATGTTTTATTGATTAAATTTAGTGTCTGTCTCTTTTCACTGTTGTACAAGTATCCATGAGATTTTCATATTCATAGTGGTTGTCCCCAGTAGGTGAACAAAGGAAACATGGCTTTTCTGAGTTGCTTAGTTTCTTAAATAGTGTGTATGTATGTACATATATGTATTTTGCTTTTACCATGAAATGCTCATTTTTATTGATGTCATTACAGATTGATTGTCCACCATTGGCTTTCAATATTCTGAGCAGTATCTGTCATATTTAAGGCAGAGAAGCGAATGTATAACTTTGATTGAAAGAGCATTTGCAGCCCTAGAATCAAAACAACGATAAGGATCGTTTCCATCATCAGGACAAACCAATCAGGTAATTTTAAATGGTATTATCCTTTATAAGTTAGACACTTTTATAATATTATTGAGTATGTCGATCATGTAGGGGTAAAATGAGCAGGTCATCTAATGAATAATTCTAGGTACTTCTACAACAAAGTGATTCGGGATGGGCTTTAAGATTTATGTAATGGAAAGCAAAGGTGCATCTATAGAATGTTTTCTGCTTGCACTCTTTTTACTCGGAACATGGCCTGCCATTTTAAAGTTAGTAGAACGACATGGTGTAGGCTACCTCAACGTACTTATAATCTTATGACTGCTGTGATAATGGCTCTTACGTTTGGGAATTAGGACAGACTATTGATGCTAGACCAGACTTTTTAGTCCACTTTCTCAGGTATCATAATGAACCCGAACTATACAATGTAATGCCTTAGTGAATCTTATATGTAATGTTGAGATTTAGATTATGATATGTTTTGTTGCCAAATAATTGGCCGAGTGTTTTGTTTGCGATGGCGGGTGGGGTGGTTTTAAGTCTTCGAAATCTGTTGACTCAGTATGCTTTGGCGTTTGTTGGTTCAACTGTAACTGGGGTACTGTGCTCAAGCATTATTATTTTCATAGGTATCATTATCATCATACATTCATACCTATGTAGATATTGATATTAGATGTGGCTATTTCAACCCACTTAACATTTTCATGGGCAATAGGTGCTTGCTAAATTAGGAGATCTCGTGTTATTGAACATGGGTATATCTTCTCCCTCTTTGAGCACATTCCTTTCTCTTCATTTGGACTTCAAGTGGTATGTTTCAAATGGTACTTCACAGATCAATGACTAATGAAACAAACTCGAATTCAAGTAAGAGCACATGAACTTATAATTTATCATTTTCAATTATAGCTTATGGCTTTTGACTTGAGAAGACAAGGAGCATATTTTGACTTGAGATTATTTTAAAAAGAATGTTGTGACTTTTGTAAAACATCGGAGAAGAAGGATATGTGACAGCTTTTTATCCTTTTGCACTAATTTTTTTTTATCTCTTTTGGATAACTCAATGTGGCTATGAACATTTCTTCATGATATTTGCATCTCATAAATGCAATAAGAACTCTGTTTTTCAAAAGGAGCTAATCCTTTTTCCTGAATCTTAGCTAATCTGCTGCTAGAATAATGCGCATATCAATCTCAGTTTGCTGAAGCTTTAATTTAAAAGGTTCTTGCTCCCCTTTCACCGTGGACAAAACTACTTACTGCAACACAGGTTAGATTTGCAGTTATATCAACACAGACACAGTAAGTGTGTGTAGATACAACTGATTGTTTATCGTTCTTTTATGTTGATGGGAAAGCTTATTACACCTTTGAGTTTGTTGCTCAAGTCCCAAACTTCACTCGCCATGCTCTCAGTACAATCGCCATTGGCAACGGTATAAACAATTCTCAATCATTTATTTCTCATAGAGGTAGCATAATGGGTGGGTTAGACGGGTACAGAAAAATTTTATTTCGGGCCAACCCAAGCAGCAACACTTGAATGACCTTTTTATTTTTATTTTTTAAAATAATATGTAGAAAAACAATGGTTGAGAGTCCCCAAATTTATCTTTCATGAATATTGTCTTGCTTCTAAACAGGTTTGTTTCACCCTATAATTTTTGTTCAAAGTCGTTTAATGTTTGGTTTATAGAATGGTACCTGGGTTAAAATTTACTGTTTATGAATGAATGTTTTTAACAATTTGAATATAATGTGTTTTGTCATTATTTCTGAAACTCTAAAAAGTGTAATGCTTTTTGACTATCGATAAGTGGTATACTCATCAATGTTAGTTTTTCGATCCAGATGCATCAAGGCATTTTGGAAAGTTGCTGTCGGAGGAACGATATCAGTTGCTTTTCGAATATCTATAAGTGGTATACTCATCAATCTTAGTTTTTCAAGAATATCTTGGTAAGCCTATCTATGTCCTACATTTGATGATTTGGAATACGTTAAGCTGACTCTTAAATATTGCTTCGATGTCTAACACTGATTCTAGAAGAAAAAATTTAGATGCATTTGAGATTGGCAAACTGAATGAATTGATCTGCTGGTAATCTGTAAAAGATGTTTGTTAATCGCAGTTAGAGGATTAGAAAGCGATACCATACTTCAACTATGTAAAAGATGTTTGTGGATCATAGTTTTTAATATCCAAACATGAGTTATGTTCGTGATATTTCCAACTGCTGTGGTGGAAATGCGGAATTCCAACTGTGAGATCTCATGTTTGATCTAGATTTTGAGCCGCATGCACATTCTATTGATATTAGTAGTCAATGATTTGTTTATATACCTGTAACCATAATGATTAAGCTTTTAAGCTAATACCAAAAATATATGGTTCATAGTGGTTGTATGTGTGTGGAAATATGTAAATTAATAAACGAATTGTATACTGTTTGTAGAACTGTTTGGGGATGTATGATTTTGTATTATTGCATTAAGCTATAATGAAGTTACAAGAAATATAAACCCATTTTTGCTCATGGTGGATTATTGATATAATCAAAAACACGCATTAAGGTTTACTTTGGGCGTTGCATCGCTGAAAAACAGTGAGCTAGTGGGGGTAACACTTTTTATGTTGTGAAACTATTTTAGAGTTTTCCATTTATGCTTTTACTTTTGTTAATCGTATGACTCGATAAAGAGCAAATGATCCAGATAAACCCATACATAAAAAAACTCACGCAACGTTGGGTAACGAATGACAATATTTTGTGGTGTGACACTTTTGTTAAGGGTTAAAAGTGGTCGAAAACCGTTAGAAAGTTATACGAAACAAAGTTGAAGGTATGTTATTTGTTATCTACATGGTAGATAGAATTCTTCCTTCACATTGATCTGTTTACATTTTGTCACATGACAGGATGTGGAGATATTTATTCCAGTATTACCATTCCTACCAAAAGATGAGGTTTTCTTCTTTACTCTTTGAATGCAAGCATTTTGAATTAGTTGGTAGTGCTATTTAATTTTTTCTTTTAGCTAGCAAATTGTTTCACAAAAGGTGTTCTCTGTGGGTGATTTTGAATATACTCTTTGAGAATGATTACTACAACTTGAAAATTTGAATCAATTCATTAAAGCTAATGATAGGTAGGTAATCTTACATTTATCTAAAAAATCACTTTTTCTACAACTTCTTACCAGCTTCTCTAAATCAAAATTTTAGAATCTAATAATTTGAGAATAGATAAATGTATTTGTCTTCTGAATGTTTTTTAACTGTCAATTCCATGATGAATTATATGCTCCATCTTAATGCACAAAACCTCTAAATTTTCGTAATCAGAAAATTATTGAAAATGAATATAATAGTTATAATCGTAATTGACACACTAATTATCTGTAAAATATAAGTGAAATATGGAAAAAAGTGTTTTGGGTCAACCTGAGCCGATCCCTACCAAAAATACCCTGTTTGAACGTAACCTGTTTCCACCCATAAATCAACGTCTCTGTCCCGCCCATTTTTTTCACCTCTACCCATGGTGATCATAGATCACTTGTAAATATGTGTCTACTGAGATGGGTTTTTTGAAACCTTATTATACAGGAATCTTCTCAGGGTGGTTCAGTTCTTAAACCAGCTGAAGTGCTGATTGGTATCCATGGCATCGATCCTGAGAAAGATGGGATTTCTCTCAAGAAGGCATGTATTCTCACTTTCTTTATGTCTACCTCATGTCCGTTTGTCACCATGCGTTTTAAAGTATTTGTTTTATTTTTCTCAAGCAGGTTACAGATGCATGCAACACTTGCTTTCAGCAACGACAGTTATTCACCCAACAAGTTCTAGCAAAGGTTTTAAATCAACTGGTATGTTTAACTTTCAACCAAGTTGCAAAATGGGTATAACTGGTAGTTTTGTAAGATTGTAGAAACGGGTTCAATTGGGTTGGGTTGACCCTCCCAACACATGTAATGTCAACGGAATCCAGTCCTCTACATTTTGGTGAAGGTTAATTACTATATTGGCTACCAACAGTAAACTCATAGAAATGCTTAACATTCTTTTTCAGGTTGAGCAGATTTCCCTTCCGATGCTGTTTATGCGGACAGTTATACAGACAATTGGTGCATCTCCCTCCCTGGTAAGATGATGGAAGGTCACACTATCTTTCCCATCTTAAGCTTTTGATTCTCATTAGATGGTTTTGGATGTGAAAAAACTATTATGGGGATGATTAGATGTGGATTTTGATAGTAGTTATGTGATATCAATCAGAAACAAATAATCAAGTGTAATAAAACATGGTGCTGGAGAGAGTGTTTGAATGTGCTTCTGATGCCTGATGTAATAGTCGCTTATAATACGTGGCAAATTATAATTATTTATTAGTAATAGGTAAAGCTAGGCTATATAGGTTAACTTATTTTATCGTTATTGTGTCTTAGGTGTAATATTTTAAGTTCTCGTGATGCACCCATCTGAAGTGGACAAATATGAAGTGATAGGCGCTTCTTCTGAAGTGGGAAGATATAAAGTGAGGCACATAATAGGATTATATCTGCTAATATCTCTAAGAGAAAATATCAGATATTATTAATCTACGCCGATGCCCCATGGTGATCACAAAGGTGGTTTCGACCCATTTACTTGTAAATGGGTTGACTCAGTTTTTATCCCATCTTTAATGCACAAAACCTCTAAATTTTCGTAATCAGAAAATTATTGAAAATTAATATAATACTTCTAATCGTAGTTGACACACTAATTATCTGTAAAATATAAGTGAAATATGGAAAAAAGTGTTTTGGGTCAACCTGAGCCGATCCCTACCAAAAATACCCTGTTTGAACGTAACCTGTTTCCACCCATAAATCAACGTCTCTGTCCCACCCATTTTTTTCACCTCTACCCATGGTGATCATAGATCACTTGTAAATATGTGTCTACTGAGATGGGTTTTTTGAAACCTTATTATACAGGAATCTTCTCAGGGTGGTTCAGTTCTTAAACCAGCTGAAGTGCTGATTGGTATCCATGGCATCGATCCTGAGAAAGATGGGATTTCTCTCAAGAAGGCATGTATTCTCACTTTCTTTATGTCTACCTCATGTCCGTTTGTCACCATGCGTTTTAAAGTATTTGTTTTATTTTTCTCAAGCAGGTTACAGATGCATGCAACACTTGCTTTCAGCAACGACAGTTATTCACCCAACAAGTTCTAGCTAAGGTTTTAAATCAACTGGTATGTTTAACTTTCAACCAAGTTGCAAAATGGGTATAACTGGTAGTTTTGTAAGATTGTAGAAACGGGTTCAATTGGGTTGGGTTGACCCTCCCAACACATGTAATGTCAACGGAATCCAGTACTCTTACATTTTGGTGAAGGTTAATTACTATATTGGCTACCAACAGTAAAATCGTAGAAAGCCTAACATTCTTTTTCAGGTTGAGCAGATTCCCCTTCCGATGCTGTTTATGCAGACAGTTATACAGACAATTGGTGCATTTCCCTCCCTGGTAAGATGAGGGAAGGTCACACTATCTTTCCCATTTTAAGCTTTTTATTCTCATTAGATGGTTTTAGATGTGAAAAAACTATTATGGGGATGATTAGATTGTGGATTGTTGCTGGCTTTTCATCAGCCCTTACGCGCTAGCCTTTTCCCTTTGACAGTAGTTATGTGATATCAATCAGAAACAAATAATCAAGTGTAATAAAACATGGTGCTGGAGAGAGTGTTTGAATGTGCTTCTGATGCCTGATGTAAAAATCGCTTATAATGGTGCTAAGTATTTTGGCAAATTATAATTATTTATTAGTAATAGGTAAAACTAGGCTATATAAGTTATCTTATTTTATCGTTTGATAATTACTTCTGTTGGAGCTAGTATACAACTGATTAATTTCCCCCTTTAACAATCGTCTAATAATATGCAGCAGTTGGTTACCCAAATACCAGAAACTGATTATTGTGACTTGAAATCGCAATTATTAGATATTAACTTTTAAAAGTGCACATAAACGTACCCACTATATAACACACCAGCACTCTCCACCCTTTGCTCAATTTTCCCTTCAAATATAATATCCATTCTTACCTTCATTTTGATATATTAGCATGATTGTCAGTGTTTTCAATCTTGAGGCATTGTTTGTTCGTGTAGGGTGGTTGTGTTATATTATGTATACAAAATTATATGTTCTCATTGTTTTATTTCTACGAGCGGAAATATGACAGTCAAAATGTATTACAGGTGGAATTTATCATGGAGATTCTATCTCGTCTTGTGAGCAAGCAAGTGCGAAATGTTCTTATCTGATGTTACACCTATATCGTACAAAGTTGGAAGTTATTCGATGGAGGTGCTATTTGTCTTTCAGATTTGGAAAAATCAGAAGCTCTGGGTAGGATTCTTGAAATGTGCCCAGTTAACTAAGCCTCAATCTTTCAGTGTGCTACTTCAGGTCTGCCCTGCTAATATTAATAGAAATTATATTCGCTTGTGCTCTATGAATTTCACTTCTATGTGTCTCATAGTGATATGTATTTGGTCTTTTAGCTTCCTCCAGCGCAGCTCGAAATTGCATTGCATAAACAACCTGTACTAAAAGGTCCCATGGCGTCATATGCGAGCCATCCTGACATTCGATCCTCACTTCCAAGGTTTAACAAGTAACCTTGTTTGATGTCGTTTAGAGGTGGCGGTATTGACACATTTACTCATGAGTGGGTTCGACCGAGTTAATATTATATGTCTATCGGGTAAAAGTAAATAAACAGAAAAAAAGATCAGCTTAAATGGAAATGGTTCATTTGGGTTGAAAGTTGCCCATTTATACTATAATGCATAACCTCCTAAACTGTATTGATTATTTTTTGAAATATTACAATTCTGTGATCACAATTGATACACCAGTGAATCAACCTAACTCGATGTGTCTCAAAGTCTGCTAAAAGAGTACCCTTTTTTGACCTGTTTTATAACCGTTTTGATACTCCCATTTGGCCACCTTTAATATTGTTTCACTTGCTTTTGTGTTTATGTATTGCACTGAAACAACTTACTGTTTTTCAGGTCCATAATGGTGGCTCTTGGAATTCCACACGATACTCGAAGTGCAGTCAGGGGCAAACGACTCTGTCTGAGGCACAATCACAGACACTGTCTCAGGCTCAGTCGCAGACAGAGTCTCGGGCACAATCGCATACACTGTCACAGGCTCAGTCACAGACAGAGTCTCAGGCATACTCACAGACACAGTCTCAGGCTCATTCACAGACAGAGTCTCAAGCACAATCACAGACACAGTGTCAGGCACACTCACAGACGCAATCTCAGGCTCAGTCGCAAACTCATTCTCAGGCTCAGTCACAGACTGGAGATACAGGCAATTCAGAGAAAGAAGTACCCGCTGAGGAACCAAAAGAATCAAGTGCCAGCTAGGCTTGTTTGTCTAATACATGTGAGTACCTTGTTTGACTTTCTTTGTTAACAAGATTGACTAGTTTTACTTTGTTCAAAGCTCCATCCCTCTTGAATCTATAAGTAGGCCCTTAAGCCGATAAGATTCCATTGTTGAACCTTCGTAGTTGATCATGAATTCATATAAGATAATTAAGAACAATATTCTAGTGAGTAGACCTTGGGAGACTTTCATTTGACTCCGATTACTTTCTGTGTTAGCTTAAACTTATTTAACTTATTGTAGTATTGTAGATATAAACCAAATTGATCAATATATAGGTAATTTGGTAAAAGTGCCACTAGTAGATGAATCATGAATCTATTCGTCTCATGAAAATTTTCATTGATGAATCACACATCCAAAATGGCACGTATTATTGGCATTAATAAGTTTGCCAAGAAGGAAAAAGTAAGGATGTATATTCAACCAAGTGTTGGAGTGTTGCAGTGATTAGTTGAGCTTGTGAAACCCGAATTGTTTGCTTTTAATTTTGATTCATATATTGGCATCGATACTCGACTCATTCCATTCAACAAAGACTATTCTTTTCTTTCCTGTCTGTTGCAGATTGTTAATGATATGTGTTTCTTGTTATGCATGGACGTCCTAAGGAGACAATGGTCCAGTTCCCCTCATTTCGTGTAGTTGTAAGAATCCTAGTTAAAACGGCGGTTTCGCACAATATGACGCACAGTTAAGAGGCTTTAGTTGATAGATGCAGTATGATTATAGTTTTGCGCTATATATTTGTTGGAGAGCGAGTATGTTCAACTATTGTCAGAGTCTTGTGACTACAAAATATATGTAAACATCAAATGCTCTATAAATGTCTATGATATTTGAGTATAGATATATTTTTCTCAGTTCATTGCCGGAATAGTGATTTTTACTAGTTCCAGTTCAGGATCTAAAGTCAAGGCAACTACAAAATCTGTTTATGCAAGCTGATTCGTAGACGAGCTAATCTTGCTTGCATTGCCAATGATTACACATTTCTGTTTGATTATATACGAGTTAATTCGTATGGCTGAGTGTTTAGAAACTCGGTCTTTCTCAGCTGGCGCAAGTGATATTGCTATATGCTTGATAGGCTATATGCTTGGAATGGTCAATTCTTTTGCTCCAGATATAGTCCAAGGGAAAGGCCATGGTTTTGCTGCCGACTGTTATCCATATGAGTTGTGGTGACATAAGATTGGAACGTGTCTTTATGAGATTGAATGTGTCTTTATTAGATGACTAGCTTTTATTTGATATGGTAGAACTGTATTCTTTTTGTAACTCTCGGACGAGTTTTAGTTCTGTTACTCTGTTACGGACCCCAAAACCCAATATGGATCCAGTCACTGTTACAGACCTGAAATGTAGACGTAGACTTTTTCACAGACCGGAAAGTGATAAGAGCAAATTACAGATTTGGTCCTTTACATTGAAAGATAAAATAGTAATGAGATCAAGAACAAGTGGCATACATGCGCAAAATAAGGCTTTATCAAAGAAAGAAACTAACTGATATGCATCACCATAGAATCTGTACTAAAAGTTTAGAGTTGATTGTTTCTTGATATTGTACTTATCCATGGATCGCTTGTGTACAATCTACTCGAGCAGTAATTAAAGAGATAGCGAACAAAAAATAACACCAACACAACCACGTAAGCTTGTACAAACAATCTTTTATACAAGAGATGCACCGTAAAATCCATTACAAACAAACTTTCTCACAGTAAAAATAGGGTCACAAAGGCTGACCCAAATTGTGGAATGGGATCAAGACATAATCGAACACCTCAAAACCTACATCATCATACCCGTCTCGGGCCCACTTACGCCCCCAAGAGTTTTTGATGTGGCAGCAGAGACTGTCACCATCGGGTTCAACATCTACTATTACAACCGCATGCCCCATTCCTAAGTCTTCAAGTCCCTCGGGATGGCAGTACGGCTGCTTTTCATGAGCACCACGACGGTTCAGTCGACCCACTTTTAGTGATCCTACACAGGGATAGGGACGTGGACCCGAAAAATGATCCATTAGCTCTTGTTTGATATCTTCCGTTTCGATATCAATATCATCGATTGTATAACGTTGCTCCTTCTTCACTTGAGGCTCATACGAAGATCGTGTAATACCTTCGTATGGGTACGTGTCCGTTGTCTCAACTCCTTGGATGGTGCATAAACGGATCAAATCATTTGTATTTTTGTACCGTTGTCAGCCAAACACTGGGCTGAAATAAACGAATTTGGGCCCAATGTTCCACACATTCTTAGAACAATGGTCATCATATCAGCTACAGCAAAGAATTTACAGTGAGGCTCCGTCTTCTGATTCTCCACTTTTGATGCCCATTGTTTCCACGGGGCATCCCTAAACCTCCTGCATGTCAACCCAAACACAGGTAATTATACCGAGTTCACTGTATACCTATGCTTATGAGCCTATATACACAACAAAACTGAAGCGATATATTCGTACTTAACTGTCAAGCTTCAGAATATGCCTATAACTTTAAAACAGTAACAGCTCTCAGATCTCAGTATTTTCATATCATAGACATTCTTTACGTATCTCTATCCAAATGCAGAATAAAACTAATTTGTATATCAACAGCAAAAAACTGAAAATAACAGATTAAACTTGAATTAAGTAAACGGCGAGTGAAGAATTACCGATATAAATTAATCAAAAGTATACTAAAATGCTTACAATCACGAATTATTGTACCTGAATGACATGTTGCAACTCCGCTTTTCTAGTTTTCTTGTTCTAGGGTTTACAATAGCGTCGGCAGCGTATATTGGTTTTTAGATAGATGACGATCTAAATTAGGGCTCACAAATGAAAGAAATAAGACCGGGTCGGATCCTTAGATCCGCGTAAGTTTTAACAATTGGGGATGGGGCTACACAGATACTATTATTACGGAGTATTATTTTGGTATTATCACATTTTTTATATGTTTATTAAAATATAATATAATTTTTACTACTTTATTTTTTTTTACCGAGAATGCATACTATCAATTTATTCGAGCTTTTCAAGCCTATTAGCCTCCCCTGACGTGAGAATTTTATATTTGCTACCAAATCATGCGATCGATCATTGCCTAAATGAATTGATGTCTCGTCCCCATGATTCAAATTCAATTAAGCATGGTCACTGATGTACAGTTAGACCGTAGGAGGTTATTATTAACTTATATAATACTGAAACTGTAGATACTTAAACAAAAATTCCACTTTATAGAATGGGAACACTCATGTAAAAAAGGTTATCAGTCCAAGTCCAACTACCATGCCAATAAGAGTATAATACGGCAATCAAAAGTGAATCATGTTCATCCCGTTACTACATCATAGAGACAAGTACGGCATGTTCCATCTACGCAAATCAGAAACTGCTTAGTTTTGTTTCAAACTTACATTCAAACAACAAACTAAAGATCGACCCGGATGCTATATAATCTTTTTACGAACATGGTATTGGTCCGCTTATAGATGCTTCACCATGGGAAATATCTGAAAATTGAAAATCACAAGCTACATCAAGATTCATGATAAACAAACTTCACATGTATGTACCAGGATTAGCAGCTAACCCGTTCCAGCCAAATGGCCGATGATAGTCATAACCACCACCCTTGGTCGTCCTACGCACCATCCCACTAGTCTCATAATAGTCTTCAGGATCAGTCAAACCATCTACAGGTAGATTTTTAAACATACACTATCATCAAGTATCCACCACGGAGACCATAGTCGAACCGTGTAAAGTGACGAAATTTGTTAATCTTAACCGTTTTGAATAATGGTTATAGATAACCCAAAGCAACCCAATCCCAAGTAGACGGGTCCAACTTGAATTCAGGATAAGCTTTGGTTAAGTTCATTTAATCAAAAACCTAGTTGGACAAAATGTGTCACATACCTATAGTTTTGATATATTGAAACCAAAAATAAAAAGAACACAGCTAACAAAAGGGTTCCAATTGATATTTTTGAATTTAAATAGAAAAAAAAAAACTTGCTGAAGGGGTGCAGGTGACCCCTTATAATCAATATTGAGAAAGAAGAAAGGTGAAGTATGACAGCAGACTGTACACACATCAAAGAAGGAATACGAAAAACTTTCATAAATTTGTGTTTTGCTTTAAAGTGGATCTCTCTGTCCTTGTTCAGACATCATTTCTAAAAAAAAAATGTAAACAGGACCTAATCCTGATGTGCAAACAGCAAGCTAACGACGAATGCATAGTCTTTCACACCTAGCTGAAAATAGATCTCCAACAAAGTTTGTACGAAAAAGAAAATGTAGAAATAAATGGAAGACTAACCTTTGACAGTTTCATATGTAAATTCCGGGCTGAACTTGGCTCCTTCTGTCGAACCTGCATGCAAGATAAGGCATGAAGGCTCAGGATACCAAAAAGAAGAAATTTATGTAACTTCCTATAAAAATATATGATCTTTTTGTTACTATATCATAATAAAATTTAGATGGTTTGAAGCATTGGGCGACTTTCAGTACCTTTGACCTGTTAATAATTGTAGCAAGGTTTCAGAGACAAAAAAAAAAAGATTTAACCTGTTGGTTATGAAATCATCAACCCAAATCAACTTTTTTTGCATAAACGGGTCATAATTTTGTTGACTCTTATTTTTCAAGCATTATAAGAGGAAAAACTACAATTAATACGCAGGTTTTGTATATCATAACGATTTAGTTGCATGTTCGTAGCAATACAATAGAAATTATAAAAATGGGTTATGGGTTCTTATAAGAAAGTGATAACCAAATCAACGCATGAGATACTCCATGTGATCACATACCAGATGGTTCATTATTCGTAAGAGCAAACATGTCCAGAGCTCTTGCACCATCATCAGATTCAAATTCGATTGCAGTCTCATAGACTCCAAGGTTCCCCTGTTCAACGGCCTCTATGGTCAAGTAGAAGAGATAAGACGTTTCAAATTTAATGTATTTGCACTCCAGGAATCGGGCATCACTGAGGTTCTTGTTGTTGTCCTTGTTAACATACTAACAACATAAAATTTGTTTACAATTAAAACGGTTAACGGCAGAAACAGTTTCAGAATTTGAAAGCAAGTATAATGTAACCATACCATCTGATAAGAATCGTTGAAGGCCATAACGGCAAAATCACCAATTAAACTTTTGACAGGATCCTCCTCCTTAACCGGTTTTAAATCTCTCTGAAGATTCTTATAGCTTAAACTACTTTGGGGAATCTGCCACATGCATGAAATAGTGATCAAATATGTTTGTGCCACAAACATGTATATGTGTGTGCAAAACTGTGGATGTAGGTGTATATAGATGAAGAGGAAAATTAAGAGGGATGAATATCTTATACATACATATCCAGCAGCTTTATCGACCTCTTTGAATTCAAGCCAGGCTTCCAGTTCAGATGCATCCAGCGGATGACATTTGATGTACGGGTTTGCTGAAAGAGAAAACTTACCAAGTTACCATCCATGTGTTGACTCATACGTGAAAAACTATACCAAATAAATAGAAACAGACACACATACACAAACGCACTAAAGAGGCATAACCACTTTATCGTTTATTAGAAACTTGCATCTACAACAAACATTTGAATGACTTGGTCTTAAACCCAACACCACAAGTTTTTGTTTAAATTAAAAACAATTAACATTTGTTTATCAAAGTCACAATAATATAATGCAGAATCAAAAAGTTGTTCTAGCAACATTGAAATGTTCAGTTTTGAGATAAAATAATCCTTATGTACCGGTGTAAAGATAAAATATTGAGATTTGTGGAATAATTGTCAAGCATAATATCTTTGTATGACTACACCCAATGTCTTTTTCGCTTCGATAAGAAAACGGCCAAAAGAATGAAAAAAGCATACATACGTACGAGGTCCCTTCTCAGTCTTTATCTTTTTCGGTTTCTTTATCTTCTCAAACTTTTTGATCACACAGGTGCGTGCTGTGGCTGGGTTGCTGCAAGAAAAGGGAAATGCGTATGAGTACAAAATCAAAATTTGTTTGTTCCCTTGAAAGCTTACACAAAAGGATACACAAAAATAGAAGGTAAATAAGTGAAGCTCTTATTAGTTTTTGTCATATAAAGTTAAAATTAAATTATGAATATATAGGCATGGGAACATACTATTTCCAGTCAGACGGCAGAAGGTCAATGCTTTTGAAGGATTCAGAAACAACTTCCATATTGTGCACAGCAAGACGCAGTTTCGCTGTCAAAACCTCATCATTCTTGTTCTTCACCAGCTGTTTCTCGAGAGCAAGTGCATCCTGGATTAAGTTATATAATTTCCTTGGAACTTCAAGCCCTGTAGAACCAATAATAACAAAGGCAAGTTAGTCAACAAAGATGCCAGCTTGTTGTTTTATACATACAACCATCAAGAAAGAAATGGGTAATAGAAACGCACACCATGTTCACTTTGGGATGGTTTAAGACGTTTCTTAGCAAACTTGTTGTGGCCAACCTATATATGTGAGCAGATAAATTTTTTTAGAAAACACAAAAACAAAAATGAACTCAACAAATAACACATATAAAACTACCACATATTTTGATTGATAGCTGGGTTAATTTTGCAAGTTGTAATCGTGTTTTAGAAAATAATAATAAGAGTGGCTAATTTTGGGATATAGTAAAACTGATGATTACAATTCAAATGAAAACAAGTGCGTCCCTAAGATAAGCACAAATAATCATTTGTAGTCAAAATTAGATGCTTAATGAGTACAATAAAAATAGTAAAAGAAAGATATATTCTCACATCCTCCTCCTCCGCCATAGTCGATGATGATGAACCAAAATCAGAATCAGAATCAGAATCAGACTCAGAATCAGACTCAGAATCCCAGTGACTGTTAACAAAAACAAAAATGAAAAACAAATCACAATCAATCAAATTCAAATCAGCAACATTAAACATAGACATAGAAATTACAGGATAGCCATGCCGCTGCTTTTCTTGTTCTAGGGTTTACTATATATAATCACAGTACGTTCCAATCGAATAATCTGCGTATCTTCGTGTTCGTTAAATCCAATGAATTGACCAAAAATAATTAAAAAATCGAGAGATTAATTGAGTTTGTTATGTTTTTGCTGGATTGGTTTTACGGCATCTTAGGTTCGGTTTATGGCAAAAAGAGGGCAAACATCTTGTTTTTTGGGGTTCGTAATGCCGGTAATACTACTTTGCGAAAGCGAAAATACACGAGTAAATTAAAGAAATCGCCCCTATGGTCTTTCAAAATTTCAGAAACAATCCCGCCCAAAACTTTATCACAAGAAAAATCCATGTTGTGCCTTTTCCCCCCAAATTCGTCCCTTTCTCGTTATAATATTTGACAAATAGACAGTAAACTCTAACGATCAAAAAATACTAAAATACCCTTCTTATTTCTTTATTCTTAAAACTCTTTATCCTTAAAACTCCAACATTCGTAACCTGACCTACCAACCACCATTAATTTCTTATATCTTATGTATATATATATATATATATATATATATATATATATATATATATATATATATATATCAATCAAATATATAACACAGATCAATTCACAAACAATCAAATAACATCAAAAAATTTTAACAGAATCTAAACTAGAATTATTTTTAATAGTATGGAATCAAATCGACTGTTGTTCAACTACTTTACGTATCGTAACCCCAAAGTGATTTTTAAATCAAAAAAGGTAACATATTATTACGAGTTCAAATCAAACAAAAAACTCTATGCAAACACTGAATGCTCCTTATGTTGTTGCTACTCGTGTTGGTTCGGTTGATTTGGGAACAAGATAATATCAACGGAGTTTTTTCTTCACCGGGGCCAAGAGGACATCCGACGATCTTACGCCAACAGCAATCGGTCGTAATTGTAGACGGCCACCAAAGCTAGCGGAGCTACTACAAACTTTGGTGGCCGATTCGGAGGTTGGTGGTCGTTGACCACCGAACCTCAAGCACCACCATCCGCCGCTACCAAAATGATCTCGCGTCCATCCAACACGAAACACCACACTCCGACCACCAACCCTACTAGTATTTGATTTTCCTTTTCTTATTGCACAAAGTCAGGTAGTCAGAATGTGATTAAAGTCCATTTAACTTCTTACGGTGGGACACCCAATTCCCTTCTAATGTAGCGTTAGAAGCTGAATTCAATGTGGAAAGCCAATATTTAGAGATTCGAGCACATTGTGATCAGTCTGCAGTAAAAGATAGTGATGCTCCACATTCTACTGTAGATTCTGCCATGGAGGATGACTCGGTGCCTTTAGTATCACCCATTTCCGTAGATATACCAGCTGTAATGAGTGTTAGTTTACCGATTCCGTCTGAAGATACCAATATGAGGGAACTTGAGAATGGCATACCAGGTCTGGATTGATCAGTCACGAATGACGATATGACTGAAATTCAAGTTGATTCTTCGATGATTTCTGTTGACATGGAAAAAAACAATCCAGAGCAAATTACCAAATTGGGCACACCATCAGTTTAGTTCCTTCAATGTCTACAGACAGGTATGCGGAACTTAGTCCAAAATCAGCTACAGTAGAAGCAAACAACATTAACTCCTCGACTGCAACTTCTGTTGACTTAACGCATAAAGTCATCTTGCCAAAGATGGTTGCCCCTGTTATTGGCCTTACCGATGAGCAGAAGGATCAGATACATAGAACGGCTTCTATACGCATCATTGAAGCTTATAAGCATATAACAGTTAGTTGCTGGAGGTTCACAACTTCAATTTTCTTTACTTTCATATTTAAGAGTTGAGGTAATGAACCCACTAGCAAAAAAATCACTAGTCACATGTTTCCTATTCTAACCTTCAATAAATTCCTATGATCTTTACTACTTGCATATTGTGGCAGTTTCCTTTGGAGTTGGACTCTTGGAAACCGCTGCAAACGCACATACTTACATATTATATTAGTCATGAGGTAATCTCTCAAAGTCCATGTATAACTGATGTAGCATGTATTATAGAAAGAAATATGTCCCGTATTTTAAAATAAGCAGTTGACTTGTAAAACAATAGCAATTAAGTTATACGCTAGAACAAGTACTTCAGTATGAAAGATGGTGGTGATAATGTAGCATAAAATCCCAATTGATCGTTATATACTTTTTTGTATGAGGTGGTATTTCCTTACTTTGTTTTTTTGGTTATGTTGTCTGAGTTTATTAAACTTTATTATATGAATTATTATAATTATTATTACTATTACTGTTACTGTTTCTACTACTATTATTATTAGAATGGGTGAGTATGAAGCAGAGATTTACAAGTAGGATAGATGAGTATGGCATTTAGGGATTCTAGTGCAGGGGTAACACTCCTATAGGAACATTCTTATGTACATGTAATAATAAGAACAATTCTTGACCACATGATGCATTAGATGACGGGACCCACTTGCTATAACTCATATATTTCCGTTGAAATCTTGGTAATATGAAAAGATTTCTAAAGGGTAAAAATGGGAAAAAAAATCAAAGCAATTAATTTGCAAAATTGAAACTGATGCAGAATAATCAAATCCCATCAAAACCTCACCGTTATCCCTAAAAATCAGTCCTAATCAAGCTGAAAATTCTGGGATGCAATGAGCCAATTATTGTTGAAAATTGAGAGAACCCGTTGTAGTATATCAACACGCGTCACCAACAACTGCGATGGAAGATTACGTTTAATATCTCTGCGAAAAAATCAGCAAAAAACATTTGAGTATGCATCCTAATCAATTTCTTGTTTACAAGTGATCATGCTTGATTTCAAGTTTTAATTTTGTTACGTTTACTTTTTTGTTAGGGCAAAGTTGGGTGTTACTTTCGAAAGCGATGAAAAAGGAAAGTCCACGAAGTGAACCAGATGTGGGTGCCCACCCAGGTGAAGATAAGAAAAAAGTATTAACCCATGCAGTAGACTCGAAAACCACCGGTGGAATTAAAAAACATAAGCTGCTAATTTTTTTTGCTTAAGGGGTTCTCCTAGTTCCTTAATAATAGTAGCTACTTGTAGGCGCAGTGAAGTGTTAGCCGGAACGTAAAATTAATAATAGTAATTTAATAATAGTAGTCTTTGCTGATTGGTATGCATCCTTTATGTTTGGAAAATGTGTAGATTCAAATGATAGTTTTTTTTGGTATTTGTTAATTTTGAACTGTAGGCGAAATTGTTATTCTGAATCTCGAACTTACAAGTCATGACAGTTTAGTATTGTTTTTTGCATCCGAAATAGCTGTTGGGTTGCATCCTTGTTGAACCAAAAAGTCTAAATTATATGTTTTGGTGTCTAAAATTCTACATTAATAATAGTAGTTGGTCCACTTTGACATATATTGGAAATTGTTCTTTGTGATAATCTGAGAATTTCATGTCATTGCAGTCTAGAATGTGTTGTTGCATCCGAAGTGGTTGTTGTGATGCATCCTTAAGATGAAAACATTAATTGGAAGCTCGATGAACTCTAGATCAGTTTTATGAAGTCTATAACCTTTGTTGCATCATATTTCAAGTTATTTTGTTTTCTTGAAATAATATAGTTTCTCCATTACATGTGCAGGTCAATACATTAGCACGTTTTATTCAGATGATGATTTCGTAGTTGATGGCATAAAGAATGATCCAAAGAAATTTCGAAACATGAAGCATCTCGTCAAGAAAATAAGAAAGCCAAAGTACAAGAGGCCCTTAAAAAAGGGGACGCTTAACACACGCCAATGCCCATCACAATTGGTGAAGATATTGTCTGTGTTGTCAATCCAACAAAAAAAATGGTTACCCGGATGGGGTTTCAAAGTTTGATTACCTTTGAAATAGATGCAATTCCACTTAGGTTGGCATATTGGGTGGTTGATAGTATTGATGCAGCAAAGTGTGTATTTAAGGTTGGTACGAGTGAGTTTAAAATTACTAGGCAATTTGTCCAAAAAATTCTTGGGTTCCCGATGGGTGAAGGAAGTATACAATGTGGTAAAAAGGCTAGAATTGGTGGAAAAAGCATCCTTAAGAAATGGAGGGGACAGTTTGAATGATCCGCCATCAAAGGGAAGGAAAAGGATATATGTTAGTAACGTGATTAATATAATTAAGAGGTCAGATTAGGTCGAGAGGTTTTTTAAGCTAAACAAAATAGTAGTGATCATGGCTTGTGTTAGCCGAAGGAATTTCATGCTCAACTGCTAATCAAAAGATCTTGCCTTTTATTAGTAATGAGGATGACCTAAAGCGGATTGATTGGTGCAGATACGTACTTGATTGTTTAAAAAGAAGCAAGGAGAGTTGGGACAGAGATGATCCCAACAGCTGGTACACACGCCCATTACTTTTTTTGGTGGTAAGATGCATTCTTATATTTCTAATTTTTGACGTTATATGGTTGTATTTGTTTAACTAAAAAGGAGTAATTTATATATCTTTTTGATGCAGGTGTGGTATGTACATAATACACGCACAACAACAAATGGAGAAAATGTGGCCAGTCCTGCCATCTTGCATTTGGACTACTGATGGACTGAAACAAAGGGAGGCAGAGGAGTTAGCCTCTGGTGGTTTCGGGATGAAAAAGTTCATAATAGAACAAGAGTGTAACAAGGAAGTACTGATGGTCGAGAATGCAACACCTATTCAAAACAGTGATGTCGAGGAAAAGGATGCACAATCTGAAAGGGAAGGATCAATGGAGTACAATCCATATGGTACTCAAGAATTGATTAAACAATTATGGACACATCGCTGCACTAATGAAAATGCTGAAAGTGAACAAGCTTATCAAGAATATGATTACACTGAGGAGGCATTATCTTGGTTGAACAAATATATATCTTGTTTATGTAAACCTTTTGTGTAGACGATCTTTTAATGCCTAAAAAACTTGAAATCCAAACTGTAGGAATACGAGAGTGAACTGAGAAGCATATTAAGGTATCTCTATAACACAAAGGTAGAACTTGAAGAGAAGATGATTAAGGCACTGAACAAATACCCAACGAGTGAACGCATTAGCAGTAAAATATCTTGGTAGAGATCAGAAATGGGTAGGTTATTTGGACCAAATAATATGAATAAGGAGAATGTTATTCGAGACACCAGCCATGAAGAAGAAGAAAATAATGTTAACCCTGAATATCAAACTCCAACTATGACCCAGATTTTATCTGATCCAATGGTTTGTGAAGTTCTTGAAAATTCAGCTTTGCAGGCGATAACTTTGAGGAAGTAGCATGGTTCAGGTATGTTCGTTGAATCAAAAGAGGATGTTGGTAATAGGAGCATCCCTGAAAATATGATAGATAGTGGCTCAACCATATTGGGAACGACACTACCATCAAAGTTGTTTAAAAAGAATCTTTCACTAAATGGTTGAATCAAAAACACCGTTTTTACCAGGCTCACACCTAGTCGGGTTACATAACGTCAGAGGAGAAACAGGTGATAATAAACCTTGAGCTCAGACTAAAGCTTCACATATGCATACGCCGATCAATGGTGTATCTGTTGTGAGGTCATTGGAAAAAGAGGTGGTTGATGTTGTAGTCAACCCACATAAGGATGCAACACAAAGGAGGGGGATGCGACAAGTGAAACTTGCTGCAGCTAAAAAATCACCCTATTATAATAGGGTTGTGAAAATGAGGACTGCTTTAAAGAGTATAGAGTATACAGGTTACCGATTGTTTTTTCATGGCAACAGGACCAGAATAGTAAGATGAAATTATATGTCAATGTGTTAGAAACAACAGTTAAATTTATAATGTGCTATGTTTGACACCATTTTTCTCAACTAACCTGTTTTGCAGTGACATTGTCTTCCAGCATTCATCAGGGGCACAAATGGTTCGAGTAATGATTGAAAGCCTGATGCTGGAATTACTGGTGCATGTGGGTGTGATAGATGCTTCGGCATGCATCCTTAACCATGAACAAGAATTAAAAGCCGACAGATCACCAAATAGGGTATTTTGCAACACATAATTGTTAGTAAGTTGTTCCATTCATATAGTTAATGGTAGTAGTGGAAGTTATATGCATACGTTTTAACTGGTATGGTTTGTACTTACAGAGCAATGATATGATGGGAGCTGCAATGCCTTATGAGAATAAATTAGCAGCATTTAACATTTACCAGGAACATGGATATTGTGATGAGAAACACACGAGTGCAAATATGTGATGCCGATCTGGAATGCCCTATTAGACTTATTTGTAACTATGTAGAATATTAACTCATAATTTTGAGCAGTACTTTACTTTACAATGGATGCATATAAATAGCTATATCTGATGCATCAGTTTTCCTTGTTTTCGGGCTATGATTGGGCCAGAGAATTTGGTAACTAATAAGTTTTAAATACATTGTAGGTGTTCATACCAATTATTCAGCGATCCCACTTCTATTTGATATGCTTCAATTTAAAAAAGGGGTGCATATACTTGATTGACAACATGGCTGCTGGGGATGACTCATTAGTTGGATACAGTGGAATCCCTGAATCAGTGGTGGTGAGTTAGTCAAATTCATCAATTGCAAAAAAAATAGTTGTGTGTAATATTTTCTTGGTTATCTGCAGAATAGGCTATTTGTTGACTACCTTGACGTCAAGACCAGGACAAAAGAAAATAAAATAGGTATATCAGAAATAGTACGCCTACGAATGGCCTGGAGGACTACTAATAATTGGGTAGATTGTGGAGTTTTTCTATGAGACATATGGAAACGTTTCCTGGTAATGGGTTGGCTGGATGGGATGCTGAATTTTCAAAGGAAGGTGATACGCAAAAGGATCAACTGGATCGTCTGCGTCATAAATATATGGCGAAAATACTTCTTTGGGAGTCAAATACCGTGAAATGGAAAGTAGATTATGAGGTTGAGGCATACAACCGTCTTCCCCATGATGAAAAAATACGGTTGGGTGAAGATGCAGTTGAACGTATAGAAGAGCGACTAGGAAGACTTGCATAGTCAAACATTTTAATGATATCCTGTTTGCTAGGAATCAGGTCTCGGTGAATTTCGTTATTAATATTCTTAGAATTGTGAGATTGTTGGGTTATGTTTTTTAATTTATTTACTTTTCAGCTGTTTAAATATGTGACAGACTTGAGGTTATTTGCAATTTGTTGCGAACTTTGGGTGTTTTTGATTTTCTAAATAAAAGTTCTATTTTCAGCGAAATAGTTGTGATGCACTGTAAACAGTAGACTAAATTCAATAACGCGAATTGTAGGGATTGTAGGGATGCATTGTCACTCGAACTTGTACTCTTAACCCAATAGTTGTGCTGCATCCTAAAAATTACAATTGGTGAAGTAAAGAGTACTTTATGGATGCAGGAGGTCTCTATTTGATGTGTTAAACTACTGATCATTTGTAATGGATACAGATTTAGTTATTTAACGTTTATTCTATTGTACTAGTCTTTCCAATGAGATGAGTACAATGTGTTTGAGATACATGTTCGAGTGTACAGAGTGTGAACCCGAACTTATAATGTTGATAGTTCTACTGTGTAAATTTGTATACAGGGAATAAAAACACTCATAAACTTAAAATAAATGAAGTTCAAAATCATTGTAAACAAGGAATAAAGAGTCTAAATAAAAACCATCCGGCTCAAGAAAAGAAACAGACAATAACCATAAACATAAACATGTGACAATATGTAAATTAAATGGTTCTCGTTTTATTGGGTAGACACTGAGGCACAACATCATCCAATTATGAAGACCCATAATCTTCTGCAGCCGCATCTGATTCTTCATCGGTACTTGTTGCGGCTCTAGCGGCTGCTTCGTCTGCCTTCCTTATCTTGCAATTGCGAATGTCATGATCTGTCTTGATTTTGCAATACCTACATGTACGTAAGGGCTTGTTTGATTTGGCGATTGACTCTTCTCGAGAACTAGTGATTCATGTCCTCTTCCCACCTCCTTTGTTAACAATCCATGTTGGCGGGTGAACATTAATTTCAGCAGGTTGTTCAAATCCTAATTTAGGCCCCAACAAATTCCTTCTGTCCAAGTGGTTGTTGACAATCCGTATACTGGTCAATTCTAAGGACCAACTCACATTGCCAATCACGAAATGCAGTCAACTTTTCCTTATCTAAAAGCAACTTGTTGACACAATAATCAACCTTTCGTATATCTCACGAACTAATGCACCCTTATCCTCTAAAATAACGTCAACTTGATTTAGTTTAACGTCAGCTTGTATAGGCTTTTCGGGTACAGCACCCCGAGTCCACCTTCGACAAATGTATTTTTTTGGGAATCGATCGACGTTGCATATCAGCAGAACATAGAACATATGGCGACAAAGGAGACCAAACTTCTCGAACCGCTTGCAAGAACATGATAATTCTTGACCAATCTCCTTGTACTCAACCTACACAAATTGAACTTGTTATCAATATGATAGTTAAGAGAGGATTTATGATAGTTAAGAGAGGATTTATATCAGCTCAATGACGAGATGGGTATGTTAACTACAAATGTACTACCTGACTTTTCTTATGTACAAGTTCATCAAAGTGATTCAGTTTTTCAACTCTATCGATGCTCTCATCGATGCATATGCTTTTCACACTTCTATCAACAATAGTATACTTTTTGCACCCGTCAGTTTCAGAATAATTGTGCGACATCCTTCTGCACATCAAAGAATACAGCGCGTGTGTAAATCCTTGCAGCATCCCTCTCAATTGTGGATGCATCATCAGCCACATCGGGTTTAGTATACTCTGACTCGTGCTCATTTTTAGACTGCATAAACCGTTGGGACTGCATACCCGTGTCAAAAAAACTAAGAAATTCAACCAGAGTTGAGCTTGACCTCATTAATTGTCCAAACATTTGATTCTCGCTCTCAGAACGCGAGGTTGTACGCATTAGCCCCGACATGTTCCATTCAAGGACATACGCAGGTATCCAATTATATCTCAGGTTATACATGTCAACCAACCACGGATGCTCTTGAAGGTCGAAGTTCCTCATTACACCACCCCAACGTTTTTAAAAATCAACCGGTTGAAGCTTGTCTGTCCAAACTATTTGTGCCAGCCGAGCCTTGAGTCCAGAATTGCATATCGCCACACCAACCTGATACACATACAAAGTTACACATAAGTATGCTTTGGCAAGTAACTGAGTGATGTGCATATGTTAAATACATCATAAAATGTGTGATGCAGCGATTAGGTTTCTGCACCAGGTAGTTAGTATAGTTTCACATATTAAATTTAACTTCAAACCTTTGTACTCAGCGTCTCCATAATGTGCCACATACAAAGCCGATGACGTGCTATTTTTAAGACGTCTTTAACAGCTACTTTCATTGCGGGATCTTGGTCGGTCAACACAATGGTCGGCTCCTGTGGGAACCCTTCTTAAAGCAATTTAACAGCCACGTGTAAGAAAATACATTTTCCTTGGACAATATCCCAGCACCAAATGTGACACATTTCTTATGATTATCAATGTCTGTAAATGGAACAAAAACCATGTTGTACCTGTCGAATATCAGTACTTTATGCAATGCGTAACGACTTTTAAACTTACATGATACATATCATTTCATTACTTGTTAGATCAAAATGTTGCATCAAAAGCAATAACGTCACCAAATGCAGAGTAATTTCGCTTTGCATACTCATCGGCCCAAAAGAAACCTCCAAGTACACCTTTCTCATCCGTAAAATAATCAAATGAGAAATTAATCAAATGAGAAATTATCAATACTGGCAAACACGGTCCCCTTAACAGGTTTGTAAACATTGTCAACTTGAGGAAACCAGTTTGAAATGCCGGATTCAGATTTGTAAACATTGTTTGATGTCGTTTAGAGGTGGCGGTATTGACACATTTACTCATGAGTGGGTTCGACCGAGTTATATTATATGTCTATCGGGTAGAAGTAAATAAACAGAAAAAAAAAAGATCAGCCTAAATGGAAATGGTTCATTTGGGTTGAAAGTTGCCCATTTATACTATAATGCATAACCTCCTAAACCGTATTGATTAGATTTTGAAATATTACAATTCTGTAATCACAATTGATACACCAGTGAATTAACCTAACTCAATGTGTCTCAAAGTCTGCTAAAAGATTACCCTTTTTGACCCGTTTTATAACCGTTTTGACACTCCAATTTGGCCACCTTTAATATTGTTTCAGTTGCTTTTGTGTTTATGTGTTGCACTGAAACGACTTGCTGTTTTTCAGGTCCATACCGGTGGCTCTTGGAATTCCACACGATATTTATTCTTACTAAATTTTAAAATGAGAATGTTCTCACTTGATTGCATCTCTCTAGTGTAGTATCTTATTATAAATACATGTATTTATCGTATTTATCTAGTTATTTCTATGTTCATGTTTATTCTGTATATATATTTGTATTATATCTATCTTTATAATACAATATATTTTATTATAACTATACATCATATATCTCATTTTACTACATCCCGCAAGTAGTAGTATGACTAAGGAGAGTAATTGACATATACTACAAGTCACTAGAAAATTAATAGTATATATTTGAAGCAAATGATTAAAATTTGCTTAGAAATGTAAGAACATATTAAAAAATAATAGTGGTTAAATTATGATTGTTTTTTTTATTTTTATAATGGAGATTGACTTTTGGATCCAAAAGATCTTAGATAGCAGTTTAATTATTTAATTTAGATAATATAAATATTAAAAGTCAAAATTTTTCTTTAGTCCTAAAGGCTGCATATAACAAATTCCTTCAAAAAACTAGGCATTATAGTTTGGGTTTTGTACTTGGCATCCATTGTTCCAAAATTAATAGATACAAATTGTTTTATATTTAGAATTTTGAAATGTTAACTTATGTCATCTTTTTATATCTTACAAAATCAAATTATACATTATTTAACAACTAATATAACATAGGTTGAAAAATACTTAATCGTTATATTACCTTTTTTTGAAGTGTAAATTTGTTTTTCTTGCGGTAGATTTCAACTTATTTATATTTTTATGTCATTTTATATTCTATCTTCCGGAGGAAAATGTAAATTTGACGACGTAGGTTTGATTATTCGATTAAAACAAAGAGAGAGAGGATAAAATGTTTGGATGTCTTTAACACAACATGGGGGTAAAGTATTCATTTTAAAACCCTAAAGATCATTCAAAAAGCATGACCAAACCAATTTTTGTTTGGTTAACCCGTCAATTTCCAGTTAACTGAAATATCTTAGCGTATCTGTAACACCCCATCCTCGAAGGGATAGAATGTCACAAATGATACTATATATACCTAAATAAAAGTAAATGGTAGTCTTCACTTGATCTCTAACGGTCTTCTAGGCAAGTCTTAAATCCTAAGCACTTTTCCTCTATCCTTATGTTTTACCTAGTTACCTAGTGATATAATACCAATATGAACAAATTAAAGTTGCAACGAACCTGTTCACTAACAAACATACCAAAATAGAACAAATGTAAATGAGATATCAAAGGAATCGAATATACAAACAAATAATACAAAGATACCGAGTGAGCTCCTACAAAACATAAACGTACAAATGTACATCGGACCATCAGATCCAAATGTACC
Organism: Gnaphalium uliginosum; assembly: GCA_963930675.1. Lineage (NCBI taxonomy): Eukaryota > Viridiplantae > Streptophyta > Magnoliopsida > Asterales > Asteraceae > Gnaphalium > Gnaphalium uliginosum. The sequence goes on along the minus strand of OZ005681.1, from coordinate 50,457,261 downwards.
CTACAAATGTTCGATGGTGTGTGGGAACAACACAACCATCCACCAAAACGTATCATATATATATAGGGTCGACCCTTCCTAGTGGCCAAAGTGCTCTCACAAAGCAAACATAGAGACGTCGTGGACTGATCCCACCGCCACGGATGGTGTGACGCCATAGGTGCCCCAATGATGCCCATATAGTACCCTCGATAAGTGGTTAGCTCGGGTATCATAGTGTATCGGAACGTACATATCAAACTCATAGCATATATATTATCATATGGGGGCAAATAAAGGGGTCGAAAACGAATATCATGTGAATCATACTAACTTAAACATACGAAATGATCGGAAACAATCATATATGAATCCTTATGTAAAGAGATCAATGCATCTTATAAATAAGATGAGAAATCCGTACAAATGACGGAGATCCTTTTTTTGTATGAGGTGGTATTTCCTTACTTTGTTTTTTTGGTTATGTTGTCTGAGTTTATTAAACTTTATTATATGAATCAAAAGTATTTAAAATCATGACAATGAAGTCTTCTTTCAGGGCCATGAGTTAACCATGCGTGTACTCTGTAGAATATTTGGAGAGGCGGAAGCAGACTATAATTTCTTTTCATCAACGACGGCAACTTCAGTATATGAAATGTTTCTTCTAAAAGTGGTTTTTAAATTCTTTTCATATCTTTATGGTGATCATCCTCTAGCATGCAAAGTATAAAGTACATTCATTCTTGATGCAGGCAGAAACACTCAGAGACTCTTTTCCACCCAACGATAAATCTCTGACTCTATTGCTAAGTGAAGTTCCTTATTTGCCGAAATCAGTTCTTAACTTGTTAGAGTGCTTATGTGTTCCTGGAAACAATGATAAAAATGAGGAGTTCCACAGTGGAGAGAGAGTGCATCAAGGTCTCAGCATTGTTTGGAGCTTAATACTAAATAGACCACCCACTAGAGATGCCTGCTTAAAAATTGCCTTACGGGTATAGTTGTAACACTTGAAACTATTATACTAGTTGTATTTTATATATACATATATGAAACCTTATCTTCATGAATACACACACATTATTGTTGGCACCAATTTGAGGTAAGTGGTGAAGGGACCTTTTGGTAGTCAAACCTTTCAAGTACACCCAACAAGGATCTAAGTTTGATTCTTTGATTGTATATCTATGCGTTCACATATAGCTTCGTTCTCACGTGTTTACAAAATTAATTTGCTTGTGCAAACTTATATTTTGTTCTAACCTTACTGGCCATCTGAATTGAGTGCAGTGCACCACCCGGAGGAAGTGCAAACGAAAACGATACGTCTGGTATATCCTGAATCTTCAATTATTATCTGAAAAGGTTTAAGGTCTAGTCTCGTTTTTTTTAATCTTTCTTTCAGAGTTTGATTCAGTGTCCAATATTAAGGTGGCAAAAAGGCTATATCCTATACCCTCAATTTCCCAGCAAATCGAAGATTTTTCAAAAGAAATGCTATTATCTGCCGTGAATGGAGTTCATTTAATTGATAAGGCCTGTGCTGATGGATCTAATGCTGAATTAGCAAAGGTGTGGCTTTAAATTTCTAATAATCAATTAATCAAATTTGATATTTCATGTGATATTTTATATATTTAGGACCCTGAGATGGAAAAAACTTCTACTGAGTCAGTAAATGCCATCACCAAGGATAGATCCTTCGAAGCTGGTCAACCGGGTCGATCTGAAAGCATTCCACCCCCTTCAATAACCGACGCACAGCATATATCTCCCGCACAATCTGATTTTTAAGCGTAATATTTAATTAATTGTTCAAATTTATTATGAATTACAGAAATATTCTCTTTTCCGCCAACTGTTAATTGTCTATAAAACATGTCAATAGCAGCAAAGCAGGTTGAGTAGTTTACAGTGTATCATTTTTATGTTTTTTAATTTAACATTTAACCTAAATATGCCAGTATTAATTTTGTTTCACCTTTTTTTTTCTTGTTCAGGCAGTTGGCGTCCAAATACCCAAACTAGTTCGCACCATTGGGGCTTCACCTCAGTTTCTTGAAATTATTGCAGATCCACCTGCTGAAAGCGAAAACCTTCTGTTGCAGGTTTTTGTGTTTTCTTTATATATTTTATTATTTTATTATTCTTATAAGAGGTGGAGAAGAGGTGGAGAATGTATTTCTTTTTTTCTCATTTCTTTTCTCCAGCTTGTGCAAAGTAATTCCTTTTTCATTTCTTTTCAACAGGTTGTGCAAACGTTAACAGATGGGGCAACTCCTTCTGCTGATTTGATAGCTACCGTTAGAAAGTTATATGAAACAAAGTTGAAAGTATGTTATTTGTTATCTGCATGGTAGATAGAATTCTTCCTTCTCATTGATCTGTTTACATTTTGTCACATGACAGGATGTGAAGTGATAGGCGCTTCTTCTGAAGTGGGAAGATATAAAGTGAGGCACATAATAGGATTATATCTGCTAATATCTCTAAGAAAAAATATCAGATATTATTAATCTACGCCGATGCCGTATGGTGATCACAAAGGTGGTTTCGACTTGTAAATGGGTTGACTCAGTTTTTATCCTATCTTTAATGCACAAAACCTCTGAATTTTCGTAATCAGAAAATTATTGAAAATTAATATAATACTTCTAATCGTAATTGACACACTAATTATCTGTAAAATATAAAAGAGAAATGTGGAGAAAAGTGTTTTGGGTCAACCTGAGCCGATCCCTACCAAAAATACCCTGTTTGAACGTAACCTGTTTCCACCCATAAATCAACGTCTCTGTCCCGCCTGTTTGAATCTTCTCAGGGTGGTTCAGTTCTTACCCCAGCTGAAGTGCTGATTGGTATCCATGGCATTGATCCTGAGAAAGATAGGATTCCTCTCAAGAAGGCATGTATTCTCACTTTCTTTATGTCTACCTCATGTCCGTTTGTCACCATGCGTTTTAAATTGTTTGTTTTATTTTTCTCAAGCAGCTTACAGATGCATGCAACACTTGCTTTCAGCAACGACAGTTATTCACCCAACAAGTTCTAGCAAAGGTTTTAAATCAACTGGTATGTTTAACTTTCAACCAAGTTGCAAAATGGGTATAACTGGTAGTTTTGTAAGATTGTATTAAAACGGGTTCAATTGGGCTGGGTTGACCCTCCCAACACATGTAATGTCAACGGAATCCAGTACTCTTACATTTTGGTGAAGGTTAATTACTATATTGGCTACCAACAGTAAACTCGTAGAAAGCCTAACATTCTTTTTCAGGTTGAGCAGATTTCCCTTCCGATGCTGTTTATGCGGACAGTTATACAGACAATTGGTGCATTTCCTTCCCTGGTAAGATGAGGGAAGGTCGCACTATCTTTCCCATTTTAAGCTTCTGATTCTCAGTAGATGGTTTTGGATGAGAAAATACTATTATGGGGATGATTAGATGTGGATTTTGATAGTAGTTATGTGATATCAATCAGAAACAAATAAGCAAGTGTAATAAAACATGGTGCTGGAGAGAATGTTTGAATGTGCTTCTGATGCCTGATGTAATAATCGCTTATAATGGTGCTAAGTATTTTGGTAAATTATAATTATTCATTTAGTAATAGGTAAAGCTAGGCTATATAAGTTATCTTATTTTATCGTTTGATAATTACTTCTGTTGGAGCTAGTATACAACTGATTAATTTCCCCCTTTAACAATCGTCTAATAATATGCAGCAGTTGGTTACCCAAATACCAGAAACTGATTATTGTGACTTAAAATCGCAATTATTAGATATTAACTTTTAAAAGTGCACATAAACGTACCCACTATATAACACACCAGCACTCTCCACCCTTTGTTCGATTTTCCCTTCGAATATAATATCCATTCTTACCTTCATTTTGATATATTAGCATGATTGTCAGTGTTTTCAATCTTGAGGCATTGTTTGTTCGTGTAGGGTGGTTGTGTTATATTATGTATACAAAATTATATGTTCTCATTGTTTTATTTCTACGAGCGGAAATATGACGGTCAAAATGTATTACAGGTGGAATTTATCATGGAGATTCTATCTTGTCTTGTGAGCAAGCAAGTGCGAAATGTTCTTATCTGATGTTACACCTATATCGTACAAAGTTGGAACTTATTCGATGGAGGTGCTCTTTGTCTTTCAGATTTTGAAAAATCAGAAGCTCTGGGTAGGATTCTTGAAATATGCCCAGTTAACTAAGCCTCAATCTTTCAGTGTGCTACTTCAGGTCTGCCCTGCTAATATTAATAGAAATTATATTTGCTTGTGCTCTATGAATTTCACTTCTATATGGAGAAAAGTGTTTTGGGTCAACTTGAGCCGATCCCTACCAAAAATACCCTGTTTGAACATAACCTGTTTCCACCCATAAATCAACGTCTCTGTCCCGCCTGTTTGAATCTTCTCAGGGTGGTTCAGTTCTTACACCAGCTGAAGTGCTGATTGATATCCATGGCATTGATCCTGAGAAAGATAGGATTCCTCTCAAGAAGGCATGTATTCTCACTTTCTTTATGTCTACCTCATGTCCGTTTGTCACCATGCGTTTTAAAGTATTTGTTTTATTTTTCTCAAGCAGGTTACATGTGACACCTACCAATCTAGGGCTATAAATATTGCCGAGACCATTAGTAATACGTGTGTTTAGCATTGGTTAATCTAAATATATGTGACATTTTATGCGATTACGTGCACACGTTAACAATCGGGTAAAATCGTATAACCACGAATTGGACGAAGTCCTACAATCATACGGCGTTGGTGATAACTCTTTCTAAATAACGTAAATCTATTTTTATAAGTAAATAGTAGTTATTTGCACTTATATTATTATCTTAATATAATAGTACGCGAAAAACCTAGACCTTTGGCTCAAAACGTAACAAACGCGATGAAAACGCTCAAACCGAGCCCGACGCCCGAGCGAAACCCAAAATATATTTTTGTAACCCAACTTAAGTATTTTAGAATACTTAGTCATCCCGAATATCATTCACAAATTTAAATTGTGCACGAACACATAACGTAAATTATATATTTTAAACCGCGAAATTTACGTTTAAACGAACGAAAAACGTAACACGAAATCAAGAAGCGAGTCATGAGCCCAACCCATGGAAGGGTCAGGCCCAGACCCACGGCCAAAGGCCCAACTCGGCCAAGAGAGGGGAGCCCAATGCCCATGGAGTTAGCCCATGTATATATAAGCCTAACTCCCTTCATTTCTTTCATTTTTCACTCAACAAACACACACACACACACTCGATTTTCTCTGCAATCAGACCTCATCACCACCACCACAGCCACCTAACACCTCCCTCCAGCCACCACAAGGCCGCCATCCAACCACCCTAAGCCGCCATTCGGAAAATAGCACGAAACGGGAAAACTAGCTTCCTTTCTCCTCTTTCGGTTTCACAAACGTGGTAAGAACTTCAACTCTTCAAAAATTTACTTGTGATACTCTTATAAACATGTTATAAAGTTCACTTAACAAGGAAATGTCCAAATCATAACATAAAACCCGTTTTTCATGGTTAAAAGTGTCAAAGACGTCACATGCAAGCTAATCAGAAAAATGATCTGACTTTGAGAGGCTGTTTCTCCCTCAAAACTTAACCAAAATGGACGATTCAAAAGGCAAAAATTAATTTTAAGAAGTTAGCTTTCATTTCCAAGTGATTTCACAATTTTTGGAGTTCGTTTGATACCCGAAACGATTTTTACAAAAAACATGTATACGGGCTGTCCAAAAACTCAAAAAAATCACCTTTCTTGTTTTAATCATAACTCGAGATATACACCTCCAAATGACATGAAAGCACCGCCAAAAGTTCACAAATTTTGTTAGGTACAAAAGTCGTTTAGATGATTTTGTCTAAAAGTGTACTCATTTTGCCCAGAAATCCGATCTTGTTGCATGTATCCGGATTGGTCACTTTCTGACCATAGGGAACACATGGAATTTTTAAAAATACTTAGGGATACCCAAAAATTCTGGAAAAATTATTTTAAGGAGCTAACATACTAAGGAACAAAATAGATTTTTCTTGGATTTTATTTCGAACATTTGGAACACGAAATAAAATTTACAAAACTGACCTGTTTCAGGCCTCTGTGTCGCAGAAGCCCAGTAGTCTGCGACACAAGCCTTTGTGTCGCCATAACACCCGAATCGTCACATTAGCGACACAAGACTTTGTGTCGCCATAACACCCGAATCGTCACATTAGCGACACAAGCCTTTGTGTCGCCATAACACCCGAATCGACACATTAGCGACACAAGCCTTAGTGTCGCATAATACCTTAGTGTCGCATATAGCGACACTAACCCAGTGTCGCTAAAGACACAGAATCTATACGTTTTTGGTTAAAGCAATATAAGCACAAATAAAAATTTTGGTTAAAGACACTAACCCAGCTCGACCCCAGCCAGGGGCTCTGCCCCTTGGACCCCGCCAGGGGTTGCCACCCCTTGGACCCCGCTACCAGGGGCGCTGCCCCCGGACCCCCGTCATAAATGGGCTTCGCCCCTTGTCGCACTAATCAATTAACCATAACCGGAAAGTAGAAAATGCGTAACATGATTTATCAAATCTGTGTTTTCACAAAATATCACCAACGGACCGTACATATTTACTAAACATAAGCGATAACCGAACAAATGGACATTTCTAATTGAGTGAACATTACATAAGTGGACGTTAACCTCCCACTTACATAGATGGTCTTTGAGACATCTACTTACACATACAACCTCATACGTTTAGGGCGTTAGGAGGCTGCACTACTCATTACGCTCGTTTATTTGCTAGTTGCTTATCATACTCAGGTGAGTTCACTGTCCCCCTTTTCTGATTTCTGTTTTGGGGCTGCAAAGCATGAATTTACATTAAACTTTTGATTGTACTTTTACATGTTATCAACTGTTTTTGAACTGTTTTACGCAAACTGTGGTATTTCATTATGTTAAGCTTGCGAATTCTTGTATAAAGTCCCCGGCAACTCATTCACTACTAACTAACTCGTAGCGACGAGCTGTATATATTATGGGTAGCATGCTATTTAGGGTAAACCATCTCTCACTCACACTTCAACGTGGGTGCATAATATCGCCATTACCCATGTTGGTTGAAGAACATGGCGCATTTGGGGCAAACCTCGGTCGGATAATCGGATTAGTAGTGGTCTCAAGGCTTGAACATCTCTCTCTTTATTACCACATGTTTATTTACATCAACATTTAACAACCAAATGCTCATTATATTTACGTCCCCGATTGGAGGAACACATGGGTGATAGCGTCCCCGATTGGACGGCTATACCCTTACTTATGTCCCCGATTGGACACATCTTTGGTTTAACAGTTACAAACTTTGAACTCACCAACTATGGCCATAGTTGACCCTTTTGTTTTGTCATGCTTTTCAGGAGAACGCCGGTAAGAATGGATCATGTGTGGGCAAGTGCATGGGATCATATCAATCAAGCTATAATTCATGGACTTTTTGAATGAAACTTTTATGATCTTATTTGTAACAGTACTTTGTAACCATGAACAAACTGATGTATTGTTAATTGCCTTTAAGGCGACTTTGTAATTTATGGTATTGTTACTATATCTTTGTGTTGTGAATTCCTCAGCTGTTACACCTCGTGTTTCCGCTTTAGCGGGGTGTGACATTACAGATGCATGCAACACTTGCTTTCAGCAACGACAGTTATTCACCCAACAAGTTCTAGCAAAGGTTTTAAATCAACTGGTATGTTTAACTTTCAACCAAGTTGCAAAATGGGTATAACTGGTAGTTTTGTAAGATTGTAGAAACGGGTTCAATTGGGTTGGGTTGACCCTCCCAACACATGTAATGTCAACGGAATCCAGTACTCTTACATTTTGGTGAAGGTTAATTACTATATTGGCTACCAACAGTAAACTCGTAGAAAGCCTAACATTCTTTTTCAGGTTGAGCAGATTTCCCTTCCGATGCTGTTTATGCGGACAGTTATACAGACAATTGGTGCATTTCCCTCCCTGGTAAGATGAGGGAAGGTCGCACTATCTTTCCCATTTTAAGCTTCTGATTCTCAGTAGATGGTTTTGGATGAGAAAATACTATTATGGGGATGATTAGATGTGGATTTTGATAGTAGTTATGTGATATCAATCAGAAACAAATAATCAAGTGTAATAAAACATGGTGCTGGAGAGAGTGTTTGAATGTGCTTCTGATGCCTGATGTAAAAATCGCTTATAATGGTGCTAAGTATTTTGGCAAATTATAATTATTTATTAGTAATAGGTAAAACTAGGCTATATAAGTTATCTTATTTTATCGTTTGATAATTACTTCTGTTGGAGCTAGTATACAACTGATTAATTTCCCCCTTTAACAATCGTCTAATAATATGCAGCAGTTGGTTACCCAAATACCAGAAACTGATTATTGTGACTTGAAATCGCAATTATTAGATATTAACTTTTAAAAGTGCACATAAACGTACCCACTATATAACACACCAGCACTCTCCACCCTTTGCTCGATTTTCCCTTCAAATATAATATCCATTCTTACCTTCATTTTGATATATTAGCATGATTGTCAGTGTTTTCAATCTTGAGGCATTGTTTGTTCGTGTAGGGTGGTTGTGTTATATTATGTATACAAAATTATATGTTCTCATTGTTTTATTTCTACGAGCGGAAATATGACAGTCAAAATGTATTACAGGTGGAATTTATCATGGAGATTCTATCTCGTCTTGTGAGCAAGCAAGTGCGAAATGTTCTTATCTGATGTTACACCTATATCGTACAAAGTTGGAAGTTATTCGATGGAGGTGCTATTTGTCTTTCAGATTTGGAAAAATCAGAAGCTCTGGGTAGGAGTCTTGAAATGTGCCCAGTTAACTAAGCCTCAATCTTTCAGTGTGCTACTTCAGGTCTGCCCTGCTAATGTTAATAGAAATTATATTCGCTTGTGCTCTATGAATTTCACTTCTATGTGTCTCATAGTGATATGTATTTGGTCTTTTAGCTTCCTCCAGCGCAGCTCGAAATTGCATTGCATAAACAACCTGTACTAAAAGGTCCCATGGCGTCATATGCGAGCCATCCTGACATTCGATCCTCACTTCCAAGGTTTAACAAGTAACCTTGTTTGATGTCGTTTAGAGGTGGCGGTATTGACACATTTACTCATGAGTGGGTTCGACCGAGTTAATATTATATGTCTATCGGGTAAAAGTAAATAAACAGAAAAAAAGATCAGCTTAAATGGAAATGGTTCATTTGGGTTGAAAGTTGCCCATTTATACTATAATGCATAACCTCCTAAACTGTATTGATTATTTTTTGAAATATTACAATTCTGTAATCACAATTGATACACCAGTGAATCAACCTAACTCGATGTGTCTCAAAGTCTGCTAAAAGAGTACCCTTTTTTGACCTGTTTTATAACCGTTTTGATACTCCCATTTGGCCACCTTTAATATTGTTTCACTTGCTTTTGTGTTTATGTATTGCACTGAAACGACTTACTGTTTTTCAGGTCCATAATGGTGGCTCTTGGAAGTATCGTGTGGAATTCCAAGAGCCACCATTATGGACCTGAAAAACAGTAAGTCGTTTCAGTGCAATACATAAACACAAAAGCAAGTGAAACAATATTAAAGGTGGCCAAATGGGAGTATCAAAACGGTTATAAAACAGGTCAAAAAAGGGTACTCTTTTAGCAGACTTTGAGACACATCGAGTTAGGTTGATTCACTGGCCTTGGGAGACTTTCATTTTACTCCGATTACTTTCTGTGTTAGCTTAAACTTATTTAACTTATTGTAGTATTGTAGATATAACCCAAATTGATTCGTCTCATGAAAATTTTCATTGATGAATCACACATCCAAAATGGCACGTATTATTGGCATTAATAAGTTTGCCAAGAAGGAAAAAGTAAGGATGTATATTCAACCAAGTGTTGGAGTGTTGCAGTGATTAGTTGAGCTTGTGAAACCCGAATTGTTTGCTTTTAATTTTGATTCATATATTGGCATCGATACTCGACTCATTCCATTCAACAAAGACTAATCTTTTCTTTCCTGTTTGTTGCAGATTGTTAATGATATGTGTTTCTTGTTATGCATGGACGTCCTAAGGAGACAATGGTCCAGTTCCCCTCATTTCGTGTAGTTGTAAGAATCTTAATTAAAACGGCGGTTTCGCACAATATGACGCACAGTTAAGAGGCTTTAGTTGATAGATGCAGTATGATTATAGTTCTGCGCTATATATTTGTTGGAGAGCGAGTATGTTCAACTATTATCAGAGTCTTGTGACTACAAAATATATGTAAACATCAAATGCTCTATAAATGTGTATGATATTTGAGTATTAGATATATTTTTCTCAGTTCTTTGCCGGAATAGTGATTTTTACTAGTTCCAGTTCAGGATCTAAAGGCAAATTAACTACAAAATCTGTTTATGCAAGCTGACTCGTAGACGAGCTAATCTTGCTTGCATTGCCAATGATTACACATTTCTGTTTGATTATATACGAGTTAATTCGTATGGCTGAGTGTTTAGAAACTCGGTCTTTCTCAGCTGGCGCAAGTGATATTGGCACAGCTCAATCAGCGGTTTCATGTACCAAACGGGAAGCCGCTTCAACGAGCCGCGTTTTATTTCAATGAAGCCTTTCAAAATCTAGTCAATGGTTCAACCCTTACGACCGGTTCATCTAAAATAATTCTAACAATCAAAGTGTACAAAACGTTCTCCACGGTTTCTCCTATTCCGATGTTCGTAAAGTCCTATTCCGATGTTCGTCAACTTTACGGCGAATCAGGTTATCCTAGAAGCGGTTAACGGTAATCACTGGCAATGCATACTATCAATTTATTCGAGCTTTCCAAACCTATTAGCCTCCCCTGACGTGAGAATTTTATATTTGCTACCAAACACTATCAATCATGCGATCGATCATTTATATTTTTAACAGTTGGGGATGGGGCTAGCACAGATACTATTATTATTATTTTGGTACCATACACATTTTATTTATATGTTTATTAAAAATAAAATGTATTTTTTAACCTAATGGACACAATTCCGTTTCCATTACTACTTTACTGAGAATGAGTTAGCCTCCCCTGACGTGAGAATTTTATATTTGCTACCAAACTCTATCAATCATGCGATAGATCATTGCCTAAATGAATTGATGTCTGGTCCCCATGATTCAAATTCAATTAAGCATGGTCACTGATGTACAGTTAGACCGTAGGAGGTTATTATTAACTTATATAATACTGAAACTGCAGATACTTAAACGAAAATTCCACTTTATAGAATGGGAACACTCATGTCAAAAAGGTTATCAGTCCAAGTCCAACTACCATGCCAATAAGAGTATAATACGGCAATCAAAAGTGAATCATGTTCATCCCGTTACTACATCATAGAGACAAGTACGGCATGTTCCATCTACGCAAATCAGAAACTGCTTAGTTTTGTTTCAAATTTACATTCAAACAACAAACTAAAGATCGACCCGGATGCTATATAATCTTTTTACGAACATGGTATTGGTCCGCTTATAGATGCTTCACCATGGGAAATATCTGAAAATTGAAAATCACAAGCTACATCAAGATTCATGATAAACAAACTTCACATGTATGTACCAGGATTAGCAGCTAACCCGTTCCAGCCAAATGGCCGATGATAGTCATAACCACCACCCTTGGTCGTCCTACGCACCATCCCACTAGTCTCATAATAGTCTTCAGGATCAGTCAAACCATCTACAGGTAGATTTTTAAACATACACTATCATCAAGTATCCACCACGGAGACCATAGTCGAACCGTGTAGAGTGACGAAATTTGTTAATCTTAACCGTTTTGAATAATGGTTATAGATAACCCAAAGCAACCCAATCCCAAGTAGACGGGTCCAACTTGAATTCAGGATAAGCTTTGGTTAAGTTCATTTAATCAAAAACCTAGTTGGACAAAATGTGTCACATACCTATAGTTTTGATATATTGAAACCAAAAATAAAAAGAACACAGCTAACAAAAGGGTTCCAATTGATATTTTTGAATTTAAATAGAAAAAAAAAAAACTTGCTGAAGGGGTGCAGGTGACCCCTTATAATCAATATTGAGAAAGAAGAAAGGTGAAGTATGACAGCAGACTGTACACACATCAAAGAAGGAATACGAAAAACTTTCATAAATTTGTGTTTTGCTTTAAAGTGGATCTCTCTGTCCTTGTTCAGACATCATTTCTAAATAAAAAATGCAAACAGGACCTAATCCTGATGTGCAAACAGCAAGCTAACGACGAATGCATAGTCTTTGACACCTAGCTGAAAATAGATCGCCAACAAAGTTTGTACGAAAAAGAAAATGTAGAAATAAATGGAAGACTAACCTTTGACAGTTTCATATGTAAATTCCGGGCTGAACTTGGCTCCTTCTGTCGAACCTGCATGCAAGATAAGGCATGAAGGCTCAGGATACCAAAAAGAAGAAATTTATGTAACTTCCTATAAATATATATGATCTTTTTGTTACTATATCATAATAAAATTTAGATGGTTTGAAGCATTGGGCGACTTTCAGTACCTTTGACCTGTTAATAATTGTAGCAAGGTTTCAGAGACAAAAAAAAAAAAGATTTAACCCGTTGGTTATGAAATCATCAACCCAAATCAACTTTTTTTGCATAAACGGGTCATAATTTTGTTGACTCTTATTTTTCAAGCATTATAAGAGGAAAAACTACAATTAATACGCAGGTTTTGTATATCATAACGATTTAGTTGCATGTTCGTAGCAATACAATAGAAATTATAAAAATGGGTTATGGGTTCTTATAAGAAAGTGATAACCAAATCAACGCATGAGATACTCCATGTGATCACATACCAGATGGTTCATTATTCGTAAGAGCAAACATGTCCAGAGCTCTTGCACCATCATCAGATTCAAATTCGATTGCAGTCTCATAGACTCCAAGGTTCCCCTGTTCAACGGCCTCTATGGTCAAGTAGAAGAGATACGACGTTTCAAATTTAATGTATTTGCACTCCATGAATCGAGCATCACTGAGGTTCTTGTTGTTGTCCTTGTTAACATACTAACAACATAAAATTTGTTTACAATTAAAACGGTTAACGGCAGAAACAGTTGCAGAATTTGAAAGCAAGTATAATGTAACCATACCATCTGATAGGAATCGTTGAAGGCCATAACGGCAAAATCACCAATTAAACTTTTGACAGGATCCTCCTCCTTAACCGGTTTTAAATCTCTCTGAAGATTCTTATAGCTTAATCTCCTTTGTGGAATCTGCCACATGCATAAAATAGTGATCAAATATGTTTGTGCCACAAACATGTATATGTGTGTGCAAAACTGTGGATGTAGGTGTATATAGATGAAGAGGAAAATTAAGAGAGATGAATATGTTATACATACATATCCAGCAGCTTTATCGACCTCTTTGAATTTCAGCCAGGCTTCCAGTTCAGATGTATCCAACGGATGACATTTGATGTACGGGTTTGCTGAAAGAGAAAACTTACCAAGTTACCATCCATGTGTTGACTCATACGTGAAAAACTATACTAAATAAATACAAACAGACACACATACACCAACGCACTAAAGAGGCATAACCACTTTATCGTTTATTAGAAACTTGCATCTACAACAAACATTTGAATGACTTGGTCTTAAACCCAACACCACAAGTTTTTGTTTAAATTAAAAACAATTAACATTTGTTTATCAAAGTCACAATAATATAATGCAGAATCAAAAAGTTGTTCTAGCAACATTGAAATGTTCAGTTTTGAGATAAAATAATCCTTATGTACCGGTGTAAAAATAAAATATTGAGATTTGTGGAATAATTGTCAAGCATAATATCTTTGTATGATTACACCCAATGTCTTTTTCGCTTCGATAAGAAAACGGCCAAAAGAATGAAAAAAGCATATATACGTACGAGGTCCCTTCTCAGTCTTTATCTTTTTCGGTTTCTTTATCTTCTCAAACTTTTTGATCACACAGGTGCGTGCTATGGCTGGGTTGCTGCAAGAAAAGGGAAATGCGTATGAGTACAAAATCAAAATTTGTTTGTTCCCTTGAAAGCTTACACAAAAGGATACACAAAAATAGAAGGTAAATAAGTGAAGCTCTTATTAGTTTTTGTCATATAAAGTTAAAATTAAATTATGAATATATAGGCATGGGAACATACTATTTCCAGTCAGACGGCAGAAGGTCAATGCTTTTGAAGGATTCAGAAACAACTTCCATATTGTGCACAGCAAGACGCAGTTTCGCTGTCAAAACCTCATCATTCTTGTTCTTCACCAGCTGTTTCTCGAGAGCAAGTGCATCCTGGATTAAGTTATATAATTTCCTTGGAACTTCAAGCCCTGTAGAACCAATAATAACAAAGGCAAGTTAGTCAACAAAGATGCCAGCTTGTTGTTTTATACATACAACCATCAAGAAAGAAATGGGTAATAGAAACGCACACCATGTTCACTTTGGGATGGTTTAAGACGTTTCTTAGCAAACTTGTTGTGGCCAACCTATATATGTGAGCAGATAAATTTTTTTAGAAAACACAAAAACAAAAATGAACTCAACAAATAACACATATAAAACTACCACATATTTTGATTGATAGCTGGGTTAATTTTGCAAGTTGTAATCGTGTTTTAGAAAATAATAATAAGAGTGGCTAATTTTGGGATATAGTAAAACTGATGATTACAATTCAAATGAAAACAAGTGCGTCCCTAAGATAAGCACAAATAATCATTTGTAGTCAAAATTAGATGCTTAATGAGTACAATAAAAATAGTAAAAGAAAGATATATTCTCACATCCTCCTCCTCCGCCATAGTCGATGATGATGAACCAAAATCAGAATCAGAATCAGAATCAGACTCAGAATCAGACTCAGAATCCCAGTGACTGTTAACAAAAACAAAAATGAAAAACAAATCACAATCAATCAAATTCAAATCAGCAACATTAAACATAGACATAGAAATTACAGGATAGCCATGCCGCTGCTTTTCTTGTTCTAGGGTTTACTATATATAATCACAGTACGTTCCAATCGAATAATCTGCGTATCTTCGTGTTCGTTAAATCCAATGAATTGACCAAAAATAATTAAAAAATCGAGAGATTAATTGAGTTTGTTATGTTTTTGCTGGATTGGTTTTACGGCATCTTAGGTTCGGTTTATGGCAAAAAGAGGGCAAACATCTTGTTTTTTGGGGTTCGTAATGCCGGTAATACTACTTTGCGAAAGCGAAAATACACGAGTAAATTAAAGAAATCGCCCCTATGGTCTTTCAAAATTTCAGAAACAATCCCGCCCAAAACTTTATCACAAGAAAAATCCATGTTGTTGTCCCTTTCTCGTTATAATATTTGACAAATAGACAGTAAACTTTAACGATCAAAAAATGACTAAAATACCCTTAACCTGACCCCTGACCTACTTAGTACTGACCGCCATTAGTTTCTTGTATCACGTATGTATATATATACATATGTATACATATATAGAGGTAGGTTGAATGTAAAATGTTAAAAAAGTGAAAAATGAGAGAGCCATTAGGATTACTCTATTTCTTTAAAACTCAATTTCCACTCGTATCTTTAAAATTAAATATCTCACAAACGGCAAGACCAAAAATTATGAAAATTACATATTCGAAATCAGCGTCTTTTTTTTTCGATTAGATATCTCAAAAGCTATACTTTCGACAATTTTTTTTCATTTTTATTGGGTCGTAGAAAATGTGACTTATATAATCAAATGTGATTTTTTGTATAATCACATGTGATTTTATGTATAATCACATGTGATTTATAAGTAAATAAATTATTTTTATGTGATTTTAAACTTATAATTGTAAATTTGAATATTCACGTGTGATTATAGATAGTGATTTAAAACTTATAATTTGATTGTAAATATATTTACATGTGAGTATTAAATTACATGTGATTTACTATTACGAATTTCACATACCCATTAGAAATGAAAAAAAAAAATTATCGAAAGTATATCATGTGAGATCTCTAATTAAAGATAAAAAGACGTTGATTCTAACGGTGTAATTTTTATAATTTATGGATATACGATTTGTGAGATATTTAG
Organism: Gnaphalium uliginosum; assembly: GCA_963930675.1. Taxonomy (NCBI): domain Eukaryota; kingdom Viridiplantae; phylum Streptophyta; class Magnoliopsida; order Asterales; family Asteraceae; genus Gnaphalium; species Gnaphalium uliginosum. Next base: position 50,441,042 of record OZ005681.1, on the reverse strand, counting down.
CTTTAAAAAAAGAAGTGGAAATGGGTAATTGAAATGGGGCAATACTATTAGTTTATTTATTCTACATTTTTTTACCATTCTACATTGAACTTTTCAAACGAGAACCACAAAAAGGTACAGAACTGCGAGAACTTTTAAATTACATTATTTTTATACATGTAAACACAACAAACTACATATAAATTTAATTTAATGTTCATATTATTAACAAACAAAAGTTAAAAACCACAAAATGCACGTTAAATTATGAAACATATGAAATGTTCAAATGTGCACAGATGATATGTGCACATGAACGAAAAAAATAAATTTGATTTTAAAGCTCATTTTGGGGTTTTTTCAAACTATTTTGTTTTGAACCTTAATCTACATCAATGTTCACATGTGATTGAATCATTAAACGTGTTAAAATCCCTATAATTTAAAAGTTCTCGCACTTTTGTACCTTTTTGTGGTTCTCATTTGAACCTTTGGCTATATATATATATATATATATATATATATATATATATATATATATACCAGTGAATATTTAGGTTGTGCGAAACACAACCAGATCTAAAAAGGTTAATGTTGATCTTTTACAATATTACATGTATGTATATATATTACTCCTTTCGCCGTCCGCCCAAAATAGGTGTTTAGATTACACTAGAACCAATTAGCAAAAACTTTAGTGTGTAAAGGTGAGATTTATTGGTAGATAGTGACTTTTCTAAAATTATGTGTATTTTAAAATGAGACATTTATTTTGGGATGAAGAGAGTATTATTTTCGAAGTTGATGTTTAATTTAAGCGAACAAATCTTTTTTACAATGATAAAGTTTAACTAATTTAAAATTTAATTGTTAATGATATATTAAGTTAGTTTAAACGATTTAAACATTTAAACAACAACTATAAATATATATCTCCTTGTTTACCATTAACATATGTAACTAATATTAATACCAACTATGCATATGAAGAAAATAAAGTGAACTTTTATATATAAATGTGTTAAAAAGAGTTTAGTAGTTCAAATGTAGATATAAAAACTTTTTCTGGTTATTTTACAATTCAAAAAGAAGTATAAATTGAGAAAGTTAAAGTATTTGCTAGAAAATGGCAAATGATTTATCTACCATCCAATTTGATATAATTAACCAAAGATATGCATTAACTGGTTGTACCATACAACCTATTAATGCATATTTTTGGTAGATTTATCAAATTGGATGGTGGATTTATCATCACCCAAAAGTAAAAGTGTAAACGAAGATGTATATGTGTCGAATTAATATCATGATAAATTATGAGGTTCATATTAAACATGTTTGGATAGAAATAATTTTTTGTAATTTTTACAAATCAATATTTGTTGCTAACAAAATTATATAAAAATAGCAAGGATAATGGTGACATTTTATAGAGACATGATCACTAACTAACTTTAAATATACATGTAATACTCATCTCAAAGTCCATGTATAACTATTGTAGTATGTATTATAGAAAGAAATATGCTCCCTATTTTAAAAATAAGTAGTTGACTTGTAAAATAATAGCAATTAAGTTATACGCTAGAACAAGTACTCACTATGAAAGATGGTGGTGATAATGTAGCATAAAATCCCAAGTGATCGTTATATGTAGATTTATCGGGGTTAATATACTAAACCTGAATAAGTCATTTTTTGGTATGAGATGGTATTTCCTTATTTTGTTTTTTTTGGTTACGTTGTGTGAGTTTATAAAAACTTTATTATATGAATTATTATAACTATTATTACTATTACTATTACTATTTCTACTACTATTATTATTAGATGAGTGAGTATGACGTAGAGATTTAGAAGTAGGATAGATGAGTATGACATTTAGGGATTCTAGTGTAGTATCTTATTATAAATACATGTATTTATCATATTTATCTAGTTATTTCTATATTCATATTTATTCTATATTTATATTTGTGTTATATACTTACTAGATTATTATCCGTGCGATGCACGGTTATGCTAACATATTATATACATTTCTAAGAATTGAATTTTGATACACTCACTTCTCTTTTCTCTCGGAGTAATAGATATGTTAAAAAGAAAGGATTTGATTCGTTTCATATGTTGAGAAGCCATGCTTTCATCAAAATCATATTATTCAATCATGAAAGTAACAAGAAGAGGATTTATTTGAACTATCTAAAAAACAAATAAGGAAATAGAAGCAATAATAATAAGACAGGGATGAAGAAGATGATAAAATCATGACTAAGCATATATATATATATATATATATATATATATATATATATATATTATGTTTAATTATTATCATCATAAACAAACAAAGTGGTCAATTCATAGTTTCATACCAACGTGAAATGAAAATAAAAAAAAACACACAAATTAAGCACATAATTGAAGAATTGATCTAATGGTGCTTCAAATTAATAATTTCAAAAAGGCTTTGTATCAGAACCGTGAAGTGGCAATACATGTGTCCGTCAAAATTCAAATAAGGAAAATCGTGTTTTTGAAGAATTCTGATTTTCGATCCGGACGTCGTTCATGAAAATATGTATTCATGGTCAATTCATCCGTAAACCCAACAAATGAAAACATGCTAGATGCTATTCAAACAGGGATGAGAAGAGATGAAGATTATGTTGTCGCCATCGATTACAGGAAGGAGTTTTGACAATTTATTCTATATTTATATTTGTGTTATATACTTATATCTATCTATATAATACAATATATTTATATCTGTACCTATATTATAAAAGGTAGTTGTTTTTTACCATGACATCCTTTAAAAATTTACAGCTCAACAGAAAACAGTCGAAAACTGTTACCAATATGGAGCAAATGAACAAGACCATCACCCATAAACTTAACCATCTTCTCACCCCACATCTCTCTCTCTCTCTCTCTCTAAATGTTTTTTTCTTCCTCTTTCTTTGTTTTTCTTTGAGCTAGATTTGTCTAATTTTTTTTGGTCTCTGTTGTTAGTGATGCTTGCAGGTTTGACTTCATCAACATGGACTTGAAGATAAAATGCTAATTATTTCACGAAAATGTCGATTATCGTGTGTTTAGAAGAAAAAAAGTAACCTACGGTAGATATGGTGTTCAGATTTTATTTCTTCCCAAAATTTTATTTTTCAAACCAAATATCAGACTAAACTAAAGTTTGTGTTTTCATTATTTTCAGTTCTTCTCTTCTGATTTTACCACGGACATTATGCTTTTGGATAATATCATGGCCATATTTGTTTTTCCAATATGGTGTTTCTTTAGTACCTTCCATTTTCAAGAAATACTAATAACTAATGATTCAATCTGCAACGAAGTTATTCTACCGGTGAAAACTTATATGTAAAGGTAATATTCTATCTTTTGTGCGTTATTTATTCAGACAAAGTTCTATTTTAACAGTGTGAGGAATCGAAATACAGGGCATAAAGATTTCAGGCAGAGGCAAACAAGAAAGAAAGTAGAAGGCCAGAGAGTTTGTAAGTTTTTATGACCTCTAAAATTATATTTATGGTAAATGTTACTAACAAGTAAGATCATATAATATTGTGAAACTATATTAAAGCATCTTTTTTTTACTATTATAAGAAAGAGATAATTAGATAGACGTCTTAGAGTTAATCTCCAATACTTTATCTCTAACCCTTCAATACCTAATTACTATGATCTATAACCATTGATCTAATCTTTTGAGTTTGTCCATGTAACAAGTACCATTATTCATATTAATCTTACAATAATACCCTTAATTAAACTTCATCAATTAATCCCATTCAATTTTGATCCCAACAAACATTGACTTTGTTAAACAAGAAATTTGGCTTTCACATTGCTCAACATTAAAATAATATTAAATCACAACTAACTTTTATTGTTAAATCACAAATAATATATCACTTTATTTCTTCCGATTTTTGTAAAATCAATTCCACACAAAACTTAACATTCTCAATTCTCAATCAACTTTAAATCGCATTCCTATTCTTCTTATCATGTTTCAAAATAAAAAATATATATATAATGTCAGATTTCGTAATTAAAGAATCAATAAATTTGATTTTTTACATTTTAAAGCATATGTGTTCCAAAATATAGGTGTCACGCATATAATGGATCGATCAAAAGATTAATGGCTAACCATCAATCTATATTGATTTCGTACCTCGTGGTTCCTATCAAGATTTTGCATTATCATACACTTTCTGACTCATTTTAATTTTAAAGTTACATGGTTTTATAAGTATGTTTTAAATAACTATATAGAAACATATGTTATTTACCTTATTTCGTAGTAACCATTATATTAGTTATTTTATATCATCATACCATTATATACTTCTTCATTATTCGTCTGCAATGTGTATTATAATATTTTCATCGAAAATAATTAATTAATGGAGATGAAGTAGTATAAAAATTGATTATTATTTGATTGTTATTAATCGGCTAATAATTGTTATCTAGATCATAACTCGCGAATTGGCGGATTAACTCAAGATTTTAATAAAGAGTTTACATTATATTTTTATTTTATTAAGTAATTTTTAAGTTGACATATTTGTGCGTTTGACAAGGAGATATGTATATATATATTAAGTTTATCAAATATGATGAAATCAAAGTAATTAAAACATGCATTTTCAATTAATAATAGTACCGTATATATTATAGATGTAAAGATAGTAAAATAATCAATAGGTATTACATATTTTTAATATTTATTTAGAAAAGGTCTGAATGATGTTTGGAACTCATGCATTCAAATGACGATAAATGAATGTTTTTCATTTTTATTATTAGACTACGTGTTATTTTATTATTTTTAATTTTTAATTCTTTTGCAAAATAACTAAATTTCAATAATGATAGTAAAATTACAAAAAACAAATGAGAAACTATTAGACTGCAAGAAACATCCAAAAACAATCGACTCTAACCAGTTGACGGAGGTTATGATCTAGTACCCATCAACAAATGGAGCAGAGAAATTAAATAGCATTATACACATCAACTAATGAAGCTCCAAATGACCATAACAAAAATTGAACATATAACCCATTGAATGTCCAAACCACCGAAAAGTTCAAGCCTAAAAATATGTGGTTTGTTGGATTAATAGATTGTCAAGTCTTTTATGAACTCTTCGAACATTAAATCGTTCTGACAATTACTTTAATTATCCCAATATAAATTCCTAAAGATTTCCCTAGACTTTTAACATTATGATGCTCCAGGCTAAAATCTACATCTCCTGAGTTCGCATCATTAGAGACATCACTAAGACTTGCAAGTTTATCGGTGCTAGATAAATTGCTCCGATGTTTCCTCAAATTCCGTTTTCTCTGTAGTTTAGCCAAAAGATCTGTTATAAGGATATCAGATTTGAATCCTATAGGAAACTTGTCTTTTTTTTCTTCTTGGTGTAGCATTAGTGGACTGCACTCCACCGATATGTTTCTGGGTCAGCCCGTACTAAAACATGTCCAATTTCAGCGTCAACCAGTTTTGACCTGTTATTAAACCTTTATTAACCTCCCATCATGCCACCTATAACAAATAGAAAGCTAAGCATCTTACAAAAGCTTAATATAAATGAGGCACCTCATGAGCCATCCACCGATATGTTCTAATTTCTGCTGTCATAACACAAGTCTGAGCTATTAGACATTGATTATAAAAAATGAAGTGTAAGAGTGAAGGTGCCACACCAGAAGCTATTTCGACCTGTAGAAAACATACAAGTTTTAACTCATGACCCGACCTGCCCATTGTTTGCCTCTTTTATATTGTGTAAGATTAGTACTACGAACTGCATAGTTAGTTGTTTGGTCAGAACTAAGGTAACTATAAATCTATATGCGCAAGAGGCCTTACTTTGTCTGCTAACACAATCTGCTCCTCGACCTTAATGTGTTCCCATCGCACTCCTGCTTCAGTACATGTAAAAATATTTTGATCAGCATTAGGTATAACACCCATAAATATTAAGCAGTATATAATAAAGGGCTATTTCTATTGCTGAAAGATTAGTCTGAAATACCTGTATATTCATGTATAAAAAACTAATGTGTTTCTTAAGCATTTGTCGGAATGTATCTATATCGATGTCCATCCTTTGCTTCACTTCAAATTTCCGAATTTGATTAAATATGATATACAAAATCTATCATCAATTACTACGGTTATAAAACAGATCAAGTAATACAAAAGCTATACTACTTTCGTTTAAAAAAAGAAAAGGAAAAAAAACAAGACTACTTTCTAATAGAGCAAGTGAATAAACTTGTAATTAAATATAAATATTATTTAATTTAATATTTCATGAAACATACAAGAAATCACATGGAAGATATATTCAAACAAAATAAAAACTGTTGGAATCTCTCAATTTTACAAAGAAATCTAAAATCTTACATGGAACAATATCTTACAAAGGGTACAAACTAACCCATAACTAAAGCTACAATAGAAAATGTAGTATTATAACAAATAAATGTAAATCGTAATCATAATTATATGTGTTTCAGATGTCATTTTAGGCAGCAATTATGCCTCCATAAGTATCCGATCCTTTCCTTATTTCCCAAACAGTTTCTTCATCGTTTTATGTACTACTAAAATGAACAATTTTTAATTTGCTAATATAACAATTAAGAGTCAAAATTAATAATTCCTACAGCTCTCACTATCATAATCAGATGTGACTCTTTCGATTGAAGATCTCAACTGTGACAACATAACAAAAAAAAGAATGTGTTGTTAGATTGGAAGGATAATGAAAATTACTAAAATTTTATCCTCTTTAGTATTGAATCGGTTTAAAAAAATAAAAAATATATGATACAAAAATTAAAGTTGTGTATCATATGACTTTTATATGTGATATTGTGATACACCCTAAATTTTTTATTATGTGTATCACATATTTTTAAATTTTTTTATCTCATATTAAAGAGCATAAAATTCTAATAATTTTCACATATTTTTTTAATCAAAAAAGTTAGTTAATCTTAAAGTTAAAAATAAAAATGTCCGTTTCTACCGTTCCCACCATAAGAAGTGTTCTTATTTGAACTTTGTCCATATATAATAATCTTCCTTTGTTACCTGCTGGCCGAAATTGAGGGGATTTAAAATTGAAATTTTAAATTAAATCAAATTAATACATAGATTAATGAAATCAAAGGGTGGCAATTAGGACAATTTGGTTGAACATTTTTGACATATCTATTACTAATATATAACACATTTTGAATGTTTTTTTAAGAGGAAAATTACCAATATGCCCATAACCTTATTAATAATATTTGAAAAGTCTACTTGAAATTACAAACATACCCCTACATATATTAAAATCTCATTAATATCATCATTATTAAATTTTAAAGTATTAAACATGTGACATTTAATTTTAATTAATTAAAACTTTTAATATTTCTATCTATACTAATATATTTATTACTAATATATAACACATTTTGGATTTTTTTTAAGAGAGAAAGTACCAATATGCCTCCAACATTATTAATAATATTTGAAAAACCCACTTGAAATTACAAACATACTCCTATATGTATTAAAATCTCATTAATACCATAATTATTAAATTTTAAAGTATTAAATATGTGATATTTAATCTCTCTTTATATATAAAAGAAAATAAAAAATAGATAGTCATTCTAAAAATAAATCATTTTAAATTAATCTTTACCATTAAATATATAAGGGTTATTAATTAGATCCATATCTAAAAGTGACTACCTAAATAGCAAAATGGGTGAAAGCAAAAGACAACAATACCCTCAAGATTAATGTTAATTACTTCTGTTTTTTCACCTCCCGTTCCTTCTCAAAGACTCGAACACTCCTTTTCAAACACACAAACACATTATCAATTTTCAAATTCTAAGCATACAAATGAAGTTCCCGATTCTCTTAAACTAATCTAAATATTCTCAATTTTATTCATCTTCTCAAATTGATCGGCGATTCCCTCAGCAATCCCTCGCTCCGTTTCAATGGATTAGTTCAATCTCGAAAATTAGGGTTTTAAACCTAGATTGAAAAGCCAACTGGATTGATTCGTAAGTCTACAGTTATCTATAATTTTATCGATGGAAAAGCTAGCATATTGAATTATGGTTCAAGGATTTAGAGTAAGCAAACACACTGACGTTTGGACAAGCACAAGTAATGTATACTATCTTGAATAATCTTAATCTTTTTGTTCGAAGACGAAAATCCGTTTTTTTCTTTAACTTTTGTTATGGTTTCTGTTGTTTTGTTCTGTAGCTTCCTATTCGATTGGGAACCGGCCAACTGCATAATCAGGTCATCCATCTAATTTATCATACTATATGAATTGCAATCCTGTGGTTCATTATACCCTTTCATCTTTAATTATTTCTGTATATACGGATTTAAAATTCAGATAGCTAATTTTGGACACAAGATGATAAGGCGCACTTGAAGTGTTTGATGAAATGTCTGAATAAATTGTAGTTTCCTGGAACCTTATGGATAACACCTTTGTAAGTATATTTAGTTTATGGAGGGATGCAATGTGCTATATTAACAGTCAAATGAGGCCATTTGCTTAATTTAACATATTCCATTGGTTTTTATTTTAAGTTACTACAATTTCGATAATTCTTGAAATGTTCAATTAGATGGAAAACATGAGGACTTGATTTTTGTGTTCCTTCTGTGATGTTTGTATAGGTATATGTTTCAAGTATATTGGGTTGCAGTGCTCACGTTGAGAAAGGGAATGTAGTTGCAATTTCAGTTAGTGTTGAACAACCTATTCGTGATGGTGAATTGGCTATTGGAATCATACGTGGGATTGTACAAGGATCAAAAACAGGCAAATAACATGCTGTCATTATGTTTATAATGTTGAAATGTTTAGCACTCCATATCCTTTTCTTTTTATTTAACTGATTCACCATGTGGTGAGGAACTGTTATTTTTATTGAGCATATCAGGTTGAGATACCAACCATGAGTTGTGACAGGCTGGCTTAACCCTTGGCATTTGGTGAATCAGAGGCTCGCTACATGGTAAAAGTCACTTATCTAAATTTTAACTTTTTTGATATAGATAATTTTGTGTGCTAATGACAATGTCCACATGTTACTCAGCCTCTGCCGATTGAAAGCATGTTAAGGAAGAAGGGAGCTAGGGAAAGAAAAATATATGATTAGTATTACGTAGGTGATTTCTTGGTTCACTACATCTTTAAGGTTTGACGGAGCTTTGAATGTGGATTTTACTGACTTCATGCTTGTGTTCACTACCTCTGTTATCTTAGCTTATAGAGCATACCATGAGCAATTATAAGGTACCAGTTTTGACCCGTTTTCTATATAAGCTATTTTTTATTATTTTTTATACAGAATCTACCATTTTTCACCTTAAGCGGCAGCGAGGTCACACTATCATTTTAAAATGGTTGCAGAAAAGGAAGCATGATGGATAGAAAGATGTCAGGTCATATTCAGAGGCAAAATAAAAGTAAGATAGCTTAGGTGCATTTAGAAGGTATATTAAGTTTCTTTCACTTAACATCTCCCCCTTTCATTTGTCCAAGTTATTAGAAAAAGCTCCACCACGAGGATAGCAGCTTAAACATGACATTTTACGGACTTACAGTCCTTGGTTTCTTCATAATTGAAGTTGTTACTATATGCTTATGCCTACATGCATTAACCTTTGACATGATCACAATCTGGAAGTTAATTGCATTTGCCTATTAACTAGGCCTTTCTTTGTGGTGATGTCAAAGAGTTTCTTTTTTCTTGACATCACTCCTCCATCTTTTGGTATCGAGACACTCGATGGTATTCACCAAGCTCATTGGTAGGAATACCACAATCCCAACAAAGGTAAGCCAGGTGGGATCACCATGTCTTTTTATTGAACTCGGTGAATATTGATGAGCTAAAATCTCCAACTTTGTCATCTGAATATCTGATATTATTTTCTTTAAATTCTCAGATCATGGAAGTACTTATTCAAAAAGCAAGGAAAGAGAACTTTGATTTATCAGATAAGCTGTTATTACTATGATTCTAACTGTCGGACGTGTATGTAGCTATCCATTTGTAGAAGATTAACCACTTCGAACAGGATTGGAATATGCACTTATTGACCTTGCTGTCTAGATTTGAGTAGATCATCACATAAGAGGCAAGTTTCTTTGTAATGGTCTTTGTCAATGCTTTGTTTTAGAGATCAAACATTTTGCCTTATATATAGAACTTAATAATAACATTACACTTTAAAGTGATTAACCCAAATCGAGGTGACCATTTTCAACCCATGTAGTTCTGAATTGGTCAATTTGGGTCGTGTTATATCTCTTACAGGTCAAACGGGTAAAATAAATAAATTAATATGCATATATAGCTTATAAATGAAACGGGCCGCGCATGCCAAAATTTGCCCAAAGTAAATTCTGAATGCATTTAACTTTATAAGTTGCTTTATCAAGAATAAGATAATTATTGAATGATTATAATTTTTATCATATGTGACTCACTAATCTCTTCTCTTTTTTTAATATTAAAAGAAAATCATAATTAGGTAAACTTGCTAAAATTAGACCATTATAAATTAATCTTGACCATTAAATGGTTAGGTATTTTTGATTAGAGCCATTGATTTAAACTCTTAATTTTTGATTACCTAAATAGCAATTTATGTTCTGCAAAAAGCCCAACATGCCCTTACAATTTAGAACTAATTACCAGTGTCTTTTACTATGTTACATCACGCTTTGGAATTATACGCTATCAAAAAATCGGAGCAAATTTTGCACGCCTCAAAAGAAATCTTCCAGTATTCCAGCGATCTTGAAGCTAATATGAAGATATCTCTACTGTTTCTCCAATTTTTTTGATGATAGTACGCCGATCTCTTCTTTGAATCCGTATCTAGGGTTTTTGTTTGCAACCGTGAACGAAAAATGGAATCTTCTAGATATGTATCTAGGGCTTTTGTTTGCAATTCAAAATATAGATGATCGGGAATGATAGCATTTGCTTCAATCTGTTCCTTAATTGTTTCGATAGTTTTTTTTGTTACTGCAATTTTGATAATTGTTGAAAATGTGCAGCTCAACGAATGTGTCTGCTGCCATCTTTCATATCTTTGGGTTGGTAGTAGCCAAACTGCCTTTAGTAGCAACAAGTACTTAATGTCAAAGATTGGTAAGCGTGAATCGTGATTATTTGTTTTCCATGAATTGAGCCATTCCTAATTAAATGGGTTGAAATTGCCACCTATTTCTTATTTTTGGAAGAGTTGCTATGTTCTGATTTATGAAACGATGTGCAGGGCACATGATTTTAGCAATGTAGATTTGGCCCGAGAACAGTCATCATATGTGATCAAGTGTTTTAAACATCAGGATTATGGAGGGATGCACTATGCTATAAAAACAGTCAAGTGTGGCCATTTGCTTAATTTAACACATTTCATTAGTTTTTTTTTGTTACTGCAATTTTGATAATTGTTGAAAATGTGCACGTGTTAGAAGAAAAGTAATGAGTTGTGGGTGCACGTGTTACTGCTCCAGATTATATGTAATCAAAGTGACTATTTAAATAGGCAGGGTGGCAATTTCGGTATGGTATAGCCTGGAATGATTCATCATGATCTAATGAACCTGAATTTTGAATTTGAAGAACATATACTGTTGCATTTAGAGGTTAAAGGATTGCAAAAAGGTGGGGTATTTTTTTTTTTTGTCAAAATGACCGGTTGAGCAGTTTTAAAGACTTTGGAGTTAATGATGACAATAAAGCTGTATAATATCTACGAATTCTTGGGAATCCGAAGAAAAGAAAGATTTTAATTCTGAAATTAGATGTATAAAAGTCAGTTCTCGAGTTGAAGGAAAAGTGAATGTTGATAGTTTGACTGTTGTTAGTCAAAACGGTCAAATTCTGAGCAAAATGTGCCTAAGTGCAGATTCTGGATATGCCTTGGTCAAGGTTTAAAAAACTTTAATGTGGATACGGGAGGCCTACCGTGGACAGTAATAACATTTCGAAGTTAATAATAACATTACACCACAAGGTCAAATAAGTTGCTAGTAGAGCCAAGATGGACTCAGCGTTTTTTAAACAGTATCTAAGACTTCGATCCGGTAATGTCATGCACTCTTACGACTCCTAATTCTAAATCCCAGATATTATTGCAGAGTTCATGTAAGTACACAATATATACCATTTGAATTGATTGAACTTACTTGGCGAAGACATCAGAGCTGGACCACATGTTTCACAACCGTACATCTTTAAACCGTTAAGAGTCACCTGCTTTTGCTCCAGCTTTCTTTTCACATTTTTTACAACACTTGTAAAACCAGCCTTCATCAGTCAGCACCATTATAACAGTAGCCGTTACAACACACATAGAGACCTACAATTCCAGCCACAAGGTCAAATAAGTTTACGAATGAGCCTTCACAACACTATCGTTCACATCTTTAGCTAAGATAATGTATAAATGCTCAAAACTATAATATTAAGGAAATTCATAAAGTTGCATTTTAAAATATAAAATTATTATGGGTACTGCTAAATCACTTATATAAACATAACCAATCTCTTATATTAAACTGGTATAAACAATACCTTTACCTTATAACTTCACAAAATTACTAAAACCTTTTTATTAGGTACGTCTCATATAATTTTCTGAACTCGCTACTGATTGGAAATATTTTCGCTTTAAAATTAATTTTCACCGCAAAATGTAAACCGTGGGTTTAATTTTGTTAGAGATAGCAATTGTGAGGGTCTTTGATAATTTGTTAATCTTCATAATCTTCTTTCAAATGAACTAACATTTCTTATGGCAATGGAATGTGAAAATGTTTACATTGATGTTTAGGGAATTGGTGGCTGAGTACAATGAAGAAGTTTTGAAACTTTGTAGTAAATTGATGAAAGTATTTTCTTTAAACCTTGGATTAAAAGAGGATTATCTTGAAAATGAATTTGGAGGTGAACAAATTGGGGCTTCATTGAGAGTAAATTTCTACCCAAAGTGTCCACAGCCTAATTTGACATTCGGAATTTCACCACATTCGGATCCAGGCGGTATTACCATTTTGTTGCCAGATGATCATGTTTCAGGTTTACAAGTCCGTAAAGATGACGCTTGGGTCACGGTTAAACCCATCCCTAATGCTTTCATTATTAACCTTGCAGATCAACTTCAGGTATCTAACTAATTTTCTCTTTATATATCTACTTAAAGTATATATATAGTATGTACAAAAACACATTCATATATGTATGCATCGTATATGAAATGACATTATAAATATGCATTAGAAATCTGCACCTTTTTGAGGATGTGTAGGTAATAAGCAATGCAAGTACAAGAGTGTAGAGCATCGTGTGATTGTTCATTCAAGTGAAGAACGAGTCTCGTTGGCCTTTTTCTACAGTCCAAGGGAAGATATTCCCATTAAACCCGCCAAGCAGCTAATAACAAGGGATGAACCAGCTCTGTATCAACCCATGACATTTAACGAATACCGTACTTTCATTAGGTTAAATGGTCTTCATGGGAAATCACAAGTGGAGTCGCTAAAATCTCCACGATAGCTATGTGCTTGTTCGTTAACTTCAACTCATGTTACTTGTATGCATATGAATAGTTAAATACCATCTTTTATGGTGCTAGTTGCTAAGTAGTAAGTACTATCCTCTCATATTTCCAACCAAGTCGTTCGTTTCAACTTTGTTTCTTCAACGGAAATAATTATATTTTACAGCGAATTTGTTAATTATTCACTTGAATATTATACGTCATAATTACATATTCACCTAATTTTTGTATATGAGTTTAGTTTTCTGGCAAAATGAGATGAAATCGCTTACCAAATCCTATCAACTCTGTTTCTACAATGAAAAAGAGTTAAGGTGCATACCTCTCACGTGAAGCGGTTGTGGTCGAAGGTATTTCAACCTTTTGGATGTGTCGGAAAAATCTGAAAGGGACACATACAGTCTCGGTAACTAATAACATCCTTTTGTCGAGTAAAAGTAACCAATTGTGCCTAGTACAAGAGATTAGTTCGGTTACTTGAGTGCTTCGTGTGACTTAGTTTTACCAACTTCACAATGAACCAAATGCATTGAGATGTAACAATTGACAAATACTAAATTGAGTCCACTGTTTAATAGAACCTGTCCAGCTGTCCTATTGCAGCAACATATAACAAGGACAAATTGACAAAATCACAATGGCAGAGCATATTCTAGTTAGTGATACACTAATATAACTGAGCAATGAAGGGGTTGCATAAATTTTCCAAAGTTTTTTTCTTCTCCACAAGTTCAGTTGTTGCAACATCATGATGATTTGCATCAAGCCAGTCAATGGATTCCTCAACTGCAGTCTCGATTTCCTTCAAGTCGTTGTAGTTTAGCCTGGAAACAACTGATGGATCCTTGATTTTATTTTTAATGGAGTAAGCATACTTCTCCAAATCATTGTACGCTTCTACCTTCTTCCGGTGCTCTTCATCTTCAGCTAGAAACATCTCAGCGTCTTTAATCATCTTTTCAATCTCTTCCTTTGACAACCTTCCATCATCATTGACGATTGCAATCTTGTTTCTTTGACCACTTACGATTTCTTCAGCAGATACACTCAATATACCATTAGCATCAATGTCATAACAGACATTAATACGAGGTGCGTACCTAGGTGCCATTGGTATGCCAGAAAGCTCAAACTCACCCAATAAACAATTGTCCTTAGACCTTGTCCTCTCACCTTGATATACCTGGATTAAGACACAAGATTGGTTGTCAGATGACGTGGAAAATATCTTCTCAATTTTCGTAGGTAGTGGAGTGTTCCTCGGGATCAAAACCGTCATGATTTCACCAACTGTTTGTACGCCAAGTGAAAGAGGAGTAACATCCAACAATTGCAAATCTCGTACCGTTTCATCACCCTGACCACTTAACTTTGCACCAAGAATTGCTGCACCGTAAGCAATAGCCTCATCTGCATTGATGTTCTTACATAGCTCCATTCCGTTAAAGAAATTTTGTAACATTTGTTGAACCTTTGGAATCCTAGTCGACCCGCCCACAAGAACCAGCTTGTTTACATTGTTCTTATCCATGTTTGCATCACTCAAACACTTGTCAACAGTCGTTATGCACTCTTTAAAAAACTTTGAATTTATCTCTTCAAATTTTGCCCGAGTGATTAAGTTTGAAAAATCTATCCCTTCATACAAACAATCAATATCGATGGAAGTTTGAGTAGCCGAAGAGAGAATCCTCTTTGCTCTCTCACAAGCAACTCTCAATCTCCCTAAAGCCCTCGCATTCTGACTCATGTCTTTCTTTTGTTTCCTCTTGAACTCCTCAACAAAATGAGTCACCATTGCATTATCAAAGTCTTCACCACCTAAACGACTATCGCCAGCTGTCGCTTTAACTTCAAATACGCCTTCACCAATAGTTACAAGAGATACATCAAATGTACCACCACCAAGATCAAATATAAGAACATTAATCTCATTGCCTTTATTGGCCCTATTCTCTAAACCGTATGCAATTGCAGCCGCTGTAGGCTCATTAATCATACGCACGACTTTCAAACCGGCTACAGCACCAGCATCTTTAGTTGCTTGACGCTGACAATCATTAAAGTAGGCAGGGACTGTTATTACAGCACTTTTAACAGGTACACCAAGATACGCCTCAGATATCTGTTTCATCTTGGCAAGAACCATGGATGAAATTTCTTCAGGCGAGAAACGCTTCTCTTCGCCTTTGTACGTAACCAAGATCATAGGCTTGTCACTAAGTCCTCCCACTATTTTAAAAGGATATAAAAGTTTGTCAGCCTGTACCAAAGCATCACTGTATCTCCTTCCGATGAACCGCTTAGCATCTGAAATTTTTAAATTTATAAGCAACCAAATTATCATCATCATTAATTTTCCCGAATCTTTTAAATGATCCTTAAAATTGGAAAAATGATCCTTTTTTTAAAAAAAAATATAATCATGAAAATTATAGTTTAAGTGAAATGTATGTCGAATGCATATTTATGAAAAGTGTTTTATATTCTATTTCATTAGCTTAACAAGAAGAAGATGAAAATATGAGAGCAAAACAGCTTATATAACAAAAAACAGGGGTATATCTATTCTAATTTGATAATATGAAGTTACCGAAGATGGTGTTCATCGGGTTAACGGTGATCTGATTCTTGGCGGCATCACCAATAAAGCGTTCGGAGTCGGTGAAAGCAACACAAGAGGGAGTAGTTCTGTTGCCTTGTTCATTGGGAATGATTGCAACACGGTTGTGTCTCCAAACAGCAACACATGAGTACGTTGTTCCAAGATCGATTCCTACTGTAGTCACCGTCATATCGATTGTGGCTAGATATAGCAATTGATCAAATATAAAATGGAATCTCATATATGGCAGAAGTTGAACAGCTTTGCTTGGGATATGCACTGATTTATAAACGACCTTTACATGCATTGTCTCTTCACTTTCCTTTCTATAATGTATATATACCCATACCTAGTAACTTTTCTTACTAACGGACTAACGTTGTTCATAAATTATAACTAACCAAATACTATTAACAACTAACAAAAGGTGAAGGTGTTAAAACTGAGAGGGGTAAGAATTGTAAAAGTCTGAAAGTTGTTTAAAACATAACAACCATGCATCCATCAGCATCAGCAAGTCGGACTAGAATTCTAAGAGAATCATAACTATGGAGCAACTTATATATTTTGCTACAGTATTATATTATTCATTGTTATGCTGCATTGATATCTATCATTACTTTTTAACAAAATAATTTTTTTGTATTTTTACCTGCTGCTGCTGCTGCTGCTGCTGCTGCTCAAGTTAACTCTGAAAGAACCGAAAGCGGTACCAATTCTTTTGGTTGAGATAATCCGTTTAATGAGATTTATTTATTTTTATTATTATAATAAAAAATAAACATTATTTATAGTTATTTTATTTATAAACAAAATCAGAACAAATCTGTCGACAAAAACGGAAGTGGAGTTAATTTTCATAACACACCCTTGTACTATGTTGGACTTTTCATCTTACGTACATCTTCATACATTTCAATATAAATTCTAAAACAAATCAACATGAAATTAAATTATCTATTACTAATATATAATACATTTTGGATTTTTTTTAAGAAAGAAATTACCAATATGCCCATAACCTTATTAATAATATTTGAAAAATCTACTTGAAATTACAAAAATATCTCTACATGTATTAAAAACTCATTAATACCATCATTATTAAATTTTAAAGTATTAAACATGTGACATTTAATTTTAATTAATTAAAACTTTTATATATATCTATCTATATCTATCTATACTAATATTGAATATATTTGTAATTTTCTTTTGGAGTGAATTTACTAATTTACCTCTTACAGTATTTTTAATATTTGAAAAACATACTTGAAAAAATATACCTACATATATTAAATTAAATTATCATTTATAATACAATCATTAGAACTTAAGCAAATAAGAAAATGACATAACTTTTTAACTGTAAAGAGTTACGAGACGTGTCAATTATCGACGGAAAGGTCGGAACGAGACGATACCTTTTGTAGTCATATTCCATCTCTAAAGCCTCCAAAACTAATTTATCTCAATTTCACACATTTTTATGTGTTTTAAAAAAATTAAAAACAAACTCTTGATAGTGTTTTTTTATTAAATTATTAATTTACGTGTTTATTTACATTTTTAATTTTGTATTTGTACATTCAATTCCTATATTCGAGAATTTTAATTTTTGATCAATTTTTACGATTTCAATTTAACGTAAATAATGAATAGTATCTAATCCTCAAGAGAAAATAATATGTTGATGGTTAAACTATCGACCCAACCAATAATTTCAGACATCGTAACTTGCACATGTCCAATATGAATATGCAATTTGATAGTCTCAGCCCGCATCCCCAACATCGAATTCGCAAGGACACTTTCTTATATATATTTTTGGGTTTTGTGTTTTAATTTTTTTGTTAAAAGGGTAAATAGGTGACTTTTTATTTTATAAAATAACATATCGTAGTGTCAGTCATATAAATTTCGATTATAATTTTCAGAATAATATCAAATAGACCTGAAACTTATATATATTTTCCGCTGCATCGCGCGGGCATTCTGGTAGTTAAAATAAATACATAAAACAGAACACCATGGTACTGATTATTATTGAAGATTAAAGATAGTGTATATGGGGTACGTACATAAGCAACACTAGTCTGATCATCTTTGATGCCTAAGTGAAGTCCAAACATTTCGATCTTAGTTATCAAGCGATGAACGTACAAATCTTTTATTCTAAGTACAATACATACGAATACATATTACAGTACATTAATCCAACATGCACACAAATTTTCAGCCAGATTCTTCATTTCAGAGTATGCAGTAACGATGGAACGATCAATATTCTAACCAAAAGAGTTATGCGAAGTTGGATATAGTGGGGAGCTGCAGAAAGCTATACTCCATGGAAAAATATTGTCTTGTGAATTAAACGTATTCCCGCCTTTTGAAAGGAGATCAATGCTTTCATCCGAGTTTAGTTGATGATATATCTCTGGAGATACTACTTGATCATTGTCGATAAGCACTACCCCAGCCCTCTTTGGAGGTCGTGAATCTTGGCTAAATCGTGTATTATGGCTTGTGTCGACTTCAGAATCAGAATCAAAATCATTCACGATGGATTCGGATTCATCACAAAGGGAAGGTAGGGATGAGGTAAAAGAGAACGGCTTTTTGGTTTTCGCAGCAACGGTAATTGGCCTCACTCTGTAGTCTTGTGCGATTCTCTGTAGAAACCTCGATTGCGCTTCCATTTTCAGCTTCAAATTCTTTTGAACCTAAGTACAAATGATCAAATGTACGTTTCAGATGCTGCCTGTTTCTTAACGTTAATAAACTAAAACAGAACGAGGAGAGGTGAATATATGTTCAACTTAAGATTGATTCAACCATAGTAATTCACCAAGTACATCCATGGCAACACGTGGTATGTGCTTTATACAACCTCTGGTTACCTCAAGTTGATCGCTCAATCGTCTTTCAACTTCCATTTGCATTTGTAATGTTTCAGTTAGCTGAATACCCCTACAAACAATGTAATAAATAAAAACTGTTTAGCAGATAAATAAAACCTATTTTCTAACTGTAAGTTAGATTGAATTCTTGAAGCTTATTGTTAGACATGTATATAACTCACGATGTTTTGCTGAAGTTCGGAAACAATTCAGATATGCTGTTCTTTTCAAATTTGTCTCCTGCACGTATATATAAATATATAAGTAGACTGCAAATTCATTTAATTCCGCGGGATCCTGTTTTCTTTAAAGATTATATGCTATGTTATGTTATGTTTGACAGAAACACGGAGATGAATTTTAGTTGTATAAATCAGTTGTGGCTCATTCAATCTGTTTGTGGTTCTGTTTGATGGTTGAATGATAATTATATTATGGGTACGTTTGTATATATCGATCCTTGTATTGAAATTAACTTACCTTTGGACGATTCAGTGATGAATTTGGACATCCTATACTTCTGCAAAACAAACAAATATAGAATTATTCCTTTGGGTTTTTTTACCGAAAAATAAATCAATAGTTTCCGTTTTTGCATTTTCGGGTATCAACTAATTTTTTTTTTTTTAAAATGAACCACTAATTTAAAATCGAAGTTTTTCGGGTATATTGAAATTAGTGGTTCATTTTTGATACCCGAAAAGCTTCGATTTTAAATTAGTGATACCCGAAAATGTTCAATTTTAAATTAGTGATACCCGAAAATGTTCGATTTAAAATTAGTGGTTCATTTTTTTTAGAAAAAGTTAGTTGATACCCGAAAATACAAAAACGGGAACAATTGATTCATTTTTCGGCAAAAAACCCTATTCCTTTATTAATCTATTTTACTTTGACTAGATCAGTTGGTAAATTTTAAACTTGAGCCTCCCAAGTGAGGTTGCTGATTGATCGATCTGTACGTCTTTTGAAAACATAATTAACTTGTATTAGTCAGGTTTGTCAAGATTATTGATTTTTTACAAATTAAAGATAATGAATTTACATATTGAATGCTGTTAACATAGCATTCGAACAAGTTACTTGTTTCAAAATTGTATCTTTTAACTGCTTCTTTTTCTATTCAAAGCTAAAGTAACTGTAAGTATTTTCAGATCAAAGAAAAACTGAGTTGACTAGTCAGGTGTAGTTTTGAAAAGGGGGATACAATTTAAGTTTAGTTTTTGCCTAGAAACTAATTATATTATATTTCCATTTGATGTGATTTAGTTAGATATATATGAGTATATATATAGTGCATGCAATGCATAAATAGAAAGAGAGAAAAAAAGACCTGTAAATGGCTTTTGACATGGTAGATTGTGAGTCCTGTTATTCCCATTGTCTTCAGTATTCCCTTTGGTGTTGCCCCTACAATAATCAAATTAATCAAACAACATAAAAATCAGTTGGACAAGAAATTAATACTTACTATCAGGGCCACCAAGCTGATTAACCGACTTTTCAAACAAATCATGAAGTTCTTGAGTCCATTTCAATCGTTCTTTCATCAACCCATCAGAGCGATTGGTAACCATATTTCAATTAGAATACGTTTCGCTTTCACCTTTGGAGCGAACCCGTTTTCAGGGAATGCACAAAGGCAAAAGACAAACGTTGGGAGAGTATATAAAAGGAGGGACATAAAACAGAAACAGTACAATTCAATATTCATAGATGATGTTTCCTAGGGAAGGAAACATAGCAATAAACTGATGATCGATGTGGTCTATATAACGCTTGCTATTTTTGTCCGGAATAAACCAAGTGTAGATTTTGTCTTGTCAAATACATCTTCTTGTTTTATTTGATACTTACAAGTTTTTATATACACTTTATATTTGTGGTATTGTTCTTGATGTAAAGTATATATTCATGTCTTCTGCAGCCTACATGTTCTTCCAAGTATTTTAATAATTAATTCATCTTTTATGTATAAAAAAAGGAATTTTCTTTATAGAACCAAGTAATGATACTTTGAACTAGAGCTGGCAATTTTCAACTCGACACGAGACCCGACTCGGAAAAAATCAGGTTCGGGTCGGGATTTTTTAGGCGTCAACCTGAAACTCGTCAACCTGAAAGTTTTTCGGATCGGGTTTGGCTCAACAAATGAATTTTCAGGTTGAATCCGGCAACATGAAATATTTTAATATTATTATAAATTTTATTTTAATTTAACTATAACACATAGTTTGGACCTTTTCATGTATTAATCTATGACCTTTTCTATGATTTCTTTATGTTTTGGTAGAAGTTGTAAAGTAAATGATATTTTGATCTAAGTTAATATAATACATAGTATGTATTATGATAACTTTTGGAATTTTATAAGCATTTTTATTTTTATGCTTATAAATGATTAGCTATTATTTTTGAAAAAATTGAACATATGTGACTATTTTGACCCAAGTGACCATAAACCGACTTGAAAACTCGAAAATCATCCAAAAATATACAAATTATAATAAGAATCGGGTCACTTGGGTTGGGTCCGGGTTCTCGGATTTTGAGTTGAGTTGAAATACTCAACCCGATTCTAAAATCAGGTTGGATTCGGGTTGACCATTTCTGACCCGTCAACCCGAACTCATTAACCCGACCCAACTCGAACATTTCATCAAAAACAAAATCACTGAATCAGTGAGCTATGTTTATTAAAATCTTAACAATTATGTAACCAATGAATCAATGGTATGGTTGACTCATCTGTTATGTTCTATCTTGTAATTTATTGAATAGTTAAGTTAAAATAAGAAACTGGTTGAAAGTACTCAAAACGCTACTTATCACATTTAGCATTACTCGTCCTCCCCTCATACCTGGCAGTAAAAGGCACCAACCATAAGCGCCTTTGTCATGATCACACAAAACGGCCCTGTATCTTTATACCAAGCAATATGTGCCATCATAATCAATCACGCTCCCTACTAAAGCTAGTAGAGTCGATGCAATTAAAAAGATTCTCACATATAGATAGGTAGCATAAAGAACATGGACCCAAGAGCATGAAAGTAAGGTGTGTTCATTTCAACCCCTTTGGGCATCTGTTATGAATAGTCAGCAAGACGAAAGAATACATTACAAACATTTTCAATGGTAACATGGCACAAGCCGTTAATGTTTTTCCTCAATGTTGTTTCACTTGCAAGTACTATGGCCTAGCTGCTCGTTTCATGCAAGACGGGCATTTGTACTGCTTTATGCCCTCAGCCTTGGCTGGGGTAATTTTTACACATTTACCATGATACCATCTTTCACAAATGTCGCAGCCAATCCAGAATTCATCAGCATTGTAATTTCCACCACAGCTACCACACTGGGTGTCACCATGTTCATCCTCTTCCTCCTCGTTACTCTCTTCTGCTGCTACTGCTGACTTTTGGATGCTTTTTACTTGCCCAGCACTTGATCTCTGCAAATGAAGTCATTTGTCAGATTTAGTGTTGATTAGTAAAATAGGAAACATTTTCTTTTATTTCCACAGTCAAATAGTACATGGTTAACTAAAATATGTAACAGTAATAATTATTTAATACTGTAATAAGCAACTTTATAATGAGGAGTTACAGATTGAATTGAGCATAATCGGGGGACACGATGGCTCTGGTTGTCTTTTGGTTCCTATCGATGTTGGTGACAATCTAGCTTAAATTATATCATGATCAAGCTCATACACCAATAAAGCATGGTAGGAATAAAGACAGATCTAAGATTTCCGACCATCGTACTTTCATAAAAAAAAATATAGTAACAATAAATAAAAAATAAAATTTAGAAATAATGCACTATAATAGTAACAACTAATTAATTTAAAGCTTATACGCTACAGAGATAAATATCATGGAATTCATGCAAACAGTCATGTACGCCATCCCATTCTAAAGAGCTGGCTTTGGTCTAGTGATCAGTAGATACAATACTTATGTATAGCACAATGGATCACCAGGCACATCAGTGCATGAATGGGTCTATAAACAAGGATTGGTTTCAAGGTCTTGTAGAAATATATTACTCTTTCATGACCAGAACTTCAGAAGGCCAATGCTACAAGTCCCGGGGATAGACTCTTTGCAAAATGCAAACGTAAGTGGTTAAAGGAAGAAAGGGCAATTTTTTAGTATAGGTCTGGTCAAGTTGGGTTGATCCACAAGCACTTTTTTGTCATTTATTTAGAAAGTTATTAATATGCTACAAATTGATTACAAAAACTATTTTTATCATAAAAAATGATCTAGCTTATAAGCAAAACAATAAAGAAGATTTTGGGCAACTTTCAACCTGTTTGGCAGGTTTAACCCGAACACTTGTTAGTTTTTTATTTTTTGTTTATTTATTTAGTTTATCATTTTGCGATTTCACTCCTTTAACAATTCTAAATTCTTTTTTATAGTAAAATAATAATAAAAAAGATGTGGCCCAAATCAACCTATGCTACAAGTAAATGGATCAAAATTTCACCTCTTGTCCTACTCCCAATAGACAATTGGTAAATATTCGCACAATTGCATAACTCATCATCATTTACCCGTTTTCCAAGTCTCTTAAGAGAATTTTAGAACGAAGTTAGGAGGATATAGCATTTATCTCATGCATCCCGGTATTAAATAAATTCAACTAATCTCACCTTTGTGCTGCCCGTTGCTTTGCTTCCACTTTCTGCTGCACTAGGCTTGTCTTTTACCTGTTTCTTTTCTGATACAACTTCAAAGACAGTGGGCATTTCATTAATCAAGCTGAACAGACGTTTCCTGTCAAACACAAGACGATATAGTAACATGAGTGGTTGGAATTACAGAGCTTTGTCAAAGGAGCCACAAACACAGATGAGTCAAAAAGATTAGAGAAAGGGGCCGTTTGAGCTGAAAAGAGCTCCGAGAGAGAGCTCTGAGACCCCCGAGACCTACCTCATACCCTGACTGTTGGTATAAGGGAAGTTAGCTTTCAACGAAAATCCCATAAAAAAGCTAGCTTCCTCTATACCCAGGGGAGGTGAGCGGAGTACAGCTGAGATAGCACGTTCTACGAGGGCCTTCTCTCACTCAGTTCACCTCCCCTATATTAAGAAGGAATCTTATTGGATTTCCTCCTTAATAACACAGAAAATCTATCAGGTTCAGTATCAAAATATATTCCAAGAACCCAAAAACATGAGAACTAACATGCAAATGGATTTGTTTGAGTGAAGCCTACGTAAGCATGACAAGGTTCACCGTCTCAATCTTGGTTGTTCAACTTATTAGTAAGCACGTAACTACAGACTGATATAACCAAAACACTTGTTTAAAAGTCAAGCCTAATTTACCAAAGAATGTGGTAAGGTGCCGATATTCTAATAGTTATAAGAAAAGCAGCCTCCATATGATATTACCTAATCATGTTTTGTTCTTTATTATGGAAAAAAGAACCACAATAACGTCAAGATAGCAGAAGAATGTGAACCCGCCTTTAAAAAAGAAAACGACAAACACTCACACACCACAAATCACCTACTATATACAACTACATATCATAGGCACATTCTTATCTCAAGTGAGACTTGAACCCATAACATCCTGGTTGATGGGACACTCTGTTATTTTAATGATACCCAAAGGATATTAAATAGAACAGACTTGGGATATGGATGGAATATAACGAAATAGAGCCACCTTGAGACACTACGAAGAAGTTACAAGAGTTACGAGAGAAGCTTAAAGCTCATATTAGTCATGGGTTGAGAATGGGAATGGAACTCTATGAGATCGAATTCTTGGTTGATGGGATATTGCCATACCGCTACGGCGCTACGGCGCTACACCAAATGCCCTTTAATAAAGTTTTTCAATAACAGTTTACCATACCAATATGTCCGCTATTAAGTTGAATTTAGTTCATGTCAATATCTGTATTACCCCCATAAAGATCATACATCTCAAGAAAGAGTCCAACTGATAAAGTTAAATCCAACAGTTGCAGATGTCAACTTTCAACTCTACAAAATCAGAACAGTCTAGCGTCAACGAGCTTAGTTTCGTTGGGCTTACGTAACCCATATTTGAGCTCAAATTAAGAGTCCATGATCTAAGCCACTCGAGTTTGATACTTAGGATACTTTATATGCAGTAGGCAAGGATACTTTGTTACTTTATACACAAACAGCCAGTATTCGCCTCACAACTCACTACCTTAGAGTTGGAAGATTTGCATCACGGTCCATCGTCCACTTTGCAAGTGACAGAAGCACCTTTTTGTCGGAGAAAATGGTGTCCATAACTAGAAGTCCTTACGGCCTTTAATATCAAATTGCAAATAAAATCCTACTAGTATTTGATTTATTGTTCAAGTCTTTAGAGACAATTCCTGACCAATTCACAAGATACCAGCATAATACATAAATATATGACCACAAGCCCCAATAGGAATGACTAGAAGTAGGCAAAATATATGAAGATCTCCATATGAAAAGTAAAGTACGTACCTTTCATTACGATTAAGGCGGGCTCCAATATAGAAAGCAACGGAGAGCAACCAACAGTCACTATGGACTGCAACAAGTGAGAGCCAGTCTTTGCGGTTCATACCATCTCTTGCAAAGTTAATTCCAAGAGCTGGCTCAGGAAGCTCTGGAGGAACTTCTTCTGCTGGAAGAGTCACTTCCCAGTTCTCATTTGGATGTCCATATAGACACAAATTTTCTTTTTCTGAAACCAACACACACCATAAAATTTATCAAGATTCAACCTTTACAATCTGCACCTTTTGTTAACAAACATCCATATAACATGAAGATGATTCAGTTTACAGTTACTTTTCGTGAGCACATTATACCCAAATTTAAAGCTTGAAAATTGTCCTATCCTAGAAATCAGAATTACACATTTCATCAAACAGCATTACTAAATAAGGCATTATTGCCTAATTCATACTTTCGAAATATGATATGAACTTACATAATTTATGGAGAAAAAAACCACATTTTTATAACCATAAGTTAATATGACCACATAAGTTTTCTTTCTACAAAATGTAAATTAAAAATAGTCAAAATGTAAATATCAGTAACAGGAGTTCTGTCATCATAACTAAATTCTGCAAACTAGCATTTTTATAAAATATTAATAACAATAACAATAATAAATCTTTATCCAACTAAGGGATCTGCAATTAAGTGATAAAAAGTGAAGCTGGGAATTACCTGGGTCACAAATTCCATAAAATTCATCAACATCTGCGCATGCATATATTAAATTAGATTAGAGAAAGGGGGTAACTTTAGATAAAGAAAGGGGATAAAAATGGGAATAATTAGGGTTTGGTTATGTTACCATAAGTTAAAGCACGAAGTATGGCAGCACGACGACCTGTATAATCTTTGAAGATCTCTTCAACAGAACGAAGAGGGCCTGTACCCATTTCCATTTCTATAACCCTTTTTATTTATATTCCCCTATATTTTATTTGTACAAAATACTAACAGAAAGAATCAAGATCCGGATAAAAGTAATTTCCAATTTCTGAATTGTGTCAACTATATTGTGTAGTTTTTGTAAAGAAATCAACTAGTAGTATAATATTACTACAGTAATTTATTTATTAATTTATCCGAAATTTGGAATAAGAAATGTGAGAGAGAGAGAGAGAGAGAGAGAATTTATCTATAGAAAAGAAAGAAAGCAAGCAAGAATGAATGAAAAGGGGTTTGGTTTGGTTTGCTTAAAAAAATCGAACAATTAGAGCATTCACAATCGACCGAGTAGTTCAAAAGTTTTTTTTGATGCCACCGTGCATTTATTCTCATGTAACATAAAGCTTTACTCTCTAATGGTAAAAGCTTTTTTAAAGTTTTTTCTTCTAAAACTTTACATATGGTAAAAGCTCTTGCACACACGTTTAGCCAATTGAGCTATTGATCAAAAGCTCAATTTCGGCAAACCTATTGCCAAAAAAAGCTTTACCCTCCAATAGAATTGAGCTTTTCAAAAGCTTTTTTTGCCAAAAAAAACTCAAAAAATCTCACCATTGGAGATGCTCTTAGAATAACGTTTATTGAACCATGTATATACCGCTTTAACAAAAAAATTGAATTATAGAATTAGTTGATATATATTCCTATTCAATAATATAAGTATACATATAAATTTTATGTACTAAATTTTGTGTTATTACATTTTAGATGATTGTTTTAGTTATAATAATAAATAAATAATAATAATAGCATGATTCTGCAACCTTAATCTTTATCTAAAATGAATTTTAGTGATATCGAGGGACGACAGCAAAATGAAGTAAAATCCAACTGGAATAACTTACTGCCCTTCTCTCCTATTTGAAGTAAATCAAGAACCTCTTGTAGCAATAAAGCTACATCTTCGCTGCTGCCCTTTTCAAGAAAAAGTTCCTAATTCACATAGAACAAAATGACAGGGCTAACATACTTTTCTTTCATACATTGCCGTCTTAAAGACCCAATTACCCGTTTGAAAAAAACACTACAAAACAAAACACAACGGATCACAGCAGCCTACTAAACTACCCCATATGAGACGCAACCAAAAGTCACATTGCAGCAGAAAAATGGACAGCAATATAGCACGCATCCGGGCCATCTGAACTCAACTCCACATAGACTCTGAGAAATGGGACAACCGCAAGTCAATTAGACCGAAGCCAGAAGCTGAACACATAAACCAAATCTAAACAGCAACCACTATCCAAGCAACAACAAAGACCCGCAACTTCTGACATTCCATTCATCCCATAAGATCTTGGTGTTTTTATCTCTAGCCGCTGCTGAAATTCATTCCATACGTCCTGACCTAATTTTCTTTAAACACATATGCAATCACCTCCGTTGTTGACTTGGAAACCTTATTATTCCTATGAGACCAAACAAATACAACGTTGACCAAATACACACCTGCCAACAAACTTTTTTCATGTTTAGTAAATGAGTTTTTGTGCAATGTAAGATCAGCTTTATATCATATTACATCGATGAATAACTTACCAGAACTTTAGTTTAATTAAATTTACCTCCAACAACACTTCCATGCATTAGTTCTAGAAATGACATCTCACTTCAAAAATTCTTGTCGTCATTATATTTCCTAAAAACATAATAGAAAAGAAATGAAGACATAATATGGTATTCTCATTTCGCTGTCAAATTTGGATACAGTATACACCAAGTGTTTTCATGCAGCTTTCATGCTTCAAGTGTCTTCTCATATTCCTCAACGGATTTGAAACGCTCCGAGAACTTGAGGTTGTCGAATCCTTCACAACCTGCCTTTCCCTGCACCTTGATGGCAACCCCAGTTCTGGTGGCTGATCAAAGTGACAAAAGTTTTTTAAACATGAAACATAAACATTGCAAATAATGATGAATGCTCATGTGTGAAACATGAGATTGAGTTATTATCGTGTCTTTCCTTGGAGCACCTGGGAGATTTCTTCAGCTCTTGACTGAATGCCTTTCAAGAATTTGAAAAGGACACCCTACTGATACGAAAAACCATTATTGGAAATAAAATACGAGTTCTTTTTCATATACAGATAACAAACGTAAGAAATAGGCAATGAGTATCTTTGTAATTTCCAAAACTTCATTCCCCGCCCACAAACTTATAATAATGTCTTTATTGGTTTCGTTTAGTCTCTGAGAAATAAACATGATGAACTCCATATATTCGGTGGACATATTTGCCTTTTATGAAGAGTGAACTAAAACTGTATTGTATTAGACACGGAGTTAGAACCAAGAGACCAGCCCATAAACTTTAAGCATATATTTAAGCTTCCTTTCTTTCAACTTCACAGTCAAACAAACATCAGCTATTAAAATGAATCCAAGCATTTGTAATAGACATCTTATCAAATGGAGTATGGGTTATCTTAATATGGCCACCAAAGGACCAGATCATATCCATTTTAAGATCACAATTTTATAACAAACGCTAACTAACTGTATGATGTTTGGGTTATGTATATCAGTAAACAAAACTGCATTTTTTTATGGTTGGTGTTCATCAAACTAATCAAGTTGCTTTGAGTTAACTGTATAAGGTTAACTGCATATATATATATATATATATATATATATATATATATATATATATATATATATATATATATATCATCAATGTCTATGAAAAATATGCAATTTCAGTAACATAAATAAATAGAATGCTTATACCAGAAGGTCCATAAAACCGGAAAGGACTAAAACACAATTAAAGACTCATTGGTAATGCAGAAAACGCGTAGATCAATTCTATAATAAGTGGCCTCATTCAATTCTCTCATAAAATGTAAACAAAAATTAATAGTGTTTCCTTTAGACCTACACCACAAAATGTATATTAGATCAAACAATAAAGAAACCTTCGTTAGGAGAAAGGAGAACGTACAAGTTTAGAAGATAGCACAACTTTAGACGATAAAAAAACCAAATACTAAACACTGAAAGTTGGTCGGTTACAGTTGCCTTCTACTCCACTGAAAGTGGCTGCAACCTTCAACAATAAGAACGACGAAGTAGTAACAGATGCATAGATTATTTAGAAACAATAACAACTAAATCGACATTAAAAATATAAAACATGAGATCAGTTTGACTATATGAGCTCATATTCAACCTTCATCTCCACTGGTCTAGTAAACTGTCACTACCTCCCCATTTTGTTGGATCCAGTCTACAGGCTTTCAAGAATTCCTTTTAACATAAGGCTTATGTCATGTCAATGTACCTATAATCACAAAAGTCACTCGTGAGCAATTTAATAAATCTAACCCAATTAAAACCATAAACAAACAAATACACATGCAATGGAAAACTAAGGGTGCGTTTAGTTACAGAAAATTCCTTCAGTTTTCCAATAAAAATTTTCTAAGAAAACAAGAAAATTAGAAACGTGTTCAAATTCGCGTTTTCTAAAAAACTTTTCTATGAAAAGGAAAATTCTTGTTTTCCTTTCTATAACTACAAAGTTGAAAACTACTTTTGATGGTTTTCTAAGTTTTCCATCTATACTCTTCCTTGGAAAAGGAAAACTCCACCCCTTACAACTAAACGTGTTTCCTAGATTTTTCATGCTTTTCTAAAGAAGTAAAACTCTTCTCATTCTCTAGAGATTTGGAAAAAGAAAAATGGAGAAATTTTTCCGCAACTAAACGCGCCCTAAATGTTCTCAAAAGCATTTTCACGCATACCTAGTCCGTACATATAACCAACCAAGTTGAAAACGTGTTTTTCATTAAGAAATTTCATCAAATAGATGGTGTTCATAAAAAAACAATCATCCAACCTCATGATCTACAAGAATAAACTCTTGGGTATGTTTGGTAGAGTGAAATTAAGCCAAAGAAATGAAGTTGAATTCATTTCTTCGTTTGGTTGCCAGGGAATTAAAAAAAAGCGGAGATCTGAATTTCACGGGAAATAGGCTTCTTTGTATTTTCATTTCCATCCAAAATGTGAGGGAATGATGAGAAATGTTATTTTCAAAGCTAGGGTGCGTTTAGTTACAGAAAATTCCCTCACTTTTCAAGAAAATTTTTCTAAGAAAACAAGAAAATTAGAAAACATGTTCAAATTCGCGTTTTCTAAAAAAAAAATTCTATGAAAAGGAAAATGCTTGTTTTCCTTTCTATAACTACAAAGTTGAAAACTACTTTTAATGGTTTTCTAAATTTTTCATCTATACTCTTACTTGGAAAAGAAAAACTCCACCCCTTACAACTAAACGCGTTTCCTAGATTTTTCATGCTTTTCTAGAGAACATTCTCTAGAGATTTGGAAAAAGAAAAATGGAGAAATTTTTTCGCAACTAAATGGGCCCTAAATTTCTCCGTATCTTTTGAGGGAGAGTTTGGTAACTTTAGAAAGAATGGGATATAAAATTAACATCACGTGTTAATCACATGCCTTACAAAATCGCAGACTTCTCTAAAAACTCTAGGGCGCGTTTAGTTGCGGAAATATTTCTCCATTTTTCTTTTTCTAAATCTCTAGAGAATGAGAAGTGTTTTACTTCTCTAGAAAAACATGAAAAATTTAGGAAACGCGTGTAGTTGTAAAGGGTGGAGTTTTTCTTTTCCAAGTAAGAGTATAGATGGAAAACTTAGAAAATCATCAAAATAGAAAAGTTTTTTAGAAAACGCAAATTTGAACACGTTTTCTAATTTTATTGTTTTCTTAAAAAAAATTCTAAAAAAGTGTGAGAATTTTCTGTAATAATGATAAAACTTATACAGTAATTATTAATTAACTAATATCAACCTATTTACTTTTAAAATTTATAACAAAATTTTAATTAATTAATACACATTTATCAGAGCCGGCCCTGAGGCTGGACTGGTCGGGCAACCGCCCGGGGCATCAACTGAATAGGGGCATACTCCACTATAAACTTAGGTTGAGGATAAACTTGATTTCGAGTGATTTAATCCACTAAATAATGTTTTACACTGAAATACAATAAGCTTTTCTATGTAATTAAACTTGATTTTGTAAAGAAGATCAAATCAGAGCTTACTTTGATTTTAATGGGGTTAATGTTAGTTGCAGCTGGACGAGGAAGGAGATAGGCTCAAACCTCGATGTTTTAACTTTTCATCACCACTTTTCTGTTTACTACCCTTTCATTATTAAAATTTCAATTTAAACCCTCAACTTGTAACTCATCGTATTAGCACCTTTTATAAGAAGTACAAAATCGCACCCTTTAAATGGAATATTCATCTGCATTGTTTATAATAACTTTATAAAAGCATATAGGTTTACAATTTTGTTTCAAATAAATTAAACAAATTCATATTTGGCTACTGATATTGTGAAAAACTAATATTATATCTGAAAGTTTTTCTAAAAGATTAATTTAAAATTGAGGAAATGAAACATAGTTATAGTCAGTTAAGAGTATTACTTTTATGTGTGATTAAATTTTTTATAAGGGCCTTTTAATTATAGTCAATTAATTTAATTATACATCCATACGTATACATACAATTTAGTAAGTTTACGTTGAATTTGAATATGATGAGATGAATTATTTATTTTTGTTTGAGAAATGCACGAACACATCAATTTAGGTGATTTATATTGAACTTGTAATTTCAATTTTATTTCCTTAAGTTAAAGGTTGTTTAGTTTTCTTTATTTGATAAAATTACACGCGGATGCGTCGTATTGCTTCACTATGTTCCGTACCCCTCAAAAATAGCATTGTTAGCTTATTGGGCATTTTTCGATTGCCTCGCCCAGGGCAACAAAATACTCAGGACCGGCCCTGGTGGTACCACTGCCAAACGTAAAGGAGCCAAGAACAATGATACAAGGTTTACAGAACATGAGTGTCGAGGAAGCTTATTGTAAACGTGATACTTGCATGAAGAAGTGGTCTACTTCCATTTAGTCCCATATTCACATGAAGACCTCTTTCGTTGAGAGTTATGCGTACATGTAGTGGCCACTAACGCATTTTATCCTTATTTTTTTGTTTATTCCTAAAACTAGCCAGACTAGTTATATTTAGTTGCATGATCTCATGATCACTACTCATGCATTAGTTCCACGTTAACAGTAGCATGCATTTCTTTGTTTATTTAAATGTAACTTGATTATGGTACGAAAGAAAGAAAATTGTTTAGTCAAAAGTAGTCTAGTTCCTTATCTTAATTCTTGGGATGAACATCTCGCATCGGTCTTTATCATAATATGTCCGAATAAGCGAGAATTTTGTTTCTTGACACTAGAATGATATACGGTTTATCGAATTAAATTGCATTTTATGTTAATTTGTTCGATCAGTTGTGATACAGTTGATTTCAGGTTTCATATAATTCTTATTACTTTTACGTTTATTAAGAATGAAATAATCTAACAAATGTTTATATACAATTAAGACATGGTTAAAAGCTATTACAAAGTCAATATTTGTTATAATATGTTCGAGTAGGGTTCAAACGAGTACAAGAACTTTGTGTGAGAATAGGGAAATCAATATCAACCATTCATTTTCATCAAATACTCATTTTCCTATCTTTTTAAAAACTAAATATCTCACAAACGACAAATCAAAAAATTATGAAAATTGCACCATAAAATTCAGCGTTTTCTCCTGTTCGAATCAAGATCTCACAAGTTATACTTTCGATGACTTTTTTTTTTCATTTTTTGGTGGGTTTTATAAATTAGAAACACGTGTGTTACTGATTAGTTTTACATTTGATTTGCGGTTGGGTTTAGGGTTTACGATGGTTTAGGGTTTAGGTTTTAGCGAGGTTTATAATTTAGGATTTAGTATGATTTAGGGCTTAGGATTTTGTAAAGCGTTTAGGGTTTAGTGTTTAGGGGTTAGGGTTTAGGGTTTGGGGTTTCGGGTTTGCACCCAAAACTTTAAACCCCAAACCCTAAACCCTAAACGCAACACTAACACATGTGTTACTAATTTGTAAAACTCACCAAAAAATAAGGTTTATAATTTAGGGTTTAGGGTTTTGTAAAGCGTTTAGGGTTACCCAAAACACTAAACCCTAAACTCTAACCCTTAAACCTAAACGTAACACTAATACATGTGTTAATAATTTGTAAAACTCACCAAAAAATGAAAAAAAAACTCGTCAAAAGTATAGCTTGTGAAATCTTAAATCGAAGAGGAGAAAACGCTGAATTTTATAGTGCAATTTTCATAATTTTTTGACTTGTCGTTTGTGAGATATTTAGTTTTTAAAAAGATGGGGAAAGTGAGTTTTGTGACATGTGGCGTATTTCTATTGGTTCTCCTATTCTCAACCCTTTTGTCATTCTAATTTGAATCTCACCCTAATATGCTCATATAAACTTGTTATATATGAAATGAGACATAGTTAAAAAGCTAACACAAAGTCACATATACCCACTAAAAGTCATCTGCCCTTGAAAATATACAAAACCTAAAAATTATTACCTCTGTTCCATATTTTGTCCGTTCTTTTAGTATTGACTCCCTGCATTGATTGACCGTCACAGCTGGCTGCTACCACCACTTGATCCGTCCGCAACCTCCACTGCCTCCGCCACATTCATATCTAACCGCCACTGTCACCAACACTGTACACCTCTCTCCCCCTCTCTCTCAGCATCGTCTTCTCATCGCCGCTTCTCAAACTATTTTTGCTACTCATCGACTATATTTGATTTGATTTATTTTGTTTGAAGAAAGAAACATCCATGTGTTGAACATATTGATGCGTATCAACATTTCAAAACTAATTTTATTTTATATTGATTTGTATCAGCATGTGGCGGTCGAATGTGAATATGGCGGAGGCGGTGGCAGTTGCGGACGGATCAAGTGGTGGTGGCAGCCGGCTATGACGGTCAACCAATGCAAGGAGTCACTACTGAAAGAACGTACAAAATGTGGAACAGAGGTGATAATTTTTAGGGTTTGTATGTTTTTAAGGGCAGATGACTTTTTGAGAGGAGGAGAGAGAGATGAACTTGGGCTCTGATTGAGTAAGGGACTAATTATTAACTTAGTCAACCTAGTGATGTACAAATGGCTACTAGACGGTGTACATATAGCGAACCCTTAGAAAATACACCTACAATACTTAGTGGTGTATATAAAGTACTCATTTTCCTAACTAACAATGTTCAAATTTAAAGTAGTTGTTCAAGTTTCAAGGTTCAAGATATTGACATTTCATGATCCAAAAGGTTTAGAAGGTGGGTTCAAGCTATGTAAAATTCAAAGTTCTTAAAGCAAGAGTTTCAAAATAATTTTTGGTAGGTGCAAGAAAGGAAAAGATGGTTTTCCAATCTATAAATGCAAAGAGTCTTGTATCAATAGGTTGGAAATACATCTTTCCTTTTTAAAGTGTATCTCAATTTTAAAATTAATATATTATTATTATTTTTTACCAGAAAAAATAAACTATTTAAAAAATTTAAATTAACCACAAAATTCTTTGCTTTTCAATGTGCCACATCATTAGAATTACGGCTTTAGATTAGGCCAAATCAACTTCATAACATCAGCCTTAATCACCCTTTATATATAGTACTAGGCTTTGAGCATGTGCGATGTAGGGCCATTTATAAAATACAATTATATTGATTTATAAGTTTAATTTTCTTAATTAAAAGATGTAATTATCATTGAAAATGAAAATGATTAGTAAACTAAATCCAACTATAATGGATGGATTTTTATTTATTTTTCAGCAATTGATACATCAAGTATGGTATAGTATCCTCCTTTCCTTTTAAGCTATTGAAATTTGGGCATGTGCTCACCTCTCATGGTAACACCCATCTTGTCACCATGTGAATGACAAAAGTAAAAGCCGTCCGTTTCAAAATTATATTAAATTTTAATATATTTGTTGAGCTCTTGCGATGCACAATACTTCAAAAAAACAAAAATATTATGTATTTTTTTAAGTTTTCAATTGTATTAATATTGTTAAAAATTTATTATTAAAACTCAATAGTAACATATACCAAAAGGTAAAGAAAATAATCAATTTCATATATTTTATCAAAACTAATTTCCTTAATACATTATAGTTGATGATGAGAATATTATATAATTGCAATGTATAATATATTAGTAAAAAAAATTAATTTATTTTATATGTAGGAAAAAAATTTGTTATTTATTAAATGTAATGCAAAAATTTAAAAAGCTATTATAATAAAGTATAATAAAATAAAATTAAAGCTCTTCGCAAAATAGAATGTAATAATTTGTTAGGACTTTACAATTTTGAGAACCTTTAAGATGAGAATGTTATGAATTATGAAGAAATTTAAGGAAATATTAATTTCATGGTGTGACATAATTAGGAGATTATTAGAAAAATGTAAGTAGATGATATGGCATTGCTAATTTAAGATGCAAGGGAAAAAAACTAATTGAATGATGTGGCATAGTTAAAAAACTATTAGGAAAAGGTAAGTATGTAAGTAGATGATGTGGCATTGTTAAATGTAAGAAAAAATCTTTTTTTATATATATATAAATAAATAGATAGTTTTTTTTTATCAATCCAGCTTGGCGTTTAAATTCGTGTTTTAATCGAGCTCTAGCTATTATTCATTTTTTTCCAACTCTAATTTAAGTAATTTGTATGAATGTA
This sequence comes from Gnaphalium uliginosum, assembly GCA_963930675.1. Taxonomy (NCBI): domain Eukaryota; kingdom Viridiplantae; phylum Streptophyta; class Magnoliopsida; order Asterales; family Asteraceae; genus Gnaphalium; species Gnaphalium uliginosum. Next base: position 50,404,739 of record OZ005681.1, on the reverse strand, counting down.
CATATAAATTAATAGTTTTTTTCTATACAATGTATAAATCATCATCATTTTTAGCTATATATCATAAATTACTATGTTAAGTATAGGGGTGAATAATTTGTTAAAGAAAATGAAATAGTGAGGTTAGTGTGAGATCAATAATTGTAGTCGGTGATTATCCCTGATTGCAATTTTCTCAAGATTCAATGTCAAGAGTTCTTAAAGAAATACTCTCTCCATTCTAGTTAAAATATCTATTTTGACTTTGCATGCAAGTTTTATAAATCTTCATGAATTACATTTTTTACCAATCAAATATTAATTATACCTACTAAAGTCTTTTGTATTGGTTAAACACTAACATAGACATTTATAAGACCACTCCTAGTCGTTGCTTCTTCAGTTGATTCTTCAGTTTAGCCAGCTCAGTGCCACATCAGCACAACCAAAATTGATGAAAGACTAACTAAACACTGCCAAGAGTCCATTCTTTAATTTCATTTCTGAGAGCCATTAACTATAAATTTAATTTTTTAAACACAAATTAAATAAAAACTTTTTCATTCAAATAAAAAATAATATACTAACTAAAATAAAAAGCATTACAATAATAAAAAAAACAATACAATAATTAAAAAAATATATTTATATGAAAAAATTAAATAAACTAAGCACGGTTTTGACGACGAAAGCCACGTGGGAGGTGTCAAATGTGTTCAATAAAAGCATTGCGAAGTTGATGATGAACCCTTTGGTCGCGTAGTTCCTTGTCCATGTGCATTTGTGTTGCAACTCTCTCGTCCCACGTACGTCTTAGTCTGTTATCGGGTCCGACGGATAATCTTCCTCAAGTTGACATATATACGTCTGTTGTCCTCGATGATCATGTTGTGTAAGACAACACAAGTGTACGAGATTCTTTTAATTTTTTTGACGCTATATGGCTTTGCAGGACTTTTAATAATTGCCCAACGTCCTTGAAGGACTCCGAATGCGCGTTCTACATCTTTTCGTGCCGATTATTGATACCTCTTGAACTTCAAATTTTTTTCCTCTATCGGACATTTAAACGACTTAACAAGAATCCCCCGTTCCGGATAAATCCCGTCGGCGAGGTAATATCCTTTCGTAAAGGTTTGGCCCGCAATATGTAACACCCAAAATTTGAAGTTATATAATAATATACGTAAATGCTTTATTTTATAAGTTGTTATATAAATTTACGTGTACCATACCTAGTCGCGAAATATTTAAATTTAACTAAGTAATAAGTTGAGAATAACCAATTAAATGATGTATGTTAAAGTGATTGGAACTCAAGGGACTAGGGGTGTAAATACCCAATTAAAAGACTAAATAAATCAATATACACTTATATAACACATAAACTTCAAGAGAGTTCGCGAGAGAGAGAGAGAGAGAGAGAGAGAGAGATGAGAAAGAGATCAACAAGAAACATCAAATTGAAGCTAGAGAATTCAGATTCAAGCCCTTTCAACTTTTTCTAACTAGAGGTAATCATGATTCTTGTATAATTTAACCTAGAAATTGGGTTTCATGGGGGTTTTGAGAGGTTAGTGATTATAATCCGAAATTAGAGTTTAAATATGTTGGATTAATACTAGTAAAGTTCATTAGTGATGGTTTCTAGAAGCAAAGAATTATAAGTTGTGATTATAGTGATTTTGATGAATCATATTGAATTATTGTAAACTAGTGTTAACTAGTTTAAAGTGTGGTTTAAAAGTGTTATTATAATACAAATATGGTATTTTGATTGAAATTAAAGTAAAGGTTCAAGTAACCAAACTTTAAAATTGAATTATGCTTAAATTGGTGATTTTGCTCGGTTTGACTTTAAAGGTTAAACTGATCATACGAGTTTAAAAATGGTAAACAAAGTAAGAAATGTTGTAAAAGTGATGATTTAAGGTAGTAAGATGTATAAATAGAAGTTAACTTATAATAACGAATTGAGAAGAGTAATATGATATATAAAGTAGTGAATCAAGAGGTTAAACACTTGAGTTGATTATGGGCATGAAAAATGTGGTCATGTTTAGTTTGACTAAAAGTCAAACTATTCAACCCAAAGAGGTGATGGGTTGATGAAGATGATTAGTTGATTATGATGGTTGTTAGATGCTGGATATGTTTCTATATTATTATGTTATGTGATAGGTGATTAAAAGACGTGGCATTCATTATTGATCATTGGATTGCTCAATTGCCTAAAACGCCAAGATGAGTGATATGGGGGTTATTTGGGTAATGGATGTGTGTTCCAGATTGCATACGTGCAAGAGGTTCACATGACTGAGAAGTTGTTTATTATATGTTTATGTGTTATATGTTGTTGATTGACATTGTAGAGATTAGCTAACTTCAGGATTTTGTTGAGGGGTTACATGGGATCCATCAAGCTGTTCGTGATAACTTGGCTCGATCCAATGCCAAGTATAAGCATGATGCGGATCAAAAGCGCAGGCATGTCGATTTTGAGGTGGGGGACTTTGTTTGGGCAGTTTTGACAAAAGATCATTTTTCATTTGGTGAGTACAACAAGTTGTCAGCCAAGAAGATTGGACTAGTGGAGATTGGGAGAAGATCAACTCCAATGCTTATCGTTTGAAGTTACCAAGTCATATTCATTGTTCTGATGTGTTCAACGTGAATCATTTGTTGCCTTTTCATGGAGATTCTTCAGATGATGAACCAGCTGCACATTCAAGATCGAATTTTGTCTACCCAGGGGGAATGATGTGGGCCCAAGTGTGGATGATTGGGCCTTGGTGTATATGGAGGTCCAAGATCGAGTTAGAAAATGGGCTTCACGAAAACAGCCATAACTTAGGCTATGAGACTCCGTTTCAGGCCCGCGGACCTACCAAATTGAAGCTTGGATCGAGGCCCATCTCCTGGTAAACCATCGTTTACCGAAATTTCGGGCCCAAAAACGAATCCTAGAAGAAGTTATGGGCTATTTTATGTTTTATTTTTTATTTTAGGCTTTTATGTTTGGCCTGTTTTATTTTTAGGCCCAATTCGAAATTCTGGTTTGTTATTTAGGGTTTATGTTGGAGACAGAAAGTTTAGTTTGTGATTTTATGAAATTGGAAATTTTCTCTCAAATTTGTGTTGACATTTGAGTTGAATTTGCCTAATCGCGGTATTCGTTTTGAATCAACGTGTTTATAAGAGATTTTCCTGGTATTCATTGGAATCAACAAATTTAATCTAGTTATCTTATTTGCAATCTACATCATAGAAACAAAATGGGTAGTTTAATATGATGAGGTCCATCAAGATATAGTCATGTGGCAGATTGTAATGTACCTAAACGGGATGTTGTATAGGTGTGAACTACTTTTTTAACTCGTACAGTGCACAACTATATTATATCACATAAATGTTAATGTATAAGCCGTTTAGAAACATCCAAATACGATGATAGTCGAAGCAATATATAGTAGTGGTCGAAGATGCTTAAGTATGACATCTAATCTCCTACGAGTAAAGTAACGATATTTTCAATATATGAATCAAAAGATTAACATGAATATTAACGAAATCTTAAATGTTGATATGTTGATGAATTGCATCTAAAATCTTATGAAAATTGTTTGTTCCGATCCCAAAATATGGTTATAGGTCTCAACCTCAATGTAATGCCCGCATAAGTTTTACTGAAGCTTTTCCTCTTAGGTAAAATGTGAGAGTTTTGAAGGAAATACGTAAACTTTTTGTTAGGGACTTGTAGAAATAAATTAATGTCAACTAAACTCTCTCTATATAACTAAAAGAATAGTAACAAAAGCTTATGCGTTATGCTTCTTCTCTTGACAAATAAGTTAAAATCCTACGTGTCATTCTCATAGTTTCTCAAAAAATTTGTATGCCATATCACATATTTCAATTTGAAAGATTTTGTCTAGCACAAATATAGTAAAAATATATAGCTAGAAATCCGCTCTATTCTAACGGAGGAAAGCAAAATTCGAAACTTTTCAAATATATCTTCCAATATCCTCAAGCTAACAAACTTAAATTAATATTTTTATTTTGTAAATGATTTCATTCATATCTTCAACTTTATATGTTACGTGCATAAAAAAGTTCATATTCTTCGTGTTAATCATCATATCTTGTAGACCGTGCCCCCTTTGTTCATCCATGTGTTTCGAGATTCAACTTTTTCTTTTTTATCTGAAGTATGTGATGTGTTTTACTGTGTTCTTTGGCATATATATTGTTGGCCGTTTTTATAACGTTATTTGTGATAGTTTCTTATACAACTATGGTGTAATGGTGAACTAAAATCAAAAACGATGAATTATAGGCTTAAAAATCATCTTCTAAATTTCTGATATGTATCTATTTACGTACTACTATCACACAATACATAGTAATGAATGGTTATATATCATTCATTACTAATTTACGTACGATCACACTATACATATTTACGTACTATTATCATTGCTAATCAAAGTTTCCCGATTTGTTATTATTATTCATTTTGATTGCTCACATAAACCCTCATGTTGTGTTTATGTTTGTACTACATGCATGTGGCTGTGATTTATAGGCTTAAGAATAATTTCTCAAATGTTGTTTTGGAACCATACAAATTTTATTTTTGGTGATTAGTTAGTATTCATAACTTAAAATGCACGTAACAATAAACATTTTAATAAAAAAGATACGGAATAGCTATAATGATCATTACTATTTTGTGCTCAAAAAGCTAGAGCATTCATGTCAACCAAAAATTAGAATTGTTGTTATCATATAGTCTTTATCTCAAAAGTACTTGTATTTTTCTTTATCATTTAAAAAGCATGTTTCCAATTCACTCTACTCGTGCATCGCACGAGTCAAAAAACCTAGTTATTTATATATGTTTTTTTTAATAATACACCACTAAATTAGTAATTTTGTTATATTATCATTACCAATACACGATTTTCATACTTATATTATAATGATTAATAAAGTATACACTATATTTTCAATGAAACATCGAAACTATAAAAAAGTACTTGTTAAATTTAAAATGCGTTGAGTTAGGTTATAGTTATTTAAATTTATCCGACGATGATGATTCCAATAGAGAATACTCCAAAGGCTTGAGTGATGAACTTGAAGATAAACGTGGTGTTAAAAATTCATACTGTAAACACCAAAATCAAAAGGGGCTAATCTTCTCAATCATAATGACTAACGTGACAGTCGAAGCTCATCAACACAAATATATATTTTAAACTTTTAAGTGCAGACGTAAGGTCAATATCGGTGCGGAGGAACAACTTGAACGATTTGGTGCCAAATGCTTCGCTACTTCCGCGTTTGGAGACCATATCTTCTTTTCATGTTCATAAATAGAATATAAATCAAAACGTAAACACATCAGTTCTCAATCCAAAACCAGCCAAATCAGTAGCATGTTAGATGTGATTTCGGTACGTTAACAATACAAAAGTTAACAAAACCCATTACCCGAAACCCAAACCGAACCCAAATAAGCAGAATCTGATTCGGTTGGCTTTACAGGTAAATTATAAATCTGAGAAGCTCGAATAACTGAACCTGCATAACACCCCTAAACTTCAAACTCTAGCTACAAAATCATATCTAAAAGAAACTTTAACACTGAAAACTGAAATGCCAAATACATCATTTAAAATAACTAAAATACAAAATTAAATAAAAAATTTAAGGGGTTTTGAGATTCTGACAGATATTCATATTTAAAAAAAAACAGGAACAAATATTTATATTTCAAAAACAAAAACATATATTTTTAACTAACATATAATGAAAAAATACTACGAAAACAAGCATATACATTTGTTTGTTTTTCTCTCTGTATCAAGCTATGAATATCTACACTTTATGATCATAATATAAACAAAACAATTATTGGAGTAAAAACATATATAGATTATTTAGCTTTTCGTTTAGGGTTATTTGCCGTCGACGGCGCAATGAGAGTGAAAAACTTACGTGAAAAAGAAAGACGATGAACAGCAGCAATGAGAGTGAGTTTGAGAGTATAATTCTCCTGTATTTCTTGGTTATGATCCTAAATGGGAATAAAATCTTTTCTGTCTTATTGTAAATGCACATTTTACTATTGTACCCCTACTATGAGGCCAGGTGTCAACGAATCATTGCCCTGTGCTTTTCTTTTTTTTTTCTCTTTTATCTAATGGAAGAAAGGTTAATTACTTTCCAAGTTTCCAGCTTTGGGATTGTAAATCAAATTTAAGGTACAAATTTTAAGGCATAACCTACATGTCAACTCTTATATGGCTAGTGATTCGTACACTACCAAAAAATTTTCGTACACCGTTAACTTGCTTTACAGTGTTGTACAGTACAATACCATAAAGCAAGTTAGTGGTGTAGGGAGAATTTTTGGTGGCGTACGAATCATCACCCCTCTTATATATATGGGAGATGATTTTTACAAGAAATGTTTTACTTTTTACAAGGAAATAAAAGGTTCATTGTGAATATAAAAGTACTAGCATCGTACCCGCGCAATGTGGCGATGTTATTTAAAAATGAAAATTTTATGTGTTTAACTAAGATCTTACGATTTCATAGTTTTTCAGTGTAGTTTGTTGATTTCGGTTGTGATTCAAACGTGTATATTTGTTAAAATTGAATCTATATATTTTTAAACAATTAGTTATTATTGTTTATATGATAATAGTATTATAAAATTACGTCAGTTGGAGTCATTATTGCAATATAAATCAAAAGCATAATGCAACTTATGCTTAACTACACTTCTTTTAAAAGAATATTAAAGTCCTGTTAATATTCTTACTAATGAAAACTAACATGAGGACGCCAAACTCCAGCAACAACAATAACGTATATATAAATATTATAAGTTATACATGAATCAAAAGATGATGGCATAAATTTAATATCATTTTATTAGCTTGTTAAAGTGCCGATCTGAAACATCCATAATACCACTTCATCCAGCGTTGAGTTTTACCACTTCTTTATAGGAGTTCTGAAACCAAAATATATCTTTGAGAACAAGAAGTTAATAAGTCTGTTTTAGTGGCCAAACTTGTACTCCGTAGGATGGATTGATACTGATGTCGTTTGTATTATTTGGCTTTGATTCCTTCTGTCAGGGTCCTATGGCTATAAGGATGGCAAAACGAGCCATTAACGAGGGTCTGGAAGTAAACATGGCCTCTGCATTGGTTATAGAGGAGGACTGCTATGAACAGCTATTGCACACCAGTGATCGGTTAGAAGGCTTGGCAGCATTTGCTGAGAAGCGAAAACCATTGTACAAAGGCGAATAAGATAGGCATAATCCAACTTTAATTGTATTCATGGACATAATCCATATATTGATTGTAAAGCTTAACAGCTAAGTTGGAATTATGCAACAAACTGAATTTACAATCAAACTCTTTTATGCCATCATCTTTTTGATGATATTAATTTTATGGGATTCAATATCATTTTATTTGAAATTGTTATCATATCATATGGAGTTGCGATATGAGTTGGATAAGGTTTCTATACCGTATCTCTTCCGTGGGCGACAAATGGTGTAGTCAAAGTATATAAGCGTTTGGTATTTTTTACATTTTGATACAATCTCCTCTATGTGTGTCATCTAGGGTTGGTTGATTTCAAACATAATGAGTAGTGAACTTTTTTTTTAATGGTTCTTAAAGTGGTATTGTTTTGCAGGAAATCAAGAAACCTTATATCACTCTAGTAACAAATCTATTATGTTCTCCACTTAAAAGTAATCACTCCAAGAAAATACGACGCGACGACATGGGTCTTCGCTAATGCCTCACACAAGAATCGTATAAGAAACATTTGTTAAAGTACTTTTTAAAAAGTTTAATCTAATCATTGGAATACCCATGCCATTAGCAAAAAATTAAATTTAAATTTTGAAAAAAGATCATTAAACAAAATAGGTTTACTTGAGGTAGCTACTTAATTCGTTTAACACGTAAAATGACAACAACACTGTAATCCTTAATAGGCTACATTGTCTTATAAATCACTTCATTTATTACTCTTATTTTTATTCAACTTTCCTACTTGATGTACCAAATTTTAACCACAACCCTTTTAAATACCTAATTATAAATCACATACAGCTATAACAACACAATCATCAGCACTTTTCTAGATAATAATTGTAAAAAGGTAAGCAGATGTCTCAAACATTATGGCAAAAAAAAGTGGAACTAGCATATATTGAAACGTCAAAATAGCAAAATTATGCGGGTTTGTGACTTTTTGCTAGTTTAGTTACAAAGTCGCAAATTTCTTCACAAGTAGGCATAACATCTTCTCCTTTCAAGGAGAGACAGGTATCAGACGGGCCTCCTTTAATGTTCTTGAAAGTATATCATATGTTGTCTGCCTCTCAACTTCAGAATGAAAAGTAAGTTGAATAGGCCTGTGCACAACAGATCAATAACTAAATCTTGGTTACCTTATATGCTGAAAATTATTAAGTAGAACCAAATCAGGAAAATACTAACCCATTAAATATGCCTGTGTATTCATCATTTATAAACCTTATCACTGAGTAAGTACCACCCTCCGCAACCAACTTATCTTCAATCAACTTATGCAACTGCATCGACAGTTATATCCAACTTAAGTTATTGTTTCGTATTACAACAAAGTTGAAGAATAAGATTTTCCAAATAAACTTACATAGTATAGTTCGTTTATCTCATCAATTTCGATATAAATTTCTTTTTTCTGCAAGAACAGTTACAAAAACTAAGTTATTTGACTTATGCATGATTAACAGAAAATGTGTTTGTAAGATCCAGGTTACGCAATTGATAAGAAGATCAAACACTAATAAGTTTGCTAAGATGACTGGATAGCCTATCATTTAAAAGATCTAAATTAAGGTGTTTTAAGACCTTCTCATTGAGAGGGAATTACAACAGCTTATTAGTTTTGGTGGAGATTCACCCATACTAGATTCTTAGACAAGTCACATGAGGTTTTGAACCAAATATGGAATTGGATTTTGGTAGTGTCTCACTAACTTTTGTGTAACAAGGTACAAGATCGATGATCCTCCTAGGACCCGTTGTCAGGAAACTCAGGGAGAGTACCTTTGAGTACTACATTGCTTGATATATCGATTGTTTTGAAAGTACTACAAAAAAGTGTGCACAAAAGGAAACCAACAGAAGTAGAAGCCATGATGGAATTTGAGCACAATGGTGAATATCTGAAAAGTAAACTTTGACACAAGTATAATTTTGTGAGAGCCATTTAAAACAGATGAAAGTGTTGATGGGTTAGCCACAAGTCATTCGATCCTTTTTTCACCCGTCTCTTAACCCACCTAGGATCAAAAAACTGAATTTTAAGCAATTGAAAACGCAATATGAATTATATACACATCATCATAAACATATGTTCCAAATAGCATCATAAACTAAACATGTTTAAAAAGTTAAGTTGCAAAAGTGTAATTGAGAATGCCCAAAACAGTTTGCAACTGACTTGTGACTTTGTGAGCGCTTACTTATATGATGCATACATTCGGCGTTTAAAATCATTTTCATCAATTGTGTACTTTCCAAAATTGTACAACAATAGCTTTATGGCCATACATAATGAATAACAACTGATATACCTTGGAACGTTTCTTTGAGCTGCCAAGGATGCGGAGGAACAACTTGAACGATTTGGTGCCAAATGCTTCGCTACTTCCGCGTTTGGAGACCATATCTTCTTTTCTTGTTCAAAAATAGAATATAAATCAAAAAGTAAACACATCAGTTCTCAATCCAAAACCAGCCAAATCAGTAGCATGTTAGATGTGATTTCGGTACGTTAACAATACAAAAGTTAACAAAACACATTATCCGAAACCCAAAACGAACCCAAATAAGCAGAATCTGATTCGGTTGGCTTTACAGGTAAATTATAAATCTGAGAAGCTCGAATAACTGAACCTGCATAACACCCCTAAACTTCAAACTCTAGCTACAAAATCATATCTAAAAGAAACTTTAACACTGAAAACTGAAATGCCAAATACATCATTTAAAATAACTAAAATACAAAATTAAATTAAAAAATCAAAGGGGTTTTGAAATTCTGACAGATATTCATATTTAAAAAAAAACAGGAATAGATATTTATATTTCAAAAACAAAAACATATATTTTTAACTAACATATAATGAAAAAATACTACGAAAACAAGCATATACATTTGTTTGTTTTTCTCTCTGTATCAATCTATGAATATCTACACTTTATTATCATAATATAAACAAAACAATTATTGGAGTAAAAACATATATAGATTATTTAGCTTTTCGTTTAGGGTTATTTGCCGTCGACGGCGCCGAAAAACTTACGTGAAAAAGAAAGACGATGAACAGCAGCAATGAGAGTGAGTCTGAGAGTATAATTCTCCTGTATTTCTTGGTTATGATCCTAAATGGGAATAAAATCTTTTCTGTCTTATTGTAAATGCACATTTTACTATTGTACCCCTACTATGAGGCCAGGTGTCAACGAATCATTGCCCTGTGCTTTTTTTTTTTTTTTTTTCTCTTTTATCTAATGGAAGAAAGGTTAATTACTTTCCAAGTTTCCAGCTTTGGGATTGTAAATCAAATTTAAGGTACAAATTTTAAGGCATAACCTACATGTCAACTCTTATATGGCTAGTGATTCGTACACTACCAAAAAATTTTCGTACACCGCTAACTTGCTTTACAGTGTTGTACAGTACAATACCATAAAGCACAGTTAGTGGTGTAGGGAGAATTTTTGGTGGCGTACGAATCAATACCCCTCTTATATATATGGGAGATGATTTTTACAAGAAATATATTACTTTTTACAAGGAAATAAAAGGTTCGTTGTGAATATAAAAGTACTAGCATCGTACCCGCGCAATGCGGCGATGTTATTTAAAAATGAAAAATTTATGTGTTTAACTAAGATCTTACGATTTCATAGTTTTTCAGTGTAGTTTGTTGATTTCGGTTGTGATTCAAACGTGTATATTTGTTAAAATTGAATCTATATATTTTTAAACAATTAGTTATTATTGTTTATATGATAATAGTATTATAAAATTACAATTCCCCCACTATGCAACGAAATACAAACTTGTAAATTGATAATAGTTGTATGCTTCTTTTTCTTATTCATGTGTTAAATTGTGAACTCGAATATGATCGTAAAGAAGATAAAAATAAATACATAATTAAAATAATAAATAGTTTTATGTTCAATGGATGTTTAAAAGTTAAAAATGAAAATGTTAAAATTAAGGTTACCAAAAATAAAAGTGACATACTTTGTAGTAAATGCATAGTTGACTTCTTGTTTATTTAAATTTAATTTGAGGGGCATATCGGTGATTTCCCATATGACATTGTCTAAGTTTAAGGCTAAAAGGGTGAAATGCTTAATAAGGGATTATAGATATACATTTTCTTTTAATAAGTAAAAAGTTGTAAAAACTAAAAAAGCACCTCCCTATATATATTGCTACTTTGCAATTTTCAATTTGTACGGGGGATTATTAAGAAGCATACTTTGTAACGAGGTAATAAAAATCACATATAATTTTACTTATACTTCTTTTGCCTTACTTTGTAACAAATTTTAATGCATGACGTAAAAACTCTCACTCGGATTCATTGTTTCTTTGTTATATGTTTTGCAATTTAATTATATCTTAAAATGGAACTTTGTACGTATTTTGTATGTAATTAATAATCTCTTCTATATATTATAGACTATAAAAGGCGATAACTTATGATTACTAATCATATATTAGTACAGTTATTTTGGAACGGAGATAGTAGAAATGATTACCGTTCAGATTGTGATCCGAGTTCTGGAAAACTCTCTGCAATCAGTAAAAGTTAATGTTATTTTCGGTTCGTCGGTTTTTACGTAGCTCTGGAAGAATTGAGCAATTCACTCGTTAACAGTTAGATCTTCGTTATTTTTGGACTTCATGTTCATAACACACAGATAGAGATCTGGTTCTTCATATTTTTCGATTGAAGGTATCGTTTAGGAGATATAGATTGTCGAAGTTACTTGTTATGTTGCTGAATTTTTTAAATGATGTTTGGTTTCCTTTGGTTCAGCTTTATCCGTTCTCGTTTGGTGAGGTTTCTTATGGGTTAGTTTATTTTGTTTTGTTTAAGGGTTCGGTTTGGAGTTTAACGGTTTAGTTTGTTTGTGTCCGCACACTTTGGATAAATTTTGATTCGATTGTTAGGTTTTGCTTGGTTATGATATGATCTAATTCTTTATGGTTATGCTTTTTCTAATTTCACTCTGGTTATGCATCCGATTACGTTTGCATCTATCTAACTTCACTCTGATTATGCATATGATTTCGTTTGGTTTTGTCTTCATCTATCTTATTCCGCTCTGTTTGGTTTTACTCTGTTTCCGTATGATTCTACTCTGGTTCGGTCTGTTTTGCTATGGTTCTGATTCCGCTCTGGCTCTACTATGATTTCGCTCTCATTATATTTGTTTATGCACTATTATAGTTCTGTACGCTCTAGTTCAGTTTCTTTTGGTTTTGCACTAGTACTTGGTACCTGGCCGAGGATATCGTCTAATTTGGTATTGACATTGATATCGGGGAGAATTTACAAGTATTTGGTAGTCTCTCATTTGTTCGATTTTGATAAGACTTCACATCGAAATGGTTTCAACTTCACATTGACTTGGTTTCGGTAGCACTTTGGATTTGGATTGGGTTTTGCGTTGGAACCGCATCCGTTTCACATTGAATAGGTTTTGGTTTCACTCGATAGACATTGGAATTAACATTTGGTTTTGTACGGTGGTCATTGGTAATGAGTTTCATACTAGAAATTGGTGGTCATCATTCGCATTGCTTTTGGATTCGACTATTCGACTCTCGACGTCAACATCAGACTTCGCTCTGCTTAGTTTCGTATTTTAGTTTTAAATTTTGTTTGACAACTCTCCATGCATTATGATGTAGCATTGTGAATTTGAGGGGATGTTAACATATATGAGACTTTATCGTATATATTAAATATTACCCTATAGTATTAGGTTACGCTCGTTTGATTTATTTAGTTTAGTTTAAGCCCGTTAGCCTTTAGGGTTTTATGAGTTTTAAGCATTTGTTGTATTAAGTTTCTATTAACCTATTGTAATCGTATTCTATTAATTAAATAAAGTCGTTTCTGTTTATCCATTGTCGCACTTTCTGCACTAGAATAGTAGAAATGACATTTTATCTTATCAAACAGTTGACATTGGCAAGTACCTAAACAGATTAACAAAATAAACCAATCAATAAAACAAGTTTGTTCTCACCTACCACTAAAATCATGAGATGATAGCTAACTTCTTTAGAAAAACTAATAAGTTTAAGTATACGGCAACAACATAATGTAACGATTAAAGTCCTCGCAAGGGTGTAAACGGGTAAATTAGTCAGGTGTCAATGTTAGTGGTTCTCCTAATATATAGTCCCAAACTATTCATGACACCATAAAATGGAAGGACATTGGGTTTAGACAACTTCAGTTTGATAACATTACAATTGTTCCTAAAAAACTAACTTTTATGTCATTGACAGTTTGACACTATGTAGTTGGGTCTAAAAACCCCTTAGTATATAAGTAGTAATTTCTATCTTGAAGTAACAATTATAAAAGCAATGTAACTAACCTATAAAACTTAATCATGAAAATCCAAAAGGAGCAGATGATAAACATGAAACTCTATAGCCTACAATCAGAAAAACATATAAAGTCCCAAAAAATGTTTTGTTAGCCAACTATTTGTCTTCACTATTTGTCTATGGTAATGAACAATGATATCATCCTTATTCTTTGCTAACTAATCTTTTGTTTAAGCAACTATTGCAAACTTGTTATGAAACCTGCATTAGAATAACCAACACATGGTGTCATAACAACTTACAACAATCAATTTGGTGGCCTATCATAGCATTTGATAACTCACTAACATTTACACTAACAAAAGAAAGTTGTAGAATAGAATACATAACCCTAACAGAGGGGGCAAAATGGGCGGGTCGAGTAAGACAATACTTTAAAATGGTTATTAGTAAGACATATTAGAGAAAGAAATTTTGGGTTATGAGTTCTTCAAGAAAACAGCAACAACAATAAATCTAAGCTATAAGCATACAATATAAAAAATAACTTTTAATGCTTTAGAAATTATTCAGCAAAGAACACTATAAAAAACAGTACTTGAGACGATCTATATGCACTACATAACGGACATCATTTTGAGTCAGTAATTCAGCAAGTGTAAATCTGCTTCTACGCATTTCAACCTCAGCATCCTTAGATGTTTTATAGTTTATATTCAGGACTGGATTCACAGCATCCCTGGTGACCAACCTAGAAATCAATTGAGCATTGGAAATGTGGATTCAGAGAAAGGATTCTAAACTAGTCTTTTTAATTAAATCCTTAAGTAATATGCATCTCTAATATGTGGATTCAGAGAAAAGAAATGGCTATACAACCAGTCAATTTTTGCAAAAACATTTAAATTAAATGCGATCACATAAAGATCATCACTCTACTCTCATGCTGATCATCATCACTTCATAGGTACATATAATCCAAAATCTGAAAATGAAGTTGAAAAAATATATCATCAGTATCAGTATTCATATGATAGGAGAGAGTTGACTACCTTAAAAGTATGTGATAATCATAAGCAACTAACCCATTGAGCGAGTATAATAGTTGTACCCCCCTGGGAAAGCGCCCCTTGGAAACAACCCGGTAGTATATTTGTTAGGAACACACAAAGTACATTGATTGGTGGTCCTTTTGTTCCTAGATTCTGATACTTTCGACCCAATCTGCTGAGAAAGCGTCTTGCACTTTTCTAGATGGATAAACAAAACAGAGGTTATGCAACATAAGTTTTCTATAATGGTCAAAAACTTTAATTAAAAAATGTTGCCATATTGATCAATGACAAGGAGTATTCAAATGAACCTTTAATAGCTTTATGCTTTATTTTCAACTGGCGAGTCAACTCAGCTGCTACTTTGTCTTTGTTCTTCTTACCTGCACATCCAATATGACAAAAGAAAAGAACACAAAACACACTATAGCTAGACCTCACAACTTAAAAAACAAAAAACAAAAAGGGAGAATAAAAACCTTTGATTGATTTGCGTGTTTTCTCCAATTTGGTCCTTAAGTCTTTTTCCACACCTTGACACACACGCCATTGTTAGTTGATAGAGAATGCAACTGAAACCTTATTTTAGTTAATTTGCAAACCCAACCAAGTCTTGATCCAAGTACAAGGCAGTTGATGATCTATCAACTACCAAACTCACCTTTCATAGTTTTATATTCAGATTTCAGGCTTATCAGGTACATTGCTATCTTTCCTGCATATATATTAAAGATGACATCAAAAAGAAAAAGAAAAAGTTATTAACAATGCTGTTACTTACTACTGCATGCTATTTATTGGTTATTGGTAAAAAGAGTTTTCTTTAAAGAGCAATGCCATGGTTACAAACACTTTTTACAAAGAAAAGTTACAATCTGACATATCATAGTTACATTGATTTCTAGTTTCCCTCTCATCTTTGTCTCTCTCTATTTACTTGATGACACATCATTTCATATCCCAAATTTTGTAAATTTTTTGTATCCATATCATTTCTTTAAATAAAAATTAAAAACCTTTAGAAAAAACACTGAAATAATAATTTGATACTTTGGTAACTGTAAACATTTTGAATCCCTTAAGGTGACTTTTTGAGACCCATGAGACCCTTTCAAAATCAACCTTAAAGGGTCAAAACAGTTTTCTTGAAACTATGTTAGTAATGTTGTTGAGAGAAGTGTTGCTTGGAACAAAATGGAGTGCAAAAATGGGTAATTGGTTCTCCTAAAAAACCTGAGATGATCCAATCAAGAGAAATATTAGGACATACTCCAAGTCAAAATAAACGATAAAGTTGACATACCGGTTGGTTTACAATCAGTAAGTTTCAAATTGACCAATGACAAGCTACCATCAATATGATCACATGCAACTATGACTTCGTAGACACCCAAAAGACCTTCTTCAATCGCCTCCATTGTCATGTGGAAGTAATAATCCTTCGTGTACGCGCAACTCATAACTTGAGAATGACTGAGAATTTTGCTTTCATCCTTCTTAGCATACTAACAACGAATTAATATAATATTTAATTTTATGAGTAAAACAATGAAGAAAAAATAAAAACCATGAGTATGACCAAATGTTCAAAAGGCATGTGGGAATGTACCATATGGATGACCTCATTGAAAGCTTCAGTAGCGAAATCACGAATAACAATAACAAAAGGATGATCAACACTAATTGGCCATTTTAACTGCCCCATACTGAGTCCTCTGTCAGGTAAAAGCTGGCATACTTACACATGAAATTTATAACACAAAATTGTATATAAGTGGAGAAGAATTATATATATATATATATATATATATATATATATATATATATATATATATATATACTACATATGAAGAAATAATATGTTTTATATTACATACCCTCTCCTTATCGAGCTTTTTAAATTCGAGCCAACTTTTGTGGTCCTCTTCTTTCAAGGGAACTTCGTAGACATTTGGAGTCTTGATAAGAGGTGAATTAACATAACCTGATTAAAGCACGCGATATTAAATAATCAACTTACCATCATTAATTAAAGACTGAATCCCCTAGAGAGTTAAGAACCTAGACAGGCTACGAAAACTAACTCATAACTTCTACAAGATCTGTTACTATTTACCCATAAGTCTCTGTAGTAGCCATTCAGTCTCAGCATCTTTGTTTTTTAATTCCTCTTCAAGAATTCGTACCTGAAACATGGTAAAAAAAAAATTAAATCAAGGTGTTAACTTTTATTATCTTAATCTAAAGTGTTTTTTTTCTGTGATATAAAGAAAGATTTTAAGAAACAAGAGCACCCTTTCATTTAATATTTCGACATCATTTGTCAGTCCCTCCATGTTCTTAGTTAAACCTGCATAAGAAAAATGAAAAGTTAACAGATGACCGCAACATGATAATTCCATGTGAATTAAAATAAACCTCTGTTTGTAGTGAATACCCTGTTCATCTGACACCTTGTTTTTCTTCTTACTTGCACACACTGAAATTACACAATAAAATAAAATAAAATAAAAAAATGGCTGCATCAGGTGACAAAGACAAGGTTGAGTTCCGAGAACCATAAATATATATATATATATATATATATATAGTGGGTAGAGTACAAATTTAATTTTGTGTAAACCTCATCATGTGTTACAACACGTAGGAGAAGTGAGATATTAAAAAAAAAAGTAGAGAAGAAAATATTAAGAAAAAATGGTACCTTTCATAGGTTTATGTTTTGCTTTCATTGCTTTCAAGTTGCTCTTTGTGGTTTTTTTTGCACCTGCATGCAAACCCGGCCCCGTGGGTTTGTTGTTCATGGAACCTGTGTCCACGGACATAGATTGCACATTATTTATTTCTAGAAATCAAAGGCCCCATTGATTGTTAATTAGATCGAACAGCAACAGAAACAACTTAAGTTTACAATCTCCGTGCTTGTATAAAGAAGGTACATGTAGCAATGTTTTATGGAAAAGTAACTAACCTTTCATACTTGGTGTCCCTATATATTTACCTGCATACATAACCAAAACACCTTCAACTGATGACCTACTGGAGATAGATAAGTAACAAAGATTTTCATCTCAACAAACACATAAATGTTGGTTTTTTTGCTAAATACAACAACCACAAAAGGCAGCCAAGAAACACAGCATGCAATCACATTGTTTATATTTATATAAAAAATTACTATACATGCAGTCGAATCTTCTAATTGAGTTTTATATAGTTAATTAATAAATAAATAAATAAAAAGAGAGAATACACACACCCCAACACCTTCAATGTTAAAATATTAACCACTTGAATTAAATTTGATGTAATAAACAATACCTTAACCTTACCTTTAAAATAAATAAATCATCAAACAAAGACATCCTATATTAAATTAACAAACCCTATTCTCTATCTAGTATTCTCTAACACAAATTCCAGAAACCTGATACCACCCATGAGCTATTAACTGGTATTCTCTAACGCTTTGACTTTAATAATTTAATGCATTTTCACAAATATCATCAAGGACCTTAATAGTTACTTAAAAAAAACACAATGACAAGCTATTAAGCTTCAAGCTTAGCAAAACACCTCCTAAAAATAACAATACTAATCAATGATCAAATATGCAATAGTAACCCTCATAATTTAATTTAACCGTAATGAAGCAACAACTAATCAAGCAAGTAAGTAAGTAGGTAATGATTTTATGTTGATGATAGAGTAGCTATACTTACCGAGTAATAATTTAATTTATACCGCTGCTGCTGCTGCTGCTGCCGCCGATGCCGCCTGAATAAAATCTAAACGAGGAAGAAAGTAAACCCTAACAGTTTTTTACAGTATAAAATTATCACCAATAGAGATAGAGATAGAGTCATAGAGATAGCGATAATTAGATACTAATGTTTGCCTTTGGGCTGCTTATAATAATTTGGGCCTACGGTCAGATTATGGGCCTTTGTTCTATTCGGTTTTAACTTGATTAATTGTCAATTTGAACTCAATACTATTAAGTTTGTGTCATTTCTCAATATTAGGGGTGTACATGTCCAAAAATCTCATTGAACCAGATCGCGAATCACTAACTGGAAAATCAAGTGCTATGAATTGTATCATACTAGCAGAATGCCCGTGCGATGCAGCGGAAAATATATATAAGTTTCATGTCTATTTGATATGTATTGTGAAAATTATGATCGAAATTTATACTACTGACACTACAATATGTTATTTTATAAAATAAAAAATCACATATTTACCTTTTTAACATAAAATTAAAACACAATACCAAAAAAAAGATATATAAGAAATGTCCTTACGAATTCGATGCTCGGGATGCGGGCTGAGACAATAAAATTGCATATTCATATTGGACAGGTGCAAGTTGCGATGTCTGAAATTATTTGTTGGGTCAATAGTTTAACCATCAAAACATTTTTTTCCTTGAGCATTAGATACTATTCATTATTTACGTGAACTTGAATTCGTAAAAGTTGATCAAAAATTAAAATTCTCGAATATATGAATTGAATGTATAAATACAAAATTAAAAATGTAAATAAACACATATATTTATAATTTATTAAAAAAACACTATCAAGAGTTTATTTCTAATTTTTTTAAAATACATAAAAATGTGTGAAATTGAGATAAATTAATTTTGGAGGCTTTAGAGATGGAATTTGACTACAAAGGTGGACTAACCGCCTTTGGCAGTTTGCCAACACGATCGTCTTGTTCCGATCTTTCCGTCAATATTTGACACGTCTCGTAACTCTTTACGGTTAAATTTTCTTATTTGCTTAAGTTTTAATGATTGTATTATAAATGATACTTTAATTTAATATATGTAGGTATATTTTTTCAAGTATGTTTTTCAAATAATAAAAATAATGTAAGGGGTAAATTAGTAAATTCACTCTTAAAAAAATTACAAATATATTTAATATTAGTATATAGATATATATAAAAGTTTTAATTAATTAAAATTAAATGTCACATGTTTAATACTTTAAATTTTAATAATGATGGTATTTATGAGATTTTAATACAGGTAAGGGTAAGTTTGTAATTTCAAGTAGATTTTTTAAATATTATTAATAATGTTGGGGGCATATTGGTAATTTTTTTCTTAAAAGAAACATTCAAAATGTGTTATATATTAGTAATAAATATATTAGTATATACAGATATATTAAAAGTTTTAATTAATTAAAATTAAATGTCACATGTTTAATACTTTAAAATTTAATAATTATGCTATTAATGAGAATTTAATACATGTAGGGGTATGTTTGTAATTTCAAGTAGATTTTTCAAATATTATTAATAAGGTTATGAACATATTGGTAATTTTCCTCTTAAAAAATATCCAAAATGTGTTATATATTAGTAGTAGATAATAGATGTAGAAGTATGAATAACTTTATTTCCCATTTGATTTGTTTAATTGTATAATTAAACAAATAAGATTAGCAATCTTATTATTATTGTTTATGTTGATTTTTATTATTTATCTATTAGAATGATATTGCAAGTTAATAATTTTTTAATGCAAATTTTTAAAAATGAAAAAAAGAAGATACAGTGTACGTTGATCGAAAGCCGACTCCATTAAACGTATTTAAAATCGTGTATTTTTTGCGTGAACGGTGTAAATGTGATGGATGGAGTAAAGTGAAAATGGGTAGATCAGCTTGAAAAGCATAAGAAATACAGCTTACCAACATGATCGTCTCGTTCCGACCTTTCTGTCGATAATTGACACGTCTCGTAACTCTTTATGGTTAAAAATTTATGTAATTTTGTATTTGCTTAAGTTTTAATGATTGTATTATAAATGATACTTTATAATACAATCATTTATCAAGACTAGAGAATCCTGAATTAGAAAAATTAGATGAATCAGTCATTCGAGACACATTTCCGGACGAACAATTGATGGCCATTCGTGTATGCCCTGAATTACCTTGGTTTGCCGATTATGCTAATTATTTGGTTACTAAGTCTCTACCTAAGAATATGCTTTATCAATAGAAGAAGAAATTCTTCTTTGATTTAAAACATTATTTTTGGGAAGACCCGTTTTTGTTTCGATTTTGTGCAGATGGCATAGTTAGGAGATGTGTGCACGGTGCAGAAAGCTGTAATATTTTAGAACACTGCCATAAAGGCCCTGTTGGTGGACACCATGGAGCCAACTATACAACAAAGAAGATACTTGACTCAGGCTTCTATTGGCCGACTATCTTCAAGGATGCTCATGAATTTGTACGTAATTGCGATGCCTGCCAACGCGCATGTAATATCTCTAAACGGGACGAGATGCCTCAGACAGGAATCCAAGCATGTGAGATCTTTGACATTTGGGGCATTGACTTTATGGGACCATTTCCACCAAGTCATGGAAATAAATATATTTTGGTAGCAGTGGACTACGTCTCCAAATGGGCAGAGGCTAAGGCATTACCAGCTAATGATGCTAGAATCGTTGTAAACTTTCTTAAACAACTGTTTTCACGATTCGGCATCCCACGAGCTTTTATCAGTGATAGGGGAACACATTTCTGTAATATTCTACTAGAATAGGTACTCAAGAGGTATGGCGTTACACACAGACTTTCTACGCCATATCATCCGCAATCTAGTGGTCAGGTTGAAGTTACAAATAGAGGACTAAAACGTATTCTTGAACGCTCAGTACTGAATAATCGCAAGGAATGGTCGACAAAGCTGGATGACGCACTATGGGCTTTCTGCACTGCTTTCAAAACACCTACTGGCTGCACTCCTTTCCGCTTAATTTACGGAAAGGCGTGCCATTTACCAGTGGAATTGGAACATAAAGCATATTGGGCATTACGAAGTTATAATATGGATATTGATGACGCCGGGAAATAATACGTGGACCTGGCTGGGCTGGTTGTGGTGGAATAGGTGCTGGTGATGCCCTAATGGTGTGGGCGGTTTCCTCACTGCTCGTTTCTTGTTCCGTACTAGGTGAGTGATTTCTAGGACGACTAGTAATGTATCCGGATGCATCAGCCGAATAGGGAGTACGAGTTGATGATGACTGAGACATGGTAAGACTGAAAACAAAAGTATATTAGGTTTCTAACAAATGATGAACTAGATCATATAATATGTGAAGCGCATGCATGGTAAGGATTCGTATAAACATTAACTCGTGGACAACTACTCCAAGTTTCTCATTACTTTTCCTGAGTTAGACATAGGTGATCAGGCTATGCCTAATTGAGGCTAAATAATGAAATGCTTGTATTAGTTGTACTAGTATCATGCTCAGTGGATGTGTTGTTTCAAAAAGAATTTTGGTTATAGTTTGGATTTTTATTTTTGAAAACCCGGTATTCACTACAAACCTGTGGTTCTGATACCAAACCTGTCACACCCCGCTAAAGCGGAAACACGAGGTGTAACAGACAAGGGATTCACAACACAAGGATATAGCAACAATACCATAAATTAAAAGCTGTCTTAAAAGCAATTAATAATACATAAGTTGTCCATAATTACAAAGGTACTGTTACAATTAAAATCATAAAAGTTTCATTCGAAAATCCATGTATTTAAGCTTGATTAACAGAATTCCATGCACTTGCCCACATACGATCCATTCTTACCGGCGTTCTCCTGAAAAGCATGACAAAGCAAAAGAGTCAACTATGGCCATAGTTGGTGAGTTCAAAGTTTGTAATTGTTAAACCAAAAATGTGTCCAATCGGGGACATAAGTAAGGGTATAGCCGTCTAATCGGGGACGCTATCACCCAAGTGTTCGTCCAATCGGGGACGTAAATATAATAAGCATTTGGTTGTTAAATATGATGTAAATAAACATGTGGTAATAAAGAGAGAGATGTTCAAGCCTTGAGACCACTACTAAACCGGTTATCTGACCGAGGTTTGCCCCAAATGCGCCATGTTCTTCAACCAACATGGGTAATGGCGATATTATGCACCCACGTTGAAGTGTGAGTGAGAGATGGTCTACCCTAAATAGCATGCTACCCATAATATCTACGGCTCGTCGCTACGAGTTAATTAGTAGTGAATAAGTTGCCGGGGACTTTATCCAAGAATACTCAAGCTTAACATAATGACATACCACAGTTTGCGTAAAACAGTTCAAAACAGTTGATAACATGTAAAAGTACAACCAAAAGTTTAAATGTAAATTCATGCTTTTCAGCCCCAAAACATTTTATGTTCTGGAATGAATCTCTAACCGAGACCTACTCCAAGTAAAAATGTGGTCATCAATGTCTAGTGATATGCTTTAATATATATGAGTTCATACGAGTTGGTCACCCACTATTAATGAATCTGCCCGGGTTTTGTTGTTTATTTTCTAACTCTTTTATCAACACTAAAACGTTTTCTAGACATTTTCTTGATACACCTCAAAATACTAGGTCATTGGTGCATGATTTTTATGTTTTGTGTGATTTTTCAAAGCATTAACCCATGCAGCAGTTCTCTTTTATATGAAATCAGTTGGGGTTGGAAAATGTCACATAAATGCAAGGTTTTTAGAAGAAAATTATTATGACATTACCGATTCAAACCCTAGTGCACATACATTATGAAGGCAGATAGAAGTAGTTGGGTTAGTGCAAGATGAAATATAAACATTTTGCGCTTCATAATTACCTCTTCGACCAGGAATGTGTGTGTTGAGTGATGAGGTTCCGTCCACAGAATGTTGAGATCGAGCGAGCTTTTGGAGTGGTCGATTATTTGATGAAAGGTGATGAATAGGTTGGGTGTTTAGTTAAAACCGGGTATAAGTGTTGAAGGAGTTGAGAGAGAATGGGTGAAAGTGGTTTGAGTATGTGTGTGTATGTGTAATTTGCCGCTTGCAACAAAAGGAATAAGAGGTAGAGTGTGTATGATTAATATCAGAGAATGTGATTGGGTGAGGTTGGAGGTGATTTATGGGGAGTGTAAGTTAATTGATTTGGTTTTATGGGAAATAGGTTTGCTGGCCGTTTTTGAGAGGAAAGAGGTAATCATAATCCTTTTTGCGTGCACAGGTATCTTTATTTCAAATATTAATGTTCCTTTTTACGAGATGTGCATGCACAGTTACTTCTCATTTTACACAACTTAGATGACTTTTAAACCGGGCAAAATGATTTACAAGTTTGTGGGTAACACTTGGTTGGGTTTTAAAAATTGTTTAAGCATATCACTAACAGTAGATTGACACTAAGTAATTCATGATTTGCTTGCGACATAAGTGTGCCAACCGTATAACTTTGGGCTACCAGTAGAAACCCTAGTAGTAAAATGTTCTTGATGACAGTAGTAATTTGCCTTAGCAGTAGGAACTAACAGTGGTAACTGAATTAGCAGTAGAAACTGACCTAGCATTGTAATAATGAAGGCAGTAGAAACTCAAACAGTGGTAACCAATGGATACAATGCTAACAGTAGAAACAGTGGTAATTGAGCTAACAGTGGAAACTGAAGTATGTGCTAGCAGTGGAAACTAAGAAATTGTGCTAGCAGTATTAACTGAGGAGATTGCACTAGCAGTATTAACTGAGACATTTGTGCTAGCAGTGGAAACGGTGACAATTGTACTAGCAGTGGTAACTATGATAGCAGTAGTAACTTTCAGATTTTAGCGAAAGCAGTGGAAACATCACTAACAGTAGAAACTCCTACTAGCAGTACTAACCGTACTAAAAGTATTAATTATAACCAACAGTGGTAACTTTTGCTCGCCGAGCAGTACTAACTATGGCTAGCAGTACTAACCCCCAATTAACATCCCGACTAACTGTCGTACCCTTATACTAACAGTATTAACTGGTGTCATCAGTATAAACTTTTAACTAACAGTACTAACGGTTTACTTAAGAAAATAATTTCCAATTTACGCGAGTTTAAGTTAGGTTTCAACCTGATATTTTTGATGGTTGTTACACCTGTAAATCCTCACGAGACTATAACTCGTCCACTTGGGATACCGAGGGGTTTAAAGGCTTGTTGCATACGCTAAATGCAATCGTGGTTGCCTACGAAAGTGAGCTGTTCTATCTCAGATCCAGAAAGCAGCATTGCAAATTCAGGGGAGTTTTTCGTTCTAAATTCTTTTCTCATTCTTTTGCGCTTTCTATGTTAAAAGTACAATGGGGACATTGTACAATTTAAGTGTGGGGATGGGAATCGAAAAGAAATAAAAAAGTTTTATTCGTCCTTAAAAAGTTAACTATAAAGTTTTTGTCATATTACATAAAATTTTGCGATACTATTTTTGAGAGATGATAGTATATTAGGAATATGTTTATAAAAAAGAACTCTTAAATACTATGTGGATATGTTGATAGGCCGCTAAACATGATTGAATCCAATTTTTTTGAAATTATAGACATCTTCATTATATGATATATTGAAAGGCTTTCTATACAAAAGTTTTTGAATATTTAAGAAGTAATAATCTAACATGAATATAATTATATGTAGAACGCAAATTGATATATGGCTATAAAGTCTTAATTTCTGTATGATATCATATCATATTCTATAATTTTGGGGTTTAAATTGAAATCATTTAAAAGATACGCTGATCGACTCCTCTGTTGTACTGAGTACAGACCTGGTTTCATCAGAATATCTTAAGAAAAAATATATACAGAAAGAAAAGCAAAAATGCTTAAAAGAAAAAGAAATATAAATATTAGTCAAGTTATGTCGCTTTGTTGTACGAAAGTACAGACCTATCACCGCTGTCTTGACTAAATTCTGTAAGAAGATTATACTTCTAAAAGAGTTAAGTTATGTCTCTCTGTTGTACTAAGGTACAGACCTGTCACCAATGTCTTAACTCGTAAGAAAATGATTTTTCAATTACTCATCCATTATATAGAAATATGATTATGATTTGAGTACAGGGGTATATCAATTGTGGGATGCATGAGTTATATTCATAATAATAATAATGAAATGTTATTCTTAAACTGGAGTATAGAAAGTTTAGAGAGGATTATTATATCAATAATCATCTTGAAATGTCAACAATTAGAAATTTTGTGTTTAAAAATGTTTAATAAGGTTTAATAAGGATTTATATCAACAATCTAGATAGATTTATTTGTTCCTAATAAAAAGCATATTATCTAATATGATCTCAGAATAGTTTAAAGGATATTCGCGAATTAAGTAATATGTACAATACCCTATTTATATGGGAAAGAAAAAAATTCGAGTTTGGTTTATATCATACTCTACTTGAGGACAAGCAGAACTTAAGTGTGGGGATATTTGATAGCATAAAATAATGCCTTATTTATATAATGATATTCCCTTATTTTTAAGCCTTTTTATTGTAATTTAATTACAAATGCTACTGATTTCTTTCATATTTGTAAAAAGGTCTTTTAAATAAAGAAATGAAGAAAAGGAACGAAAATCAACTCGAGACTGAAGGAAAAGAAGAAAAGATTGAAGACCCAAAAATAATGGACTTGAAGAGATGATGAAGCCCAAGAAGACACAAGTTAATGGGCCAAATTATGAAGAAATTCGGATTAAAAAGTGGAAGAGAGAAGCCCAAACAATAAGCCCGGCCCAAAGTTGGAAGATTCTGGAAAATCATCCCAACCGGCGGTTGAATCTTTTCAGCTGGCGGTTGAAGTTAAAAACGGAAGGCGGTCGAAGCGCGCGGGTCAAAATCCGGGTTATCGGGTTAAAATCAGCCCAACCGGCGGTTGAAAAGCCCAACCGGCGATTGGATTCGCGTTCAGAAAATCTATAAATAGGGCATCACTTTTCACTTTTCAGAAAAACGATTACGAATAGGTTAACCCTTATTTGGGTTCTAGGGTATTGTAATTCGATTTCTAAGGGTATTCAGAGGTTAAGAAGCTAGGGTTTGAAGGTTTTTCAATCCTAACGAAGATTCAGTTCAAATTCTAGGGTTTGATTTCTTATTCTAATCTATTTACAATGTTTAATACTTTGTTTATGGATTTGGGTTATCTTACTTTAATTATGAGCTAACTCTTTATTTGTATTTACTTAGATGTATGATTTGTAGATAAAAGTTTCATTATATGATTTAGGTCTTAATTATGTAAGGTTATTGAGTTTATTCGTAGATCCACATCGATTGTGAGTTACGGCGCATTTGTTAATTGTTACTTAACGTGGTCAAAAGACTTATGCTAGAACTAACGTTTGTATGAGTTAATTGATTATCTGCAATTAAATAATTTATTAGTTAATTGTGGCTTGAGACTGTAACCGGTAATAGGTTAAGAGGCATAGCAATTAATTTAAACCCGATAGGTGTGATAATTAGAAAACCAATAATTATAGACTCAAGGCTAACGCAGAGTCAAGAATAAATCTCAATGGTCTGTTGATAGGTTTAATAGCATGAATCTTATGTTGGTAGCACACATGAGTGTATTCAGGAGAATCTAGTATTAAGGTAAGGTTTATTAGGGATTGGCTAAACCTTAACAGGAGGCTGTCCATTCTAGTTGAAATCACCATAATTAGTGATCAATAACATATATGAAACCTGAGTCGGGAAATCAGTATTCTAAGTAAATACATGCTTATTTATCTGATTATTCTAAGTTATCTTATCTATCCTTTAATTGTTTTTAATTGCTTTTTATTTAGTTTAATTAATTTAAATTACGTTCGTACGGAACTAAAACGCACCCCTTATCAATCTGTAATTTGTAATTTAAGGTTTGATTAATTATTTTAATTTGCACCGATTCCATGTGTTCGACTCGGTCTTACCAAAGCTATACTATAATACAAACAAGTATTCTTGCCTGGTTGTGTTAAAGTTAACTTTAGTATTTCCTTTTCATTTAAAACTTGTATTTAAAAATAACGATAATTTAACACGCACCAATGTAGGTATATTCTTTCAAGTATATTTTTCAAATAATAAAATAATGTAAGGGGTAAATTAGTAAATTCACTCCTGAAAAAATTACAAATATATTTAATATTAGTATAGTAGATATATATATATATATATATATATATATATTATATATATATATATTATATATATATATAAAAGTTTTAATTAATTAAAATTAAATGTCACATGTTTAATACTTCAAAGTTTAATAATGATGGTAGTTATGAGATTTTAATACATGTAAGGGTAAGTTTGTAATTTCAAGTAGGTTTTTTCAAATATTATTAATAATGTTGAGGGCATATTGGATTATTGGTAATTTCTTTCTTAAAAAAAAACATTCAAAATGTGTTAGTAATAGATAATAGATATATTAGTATAGATAGATATATTAAAAGTTTTAATTAACTAAAATTAAATGTCACATGTTTAATACTTTAAAATTTAGTAATGATGATATTAATGAGAATTAAATACCTGTAGGGGTATGTTTGTAATTTCAAGTAGATTTTTCAAATATTATTAATAAGGTTATGGGCATATTGGTAATTTTTCTCTTAAAAAAACATCCAAAATGTGTTATATATTAGTAATAGATAATAGATGTAGAAGTATGAATAACTTGATTTCACATTTGATTTTTTTGATTGTATAATTAAACAAATAAGATTAAAAATTTTATTGTTATTGTTTTTGTTGATTTTTATTATTTATTTATTAGAATGATATTGCAAGTTAATATTTTTCAATTCAAATTTTTAAAAATGAAAAAAAGAAGATGGAGTATACGTTGACTGAAAGACGACTACATTAAACGTATTTAAAATCGTGTATTTTTTTGCGTGAACGGTGTAAATGTGACGGATGGAGTAAGGTGAAAACGGGTATAACAGCTTGAAAAGCATAAGAAATACAGTTTGCCAACACGATTGTCTCGTTCTAACCTTTCTGTTGATAAATGACATGTCTCGTAACCCTTTACGGTTAAAAAGTTATGTAATTTTCTTATTTGCTTAAGTTTTAATGATTGTATTATAAATGATACTTTAATTTAATATATGTAGGTATATTCTTTCAAGTATGTTTTTCAAATAATAAAAATAATGTAAGGGGTAAATTAGTAAATTCACTCCTAAAAAAATTACAAATATATTTAATATTAGTATAGATAGATATATATATATATATAAGTTTTAATTAATCAAATTTAAATGTCACATGTTTAATACTTTAAAGTTTAATAATGATGGTAGTTATGAGATTTTAATACATGTAAGGGTAAGTTTGTAATTTCAAATAGGTTTTTCAAATATTATTAATAATGTTGGAGGCATATTTGTAGTTTCCCTCTTACAAAAAATATTCAAAATATGTTATATATTAGTAATAGATAAATGTCACATGTTTAATACTTTAAAGTTTAATAATGATGGTAGTTATGAGATTTTAATACATGTAAGGGTAAATTTGTAATTTCAAGTAGGTTTTTCAAATATTATTAATAATGTTGGAGGGATATTTGTAAATTCCCTCTTACAAAAAATATTCAAAATATATTATATATTAGTAATAGATAATAGATAATTGAATCATAAGTTAAGTTTTTTTTTGGGTATATGGAGTATAAAAGATAAAAACTAAGAAAACGTATATACTTATAATCAATATATTACAATTTTAATAAATCTAATCTAATAATAATATAACTCAATTACTATCGATGCTAAAAGATATGCATATCAAGTATATATGTCTCTTTTCCTAGAAAATCGCTTCTGGCGGTACGAACCGTTTTTACCGGTTCTAGAACCGAACCGAACCGTGAACCATTAAGGCTAAAAGATAGAATCGAGAACCGGATCGTTGTGCTTTGGGTAGGTTTAGTTCTTGTTTTTACGTGTATAAACTTTCGATGCTTATTTCTATATTTTCAGTCGTTACTTTTGCAAAACACAAAACATTGCATGTTATTTTACGAAGAATCACATGTGATTTTATTAATACAATTATATGTGACAATGCCTTATTGTCACATAATTGTATATATATAGTCAAATGTGATTTAATTTAACGATTTATATTTTTTATTTTTATGAACTCGTTTTGCCTTCTTCAAACTAACATCTAAATTGTTCAAGTTTCGTTCATCTGCTATTCTACGTACATATCTATTACAACCATTTTCTTCATCATTGTAGTTTTATATTATCAAATATCACATATGATCATACAGTCACGCGTAATTTTTATGCATAATCACATGTGACGGTGATTTTTAAAAGTACATAGAATTCAAATTAAACGACTATTCTATGTGATTACATAAAAAATAGTGATTGATATATTTCCATTTGGATTAAAATCACGATCAGTTTCACACTTATGATAATGTTAAGATGGCTTGTAATTCGAAAAAAAAAGTTTATTTCCGATGCGATCACGATCAATTCGATACTGATGAATGTTTACGATGATAATAATGTGACTAGGATAATGCTTCAAAGCATGAAATATAATTTGAATTGAACAATCATCTGTGATTTCATACAATTAATTTTTTTTCTTTCTGTTAATTCAATTATTATCGTGATACTGATGAATGAATCTGATGATGATCATGTGACTGGAATTATATTATAAAGTATGAATCAAATTCGAATTGCACGATCATCACCTGTGATTTCATAAAAATTCAAAATTTACCCTTTTTCAATTCGATCACAATCACGATCAACGTGATACTGCAAAACGTTTTTGATGATGATCATTTGTTCGAATTACGTTATAAAGTACGAATAGTGTTACAATTACATGTCCATCACCTCTGTTTTCATAAAAACTTGTAAAAATTCATTTTTTTAACTCGATCACGATCACAATCTGTATGTACCGGTGAACGTTTTAATGATGATCACGTGCTTCGGATTATGAGTTGAGTTAAAATTTGGAATTAATCATCTGCTGATTTCGTACATTGATGTATGAATTTGAGTGAGAATGATAAACCCTAGTTTATTTGGAGAAGAAGGTACATAATGTGATTTTATATCTGTTTTCTTAATTTTTTTACTCTAATATTGATTTATGAATTGACAAAAATACCCCTCTCCACCTAAATAAAATGCAGAAATCTGATTGGTTCCCTCTGGTTCCTTAAATATATGTTATTCTTTCTAAGCTATTATTGTTGCTTCAATGATTCTTTAATTATAACTAGACTGTTGATTGCTATTGAGTAACTTAAAGGAATGCTTAATTGATAATTTCATTTATCACTTTCAATTCATTATGTTATCTTCAACATCTTCCGACTAACATGATAAGTAATTTATTATTATTATTATATTCATATTCATTACTGTAGTGACATATAGAGGAGTATACGATGTAAAACTCATATTTCTTCTGTGCATGTGTAATTTTATTCACCTTTTGAGAGAGTTAGTGAGTTTCAATCTCTAAATCGTATCATTTTTTTGGTCTATGATTTATTTCAATATTGCTATACAATAAAAGTCATTTTCCTTACAAGTAATGATTTGTCATTCTACTAATCATCCTAACAAATGAGATGATTACACGTGGAAAGATTAAAATTAATTGGTACATGTCAATTTGTTAGGATGAAATGGTAGGAGGAAAAATCATTTTGCACCTAATAATTTTCCTAATGCACTAACAAATTGACTGTAGCTTTTACTAATTTTCTCACCCAACCATGAGTTTATGTGTATTCCTCTCATTCATTTGTTAGGAGATATAGATAGTAGCAGGATAAAAAAAAATGATTTTTATTGTATAGCAAATTGTATGACAACCATGAACCTTGATATAATAGAATGAATTAAACTTTCAAGCAATGATTTGGTGTTAAAAACTTTCACCTTGATTTACTCTATCTAAAAATCCTTCAAGTTTCCAGCAAGTTGATTTCTAAATTCCTTATCTTTAACTTCTCTACAAATATATCATAATCCAAGTTACGTTGTGTGTAATGGATTCAAACGGCTAAAGTTATTAGCAGATCTAATTGGGAATGTAATTTAGATACCGAGAATCATGTTAAAACATTGAAAATGGCGATTTTATATTTCTTAAGGAAAAAAGACACTTCCTTACTCAAACGGCTTTCAATAAACGTAAAGACCAACCACCTAATATTGGCCTCTGTTGTTTATCAGGTCATATGTTCACCAACAACATCCTATCCGATCCGATCGACTATGAAAATCACATAACACTTAAAATGCTAAAATAACAAGACACGTGAAGCATTACTAGTAATAATGTAATAATAATAATAATAGTAAGAAGGTAATGACACTCTCCTCGCATCCTACACCAGTACACTTCTACAACAGATACCCATCACAAGCATTACTTTTGACGTCTGAAAAGTTAAAAAAAAAAAGAAAAAAGAAACTATATTAGTATTAATGTGTAAATCAAAAATGACCTACTACCTTCAATGTATGGGTCAGAACTAACCAAGATTATATTACCTACCTCACAAACTTGCAGTTCAACGTGCTTGTAAGAATAGCTCGGGCTCTCGCTTTGTCATTTTCATCACCCAAAGAAACTTTAGCACTGCAATATCATTTATTTGAATTTGGTTACCCCACTCGGATGGTAAAACGTAGTGACAGATAAACAAAATACTAACCGATCATTTACAATCACAACTTCTATATTTGAGAAGCCCCCCTTGATCAATGTGTCCTCAATGAATTTACATAACTGTATAAAGCATATGATTATAAGTTACCATTATTTCGTATAAAACAAAGTTAAAAATAACAAAATTAGTAGTTTTTTTTTTCGTATTAACTTACATGGGATGTATCATTCATGTCATCGAGACACATTTCAAACTTTCCTTTCTTAAGCAGCTTGGGGTGATCTTTCTTACTGTTAGAAAAAACTTGTATAAACTTGACACAGCAGTAAATGTATACATGTATATATATAAATGTTAATCACGATGATATGTTTGATTACCGAACGTAACGTTGAACATTGACTTGACAATTGTCAATAACATGGGTATGCGGAGGCTGTACCAAGACCTACTTCAAAGCAAGGAAGGTTGTTATCAAATTACTGAGAAAGTTATAGATAAACATATAGTATTAAGTAAACATACCCTATTAGCAGCTTCTATCGAATCCATAGTTACTATGCAACTATTGTTATATACTTTTCTTTCCCAAGCATTGAAGGAGATATTGCACACATTCTCCTTCAAAACGCCACAGATATAGTCATACCTGTAATTGTTCATTAACAAAGTCAGTCATTAATTAGCTTCTAAGTTGTTTACCAAAACTGGATTACTAAAATACAAGTATATATACTTAGATACTCTATAATTATACATATATACTTGATAGAGTCTATAAACGTACACATGTGATTTCAGCGAATGCAACCTAAGGTTGCTAACAAGCAGTCTTTTCTGCAAGAACACACACAGAAAAAAAAAGTTAGTTGACATATGTATAATTGTTATCTATTATTTACTATATATGTGTTTGGAGCATAAATTAGAATGAGTTATCCTAAGTTGGTAATTGTTATCTACTTTTTACTATATATGTGTCTGAATAGATATGAATAAATATGTGAACAAGCTTACAATATAATGGACTGCCTCTCTTTCTGCCAATCTACTATCTACTATTTAATGTATAATTTTGCAATTTATCAAGAATTTTAGAGTATATTGGACTCAATGGTCGTCAAGACATCGGGCATAAAGTCATAAACCATTATTGGATTCAACCCAAAAAAGTGTGCACATAAGGAAACCAACAGAAGTAGAAGCCATGATGAAATTTGAGCACAATTTAAACGCAATGGTGAATATCTGAAAAGTATACTTTGACACTAGGGGATTCTTTCTAGCTCAAATATAGACATTCTAATGAAATTTGCAAAAAAAAATTAAGTAAATCTCACCTGTGTCTCTTCACTTTTTTCGTCGCGTTCTTCTTCACTTTCTTCCTCGCGTTCTTCAATTTCTTCTTCACGTTCTTCAATTTCTTCTTCACGTTCTTCTTCAATTTCTTCATCAATTCTGAGTCCATCCTGATTTCGATCATGATCTCTTTGAATCTGTCAATAGAGTATATGTTACACTGTGAATATCTTCGATCCTGAAATTTGAGCACTCGTTTAATTTGAACACCATGGTGAATATCTGAAGTTTGCTTCGACACTAGGGAATTCTTTCAATTCTAGCCCAAATATAGACATATTCTGATGAAATGCACAAATCTGGAGCATAATTTAGAATGAGTTATCCTAAGTTGGTAATTGTTATCTACTATTTATTTACTATATGTGTGTCTAAAGAGATATGAATAAAGATGTGAACAAGCTAACAATATAATGGACTGCCTCTCCTGTTGTCAGTCTACTATTTACGGTATCATGTTGCCATTTATCGAGGATTTTAGTGTATATTGTACTCGATGGTAGTCAAGATAACGGGCTGAAACCGTTATTGGATTCAACCTAAAAAAATTGTGCACAAAAGGAAACCAACAGAAGTAGAAGCCATGATGAAACTTGAGCACAACTTAAACGCAATGGTGAATATCTGAAAAGTATACTGACACTAGGGGATTCTTTCTAGCTCAAACACTGTATAGACATTCTAATGAAATTTGCAAAAAAAATTAAGTAAATCTCACCTGTGTCTCTTCACTTTTTTCGTCGCGTTCTTCTTCAATTTCTTCTTCACGTTCTTCAATTTCTTCTTCACGTTCTTCTTCAATTTCTTTATCAATTCTGAGTCCATCCTGATTTTGATCATGATCTCTTTGAATCTGTCAATAGAGTATATGTACAATAATGAATAACAACTGATATACCTTGGAACGTTTCTTTGAGCTGCCAAGGATGCGGAGGAACAACTTGAACGATTTGGTGCCAAATGCTTCGCTACTTCCGCGTTTGGAGACCATATCTTCTTTTCCTGTTCAAAAATAGAATATAAATCAAAACGTAAACACATCAGTTCTCAATCCAAAACCAGCCAAATCAGTAGCATGTTAGATGTGATTTCAGTACGTTAACAATACAAAAGTTAACAAAACACATTACCCGAAACCCAAACCGAACCCAAATAAGCAGAATCTGATTCGGTTGGGTTTACAGGTAAATTATAAATCTGAGAAGCTCGAATAACTGAACCTGCATAACACCCCTAAACTTCAAACTCTAGCTACAAAATCATATCTAAAAGAAACTTTAACACTGAAAACTGAAATGCCAAATACATCATTAAAAATAACTAAAATACAAAATTAAATAAAAAAATTAAAGGGGTTTTGAGATTCTGACAGATATTCATATTTCAAAAAAAAAAAAAACAGGAACAGATATTTAAATTTCAAAAACAAAAACATATATTTTTAACTAACATATAATGAAAAAATACTACGAAAACAAGCAAATACATTTGTTTGTTTTTCTCTCTGTATCAAGCTATGAATATCTACACTTTATTATCATAATATAAACAAAACAATTATTGGAGTAAAAACATATATAGATTATTTAGCTTTTCGTTTAGGGTTATTTGCCGTCGACGGCGCCGAAAAACGTACGTGAAAAAGAAAGACGATGAACAGCAGCAATGACAGTGAGTCTGAGAGTATAATTCTCATATTATATATTTGGTTTTGGTTATGATCCTAAATGGGAATAAAATCTTTTCTGTCTTATTATAAATGCGCATTTTACTATTGTGCCCCTACTTTGAGGCCAGGTGTCAACGAATCATTGCTCTGTGTTCTTTTTTTTTATCTAAGAGAAAGGTTAATTACTTTCCAGCTTTGGGTTGCAAATCAAATTTAAGGTACAAATTGTCGTGCATAACGTACAAGTCAATTCTTATATGTGTGGCTACTTGCTTTGCAATTTTCAATTGAGTTTTTTTATAAAAAATGAATTAATAATTTTCGCTTTTACATTTTTGGGTATCAACTAATTTCGTTTTTTAAAAATGAATCACTAATTTAAAATCGAACATTTTCGGGTATAAGTAACTGTTTAAAAGTGTAGTCATTTTCGGGTAATGATTTTATAAAGGTTTTTTTGCCGAAAAATGAATCAATAGTTCCCGTTTTTGCATTTTCGGGTATCAACTAATTTTTTTTTGCCGAAAAATAAATCAATAGTATTGTTTTTGCATTTTCGGGTATCAACTAATTTTATTGTGACCGGCTACCGTTTTAAACGGTTACTTATACCCGAAAATGTTTGATTTTAAATTAGTGGTTCATTTTTTTTAAAAAAAAGTTTACTTGATACCGAAAAATACGGAAAAAAGAACTATCGATTCATTTTTCGACAAAAAACTCTTTTCAATTTGTATAGGCGATTATTAAAAATCATACTTTGTAACGAAGTAACGATGACATATAATTTTACATCTATAACTATGGTTTGAAAGTCATACTTATTGTTTGATTAACTCATCTACAATCATCTCCATTTTTCTATTTTTGAATATGCCATAAAAACATCTTTTTAATATTTTCTCTGTTCTACTTCAAAATCTCAACTCTAAAAACTTTTAAACTTAAACAATCTTACTTTTATACAATACTTTTATTATTTAATAAAAGATACTTTTATACAATACTTTTATTATTTAATAAATGAAAGATAGACATTTTAATATTTTTTCAAATTTATATTTAAAATCATAAGTTTTTAACAATTAAATATAGATATATAATATTTATCATGGAAGTTGGATAATCAATATATTTAAGAGAAGATTTTAAAAAGAAATGACGAAAAATGAAGAATGGAGAAACCAATAAGATTAATCCATTTCAAAACTCATTTCCACATTTTGTTTTAAAAACGAAATATCTCACAAACCGCATGTCTATAAATTATAAAAATCACATATTTGGAATCAACGTCTTTTTCTTTTCGATTATAGATCTCACAAGCTATACTTTTGACAAACTTTTTTTTTTCATCTTTTATTGGGTTTTAAAAATTTGTAATGTGAAATCACGTGTGATTTAACACTAAAAAATAATCACACGCGGTTATATCTTCAATTAAACTATAAGTTCAAATCATTAATGATTTAAAAAGGTTTAAACATGAAAAACTAGTTGTAATCACATGCGAATGAACATCAAAGTATAAATCACATGTGATTAAAGAGTAATCAAAAATGATTTTCAAATCATTGACTATAATTATATAATTAAGTAAAAATCAAGTTCAAATTTAAGGTACAAATTGTAATGCATAACGTACAAGTCAATTCTTATATATGTGGCTACTTGCTTTGCAATTTTCAATTGAGTTTTTTTACCAAAAAATGAATCAATAGTTTTTGTTTTTGCGTTTTCGGGTATCAACTAATTTCGTTTTTTTAAAATGAACCACTAATTTAAAATCGAACATTTTCGGGTATAAGTAACCATTTAAAACTGTAGTCATTTTCGGGTAATGATTTTATAAAGGTTTTTTTTGTCAAAAAATGAATCAATAGTTCCCTTTTTTTTACCGAAAAATGAACATCAAAGTATCAATCATATGTGATTAAAGAGTAATCAAAAATGATTTTCAAATCATTGACTATAATTATATAATTAAGTAAAAATCAAGTTGAAATTATATATGAATTATCATATATCGATAAATCGCTCATCAAATATCAATTTTTAAATGAAAAATCATATGTGTGATTATATAACAAATCACATGTGATTAAATGTACAACTAGAAATCACATGTGATTTTTAATGAAAACAAATGCAATTTTTAAAATTCTATTTATAATTAATAATGTGTATGAATATTAAGATGTAATCACGTGTTAATTAACATATACCATGAATTAATAATCGTGAACAAATTTTAACTTTTTATCATAAATCACATGTAATTATATTGTAAAACCCGACAAAAAAAGAAAAAAAAATGTCATCTAAAGTATAGCTTGTGAGATCTCTAATCGAAGGGAAAAAGAAGCTGATTCTGAATATGCATTTTTTATAATTTATGAACATACAGTTTGTGAAATATTTAATATTAGTGGTGAAAGTGAATTTTATAAATAAATGGAGCAATCCTATTGGTTCTCACATTCTCTAATTTTTTTACCATTCTGATTTGAACTCACCTCATATATATAAATTAATAACAGAAATTGCAAACAAACAGCAAGCAATACATTATACTACAACATTATCTTTTTGGATAAAGGGGATTGACCCGGAAAATATTATAAATAAAATAATGATAAACGTTACGATTACAAGATTGTGGAGCATCCTCTTAAAAACTTAATCTAACAATAATGAAAGAGTAAGTGCATACACAAGACTATAACAACCACAAGACTATAACAACCAGCTAGAAGCAATATCTCTAGAACCATTATATTTTTTTACTAAATTATCATATCAATTTCATAAATGTTCATTATATTTAGAATCTCATTCCTGAAGATGAAGAGGGTGAGATTGTGGATATTGAGGATGCTGATATGGATATTAATGATGAGAAGGAGTTTGCTGATGATATGGACAGGTCAATGTATAGTCATGATAGTCATGATGAACCTTTCATTGTTCATGATTTTGGTGATGACCAATCAGCACAGAAGGTTGATAGTGAACAACGACAAGAAGCACAAGCATCCACTTCTCATGATGTGAATTTATTATTTTCATTTTTGAACATAATGAATGATTTGTGCATTGTGAATTAATGTGACATACAATGTGAGACAATGTGAACAATGTGAAAAAATATGCAATACTCGATCGATCAATCAATCATACTGTTGAGTCTTGCTCCTTTGGGGCAATGACAACAGGCAACATACATACGAGCTGAGTCTTGAGACTGCGGGGCCAAGGACAATAGGCCTTCAATCAATCAATATATCAATAGTATTATTGGGCTGCGGCCTAACTCACTTTTGAGTTATCCATTCGTGAGTGAATATAATCAATTAGTCAATCAAGCAAACGTTGTGACGCGACAATATTCAAGGAAATCATACTGCATTAATTTCACTTATGTGTACTATTTCATTTCATTTGTCCTACCAATACCATATGTACTGCACAACAACTGTTTATGTGTGTCAAAACTAAACCTGTGAAATTTACCAACCTTTGCGTTTACCTTTTCTGAGCATCTCTTTTTAGGAAATACTAGCAATTCAGGAGTTGAGACTAGGAGGACTAAGTGAGACCGTTAAGTTGCATTGAGACTTGCTTTATATGAGACTTTTACCTATTTTATTGTGTTATTTGGTTGAGAAGGCGTATTTGCCTAGACTATTGGATTTTATAAAACGATTATTTGATATATGACTATGTTTATCGTGGAAGTGAAAGTCTACGGCACAAGTCACCAATTGTGTCGGGCGACGTCATAACACGTTGTTTGGTTTCATTTAGTGTTTCTCTTATTGTATCAATGTGTTGTGATCTAGTCGTTCGTCGCACGTCGTTGTTTCCGCTTTAGACGGGGTGTGACACGTCTTAAGGATATATGTAATCTCTTTCACTCCGATTTCCGGTAGTCGCGCCAAAGTATACAAAATCGAGCGCTCACATTGAATGTCCTTCAAATTAGGAAATGTTGTTTCTAAATCGGATTTCTCTTTATGATAATACTCCAT
Source organism: Gnaphalium uliginosum (assembly GCA_963930675.1). Taxonomy (NCBI): domain Eukaryota; kingdom Viridiplantae; phylum Streptophyta; class Magnoliopsida; order Asterales; family Asteraceae; genus Gnaphalium; species Gnaphalium uliginosum. The sequence continues at coordinate 50,365,430 of OZ005681.1, read as the reverse complement.
CAAACCAGCATAGCCCGATCATTTTGACTCAGGCGGGGTTCGTATTCTTAGTCGCGCTTTCCTTGGCTTTGGCACTTATTTGCAGCGGAGTTTCGTGTAGCTACAAATCTTGCCCAAGTCTCGTTGGGCCAAAAGTTGTATGTTACGAGTGGTTCGAGCCCAAGTCTCTTTGGAAAAAAAAAATGAAACAATATATTAACCATTTTTGTTTCGAAAATACAATAAATGAAAGAAAAAGAAATATCGGTTGGTAACAACTGCCTACAAAAATACTCATTTACGGCGCGGCTAAAAGTACCGCCTTATACAATTAAGGCGGGTTAGTGCAACCACCATCTTTTTAGTTGGTGTAAGGCAGTTTCCTTAAAACCGGTTTAATATGTTGTCGGAATCGTCATATAACCAATTAGGATCCCCACCATTTTAATCAAGTAGCGGGTTTCCTTCTAGGATCGCCTTTGACCGACGCCTTAAATGCTTATTTTTGTAGTAATGAATTTTGTTATCTATAATTAAATTCCTTAATTATTCAATGTTGTTTGATTTAGAGCATCTCTAATGGTAAGTTTTTTTAAGGTTTTCTTGTGAAAAAAAGATTTTGAAAAAGTTAAACCATTAGAGTGTAAGACTTTTTTGTGGTAAAGGTTTTTCAAAATTAAGCTTTTAACTAATGACTCAGTTGTGTTTTTGTGTGTGTATTTTATTAGTAAAAAAACTTTTTTAAAGCTCTATCCATTGAAGCAAATAGGTTTTTGTTGTCAATAAAGGTGTTGTAAAAAAAATTGTCATAAAAAAATCCTTTGAAAGACTTAACCTATTGTGAGTGCTCTTATATTAAATACTTTCTGATAGAAATTTACTACTTACACACCCAAATTCGTACACAAAAAATAACATTAATACGACAACAATCGAATGTTTTACATACATATTACGTGCATATCTTTTTGAACTCATATGAACCATTGATTTTTATCATATACATTATGTGTACTTATAAAAAATAAATACAAATTGAATGGGTCGTGTGTATACACCGATTCGAGGACTAGTTATCTGTAACGAATCGGAATCTTTCTAAACAAAAATATAATTGTTATCATTAATCAACTATGTTAAAATTGTGACACAATGAATTATGATGTATCTGTATGTGCATTGCATAATTTGTTATCATGTGAAGGAAAATCGAGGGCTCTATTAAGTGTTATCAGACGTTCGATCATTCGATTTGTAAGATAACTCAGGACGAAAATATTATCCCTTAGATACAAACGGTAAACGGTAAAGTAAATCGTGTAATTTTGTTGCTATATTGGAGGATTTGTCGTGATTTTAACGTAAAAAAAGCTTTTCACGATAAGCAGGTTCTAATGAGATTAAGAAGGGCAAAACAGTCACGTAATCCATATTTATCTTCAGTCTTCACCACTAAGCAACAATATATAAGATAATCTGTAATTTTCACTTTTTAAGATTCTTTCTCTCTTCTTCTCTCTAAGCTAACATTCATCATCACCATCCAATATCACCAACAACACCATGACCATGTACGTGATGAAACACCACCGCCGACCTTTCTTTCAACTGCCACCTCCGCCGTCCTTTCTTTCTTTAAGTGTTAGATTTAATCTTGATGAGTTAGTTTTTAGTAGTATTTTATTATTTGAATAAACTATTTATGTGCATGGGCTAAAAGAAGAAGTCATCCATTGTTGACCGAGTCACAACGGAGGAAAATGGTGCACGTTCCCACTTCTTTAGGTTGAATTAGTGTTTCATTATTTTGCATGTAACCAACGTGATGCAAGTGTAAGTCTATATATAGACTTCTCTAGTATGTGAATGAAGAATGAGCAGTTTTTGTTTTCTTTCTGCAAGTTCATATTCTCCCTTTTCAATATATTAGTGAGTTCATGAAGGCATTGTGTCCAACAACAAGCACCACCGCGACAGCCACCGTCACGAGCATCACCGTCCAAATTCACTCATCAATCGTCTTTTTTTTTTATGCCTTTTTGTTTTTCGTTTTTTAATAAATTCAATATAAATAAATTTTATGTATAAAATTGTTTTCTCTTTAATATTTTACTTTTGATTTTTAGTTGCATGTTCTTGATATAAGGTTATCAATATTTGATTGGACTTAAGTTGTGAATTTTTCACTTTACACAGTTACACTTGATTGATATTGATTTATTTTGGTTGTTAATTTGCTCCAAATTTGTCGAAAATTGAATTGAATTGAATATATGGGTATTTGAAAATGTAACATGTTTTTGATATAACGATTACACTACCTCACAAGAGGATCAATCTATCAATTTGGTAAACGTACGTAGGTTTTTGAGATAACGAGTTTTAGACTTTTCATTTTAGTTGATCAAACAGAAAACCTAAAAAATACTATATATGTTTTTTTGGCATGTGTTACCCAACTATAACTTAACCCCTCGCGTTGGGGGCATTCAATTCAAAATCTAGTTCAAATTCAATAACTAAACTCAAGTCAGCATGCAAACAGGGTATTCAATTCAAACCATAATGTAGAACAACAAATAATTAAAAACAATCTGAGTTCTTGAACATCAAGGACAATGTGCCGCGATCGATCTTCTGAAAAATGGAGTTGAGTTGGAAATTATAAGCTTAACATAATTAGACCCTAATGTATTCCCATGCTTTCAAGCATGCTACAGTAAGGAGTTGGAAAATCTGGGCGTCGTATAAACTTTTCTAGTTCATAGTGGCAGTATTTTTGAAGAGTATGAACGTAATCGATTATGATGGTAGTCTCAATATCGGCTCGTGCGGGAGTTTCAGGAGGGTACTTCTGATTAAACTCATCTAACGATTTCACGTAAAACTCGATTTTGTAGTCCTTCGTCATCATCGTTATTGCGTAGTCATCACTAATTTGTAATGAGTAATCCATCTCTACATCCGGATGAAGTGCACCATAAATCATTAAGCCCATAAGCAGAGGGAATATAATAAATGTAAAAACTACCAGCACTATCTTCTGGGTTGGAGTATGGACGTCTCCATTAATAACTACTGTGGGATTTGTATCCACAGTTGCCTTGTGTACATTATTACCATCCATGACGATTCAACAAACCTATATAAAAAAAAAAGAATTGAAAGTTAATTTGCATAAAAGTACATTATTATTCTTAATTATGAACAAAACATAAAAACTTTTGCTTCAACAGTAAATAAGTTAAATGTTTTAGGTCCAAAGAAAAAATAGTATCCATTCATGTTTCGAACTAGTCACTTAACCTAAAACGACTTCGTAAAACATAGCACATTCAAGCATCTTAATTAATTAATATTAATATATTAATCACAACTAGATGTGCGATACACGCCAATTTAAAATATATATGTCTTGTTTTCATACCATTTTGTCCTTGTTCGATTTTTTTTATATTAATTAATTATTATTATTAATTTGATCAAACTTGTTCCATAATTTATCTTGTTTCCATACTATTATTTATATTAATTTATTTATTAATAATAATTAATTAATTAATTAATTTCTTAACTGCAAATTAAGAGTTTGCCACGTGTCATTATTGTTCACGTGGCAAATTTTCATACTCTCATAGTACGTGGCAAATTCTGAAGTAAGTTTTTATACTCTTATAGTATATACATAGACAGAAGATAGATAATTAATTTGATAATGAAAAATTAAGAGTTACCATGTGTTATTATTGACTACGTCACAAATTCTAAAGCAAGCTTTTATACTCCCATAGATATACTCATGAATCACTTACCTTTCCAGTCGACTTATTGCTTAAACAAATCTTCTAGCTAGTATTTGTTCGATAAAGTTTAGCTAACATATATATTAGAAAGTTATTCGATTAAATCTAGTTAAGATAATCAAGGTCCCTGTTATAATTACATGAAACAACTTCTACGCAATTAATTAAATCATTATGGAAAAACATGGTTAAAAGACTATTAAAATGGAAACATGAAAAATTAAAATAAATAAATAAGGGAATTAAAACAACAAAATTAAAACCAAGAGAAATTTAACTTGAAGAAAAACTTACCTTGAAAGTTAGCTTGCGGCTGGCTATTTTTTAATTGATTTAGCGTGGTGTACGTATCGAATGACATCGTTTGGTTTATATATATATATATATATATATATATATATATATATATATATATATATATATATATATATATATATATATATATATATATATGTATAATAATAAATAAAGATGAAGCCGGTGCTCATGATACCTCTCCTGATGACGTACGCTTTGTCAAATTTAACCGTATTTCATTAGAAAAAAAAACTATCGTCTTAAGTTTATCTATATATCATATTTAATTTAATTGTAAATAATTAATATGAATTTATCCTTTTCCACTAATAGCTATTTATTTATTATTTATTTTTTTATCTGTCCATCCTTTCTTTCAAATCAGTTTCACTACTACACAAACCAATACACGTAAATAGTTAAAATAACGTGAAATCCGTGATCTATTAATTTGCCAAAATTCACGCAATTTCACTTTCCTTTTGCCGGACCACGGTTCAAATATATAACAAACCACGGGTCCTACCTTTTAACCATGGTCGATCCATTTAAAACCTATGTACACGGTTACATTTATATATGAATGGTCTATAATCAATAAAGGACCACGGTTATTTGTTAGCCAACTGTGTTCTTTTTACCAAATGAATAGAATCACGTCTCGGTTGTATAAGGCGTGGTCTTTTTGAATGTAAGTGGCCGTTATGGACAATTGAAAATCTTGGATAGTGCGAAAGTTGCATTTAATTTGGTAGTTTGAAAGGTGAAAGTTTCATCTAATTTACTAATAAATGTGGATGATATTTTCATTTTATATAAGTCGAAGGTCTAGTCTTATATATACACCATATATTTTCTATATTAGACAAAAATGAAAATGGCAACCGAAGTTGATCGGTATGTGCTCGGCAAGAAATTTGACCTTCTAATTAACAAGATTGACAAAAATATTGTCGAGTCACTTGAAGAAACTCTCAAGAACTTGAACGAAGCAAATTGAAAGATCGGTAGATGGATCAAAGACCTAAAAATAAACATGATGAATTTAGTGGTGAACTTTCAAATTCCGAGATCGAATTTCTTGAAAATTGTGAAGATCATGATCGATCTTGAATTCTACATAATCCAGAAAGGATCGATCGAATGTCTGAAATCACATTTCAAAGATAATGATAAAATTCATAAGGATCGAAGGACATTATGATAAAAGAAGATCATGAAAAATAATTACTTTGTTATCCTTTTTTTTTAATATTGTAATATTATATTTATTATCAATGAAATAGAGGGTTTTTTCTTATTTTCTTTTTGGTTAATACCGAATATCAAAGTGGATGATTGAATCATCTATACAAAAGCTTTTTGATCGGATGATTGGATGATTGGATGAACGTGGCTTTTTGATTTTGGATGTTTGAAGGAGGGTTGTGTTTGACCGAATTAATGGGCTATGAGTTACCAAATATACCCTTAATCTTTTAATTTAAAACAAAAGTTTTCAAATTAATTAGTGGTTCAAAATCATTCTTAGGGATTATATAAAAGAATTTTTCTAACCAAAGTCTTAAGGGCTATGTTTAAAACATTCAGACATGTATTAATTGATTGTACAATTATCATAACCACCTCATTAACTTTTGAGTAACCACCTCCACTCACCTTAATGTAATTTTACTTATTCAGATAATTTTTTCTTAACTATAGCTCTTAAGGTTATGATTAGAAAAATCATTTATTAAATAAGAACATTCTTACTTGATTGCTCCTTTATATATATATATAGAGAGAGTTCAAATAACAAGACTATTTTTTGTGAGAACGTATGAAACACTTCAAAATCACCTTTTAACTATCTGAAATACATTTTTTTTCAAAACTTTTTCAGTAATTGTTATTAAAATAACTTTTTGAAGCTATAATATAAATATGAATGAAAAATATTAACTTTTTTTACAATCGTTACTTTTGTGATTATTTAATATAATCACAAAATATATCATGATAATCATATGTGATTATTCTCTAATATAATGTGATTATCATCTGTTCGACATAATCACAAAATATGACTTGATAATCACATATTATTTAAGTGATTATCAAGTTATAAATGTGATTGTTTTGATTAAAAAAATTAATAAAAAATAATTAAAAAAATAAAAAACGTCGAAATTTTTTTTTAAAAAAAATAGGTTCTAAAAGTTATTTGAGTAAGGAGCTACGAAGAAATTTTTTATAAATAACGTATTTTGGATATTTAAAAAGTGATTTTGAAATGTTTACTACGTTCTCACAAAAAATAGTATTCTTATTTAAACTCATCTCTATATACAATATTACTGAAAGCTCAAAGTTCTTTATTAACAAAACCCTAAAATATACTCGTATAAGATAACAATTTTAGAAATATGATATATTTTTTTCTATATTAAAAAGGGATGGCTAGGAAAATTGGATGAGGTGTAACTAGTGATTTTCACAGTTTTGGTGAGTATATTCTTTATTTATTTGCTTTCTGACAAAAACACAAAATATATAAATAGGTAAGTAATTTTGACAAAATGTTAGAAAAGACTCATGAGAATTAATGAATTATAAAACCATCGATGAAGCAAAACGAGGTGCTAAATGCCATCATTGTGATGGGTTGAATTGCGATGGGTTAGAGTTATCAATATCATACGTTGTTATTTATGAATTTTACTAAATTCATAAATATATTTGCTTTATGCCAATTTATATATTGAAGTGCATTAAAGCCACAAGCTAAAATTATATGTGATACTTTTTAAGTTTGAATTAAAGATATTATTTTTAAGGCTACACAAAAAAAAATTTACATGTTAAATTCAAAAAAAAGAAAACATTATCTATACTATCTTATATCCTATAAAGCATTTAACACATTTATTTTGACAATCTTAATTTCATTATTTCTACATTTATCTTTAGTAATTTTTATTATCCATAAAATTTTCAGTTAACTCATTTAACCACTTTTTAACTTTCGTTACCATTAATCTATGGCTTAATAATGATTTAATCTTAAAAATTTATATATTTTTCCTTCGCTTTAATCCTTTTGGGATTTTTTTCTCATGATTTAATTCTTTAAATTTTAAAATTTTTGATCGTTTAACTCTTTAAGGGGATATCTACTTTCTATACTTTAAAAGTTTGATGGTTTAATCACTTGAATTTATATTTTCATAATGATTTTATCCTTTCAAGTTTATTTAGTTTAATAATTAACTTTCAAAAATTTAGTGGTTTAACCATTTGAGGGGTTAAACCATTAGTTTATAGATCAACGCAAAATTTGATGGTTTAAACTTTGGATGGTTAAAACGTTAAAAGTTAAAATTTAAAGGATTAAATCATTATTAATCATCATCTATTAGTCAAGTTTCCAACTCTACAGATGAGCACGAACAAGAAATATGACTACTGCCATCATCGATTTGTTGTTTTATTCCATTGAATAGCACGATAAATATGATAGTTTCAAAAGAATATTTAATTTTTTCAGAAAGTCTAAATTAATAACACAAAATCAAAACATGATTAATTGTTTAAAAACATAAACTCAATTTGAATCAATACAATTAATCAACATACTAACTTATTTTAAAAAAAATTAAAGCAGCAGAGAAATAAAATATATACCACAAACAGAAAACTTAGAAAGATCAATCCTCTCCTTCTACAAGGAATAAAAAGCAAAGAGGACTAAAAGAACATCACCACCAAAACAAAATAAGAACTAGTCTACTACTAATATACACAGTTTATAGACATGAATTACCACCTAAATTATCAATTAATCATTTTTAAATATCGCCGTCCCATTGAATGGGTACAACGCTAGTCTAATAATTGTTCATTTTGGTCATTTTATAAATTGACTTGTTAAATAAAAATCTAATTTTACATCATCATGTACCCTCACACTGAACCCTCTAAATGAACATACGATCATCACAAATAATATCATATTTCACTGCATAAGGCAAGTATTGCTAGAATCACAAAAAGGTGTTTGTTACTTTTCTTTTAGAACAGCAACAAGAGATTGTAACCTAGGTCATAACAAAATTACTTGTAACTGCTTATACAGTTCTACTCATTATGATTATGATTACTGTATATCTGGTTTCAACCCGGCCCTTTCATTTATCTTCCACCAAAAAGGAGAAAATCAAATATCATGAGTCCATCAAATTTGAAGAACCACGAAAAATAACGTAGTAACTAAAAAGGACATGGTCAACCACATCGGATGTCACCCGTTAGTTTATAGAACCTCCTATATCGTTTTATTCAAGATCATTAGTAATACTAGTAATGTTTTTGTTATCATAGTTAACCCAACTATCTGAAAAGGGAAAGTAAAAACAAATCCAACCAGACAAACGATACTAGGTCAATCAACCCAGCCCACTTGGACCCGCAATAAAAGAATGACAGATCAGTCTTCTAACGAGTATTGACTAGTTACCCAACCTGCCCATTTTAGCACCTCTAAACTCTAGAGTGTGTAAACAGACATCTTCCTTATCACTTTGGGTTAGCAGTTAGCCAAATAGCATTCACAACTTGAATATCCATTCATAGAAAGTCTACACAAGATTCACAAATTAAAACAAAATCTAGCCAGCAAACTTGATGACTGCAAATCACAAGATTCCTTTGACAGATATATCTAATTAAAAAGGAATGTATTTTTTTCCCACATCTACAAATAACTATATGAGTTTACCTGATTTGTGACAGAACCTCAGGAAGATAACAACAACTTGATACCCTTCTTCTGATCCGATGTCAATCTTGCAGGGAACTTGATATCAAACTTTATCCTCAAATTCCCCCTTTTTGTTGGTTCTTTGGGTATAGGCATCCCTTCACCTTTAACTATTTCTTCATACGTTGGGCTGATTACACTATTAATAGGAATGGTTAAGCTCCGTCCATCAAGGGTCGAGATTTGTGCTGTGTAACCAGTGAGAGCTTCCGCTAAAGGTATCTTTTGGGTGACAACAAGATCGTTGCCATCTCTCTTGAAGACAGGATGTGGTTTCTCATCAATGATGAAGACAAGATCGGAAGGAATTACACCTCGCTGCTCATTTCCTTTTTCTGGGAAGGTTATTTTGGTGCCTTTTTTCCAACCTGGTCTGATCTCTATTGGAAGAATTTCTTCCACTGTGGTTGATCGCCTACGTTCAAATTTGGAAACCCATATATAAGAGATAAACACGAAACCATCTAAGCATGTGAAGAATGTAGAGTGTGATGCCTTTTAACAACTCATTTTATTTTTTATGTTTGTCACAAACATGGTCAAGTTACCAATAATCGGAAAAGCATTTAGCATGAGCAAATAGTGAACTATACGGTACTTGTATATTAGATATAAGTTATTGTAAAATGTATTAATGGCTTAGCATCCATGCAAACATTTTCGTAAAGTTTTATATCATGCATCTGAAGTCTGACCATACAGTCACTTTGCATGATGAAGAAAGTAATTAATCAGACATTGGAGGCAGCAAGATAAAATGAAGCTAACTAGTAGACACTAAACTAATCAGACTGAACTGAAACATTCGCTATACTTACAGCCTTGTTTATGTTTATAATACATGCACATACATATTAAAGATTGAATATTGAAACTGCAAATCTTAAGGATCTTTCTACTCTTCATGGCATAAAGTTGTTAATAGAGTATATCATATATCTATCTAATAGTTGCAGTGAGATGCAGTTTAACATCAAATAACTATGCAGCCAGTTTTTTGTTTATTGCTAAGGTTCTAGAGCTTTGGAGGACACTTCTACAAATGAGAAACAGAAATCAATAGCAATTATAGATACAGCCATTAGACGTTAAAACTCATTAATCAACTTTCAGATACCTATCAAGATCATCACAGTAAGATTTTAATGGTTTAGCAGTAAAATTTGCCCATCGGAATCAATGTTGAAAAGTAGAGAGGTTTTAGACACGGCTTTTAAAGTGTATCAACCTTAATTAAAGATTTAGTTAAAAACGTATTGCTATTTATTGCAGCTTTTCCTTTCGAAAACAGCACCTTTACACCTTAATATTACAAGGTTAATTTGTCACCATCTAAATAGGTGCTTAAATCTGGCAAGCATGCTTCAGTTTTGCCCAATAAAATGATAAAAATAAAAGATATAAACATGAAGATGGAAACCATTAGAAATTCTAAAATTGTTATACACAATTTGCTTGGCAATTACCAAAGCGATGCAATTCTTAACGTAACATTTGGGTGTTTGCTATGCACGCTTTATACAATCACTATTGAAATGTTCATTACTCTCTAATGAGCATGGAAATTTATAAACTTCTTTAAAAGTGTAGAGATAATCCAACGGAAACAAGTCGTAATATAAACTTCAGTTTTGCCTAATATATACTTCAATCAAAATGAACAAAGTTTGGAGCATAATAAGTAACTTGAGAACTTTACGGAAACAAATGAAAAGCTTACCCAGTACCATCAGAAACATCTCTTGAAATTTTCATCTTCTTGGTAGTACCCTTAAACAAGTCTTCCAAGCTACACGGCAATGTGCGCTCAATCATGGCCCCTTTCCTAGGTGGCATACTTGCTGATCCTTCACCAGCACCACCACCAGACCCCCCTCTCAGGTGAGAAAATATATCATCGCTAAACATATTCCTCTGAAACGGGCTGCCTCCATGACCATGATGAGACCCTCCCATCCCTCCAAATGGACTTGAGAACCCAAAAAACTCAGAAAAAATATCATCAGCATTACGAGGGTTAAACCTAAACGATGATGAACCACCATCATGATGCATACCGGAAAACCCACCAGCACCGGGAGGTGGCACCTGCCCTTTCAAACCCTCCTCACCGTACTGATCATAAATCGCTCGCTTCTGCTGATCGCTCAAAACCTGTTTCATTAATGTGCACACTAAATCCCTATTTATTTACAGATTAAGTCAGTAAAAACCCACCCCATTATGTATGTTATAAACTGTTAGATTTGCAAAAGTTATAAACGTTATTTAAATATACACACGGATCCAAATCAAACTTAATCAAGCAACCATAAAAAAAAAGGAGGCCACATTGATGATTTGGGTATAGAAAGTAAGCATCTTTAGGTGTAATTAGGGATCTTATAAGAATGCAAGTGAGCAATTAGATTGAGCAAATTTAGGTTTAGATACATTAATTAAGTGTATTGGAATAAAAATAAAATAAAATAAAAAAAGATATGAAAACATACATCGTAGGCTTCGGAGATAGTTTTGAATTTGGCTTCAGCATCTTTTTTGTTATTAGGGTTTTTATCAGGATGCCACTTCATTGCAAGTTTCCGATATGCTTTCTTCAAATCATCGTCTTTAGCGTTACGGTCTACACCTAATACCTTGTAGTAATCAACACCCATCTTCCTTCTTTTTTTTTTCTTATTGCTCAAATCAATATCTGTTCTAACTATCGTAATAAATATACAGGGGTTTTTCAATTTAAACAAGAATTCTAGTACAAGTTGGATATTGGTGTTTCTTGTGAATTTAAGAGGGGGTGTTTGGATATACGCAAGCCAACAAAAGGCGGAGGCCTGGAAGATTTTGTTAATGTTTAGAAATACAATTGTGCATGTAATACTAAAAATTAAAAACTTAACTACTAGAGTGATACTAAAATTCCATTGACCTACTTACAAACTGAAAACTTTGGATTATGAAATTGCGAAACAAATAGAAACATAGTTCCAATAAAAGGAACTCAAGGACCATTTTCTTCACCAATTTGAGTTTTACTCGCGTCTCGAATAAATTTAATGACATATTTGAAGAAATTCTGATCGCCGGGCAGAATAAAAACTCGGAGAACTCATCAATTCATCTAGTACTAGTATTTAAATATATAATTCGCCTAGTAGCACGACGCTTGTATTGCTCTCCCACAACCCTGTTTTCACAGAATAAATAGAGTTTTCCGAAAAATTCTGCTAGTGGAGGAAGACCTCCTAGTCGACTTTTTAGAACAGGTCTGAGTCAAATAGACCGAAATTAGGGTTATCCGCTAAACTACGGCATACCTATAGGCTAAGCACTTCCTCGTTTTATATGTATTTTCTTTTCATATTTTGTAGTTGGATCATAATCTCTTACCATAAAAATGGCTGCATGCGCAGCAGCAAGCGGAGCGAAAAGGGTTTTCCGTGAGATGGGAAATGAAAACTATTAGCTCTATGTATTCCTCTATCCGTAGAGTACATTGAATGTACAGAAATCAACCATTATGGGGGTGTTTAAGAATGCTTATTTGTAAGCGCTTATCTGCTTAAAATATAAGTATGTGTCCACATGCTTATTTTAAATCGCTTATTCCTTAAGAAACAAGCAAGATAAGCAGTCTTCAAAATAGTGTTTATTTTTGCTTATCTGCTGTTAAAATAAGCAATAAGCAGATAAGCACATAAAATAAACAATCCCAAACACCCCCTGTGTTTCTATATATTTTGATGAACTTATGTGTTCCATGATCATTACACGAGTACATGCTAATATTTATAAACCCCCTATGTTTCTATATATTTTGATGAACTTATGTGTTCCATGATCATTACACGAGTACATGCTAATATTTATAAACGGGATTATCTATTTAGATCTACCGTGGGATCATCTTTGAAAATTTTCGAGACTCCGTTCACATTTGAAAGTTATAATAATGATTCAATGTTCAATGCTCACATACTTGAATAAACTACACCTTATTATGAATATATAATCAAATTCAGAAATGTGTACTCATTGGCAATGCAAGCTCAATTACGATTAGCTCATCCATCAGTCAGCTCAGATGAACAGATTATGTAGTTTAATAACATTGTCGTTAGATCTTGAACTCGAACTACTGAACTGAAGAAAAAAGTCTTTTATACTCAAATATCATACATATATGTGTGTATCTATCTATGGAGCATTTGATGTTTACATATATTTTTGTAGTCACAAGGTTCTGTCAAAAGTTGAACATACTTGCTCTCCGACAAATATATAGCGCCAAACTCTAATCATACTGCATCTATCAACTAAAGCCTCTTAACTGTGCATCAATTTGTGTGAAACCATTGTTTTAATTGAGATTCTAACTGCTACACGAAATGAGGGGAACTGGACCATTGTCTCCTTAGGAAGTCCATGCATAACAAGAAATACATATCTTTAACAATCTGCAGCAGAATGAAAAGAAAAGATTAGTCTTTGTTGAATGGAATATGTCAGAGTATTGATGCCAATATATTAATCAAAGATAAAGGCAAAGAATTCGGATTTCACAAGCTCAACTAATCACTGCAACACTCCAACACTTTAATGAATATACACCCTTACTTTTTCCTTCTTTGCAAACTTATGAATGCCAATATTAGAGTACATGTTTGTCCAAGAACACTGAATCAGAGTACCATTTTGGAAATTCATCAATTTAAATTTCATGGAACGAAAAGATTCATCTACTAGTGGCACTTATACCAAATTAGGGTCAAATGAAAGTCACCCAAAGTCTACACAATAGAATATTGTTCTTGATAATCTTATCTGCATTCATGATCAACTATGAAGGTTCAACAATGGAATCTTATCTGACTAAAAGCAGTTAAGGGCTACTTATAGAGTCAAGAGGCATGGAGCTTCGAACAAAGTAAAACTAGTCAAGCTTATTAACACGGAAAGTCAAACAAGGTACTCACAAGTTATAGACAAACAAGCCTAGCTGGTACTTGATTCCTTTGGTTCCTCAGCGGCTACTTCTTTCTCTGAATTGCCTGCATCTCCAGTCTGTGACTGAGCCTCAGAATGAGTTTGTGACTGAGCCTGAGACTGCGTCTGTGAGTGTGCCTGACACTCTGTCTGTGCTTGTGCCTGAGACCCTGTCTGCGACGGAGCCTGAGACTGTGTGTGTGAGTGTGCCTGAGACTCTGTCTCTGACTGAGCCTGAGACAGTGTCTGTGATTGTACCCGAGACTCTGTCTGCGACTGAACATGAGACTCTGTCTGTGACTGAGCCTCAGACAGTGTCTGTGATTGTGCCTCAGACAAAGTCGTTTGCCCCTGACTTGCATTTCGAGAATCATGTGGAATTCCAAGAGCCACCAGTATGGACCTGAAAAACAGTAAGTCGTTTCAGTGCAACACAAACACAGAAGCGACTGAGACAATATTAAAGGTGGCCAAATGGGAGTGTCAAACCGGTTACGAAACAGGTAAAAAAGGGTAATTTGAGACATTGAGTTAGGTTGATTCACTGGTGTATCAATTGTGAGTACAGAATTAAAATATTTCCAAAAAGTAATCAATACGATTTAGGAGGTTATGCATTAAATTATATATATGGTCAACTTTCAACCCAAATGAACCATCTATTTAAGCTGATCTTTTTTTTGTTATTACTTACTTTTACCCGATAGACATATAATATAACTCGCTCGACCCATTCGTGAGTAAATGCGTCGATACCGCCACCTCTAAACGACATCAAACATGATTACTTACAAACCTTGGAAGTGAGGGTCGAATGTCAGGTTGGCTCGCATATGAAGCTAAGGGACCTTTTAGTACAGGTTGTTTATGTAATGCAATTTCGAGCTGCGCTGGAGGAAGCTGAAAAACCAAATACATATCACTATGAGACACATAGAAGTGAAATTCATAGAGCACAAGTGAACAATATTTTTATTGATATTAGCAGGGCAGACCTGAAGTAGCACACTGAAAGATTGAGGCTTAGTTAACTGGGCACATTTCAAGAACCCTACCCAGAGCTTTTGATTTTTCCAAATCTGAAAGACAAATAGCACCTCCATCAAATAAGTTCCTACTTTGCAAGATATAGGTGTAACATCAGATAAGAACATTTCTCACCTGCTTGCTCACAAGACGAGATAGAATCTCCATGATAAATTCCACCTGTAATACATTTTGACAGTCAAATTTGCGCTCGTCGAAGTAAAAGAATGAGAACAGATAATTTTGTATACATAATATAACACAAGCATCCTACACGAACAAACAATGCTTCAAGACGGAAAATACTGACAATCGCGTTAATATGTCAAAACGAAGGTGAGAATAGATATTATATTTGAAGAGAAATCGAGCAAAGGGCGGAGAGTGCTGGTGTGTTATATAGTGGGTAAGTTTATGTGCACTTTTTAAAAGTTAATATCGAATTATTGTGACTTCAAGTCGCAATAATCAGTTTCTAGTGTTTGAGTAACCAACTTCTGTTTATTATTAGACCATTGTTTAAGGGTGAATTACTGAATTATCAGTTGTACACTAACTCCAACAGAAGTACTTATCAAACGATAAAATAAGTTAACTTATGTAGCTTAGCTTTACCTATTACAAAATAAAAAACTTTAATTTGCCAAAATACTCAGCACCGTTAAAAGCGATTATTACAACATCAGGCATCAGAAGCACATCCAAACATTCTCTCCAGCAATTTGTTTATGATTATTAATATCACATAACTACTATCAAATTCCACAATTTAATCATAAATCATCCCATAATAGTTTTTTCGCATCCAAAACCATCTTATAAGAATCAAAAGCTTAAAATGGAAAAGATAGTGTGACTTTCCATCATCTTACCAAGGAGGGAAATGCACCAATTGTCTGTATAACTGTCCGCATAAACAACATCGGAAGGGGAATCTGCTCAACCTGAAAATAATGTTAGGCATTTCTATGAGTTTTCTCTTGGTAGTCAATATAGTATGTAACCTTCACCCCAATGTAAAAGGACTGGATTACTTTGACAATACATGTGTTGGGAGGGTCAACCCAGCCCAATTTGAACCCATTTCTACAATCTTAAAATACGCCCAGTTATTCCCATTTTGCAACTTGGTTGAAAGTTGAACATACCAGTTGATTTAAAACCTTTGCTAGAACTTGTTGGGTAAATAACAGTCGTTGCTGAAAGCAAGTGTTGCATGCATCTATAATCTGCTTGAGAATAATAAAAGAAATACTTTAAATGCATGGTGACAAACGGACATGAGGTAGACATAAAGAAAGTGAGAATACGTGCCTTCTTTAGAGGAATCCCATCTTTCTCAGGATCGATGCCATGGATACCAATCAGCACTTCAGCTGGTGTAAGAATTGAACCACCCTGAGATGATTCCTGTATGATAATGTTTGAAAGGACCCATCTCAGTAGATGCATATTTCACAGGTGATCTATGATTACCATGGATAGAGGTGAAAAAATGGGCAGAACAGAGACGTTGGTTTATGGGTAGAAACAGGTTACGTTCAAACAGGGTATTTTTGGTAGGGTCAGCTCAGGTTGATCCAAAACACTTTTTTTCCATATTTCTTTTTTATATTTTACTGATAATTAGTGTGTCAAATATAATTAGAAGTATTATATTAATTTTCAATAATAATCAAATTTTCTGATTAAGATAATTTAGACGTTTTGTGCATTAAAGATAGGATATAAACTGAATCGACCCATTAACAAGTAAATGGGTCGACATTCCACCTTTGTGGTCACCATAGGGCATCGGCATAGATTAATAATATCTGATATTTCTCTTAGAGATATTAGCAGATATAATCCTATTAGGTGCCTGTCACTTTATATCTTCCCACTTCGAAAGAAAGTGCCTATCACTTCATATTTGTCCACTTCAGAGAGGTGCATCACGAGAATTTAAGATATTACACTAAGACACAATACCGATTGGAAAAGAAGAAGTAAAGAATGAAAAGAAAAAAAATATAATGAATGGAGCAAAAGTTACCTGTAAAATACGGGCAAGTGCGGTCTGGAATCTATCCGGCGGAAGATTTACAAAACGAGGAAAGATCTGAAGAAGCTGGGAAAACAAATACCGACATATGTCATAATATTATATCTTCCAACTTGAAAGAAGGAACGAGTCACAAGCCTAAGAAAGTAGCAGTAGATATGGTAACGCACTAAATGGAGCATATATTTCAACATGGAATTGACAATTAAAAAACATTCAGAAGACAAATACATTTATATATTCTCAAGTGATTAGATTCTGAAATTTTGATTATTTAAGGTCAAACTAATCACATTTAGAGAAGCCTAAGAAGTTGTAAGAAAATTGATTCTTTAGATAAATGTAAGAACACCTACCTATCCTAAGCTTTAATGAACTGATTCAAATTTTCAAGTTGTAGTTCACTTTCAAAGGGTATATCCAAACACCCCCACAGAGAACACCTTTTGTGAAACAATTTGCAAGCTAGAAGAAAAAATTAAATAGCAACCAAGTAATTCAAAATGCTCGCATTCAAAGAGTAAAGAAGAAAACCTCATCTTTTGGTAGGAATGATAATACAGGAATAAGAATCTCCACATCCTGTCATATGACAAAATGTAAACAGATCAATGTGAAGGAAGAATTCTATCTACCATGCAGATAACAAATAATATACCTTCAATTTTGTTTCATATAACTTCCTAATGGTAGCTATCAAATCAACAGAAGGAGTTGCCCCATCTGTTAACGTTTGCACAACCTGTTGAAAAGAAATGAAAAAAGAACATTCTCCACCTCTTTTAAGAATAAATAAAAATAAAATATAAAATATCTAAAGAGAACACAAAAACCTGCAACAGAAGGTTTTCGCTTCCAGCAGGTGGATCTGCAATAATTTCAAGAAGCTGAGGTGAAGCCCCAATGGTGCGAACTAGTTTAGGTATTTGGACGCCAATTGCCTGAACAAGAAGAAAAAGAAAAAACAAAATAAACAAACTTATTACTAGCATATTTTAATTAACTTTTGAATTAAAATCATAAAAAATGGTACACTGTAAACTACTCAACCTGCTTTGCTGCTATCGACATGTTCTTGTAGACAATTAACAGTTGGCGGAAAAGAGAATGTTTCTGTAATTCATAATAGATCCAAGCAATTTATTAAAAATTGCGCTTAGATATCAGATTGTGCGGGAAAATATATGCTGATAAGTTGTAAGATACCTTTGTACAAAGCGCAAAATACAGTGACATACATCGTTGTGCGTCAGTTATTGAAGGCGGTGGAATGCTTTCAGATTGACCCGGTTGACCAGCGTCGAAGGAACTATCCTTGGTGATGGCATTTACTGACTCAGTAGAAGGTTTTTCCATCTCAGTGTCCTACATATATGAAATAGCACGTGTAATATCACATTTAACATCCGATAATTAATTATTAAAGAATTAAAAGCCACACCTTTGCTAATTCAGCATTAGATCCATCAGCACAGGCCTTATCAATTAAATGATCGCCATTCACTGCAGATAATAGCATTTCTTTTGCAAAATCTTCAATTTGCTGGGAAATTGAGGGTATAGGATATAGCCTGTTGGCCACCTGAATATTGGACACCGGATCAAACTCTGAAAGAAAGATGAAAAAAAGAGAGACAAAACCTTAAACCTCTTCAGATGATAATTGAAAATTCAGGATATACCAGACGTATCGCTTTTGTTTGCACTTCATCCAGGTGGTGCACTGCACTCTATTCAAATGGCCCAGTAAGGTTAGAAGAAAATATAAGTTGAACAGGCAATATAATTTTGTAAACACATGAGAACGAAGCTAAATGTGAACGCATAGATATACAACCAAAGATTCAAAGTTGGATCCTTGTTGGGCGCACTTGAAAATGTTTGACTACTAGAAGGTCCCTTCACCACTTACCTCAAATTGATGCTATATGGATAGCAATAATGTTTATGTATTCATGCAGATAAGTTTTCATATATGTATGTATATAAAATACAGCTAGTGTAATAGTTTCTTAGATTCAGAACTGTACCTGTAAGGCAATTTTTAAGCAGACATCTCTAGTGGGTGGTCTATTTAGTATTAAGCTCCAAACAATGCTGAGACCTTGATGCACTCTCTCTCCACTGTGCAACTCATTTTTATCACTGTTTCCAGGAACGCACAAGCACTCTAACATTTTAAGAACTGATTTCGGCAAATAAGGAACTTCACTTAGCAATAGAGTCAGAGATTTATCGTTGGGTGGAAAAGAGTCTCTGAGTGTTTCTGCCTGCAATAAGAATGAATGTACTTCATACTTTGCATGCTAGAGGATGATCACCATAAAGATATGAAAAGAATTTACGAACCACTTTTAGAAGAAACATTCCATATACTGAAGTTGCCGTCGTTGATGAAAAGAAATCATGGTCTGCTTCCGCCTCTCCAAATAATCTATAGAGGACACGCATGGTTAACTCATGGCCCTGAAAGAAGACGTCATTGTCAGGATTTCAAATACTTTTGATTCATATAATAAAATTTGATAAACGTATATAACCAAAAAAGCAAAGCAAGGAAATACCACCTCACACAAAAAAAGGACTTATTCAGGTTTAGTATGTTAAACCTGGTAAATCTACATATAAAGATCAATTGGGATCTATGCTACATTATTACCACTATCTTTCATACTGAAGTACTTGCTCTAGCTACATTATCACCAATGGTGGAACTTGAATGTGTTTGTTGGGGGGGACCAAAACCAGTCTATCTTTCAAGTAAAGTTTTAGTAAAAACCGATCTCGTTTTCAAGTATACTTTTAAGGGCTTACCATGGCTACAAGTTCATGTAGCTTCATTGGCTACAAAAATATCAAAAAGATAGCAAATTTAAATCATAGAAAATCTTAAAAATGAGTTAATTACACCGAATTAGGAGGAAGTATTATCATTTTAGTTTCATTTTCACTAAAAGATTGGACTATACGTGAGAATTCAAGGAAGCAATTTTCTTCTGAAAAAGTGTATTCAAAACTAATTTTGTAAACAAGAAATGTAAAGAATGATCTACAATTACATGTAGCTAATATATTCCTTACTTTTAATTGTCAAACCATACACGCATATACATAAACATATAATAATTGTACAAAAGAAAAACGATAAATCACTACAAATAAATAATGTTAACTTAATTCGAAGATGTTGAAGGTTATTTTAACTCGTCAGTAAAAACATTTGAGTCAATTTTTTCGAAACGATTTCTTTTCTATATAAGCCAATTCAGTTACATTCTATTAATTAAGTGGCTAAATAGTTTTCAAGAGTGAAGTTATGCTTTTGGGTGACGTCTGGATAAGTAAATTATTTTATGTCTTGACGTTTAAAAAAGTTTAATCCAGTCCATCCATTTTCTATATATATTCGTATACTAAAAAGAACAACAGAAGTCATTTCCGTAAGGACCATAACTTCCTACATTTCTGGAGGGGCAAATTGTAATTTACACAGCATGTTACATTCCAACCCTTATAATTAATTATATTCCATTTCTACCTCCAAGTTTAGGAGGGGCCAGGACCCGCCCCCACCCTTGATTATCACCACTATCTTTCATACTGTAGTACTAGTTCTAGCGTATAACTTAATTGCAATTGTTTTACAAGTAAATAGCTTATTTTTAAAATACGGCACATATTTCTTTCTAGAATACATGCTACATCAGTTAAACGTGGACTTTGAGAGATTACCTCATGACTAATATAATCTGACAGTATGTGTGTTTGCAGAAGTTTCCAGGGGTCCAACTCCAAAGGAAACTGCCACAATATGCAAGTAGTAAAGATCATAGGAATTTATTGAAGTTTTGAATATGAAACATGTGGTTGGTAATTTTTTGCTAGTGGGTTCATTACCTCAACTGCTAAATATGAAAGTAAAGAAAATTGAAGCTGTGAACCTCCAGCAACTGCTATATGCTTATAAGCTTCAATGATGCGTATAAAAGCCGATCTCTGTATATGATCCTTCTGCTCATCGGTAAGGCCAATAACAGGGGCAGCCATCTTTGGCAGGACGACTTTAGGCGTTAAGTGAACAGAAGTTGCAGTCGAGGAGTTAATGTTGTTAGCTTCTACCGTAGCCGATTTTGGACTAAGTTCCTCAGACCTGTCTGTAGACATTGAAGGAACTAATTCCACTGATGGTTTGCCCAATTTGGTACTTTGCTCTGGATTGTTTTCTTCCAAGTCAACAGAAATCATCAAAGAATCAACCTGGATTTCAGGCATATCGTCATTCCTGGCTGATGAATCTAGACCTGGTATGCCATTTTCAAGTTCCCCCATATCGGTATCTTCAGAAGGAATGGCTAAACTAACACTCATTACAACTGGTATATCTACGGAAACTGGTGATACTGAAGGCACCAAGTCTTCCTCCATGACAGAATCTACGGCAGAATGTGGAATATCAGTGTCTTTTGCTGCAGGCTGATCACCCTCAACTTCAGGCTTCTGTATGATGACAAATAGCACAAGAAGAAAATATTCAGATTATTTTCAAGTGTAACTTGAAGGAAATAAAAATTAATAAATAAAAAAAGGTACAATAAGACATTATTGAGCTATCTGATTCTTGAATCTTTCTCGAGCCAAGATCAAGCCTGGAAAGTTGACTTCCAGCTCATCTAGCACATTTGCAGCCCTAACTAGAACTCTAGAACTCCAACATACACTAACCTCGGAAAATATGTTCATAACAATAAGTGTATACCTCATCAATGTGCGTGTCCAACACAGAATGTGTAAGTTGAGAATTGGTGGAGCGTGATAATATGTCTGTCAAATATGCAGACAGATTATTATCTTGGGAGCCAGTGTTGAGCAACTCTTGATCGCCCTCTTGTTTAGGGCGAACTGGAGGAAGATTTGGCATATTGGCCATTACAACTTGAGCCAGTAGATCTGCAGATATACTACTGATAAGAATTTCTAACATTGCAGCAGATTGTTCACCCTGTGCAACCAATGAACTAAACATAGCAACAAGCTGCTGCACAGGTCCATTGTCTACATTTCCTTTTGCTTTATTTGATAAATTCACATCATCATTCAAATTAGGTGTTGGTTTGGCACGCTTTACAGGTACATCATCAACTTTTACATCAGGCCTTTTCCTAACGGCAGTGGAAGGCGCAGCATCACATGCTTCTACTGAGGGTTTAACATCCTGAAAAAACTAGAGCATTAATGGCCAATCTACATGAATACTTTTGTCAATGTTACATGTATAATCAATAGAGGTGGCAATACACAAGTTGGATAACGAGATAAAATAGTTAGATTTTGATATGAGTGTAGTCAAGTTGACTTGTTAACATCTTTTGTCCATTTTTTGGATCTATAAATAACTAATGTATTAAACATGATTAGAAAAACTACATTATCAATATAATGGTATTAACTTCTTTGAAAAAAGAAGCTTTAAGATGTGGTAAGCATTTTAGTACTTTTCGGAGACTTTCGATCCGTTTGGATCTAAGTAGTAACCCAAGTCCACCATAATTAATGAAAAGCCTATGTCCAAGGCATCATGTACCTGTGCAACTGACGAATTGCCCCGAGAAACTTGTTGAAGGGCTTCTTCAGCCAACCCTCCAGCTTTCATTTCTCTAAGTGATCCAACTAGACGATCCCGCCACTAAAAGAAACAGAACATAGTTTACAGACAGTACGAAAGCAAAACACACCCAAAACTAGATTTACAGCATTCTCTTGTGTATCTATGATGTCAATCATTTGAATCAAATTCAATGGGAACTTACTGGCGTAGCACCCGGGTGTGTGCATTTCAAGCATGAGAGAAAAGCATTTTTCAGAGCATGATGCACCCCAGAAACACGGCCCGCTTTCACAGCAGAGTTTGATGGATCTAGACCAAGTAAAACAGGAAGAATGCGGCCATAAAATGCAGGCCTTTTCTTTGCAATGGTTGAAAGACTGCAAAGGCATGATAAAGCAATTTGTTAAGACGTTAAGGTGTGCAAACATAATGTACAGAGAAAGCACTATTCCATGTTCGTATATGGTGAAGATTAAACACCTCTTAATGAGCACAATGACGGCCATATTGCTGAGTGATTTCACAGCTGGATATCTTAGCTGATCAAGCAACAGACCCAGGTTCTTGCTAGCTTCAATTGATAAATCGCCAACATTAAGTATGGGATGGCCTCCACGGAGCCAGGCTATGTTAAATTCATCTGCCACACAATCAGAAAGAGTATCGATAACCACACAAAAACCACGATACATAGATAGATTAATAGAAATACCTCCAGAAGTTTGATCTTCAGGTGGTTCGGAAGAAGCACTGGGATCAGCTGTATATAAAAGAGTTACTGCTTCAATGAACTTTAGTGCAAGCAACTTTCTCCCATCGCATTCAGTCTTTCAAAACATTTGGTTACAGATAATTAGACGGCATACCTTATGCAAAAATTTTGTGCAAAATAATTAATAATGGTGCTTACCTGGTAAGCCATCGAATATATTTCATCTTTAAGCTTCAACACCCATGACCATGAAGACTCGAGAGACTCATCCAACTCACTTGAAAACAGACCCTGAAAGCTACAACTATGAGTATCTACCTCTCTATTTATAAAGGCAGCATACCCGGTATGCATCGTCTTATCTACAACAATATATGCCAAAACAACATATGCAAGTCAAATTAACAGTTGATGTATGAATTAACCTGAATAGCGATTTTCGTAAGAGCACGTCGAAATAAACTGATTCCACAGGTGATGGCTTGTCTAGCAACTGCAGGCGTTCCATCTCTTAAGAGAGTTATCAGTAAAGGAACAATATCAGGTAATAAATCTGTATAATTCAACCCAACATCACCAGCAATCCTGCACGCCAGTCACAATGAATCTTTATTTATACCAATTTGTCAAATTGAGCATTTTATATACATGGCAATTGAAATTGAAATATATTGACATAGCCAACTTGAGGAATAAATAAGTTACAGATAAATATAATACAAAAATGAGGGTTTAGGATGCGGACTCTGCAACTAATCTGCGAACGGGACTGCAACGGTCGGTTTGGAGATCAATAAGTTGAGGAAGGAACTCTGTGACAACGAGAGGATCTTCTGCGCGAGTGAATTCATGTTTAAGTTTACTTAGGTTATCGAGCTTCAAAGGAATGTCAGTTGAGAATTTGGTGGAGTGAATCAGCCCGGCAAACTTCTCTTTCGAAATCACTGCAACCATGATTGATTTAGTATTTCATGAACCCTAACGTTGTGCAATTTGATTGAACAAATGGTGTGTGTTTTGTTGGGGTGGGAGGAGGGGTGGTGGTGTGTTGGGTGACAACTTTGATTCTTAATTTTACGGAGAAACGAAATTTTACAATATGGACCTTCTGGTTATGGATGTGTATGTTACGGTCCCCTTTTTTTCTATATTTGATGATTTAAGGATAATGATTTTGAAGTTATGGTTTCAAAATAGTAATTCCGGAAAAATTACAACATTTCCATTTCTATTTCTATTTCTATATATATAATATATTAAATATATTAATATATATTATATATAATATATAATGCGTCCAAAAAAAATTAATATAAGTACGTGATCCTAATATAGTGCTACATGATCGCGTAATGAATACCAAAGGGATGTACGCGATCCTACCTACAGGGATGCGATTCCGATAATGGTACGCTATCACGTACTCACAACTGAAAATTCTATGTTCATATTTTAGAACAAGGTACGCGATTCGGGAAGGGGTACGCAATCACGTACTTTGTCCTGATTCCTGAAATATGCAGCAAACTCAGTTTTTGGACCAAATGAAAACTAGACTAACTTTTGACTCGTTAACATTCGACTAACCAAAATTTACAGATTACTTTTAATCTACATATTTTCTTCAGACACTTTTCCAAATTTACAACAAATGATGATTTTAGACCTGGGACTAAAACGACAACTTGTTTTTCCATAACTTTACAACCAAACCTCTTTATGCATAACATTAACCTTTAGAGGTCACGCCTACATTTCTAATCTTCAAATGGACATTACAACTTGACCAAAACCACATTGTTGACTATTTCACCAAAATGACCCATTTTGACACTTTAAACTTTAATCCAAATAACGACTTGGGCGGTTTGTAACAAGCTAATAGCAACTCAACAATTCAAAAGTACACTTGTCAAACCTCTTTGCAAGTGAAATCTACATTCATTCTTCATAATCCCTTTGTCACCTCTATATTCACTTTTAGCACTTGACCCACTTGTACCTACAGCATGTAACAACTAAAAAGTAGCATCAAAGCTTAGTGAGTTTATGAGAAATTAAACAAACAACAATTAAGCAACTAATCAACTTTAGCAACTTAAACAAACAAATCAACTTTAACTACTTGAACCACTTAACAACTTGGACAACTCAACAACTTGGACAACTCAACAACTTGGGCAATGTAGAGATTTTAAACCACTTAGGCGGATCCGCTATCAACTTATAACTTGCAACAACTTGCACAATGTGCAACTACTTAGGCTAACATAAAGTTTGTCGCACCCCCAAAACACGTGGCAGCGGAAGGTATGAGGTGTCAAGGGGGCGCCGACCAAATCAAATATCACAATACAAGAATTATAACAAACGACCTCTATATGAGACGTTTCAAAAATCATCACATTTCCATAATTTCAATTTTTACAAAAGTCTACATAATCATTAAAATTTCGATTCAACGGTCTAGAGATTCCACTACAACCCTGATAATAGTTACAAAATGTAGTAATGCATTCAAATCTCTGATTTGATTTTGAAAACATGCGACTCAAGCTATTGCTTCCAAGAGCATCCTACTGCGGCTGGTCCCCTGAGAAATACATACTAAAAGGTCAACATAAAGTTGGTGAGTTCATAGGTTTGTAAACAGTTGATATAACATCGTATGGAACACAAGATTTCTGTTTGTATCATTCAACAATGATAAGTAATGTATTACAAAAAGTAAAAATAGTGTATATTGTTGCTATGAGCTCATAGTTCGAGCTTAACTGTGGTGTCGGGTCACAATCAAGTGCCACGATCGGGATGCCTCCCAGCGAGTGCCTAATCCAACAGTCGTAAGAACAAATGATAATGCGTCCCTTTGACCAGTTAGCGCTACTAACCCGAACGGGGAAAGTCAAATCCAAATAGTACTATTCATTAACATTCACGCTATAACGATACTAACAAACTATGATGTGGAGGACTTTCAGGATTAGTCAAATAACTCATGCAACCAATATATCGTGTTTAGTACTTGTGTTCACATAAAAATAGTGGTATAAAAGTAGTGTATGTATTCTCACCCCTGGGTAAATCAGTAAAAAGGGGCTATGAAACTCACCTGAGATTAGTATGCAATTAGCAAATAGCAAATAGCAAGCAACGTGTGATTCCAAATGCAACCTTCTAACACCCTAGACGTATAAAGTTGTGTAAGTAGATGTCTCAAAAGATCATCTGTGTAAGTGGAGGGTTAATGTCCACTTAAGCCAATTGTGTAGGTGGAGGGTTAATGTCCACCTAGGTCTATCATGTAGGTGGAAGGTTAATGTCCACCTATGCTAGTTCACTTAATTAGAAATGTCCAATTGCCCGGTTATCGGTTGTGTTTAGAAAACATGTACGGCCCGTTGGTGATATTTTGTGAAAACATAAATTTGATTAATTATGTTAAGCCTTTTCTACTTTCCGGTTATGGGTATCAGTGCGACAAAGGGCGAAGCTCACGAATGACGGGGGTCCGGGGGCAGCGCCCCTGGTAGCGGGGTCCAAGGGGTGGCAACCCTTGGCGGGGTCCAGGGGGCAGGGCCCCTGGCAACCCCAGCTTGGAAAATTTTTATTTCTGCTTATATTGCTTTAATAAAAATGTATAGATTCTGTGTTTTTAGCGACACTGGGTTAGTGTCGCTATATGCGAGACTAAGGCTTGTGTCGCTAAAGGTTAGTGTCGCAGGTTTGGTACGACGGGGTACCCATTGCGACACTAAAACTAGTGTCGCAAAAGGTGCCGATTGGGATACTCTTGCAACACTGAGGTTTGTGTCGCTAAGTTCAGACTGAGATCAAGGATTGCGACACTATGGCTAGTGTCGCTAATATGACGATTCGGGAGTTATGGCGACACAGAGGCTAGTGTCGCTAATATGACGATTCGTTCCCATTCTGCGACACTAAGGCTAGTGTCGCTAATGTGACGATTCGAGAGTTATGGCGACACAGAGGCTAGTGTCGCAGACGATTGGGCTTCTTCTGCGACACTAAGGCCTGGAACAGATCGTTTTTGCATGTCCGATTTCGTATTCCAAATGTTCGAACTAAAATTCAAGAAAAATCTGGGTTGTTCCTTAGTATCTTAGCTACTTAAAATAATTTTACAGAATTTTTGGGTATACCTAAGTACTTTTAAAAAATTCATTTGTCCCCTGGGGTCAGAAAGTGACCAATCCGGACACATGCAACAATATCTAATTTCTGGGCAAAATTTACACATTTTCAGAGAAAGTTATCTAAACGACATTTGTACCTAACAAAATTTGTGAGATTTTGGCGGTGGTTTCAAGTTTTTTGGAGATGTATAGCTCCAGTTATGACCCGAACAAGAAAGGGTGAATTTTCTGACTTTCTGGACAGTCCGTGCATATATTTTTGTAAAAATCATTTCGGGTATTAAACGAGCTCCAAAAATTATGAAACCACTTGGAAATGAAAGATAACTTCTTAAAGTTAATTTTTGCCTTTTGAATAGCCATTTTGGTCAAGTTTTGAGGGAGAAACTTCTCCTTGAAGTCGAGCTATTTTTCTGATCAGAATGCATGTGACATTTTCTAACATTTTAAGCCATGAAAAACGTTTTTGTGTTATGTTTTGGACATTTCCTTGTTAAGTGAACATTTTAACAATAGAAGTGTTACAAGTAATATAAAAGGAAGATGGAGTTTCTTACAAAGACGATTCGATTATCTAGAGAAGAAAGATGATGAGAAGAGCTTGATGTTGTGTTTTGGCTTGATTTCTTCTTGAAAATGTGATGAATGATGATGGTGGTTGATGGTGGCAGGTGGTGTTTGATGGTGGTGGTGTTCTTGGGCAGCCAAAGTAGAGGGAGGGAGAAGAGAAGGAGATGAGAGAGTTGGGAGAGTTTAAGTGTTTGTGAAATATGAGAGTTTGAAGAGGTCTGGATTCAAAAGGAAAGAGGGGGGCCAAAAGGGGCCGGTTGGGCCTGGGCTGGGCCGAAATGGGCTTGGCCCATCATGGTCTTGGGCCTGGCCCATCGGTTAAACGTTATTCGCGCGCGTTAGAATTTAATTGTAAACGTTTAGTTTTTGTGTTTTATTTTTGATACGAAATTGCTATTTTAATTTGACCAATATCTTTAAAATACTTCATTGAACCTTCTCAAAATACTTATCGGTTTCGTTCGGGTGTAGGGCGCGATTCGCGCGTTTTTGTTGTGTTTGTTACGTTTTAAGCAAAACGTCTAGGTTTTTCGCATATTATTATTTAATAATAATAATATAGGGTAAATAACTACTATTTAAACTATAAAATAGGTTTACGTTATTTATGAAAAGTTATCACCAACGCCGTATAGATTGTCGGACTCCGTCCGGTTGTTTCGCGTAATTACAAATAATCACGTATGTGTATATAAACATATACAAGTAGTTACAAGTATTTAGCCTAATCAAATACTAAATACACGTAATTATGGTTCTAGCTTAAGGTAATCATTACCCTAAAGTGTCGGGTGTCACAAAGTTAGCTCATCTCTACAATGCATCAACAACCAAAACACTCAACCATGAATATAAAACAAACAACTCCACTTGATCATGTGAAATCTCTTGCACGTATGCAATCCAGAATTCACACGACCCATTACCCACTTTAACAACTTATACACATGGGGATTGTGCATACTACTTTATCAACTTGTGCATGCAAAGATTGTGCACACCACTTTAACAACTTATGCACAAGGAGATTGTGCATACCACTTTATCAACTTTTCACTTCACAAAACAACAAGCTAGCACAAGGCTAGAATCTCCACTTTATAGGCAACTTGAAATTTAATAAATAACAACTTATAATTATAATCACCATTTGGTTATGTGAAACCTCTTACATCGATGTAATCCGGAATCACATAACCATTTAACCCATTTAACACTCACATTTGCATTGACTACCCGAAAGCATGAGATATATAAGCATCACTTCCTTTTGCACCTAAATAATCATAACATGTCATATAAACATTCACATATATAAGAGTACTCATACTATCGATTAATTTAAATTGATTACAATTTTAACACCAAATTTATACATTTTACTGCAGCCCCAACTAGCTATTTTGGACACACATTTATACCCTTTAAACCTTTTCAAAACAAACATATATTATACCATTACTAAGGTATTCCAATATAATCTAATGTACATCGTTCACCTTTTTATAAAACACAATACATGTCAAGTTATAGTCTTTCAAAAACAGCAAAAAGTCATTTCTGCTGCTGGAATTTCAGCAACAGCACCCAGGGGCTGATTTGCAATAGACTTTTGGACTACCTAGACATATTTGTTTTCAGCAAACCTTATACCGATTTAAAGACCTTTGACCATACTTTCATTCTCTATTTTCATATTTTGTCAAAACAATATACAAACAAAGTTACAGCCCCTCAAAAATCGTCAGAAACAGTTTATTTTAACTTTTTGCTCAAATTACCCAACGACCCGAATTTAGAATATAGCCACCACACATATTGCAACCAACATACTAATGATCAAATAACATCATATACAACTAATAATAGAGTAGGTTACCCTTAATTTGCAAGAATCAACCAAAACCCTATTTGATCATGAATAACAATTGGCCAATTTCATCTCTAATTCAACTTTTGATCAATAACTATGATTTCTATAATCCATTAACCTCATTTGAGCATAACCCACCTATAATTTCGTTCAATTCATTTCCAAACCCACAAATCACCAATTTTCCTTAATTCTGGGTTAAAATAATCAAGAACACTTACTTACCTTAGGTTAGGGATGAGAATTACTACCCAAACTCGACTTCCTCAAACTTAATTTGATATTTCCAAGCTGATTTTCTTCTCATCTGTTTCTCTCCCCCGCTCTCTCCCTCTCTCTAGAAGTCTCTGGCTTCCAATTTATGATATGTACATACATGTGTGTGTATATTTATTTTAATTAGTGTTTTAATTGGGTATTTACACCTATAGTCCCTCTAGTCTCATTTATTTAAAGATAAACCACTTAAATAGTTGTTCCCGACTTAATGTTTAGGCGACTTAAATATTTCTTGACTACTAATAATATATGTAATTTTATTAAACAACTTATAAAATAAAGCATTTGCGTATATTATAATATTACCTCAAATTTTAGGGTGTTACATTAATATTATATATATAGTCAAAAGTTCAAATGAGAACCACAAAAAGGTACAGAACTGCGAGAACTTTTCAATTATAGAGATTTTAACATGTTTAACTGTTCAATCACATGTGAACATTGATATAGATTAAGGTTAAAAGTAAAATAGTTCAAGAAAACATCAAAATAACCTTTAAAATCAAATTTATATTTTTCGTTCACATGTGCACATTTGATGTGTGCACTTCATATATTTTATAGTTTAACGTGTATTTTGTTATTTTTAACTTTTGTTTGTCAATAATATGAACATTAAATAACATTTCTATGTAATTTGTTGCGTTTACATGTATAAAAACAATTTAATTTAAAAGTTCTCGCAGTTCTGTACCTTTTTGTGGTTCTCGTTTGAACCTAACCCTATATATATATATATATATATATATATATATATATATATATAGTAGAGGGATAAAAAAGAATAAAATTTTAGAGGAGAAGGGGTAGAAGGATTCTAGACCATTCATTTAAATTTAAGGTTAAAGGATAATATAGTAATTTGTAATTAAAATAATAAAATAGTTTTTAAATCTTTTAAATCAATTATAGATGGCAGTTTTTTGTTTCCTTAATTTGTGGATAATGAGTTTTCAGTTACAGAAATCGATTTTCATTCCTTCCACTTAAGAATTTTTATTCCACTATTGTTCTTTCTTCAACAATTGAGAGAACCAAAAATCATTTTGTTTTATCGAGAACCAAAACCATTTTATTTCATCATCTGTAACAAACGATTTCCAAATTAGAATAGTTTAATATTTACTATATGATCATTTATATGATAAAACATGATTCGCTTGCATTGCATAGGAAAGAGTGGTATGGGCATTGATGGCAATAATACTCTACTTCTGAATGAGAATTTTCAATAATTTTGATAATTTGATCTCATGAGCTTGAATGATATAGGATGTTTGGGTTTATCAAGTTTGCAAATAAGCCGAATGATTTGGTGCGTGAACCTTTTTTTTTTTTTTTTTAAATGCCTTTGTTTCATAATAAAAATTCTATTTTAACGTTGGTTTTAAATTATTATTTTTTCCTATTAATCTCACAATTTGACGTCAATATTAGAAAAAAATCTTCAAACAAAACTATGGTGGCGCATATGTGTTATATGAATCATAGCGTGATTCACTAATACGCAATTGAATAACATTAAGCTACTAAACAATCTTGAAATAAAATTTGTGCTATGATTCAACTATTCTATAATGTGATTCAATATTATTATATTATGATTCAATATCTTTAAACTACGATTCAACAACCCTACAAGTTTTATACTCGCTTACATCAACCCAAACATTGATATTCAAATTCAGACTTTAAATCTTTAATGTATACCAATGATTCACTAAATTAGTACTCAGTGACTAGCATGTTTTCAATGTTTCTATACTATATTGCGTAATGGTTCATATCATTTATACTCAAATATCCACTATTAACCATTTAAATCTGAATCACATCTTGATTCATACGAATTACACCTTTGTTGATTCACTAAAAAAATGAAGCATTAACACGAATTACACCTAAATAATTAAACAATTTTTATTCACTTAGAAAACAAAGCATCAATACAGTTCACAAAATAAACAACTGTAAACAATATGATCCACCACAAAAAAAAAGATAAAAAGGTATGATTCAACGATATTAAATTGATTTTACTAAACGATTCAAGAAACATAAAAATATATTAAAAAAGCTAAAATAAAAACACCCAGCAAAATAAAAATCAGAAATAGTAATAATTCAATGTTCCTAACTTTTTGGTACCAACTCCCAAATTTTATGGAACGTAGATTGTAATGGAGCAATTTTGAATTGTTTCCATTTTTATGCGTCATCATTTCAATTTATTTAAAAACATTTTTTTTACTTTTTTGAATCAATTAAATGTACAATCTTGCCCTTGAAAATTTATAATTAATTAATAAATATTACAATTGTGCAATTTAATGATCTTATCCGGTAATTTAAAGATCTAATGGTCAGAAACTCTTCTCCCTCTTCTCTTATTTAATTTTCTTCTCTCTGGATCCAACTCATATATATATATATATATATATATATATATATATATATATATATATAGAGGATAGTCCATTTCCTATGTGTCACATTTATTCTTTTGACAACTAAGCAAAAATCTTATGTGTCATTACCATAGCTTCTTAAAAAATTCCACGTGTCATTCAAATTGAAAAAATATTTAAATCTACCTAATTTTTAGCTACTAAATTTTTTAATTTCAAGATTATCGACTATCAATCGTAAATTCATTACTACATACATTACAAATTCTATTTTCACTTCACACCCTCCTACTCATTGTTTGGTCCAAAATAATTTATCAATAGTTAACTATTTATTTTGTGGTTTATGTAAGATGAGAAACATCAGTTATTGAGAAAATGATATGGTACAATCA
Organism: Gnaphalium uliginosum; assembly: GCA_963930675.1. Lineage (NCBI taxonomy): Eukaryota > Viridiplantae > Streptophyta > Magnoliopsida > Asterales > Asteraceae > Gnaphalium > Gnaphalium uliginosum. The sequence continues at coordinate 50,332,495 of OZ005681.1, read as the reverse complement.
TACGTTGTTTCTAAATTTTAATAGGTTTTGGTATAATCGTTTTACATGTATTCTAGAATCATATAGTATATAGATTATGTTATGATTAAATTTATTAAGCATTCATAAATACAAAATAAATATGTGTTTAAAAAGGTATGTACCTATTCATCACTCAAAAATCGATAGTAATTTCTTTTAAGTTCTCACCGTGCATCACCTGGATGACAAGTTGTTATTTCAGGTTGTCCCATTATAAGTGTCTACTTTGATATTTAATCAATAAAAAATAAACTTTACTACATATAGATGATATTTGATTTGTGAAAAGTAAAGTGTACATTTTGACTGAGACACTACATTTACATTTTAATAAGAAAAGATTTTAAATAACTTTTGATATATCCATTGACAAAAATAATAATCTTGACTATATTGTTTCATATATCATCTAAAACACTAATATATATAAAAATATATAGTTGTGCATCGGACGGGTATAAAAACTAGTATATATATATATATAACTGATAAAGTAGCATTTTTTCCTATGTTGCAAGGTTTTTCTCTTGCCACTTAAGCTTTTGTCCTACATTTAATTTTTCATTAACTTTCGAATTTTATATGTCACCTCATAGAATCCATTGATTTTAGTATGCCATTCATTTTCTTTAATGACAACTTATTAGTCTTGAAAAGCCAACTAATTATTTTAACGTGTCATTCGTTTTCCCTTAATAGTATCTCATTAGTTTTAGAATGTTAACCGTATAATCCATTTTTTTAGCATGTCATTCGTGGAAATGATTTTACTATATGTTACAATTAATTCAAATAATAGTCACTAATGCCTTACATAAATCTATTAATATAAGTAACAATAAAAATAAATTTGTGACTCTATCTTCATAATTTTATAATATTTGTCATAATAAAATTTTGGAAAAGAGTTTTTCCTAAGTTACATGCTTAATCTCTTGACACCTAATCAATTATCCTACATGCATTCTGTTTACTTTCTAAATTTATTTTACCACATCAATGCAAATATATAATTTTACTTTCTTAATTTGACCTACAATTATGAAACTTCATTATTATATAGATTCATATTAATATATATGATCAAAGAAATAATTTTACTTTGTAATATTAGTTCAAGAACATTAAATATTGGGAAATTTGCAATTTTTATCCCTGTGAGTTTTTATTTTAGCCGAATTTGTCCTTAAACTTTTTTCTCTGCAATTTTACCCTTGTGGTCTCTAATTTCTGCAATTTTTGTCCCTGGTCTTAACTTTCATTAAATAACCCAGTTAACTCGCGTCACGTGCCAAACACGTGAGAGCATTTTTGTCAAATATGCTTTCCCTTTCATTTATAGATACCAACACCGATTATATTTCTCATTCACGTCACTAACAGAAAAACCCCTAACTCGATTCTCTCTCGGTCTCGCTTTCTCTCGATCGAATTGCAAATGGTGGGTTCTTGTGGATGTGGAAAACCGACTGTTATCCGAACATCTTGGACTGCTCATAACCCAGAAAGAAGGTTTTACTCATGTTCTCAAAGTGTAAGTGACTTAAAGCCCTAATTTTGTTCAAAAAAAATTGAAGCATTAATTATCCAAATTTATGTATGTACTGTAACAGGTAATGAATTGCGGATTCAATGGGTGGTTTGATCCACCTATGTGTGAAAGAGCAGTCAAGATCATACCTGGGTTATTGAAGGCAAGAAACAATCTTGAAGAAACACTAGGGGTTAGAGATAGACAGGTGAGAAAATTGAAGTTTGCTTTGATTTGTAGCTGGATCGTATTTGTGTTGTATGCGTTTTTAGTTTAGGTATGGTGTTGGTAATGTATGGTAGTTGTAACACCCCGAAATTCGTTAAATTTAATAGTTGTGTTCTGTTATGCGACACAAGGGTTGGTGTCGCAGGTAGCGACACAGAGCCATGTGCGACACAAGGCTTGTGTCGCAGTGTCGGGCAGAAAGTCGGTTTGGAAGGGTTAATTGTGTAATTTGTGCGAAATTAAAATAAAAACCATGTTCCCAAATATTCCAGAAATCACAAAACACCTCCAGAACGTTTTGTGTGTGAGTTTAGAGAGTTTTAGAGAGAGAAAGTCAAGAAAAGTGAAGATTTTGTTAATCTTTGAAAGTGAAAGTGTTCCTGTGTGTTTCCGAAATCAATTCCAGGTAAGAGCTTGAGTTATATTGTGCTTTATCACCTTCAGAATTGTATTGGGGTTAAAAAGGGTGAATTTTACTCTGAAACTTGTTAAAATCAGAATCTGCTGCTGTTCTGTTCGTCATTGCGACACAAGGGTTGTGTCGCAGCTTGTGTCGCAATGATGGTGTCGCGAGTTAATACTGTCGCTTTAGCGACACAAGGATTTGTGTCGCTAGTTTCCACTGCTGGTTAGTACTGTTGTTTTAGCGACACAAAGAGTTAGTGTCGCAGCTTGTGTCGCTAGTTTCTTCTGTTAATTGAATTGTTGTTTTAGCGACACTAAGAGCTAGTGTCGCAAGTTGCGTCGCAATAATGTATAGAGCGACACTAATCTGATGTCGCCAGAAGGTGTAGCGACACTAGAGAGTTGTGTCGCAGGATTAATTGATGTTTTAAATAATATTAATTATTATTAGAGTTAATTGGGTACGATCGCCTCGACAGGTATTTCGAGTTGCAGTTCGTAAATATCCGATTGTCGTCCTCGAGGTAAGTAGTAGGAATGTAAAATATACAATTGGCTGAATTTGTTAATACTGATTGAGTGATCAATTGTGCCTAGCTGTATGAGTTATACGGCCAATTGCTGAATGATCAATTGTGCCTAGCTGTATGAGTTGTACGGCCAATTGCTGAGTGATCAATTGTGCCTAGCTGTATGAGTTGTACGGCCAATTGCTGAGTGATCAATTGTGCCTAGCTGTATGAGTTATACGGCCAATTGCTGAGTGATCAATTGTGCCTAGCCGTATGAGTTGTACGGCCAATTGCTGAGTGATCAATTGTGCCTAGCTGTATGAGTTGTACGACCAATTGCTGAGTGATCAATTGTGCCTAGCTGTATGAGTTGTACGGCCAATTGCTGAGTGATCAATTGTGCCTAGCTGTATGAGTTGTACGGCCAATTGCTGAGTGATCAATTGTGCCTAGCTGTATGAGTTGTACGGCCAATTGCTGAGTGATCAATTGTGCTAAGTTATTTGTATGTGACTGTACCTTTCATGTGCTTACTAAGCAAAATGCTTACGTGTTGATTGTTGTATGTGATAGGTACATCGAGAGTTGTGAAGGGTGGGGATCCGGGCAAGCGACCCGAGGGCTGCTAGTGATGGACTTACTATGACGAGATAGTAAGATGAGAAACTCGTAAATCATGCTCGATAATAACGTGTAATATTTTGTAATGATGAGAAACGTGTTTGTAATAAACAATGTGGTTGTCACTTTATATTAATATATAAAGTGTTTTGAGAAAGTTAATTTGAGTATAAAAAAAAAAAATGGGACGTTTCAGTAGTGTATGGCTAAGGATTAATAAATTTGCTAGTTTGTACTGAATACATAAGTCAAGTTGACTAATTTTGCCTCATGTTGTCAATTTGACTTTTTTTGTGGTCCAGAAATTGTATCAGTTCTTGTATTTGGTATAAAATTTGGTTATTATTCTACTTATATGATATTGTGTAAACAATTAGGAAATGCAATTAAATTGAAATGGTTGAATATGTGATGACTGTGAAGACATGTAATTGATCATATTCTGCAAGCACATGATCAAACATATGCAACAACCAAAAATAGACATTAAGTGAGTAATAAATGTAGCTCCAAGAACCTGCACATCCAACAACTAGCACATCCAATTTTTTGACTAACCTGCGAATCATAAATATTGGCTAAAGTTTTGACTTCCACGACCCATTTGACGTGCACCAGGCTGACTTCCACGACCCATTTGACTTGCACCAGGTTGACTTCCACGACCCATTTGACGTGCACCAGGTTGACTTTCAGGACCCATTTGACTTGCGCCAGGCTGACTTCCACGACCCACTTGACTTGCACCAGGTTGACTCCCACGACCCATTTGACTTGCACCAGGTTGAGTAGAACCTCCCCTTCCCTAACCTTTTGCTTTCTTTCTAGGTTGACTTTCAGAAGGTTTAGGGTGAACAACTTCGATTTGACGAGAATGTGAACCAGATTTTGGTTTTGATTGTTCAATGTAGAAAATTTATGGATGAATCGAGTTAGGGTTTTTTTTTGTTGGTGACGTGAATGAGAAATAGAATTGGTGTTGGTATCTATAAATGAGAGGGAAAGCATATTTGACAAAAATGCTCTCACGTGTTTGGCACGTGACGTGAGTTAACTGGGTTATTTAACGAAAGTTAAGACCAGGGACAACAATTGCAGAAATTAGAGAACACAAGGGTAAAATTACACAAAAAAAAAAAGGTTAAGGACAAATTCGGGTAAAACAAAAAATTACAGGGACAAAAATTGCAAATTTCCCTTAAATATTAGTCAACTATGACTTACATAGAGTTAATAATCTAAATAACTAATTAAAAAGTTTTATGTAACAATATTTTTCAACTTTTTACAAATATATAGTTGGCATAAGTAAATTATGCTAAAGACCTCCACCATTATTATTATAAATGAATGACTACTATTTCATTTGCACAATTCCTCACAAATTAAAGATAGAGCAACATGTCTAACAACTTGAACTTAGCGCATTGTTTTCATTTCTAGTCATTTTTTTTCGTCTTCATAATTTTATTTGCGTTTCAGGTATTAAGGGTGTGTTTGGTAGGGTGAAATGAAACAAGAGAAACGGAAATGAGTTCATTTCCGTTGTTTGGTAGATAGGAGAATTGATAAACACGGAGAAATAATTTTCCCGAGAAATCACTCTCTTTGCATTTTAATTTCCATTCAATTTGTAGATAAATGAGGAGAAATCAACTTTGTGAGGTAAAATTTCTCCGTGTTTTCCACGGAGAAACTGGTGAAATAAACAAGAAGAGGGGTATTAAGCCTCATATCACGTGCAAAGCATATTTTTGTGATGATTTGGCGATCTTTCTCCTCTATCATCTCGTTCCCTCTCGATTACGTCTCCTGTAGTCGATTCTTCTCTGGTTGCTGCTTCTGTATGTTTTTCTTTCAAGTTTTTGTTTGTTGTTTTTGTTAATCACTATGGTTGCTGCTTTTATTACACTTTTGTCTTAACTTTTGCTAGTAATTTTATTACTAAATCCAACGTCTTTTTCTTGTATCAAAAGTTAAAGACGATAATTGTTTTGTATTGCAATAGTAGTATATGTTTGGTATAAATTGCCCACCAATTGTTCGATTATTTGCCTAAAAGAATCTTGATAACTAATTGATGGATTTTAGAATGATTATTTTAATGAACTTTGTATATGCATCTCATGATAACATGTGTCATATGTTTGTTCAGTACCAAATAATAAAGTGAAGGGAAGTGGAAAGTAGGTGATTTGCTTTTGGTTTGATGAAAGAATGGGATAGGTTCATGTTTATAAAAGAAGTTCCCTCATATATATTTCTTGTAACAAATGCAGATCGCATAATCCGTGACAGATGGTGCTTGTCCGTGGTTCATGGGTCTGTAATTCTTCGTGGCAAAGACGACCACGTGCCAAAACTTTGGATGAATTCATGGTCTACATCAATGCGTAGCTAACCTGTCCCTTAGCAGCAGATCAAAGGACATTCAGAGGTGGTCTTTAGATTCAAGCAACTTGTTTTATTTAAGAAATTGTCTCACTTAATTGATAAGAATCCTAGTGTTCTTTTTAATCGATTGCGTTTTGATTTGTCATTAGTTGTTTTAGGTATTTCTTTTCGTATTTGGTGTTTAGTTTTGGGTCTGTTCAGTGTTCCCCTACTTAATTCCAGCCATATAAAAAAAAGAAAGTATTGGGTTACATTTAGATTACATGTTTGGTCTCATAGAATTTTTGGATTACATTTTTAATATATCATCAAATTTTGCAGCTGTATTGATATTGATGTCTTAAAGTAAATTGTTTGATCTCATAAGTCAAACACATGTATGTGCCTCAATGAGAACTTGAATTTCTAACTGTTGTGTTACATGTTTACATACATATGCACTTTGATGTGTTCTTTGTGTACATACATGCACATGTTTGTTTTATATATATATATATTTATATATATATATATATATATATATATATATATATATATATATATATATATATATTTGTTATGCACTCTATTGATAGTGATATTGAAATAATGAATGCATATACCATGAATTGATAGTTTACAAACTAAAGATGTCGAGAAACAAGTTTGGAGCTGTTGTAGGTTTAATTTGTTTTGTTTGTGGGTGAGTGAAGGTGAGATTAAGATAAGTAGGTCTCATCTTTTCATTTATGTGTTACAGGTACTTTCAAGTGGATTAAAATGCGTTCATTTTTATTAATGAAAGAAGTTGCTGTTAGACTAGGCAACCTAGTGTTTCAAATAACGTTATCTTGGCAAGTATTTTTGTTTCATTGTGATGCTACCAAACAATGGAAATGCTCAACATTTCTCAGCAATTTCATTTCTCTGACCCATTTCTTTTCTCAAAATTTCTCCCAACCAAACGAGCTCTAAAATAACATTGTGAAAGAAATGTAACATCCATGTGTTTTATCATCTATTGCTAACTAACATATATATGATCTAATATTGTGTATTGAAAAAATGAAGGACTCGAAGAAATCAAAACATGTATTGTTTTCTAAACTAAATCATCATCATTATATATCTACCATTGACTAACATATTTACTAATAGGTTTTAGGCAAGTAAAATAATAAAAAAGATTGTCTTCAATTTAGTTTATTATCAAATCTATGTAGATCTAAATTCTTTTGTTATCATTATTAACAAACGTTATTATTTTTCTTTGTTTTATACTTAACACGAACTTATATTTAGTAGTGATTGAAAAAATATACCAACTTAAAAGTTCACGCGATGGTAACTTAGTGGTAAGTGATATACATCATAAATGTGAAAGTCATGAGTTCAATTCCCATACTCATGTTCCTTTAACTATATATTACACGATTCACCTCTCCTATATTGATGTAGAATTGGTCAGTGAGGACCATTAGATAGTCATTTTTACTCTTTTTTTAATTGCAAAATGGGTAATTTTTATCTTAGTGCTGTGTTATAATAAATGATGTAAATTATAAGTGAAAAGGAAAAATGATAGAATACACTTATATGTTTTCAATTTTTCAAAATGGAAAATACAAAAAGATTTCGACACGTTTTTTAAATTTTTAACATTTTTTCGAAGATAGAAAACTCCTTCCTTTTTCAAGTTGTTAAACATGAAAGAATTTGAAATCTTTTGTATAACTAAACCATCCTAATTTGTTTAATTTGCTTACCTTTTTTCCCTATATATAGAACAATAGTTTAAAAGGGGAAAAAAGGTAAATTATTATTTTAGAAAGAAAAAAAAACAAAAACACACCAACGATGTTCCACATTAGGTCTTGGGCCGGGTCAAATGGAATAAAAATCGTGTCATCCGTTTTCCAACGATGATCATAGACAAACCAATCCATCTTTTACCAGGCTGTTCCCAGTCGCTTACACACTGTTTGTTTGTTAACTCCGTATTTCCCTTTCAATCCCTTCCCTTCCCGTTTTATTACTGCAAAAAAAAGTCAAAAACATCGCTTCTTCCGAGGTCAATTTCGTAATTTGCTATCCTCCACCAGTGATCACCAAACCGCAAAACTAGATCTACCAGAGTCATCTCTTTTCAATTTTTTTTAAAAAAAATACAGAAACACAGTAAAACCCTAGAAATTTGAATCTCAATCAGTTGATGATTGCAATTCAAATCTAACAAGAACAATGGGGGATTTCAATCTAGCGCTTGTGATTGTAGCGATAGTTGTGTGTGTATTAGTGTTCGTCTTCAACTTATACCTCCTTGTGAATTACCAGCATCCCGATGACAAAAATCAGGCCTATTTCCCCAAATTCGTGGTCGTTTTGGGACTCTCAGTCGCTGCTATCTCTATACTTATGCTTCCTGCCGATGTAGCTAATCGGCAGGCTTGTCAGCACGCTATTTATAACGGTGCTTGTAATCTGACATTACCAATGAAGGATCTATGGCTTGTTATTTATATCATTGATGCTATCCTTGTCTTCTTCGTTATTCCTTTCGCTATGTTTTACTACGAAGGCGACCAAGACAAGTAACTATTTAACTATTCCTTTCATATTCATATCATTAATCAATCAATCATTCAATGATATTGAACATTTATGTATGTATTTATGCTTTCTTGTTCGTAGGACTGTTGGCAAGAGGGTTAAAAGTGCATTGATATGGGTTGTAACTACAGCCATTGTTTGTGCTTTGGTGCTTGGTATTTTATACGGTTAGTATTCACACATTGCCTTGATTTGCCTTTATTAAACTATATCCATTTGTTATTATCATGGCAAGGCGTATTCTTGATGTATTATATTTGGATATGAAGCCTTTAATAGATAGCTTGTGTTTGTACTCTTATTTGATGTTTGTTGCTGGTTGTATCAATTTCGCGTGTTATTAGGTGTTATTGGAAAAGTTGATTTCACTGTTAGACACTTGTCTTCATCAACAATGGCATTTCCAAGTACCTTCCAGTTCTCTAGTGGTCAACCCTGTGTCAATAACGGTGCTCGCCAAAATGTATCATATTTCTTACTTTTTCTTGTTTCCACTTTTTAGTGCTTGTTTTATTAGCATATTATCTATCATGTCTAGTTCTTATACCTGTTTTTAATGATGACAGTGCTCTGCCTATGATGCTAGTCCTTCATCAGAAACAACGTGGACCATGCGCTCAACATTCCCAGAATATGTTGTTGCTCTTGCCACTATTGTTGGCTCTGTGCTTTTCTCTGTAAGTTCATTTCTGGGACTTCTGATTGTGAATATTGTTTTTTATGTTCTTCTGCATAATCATAAAGCCTTTCCATGTCATAATTAGATATTTGGCGGTGTGGGCATCGCTTGCCTTCCCTTGGGACTTATATTTTCATTCATAAGGAGGCCAAAGGCAGTGATTACTAGATCACAGTATATCAAGGTAGTCCCTACTTTCTTTTGTTAATAAATCACATTGTCTTGCGGATTAGTTCAGTTAAGTTGAATGTTTGGGTTTGTTTTTTATTCTAATTGTTTAGGAAGCAACAGAACTTGGTAAAAAAGCTAGAGAATTGAAGAAGGCTGCTGATGCACTTCGTCAGGAAGAAAAAAGTGGCACTAAAGGAAGGAAATGGCGTAAGAACATGAAAGCCTTGGAAAAGGTACGCCTTCTTAAAAGCTCTGTTTACCTCTACCACCAGTTGCATTGTAGGTGTTGCATTCTGTTTTTGGGTTGCATTGAACGTGAGTGCCTTTTCCTTTAGATAAATATATTAAATGTGGGGGTATGGATAGGAACTTAAAGATGGATAAGAGTGCTTATGCGGTACTTTGAGCATGTCATGTGCATACAATTGGTTTGTCAATAATTGCTGCATATAAGTCGTTAATGTCATGTTATTTTGCGATAATAACTTTCTTGTCTTTTAGATTTGTGCTGTATTATATTGTCATCTCTCGAGATACATCTCCTTTTGCCCATTTCATATTGGTAATGGATATAATCATTCAATTTACCTGGAAAAGTATAAAAGGTCCGGTCAAATATTTAAGAACCAACCTTGTAAATATGACGAGGCTAAGAGAGTGGAAATTTCCTGCATAATACCCAGATACCATCATCTAAATTTAAAGAAACTATTCGCATATTGAGCAGCTAGTGTACAGGTAGACAGACATGTGCATCCACATTTTGGGATATATTCAGCTGGGTCATAGCACGGGATGAACTCATGAACCACAATTAAATATCTGGATGTTTACTTAAATGAAGTTAGATAAACACATCATTAAGCAATTGCAACCGTTTGGTAACGAATATGCTGTTCCAATCAAGTTATCTTCTTTTGTCGAAATATAAAAACATCAAGAAAAAAGAAAACAGAGACGCAACACCAAGAACATATCTTATTTATATACCTTAGAGGGTCTAGAAGTATTGTTTTTATAAGCCCATAATTGGTGTGGAGCCATGTTTACCCAGGCAAGCCTCACGTTATCTATGATATACAATAGTTAGTAGATTTTACAAAGTTATATATTCTTATTCTTCAGGAGTTACTTCTTTTGGAGGAGGACGTGAATGCTTTAGAAGAGATGTACCCTCAAGGCGAAAAGGTGATAAACTTGTAACATGTGTTCCGTATTACTTCCCCTGGCGTTTTTTCCTATTTTCTCACTATATTGTTCGTGTCTATTTTCAGGCTGAGGCTACCTGGGCTATGACCGTTCTTGGCTATCTGGCAAAACTTATACTTGGAGTTTTTGGGTGAGCGATCCTAATATGCGAAACTTCAACTGAACTTGTTTTTCTCAGTTGTCACTTTTTCTGCTTACGTGAAAAAGTGCAGTTGCTTACGAATGTTAGTGCCCTTGTGTACTAGTTAGAAAATATCCACCAAACCAAAACCATTTCCCTATGACTAGGAAGCATTTGAGTCTAAAGTCATTCCTTGAAAGGGAAGAACGATCTCCATAAAAAGGGAACTCACCATAAAAAGGGAACAAATCTAAAAGTTCAAAATCAAACCTGAATAACAGAAGAACTTAGCTTTCGGCCCCTAAACGACCCCGAAAGGCCGAAAACTTCTAGGGTTCATGGCGAAGCAATGAGTCTTGCTCATTGAGTCATTGGTCTGTTTCTGAGTGGACATGCAAATTTCGTCCAATTCCACCACCAAAATCTACTTCGGCAAAATATTCACCAAATGTATATGGCGCGTTAACTTCTTTCTTAACCACATCTGCATCAGTTATGCTTTCATTTTTTATTTCCTATGTAACAATTTGGCTATGTAACAATTTGGCTTCAGGGTAAGAGAATTCATTCTAAGTTGATGCACATGTACTATGGTAATGTCTAGAAATTTGTGAATAGTCAGCAGACTAAAACCGGAAATTATATCATAGTGATTATTATATTTATATTGATCATGTTCTATTTGTCGACACTATACGTTTCTGCATATTCTGAATCGATTCTCATTACCAATAGATTTAATTTTTTTCATGCTTTATAGTACGACTTCTCCTTGCCATTTAACTGTGTTGGTGCTTTTCAGCCTCACATTAAACTTATTGGAAGGCATTCTGACTCTGCTTTTCTTGTTAGGTTAATTGTTTCGATTGCTTGGGTTGCACACATTGTGATATATTTGTTGATTGACCCTCCACTTTCATCGTTCTTAAATGAGGTTTTCATAAAGTTGGATGATATATGGGGTAAATTTCGATTTCTAACCCTTTACTTCTTATATGCATTTAAATCTAAATGTATATGTGTGTGTGTGTGTGTGTGTAATGTGTACAGATACATTTGTGTTACATTGACCAGTGCTGTTTCACCAGGTCTTCTGGGTACTGCAGCTTTTGCGTTCTTCTGCTTCTACCTTCTGCTTGCAGTTATTGCTGGGGCAATGATGCTTGGTCTGAGACTAGTGTTTATTACTATCCATCCAATGAAGTAAAATGACCCTTTCTACTCTTATGTTTTTGCTTTTATATGTTTGTGGTTTGTTGGTTATTAACACGTGAAGCTGTATTACAGGTGGGGAGCTACTCTCATGAACTCTTTCCTTTTCAATGTGGCTCTCATACTTCTTTGCTCTATCAGGTAGGCTGGTTCAGTTTTGATTTGTAGTTTTCCAACCAGAATATCCCATAAATATCTTAAATTTTATTGCGAAGATCGTGTGAACAGCGTAATTATGTTGCCGTACATTGTCTTCTATAAATGAGTTCATATATCCATCGACTTTTTTCTCAAATAGACCGACTGAGCCAGACAGCAAATTATTATTAATCATTTGAAGACATGGCTAGCAAAAAAACAAATGTGCCCCGTTATCATGCATGCCGTTAGAGGGTAGTTATAGCAGGGACCATATATTCGCCTTTAGATTAGTGATGAGAAGCTCTTGTGACGGTTGTTTAATGAGTAATTATTTTTAAGCTTGTCCTTATTTTTTAGATACCTTGTTGTTTGTTAACTTGTTTCCCTTATAGTCATTTGGTTAAGTACTCCACCTTGGTCTTGACCATATTGTTTTGGTTGTTTTAGTGTGATCCAATTCTGCTCGACTGCGTTTGCATACTACGCTCAAGCTACAGCTGCCCAAGAAATATTTGGTCATACATTGCAATCTCTTCGTGGAATCAAATACTTGTACAAGTCAGTCACCAATATTTTCTCCTTACTGCAATGTGCTCTTGTGTTTGTCCCTACTAATTTCTGATTATCCCCGTTGGCAGGTATAACATATTCCAAATCGCATTTGTCGTTCTAGCTGGACTAACATTTGTGTATTACGCCGCCTTTGTAAGTTGCACTTTCCCTAAATTGTCATCTTTGTGAGGATTTTGGAGGAACATAGTTAATACCCCCCTCTTCTATATGAGTTGTGATATTCGTTGACGTTAGATGTCAAATGAACTACTCTCAAAAGTCAATAATTAAGTCAAGAATGTTCACGAGTTAAGTAATATCTCATAACTTAATCAAGGGTTAAAGTACTATTATAGATGAAGAATTGGTGCTAAAAGTGTGCAAATGATAGATGAAAACTATAAATTCCTCCAAAATTTGATATCGCTGGCGATAAATAGTCAAAGATCAGAGTAGTTGCAACTATTTATCCAAATAGATCTATGGAAAATAATAGTGGTGTTCTTTTTCACCTTCCATGCATCTGTCTACATGTGAGAGAGGTCAATGCACTACCATTCTTTCATAAATCTGATTGGTTTTATGTACAATTTATTTGACACTGGGAAAGAAGGTATACTGACAACTAAATTCTGGTTTTCTTAACCATTTCTTGATCAGGGATGGAGGAGAAAAAAGCCGAGTGGCAGGTTCCAACTATCTTCTTAAACGTGTTACAACCTTAAAAGCGTAACTAGAAAGATTTAAGGGAATTTTCTGTTAATTGATTTATTATGAGTCTTCTGTATCGGGTGTATACGGCCAAATCCTACGTTGAAGAGTTTTCATCCGATTGGAAGTATGAAATTCGCGAGGTTGAGTGGTGGTTTTACATCTGATTTCGACACCATTTGTATGTATTTGTCCTGTACTATCTTGGGTTTGAGTGATGAGAAATTGTTGATATATTAATATACCTAAAACAGTAGCATGATGCCACGGTACATGATACTTTTTTTTGTGTGCAATTCATTTGTTATTTGGTCGTTATAACAAGCGTTGTGAATTACTGAATTGTGGAAAGTTGGTATGATAAACAAATTATTGTTTGTGTTTTATTAGTAAATCATTAATCATTAATAATCTTGTGTAGCAGGTAAAACTAGGATGATAAAATTTTTCATGATTTTTGGATTATTTATGTTTAAATTTTTTTAATATTTTTGGATTATTTATGTTAATTTTTTTTGTATATTTATGTATTAATTTGAACAAATTTGGCTCCAATTTGCGTTCTTTTTATGCAACCTCCAATCTATTGGTTTGGATGATTGCAAAGTTTGAATATAATTTTAGCATTAGAATTAGATTAGACAGGACGTTGATAGTTACGGTTCCATTTGAATTTGAAGGTCATGATTTTTAATTCTAGTCACTTCAATACAATTATGTCTCCTCTTTGTTTATGGTTTTAGTCCATTTCAAGTGAATCAGCGTATTGTTAGGCTTCAATCAACGGAGTATTATTTTCCAAAATAAAAAAAAAGTTGATTGCAATGGATGTTGACACGTGTCAAAGTCAACATAAAGTAAAGTAGAGATGAGTTGTTAATGTTGAAGTTGTGTGGATGTGCACGTGCACAAGCTGTCAGTCAGTGAATTTGACCCGTTCCATTCAGAGGTTGCGTAAAGTCCATTCGCCCCTACCCCTACATGCCCAAACAACCCGTTCGTGTACTGTTTTTTGTTTTTGTAAGTTTTACTGACAGCTATGCACCAAGCCCCACCCAAACAAAACACCATCTTTTGCTCTTACAAACCTTCGACTTATAAAAATAACAAATACTCGTATACGAAATATAGTTATAGTTGTTACTTTGGACTAGCGACCTTTGACAGTAATTAATACATAAAAAATGTGCATTATTTATTTTTACGATACAATTTCTTATTACATAAGTTTGGTGTATTCATAAAAAATGATATGATGGTGTTTTATATCTAGTTTTGTATTCCAAAATATCATATATTACTTTATTTCCTAATACTATAAGTACAGCTGAAAATAGTTATATTGTAGAGTAGCAAATGTATTTGTGGGCGATCGATCGAGCTGTTCACTTGATCGACTGTAACTTAAAATGGTCGATAAAACATTAAAACAACTCTTTTTTTTTTAAAAAAAGGCAGACATATAATACAGGTCCTTCAATTAATGCGCAATAAACTGTCTGAATAAGTTTTACCAACACGTACATAAAAATGGCGGGTTACATCGATCATTTTGATTACGTAATGACGTAAGAATTAAAGTTATGACCTTCAACTTCAATTCATTACTTACCATCATCATATACTATACTATCACCATTATTATTATTATTATTATTATTATTATTATTATCATTATCATTATTATTATTATTATTATTATCATATGTAACTTTTATATAATTCCCAAAAAGAAAATAGACTATTATTCATTTCATAAAAATGGCGGGTTCATCCCATAAAAGTGGCGGGTTATTATTATTATTATTATTATTAAAGAAAAAGAAATAAAAACTCATGTACTAATATCACCATATATATTCATGGTATCTATTCACAATTCTTTTAAAATAACTAATTACCGAGGCTCAATGCTAATTTAATTAATCTATGACTATGACTATGACATAGTTCATCGTTTAATTTGAAACGAAATAACATATGTATTTACAAAGTTGACCAGCTAAAGTACTACTTTATGATTATTTATATTTATATATTTATATTATATTATGTAACCAAAAGAAACTAATAAAGAAATCAATAAAATCATCATTATTATTATATATGTAACTTTTATATAATTCCCAGTATTAGATTTGAATTAAATCTATATAATTCCAAAAGAAAAAAGAGTATAAAAAAAGAAATCAATAAAATCTCTTTTTTAAGAAAAGAAAAAAGAAAAAAAAAAGAGTAGAAAAAGTTACTGAATTAGGGGTAGACTTAAGAGTAAATAATTTAAAAAACACAAATATAACGAGATATTGATTTGATTTTAGACGTTGTTTTAAAATTTTATATATAAGATGTATATGAAAAATATGAAATTAGGTGATAGAAAGATAAAGAGGGTGTAGTAATTATAAGATGTACAAATAACTAGGTATAAAATTGTTAATTTCAAAATTAGTGTTGAACGAATGGATAGATTTAGTAACACCCTTTAGATTAATAATTACAAAATATGGGTGATTTAATTACGTACACGTGACCAGTGTGTAGATCGATATGAATTCACCTGGATCGATCATTCACCTAAAATAATTAACCAAAAAAAATATACTTATGAAACGATCGACGCCGGTGAGGTGGAATTCAAATACTCCATGCATGCACTTGGATCATGGAACTATGGAAGTCTTGTGGTAGTAGATGATGATGTCCTCATCCGCCACGAGTTGTAATTCTGAACACCGATATCATTGTGCTTCCGGGAAGGACCGGATGACGGAACTGGTGTTTTTCTTTTAGGCAACAATCCATAAAAGTTGTTGCCGGAATACTCAGAATTTGGATTCCTCACTCGAAACACATGATCTCTGCTTCTGCTTCTGCTTCTGATGGTTGATGAACACTCTCCAATTTGAGCAACAAACAAAAACAACAATAAGAAGAAGAAGAAGATGATCCTCCATGGAATTATAACTACAACTGCTCTTCTTTTTCTTCTGTAGAAATAGTATTGCCTCATTAACTACCAACTCTTAAAAGTGTTGTATTTGCAAGAAAGATAAGAGAAAGAGAGAGGGAGGCTGTGTTTATGGAAGAGAAGAAAGAGGCACAAGTGGTTGTGTTGTGTATAGCAGTATTAGGGTATATGTTATTCTCTGTTTTCTATTGTTTATTTCTTTATTTATTTATTTTTTTTTTTTTTTTAACTTTAATTTTAATAACATCGTACCCTAATGTATAGTTTCAACACCATATTGTCATATCTTTATATTGAAAGGTGAACCTATGTATTATTTTTATTCAAACAGTATAAGTATGTTTATGTTTATTAAGACATGGATAACCTAATTTTTTATTCAAATCATTTTTTTTTTTTTGGTTTTTTTTGTGTTGTGAATTTTGCTAAAGGCATTTAGTTAGTTAGTTTATACTCTAATACAAAATAGTTTACTATTCTTCATCATAATCAACTTGATAGAAGAGATATATAGACCATATATATACATATATATAGATAGATATAGATATACTAGATTCAAACCCGTGTAATGCACGATAATTTAATACACAATTTTAGTTAATTAATCCTTTTGATTATGCTAGTATTAAGCCAAATCCTTTTAATAAAATAAAAACCTCTAGATTATCAGGAACTTCCATCTTAAACACATATTCATTAGTTAATTATTATTTATTATTTATTTATTTATGAAAATTGATTCTTAAAAAACTTATATTTAACTTGTTATACAATTGGTACACTTCACGTATAGTTAATATGAATATTAAATTCTATATTATTATAATAATTAATATATTATAATTATTATAACATAATATTCTAGCCCAAATATGAATGTTACATTTATGCTACTTTTTCTCTTGACGTATGTTTAGTAGATATTTGAATATATTAGAGATAGACACAATAACAACTAATTATTTTAAAATTACAATTAAGAATCCTCGTAGAATAGACTAATAATTGATACCAATCTTTGTTCAAGTCTAATTTATTTATTTTTTTATTTAAAATAATGAGAGATTGCCACGTGTCATACGTGTCATTCGAGCCTGCATGACAAATTATAAAGCAATTTTCGAGTGTTCGCATCTATTTTTCTACACATATTTGAGATGTATTAGTGTGAATCCAATAATTTTATTGGTTAGTTATGCATTTATGAGGTGTTCTTAATCGTTCTTAATTTTTAAGGTGTTCTCATTGGAACTTTACCCTATATATATATATATATAGTGGGATGATCCAGGGGGAAGTGTTTTTTTTGGAGGAAGGGGGAAGCAGTTATTAATTATCAAGAAACATTACCTTTGCCCATACAAATCTCACAAAAAATGACGCAAAATTTAGAAAATGTTAATCAGAATTGATGCTATGAATGTTAAGCTTCCTTGATAAATTATTTCTGCGGGTTATAACACCGATTGATGAATATTATATCCAAAATCGTTAATATTTATCGCGGGGAATGTTAGTAAACATTCATGGTGATGAATATTAAAATTAAAAATATTCTGTGATAATGTGATGTTTTAACATTCATCGTAATGAATGTTAGTTAACATTCATCACGGTTCAATTTATTAAATAAATATTCACCGACTAATGTTATGACTTAAAACTGAAATTCATCCGTTAATATATTCATTATAGCATCAATTTTGATTACTATTTACTGGTAAAAATAATTTTTTATTGACGTTTTGATTGGTAATTGTAAGATGCTTCACGATGAATAATAATCACTTTCCCCTTCCCCTCAAAAAAACACTTAAAACACTTCTCTCTTGATCACTCCCCTATATATATATATATATATATATATATATATATATATATATATATATATATATATATAGTGGGAGGTTTAAATGAGAACCGCTTAAAATTAAGAACTTGTGAGAACTACTAGATAACGTATTTGTTCACATGTGATTTGCTCCATTCATATGTGAACATTGATATATGATAGATTTAGAAAGAAAAAAAATGCAAAAAACTCTAAAAATCACGTTATAAAACACATCTGAACCGAATTGTTCACATGATCGTTTACATGTGAACACATATTTGTATTTTTGTGTTTTTCGATAAAATTTTAGGATTCTTTTGAATTTTTTATTTATCAATTAAACGTATATCAATGTTCACATTTGATTAACTCATGTTCACATATGAATGAAGTTAAGTTAATCACATGTGAACAAATACGTAAACTATAAGTTCTCACAAGTTTTCAACTTTTTAGTTGGTTCTCATTTGAACTTCTCTCTCTCTCTCTCTCTCTCTCTCTCTATATATATATATATATATATATATATATATATATATATATATATATATATATAGTTTGAGTAAAAGTCTTAAAAGGAGAGAAATAAGAAATTACTATTTTATCATTTTAACTATTTTATTCAACCATAAGTTTAAGGTCAAATACAATTAATTAAAAGTTAATACATCATAATCCGTTTCAGTTACGAAAGATTTAACCACATGATTATTTAATTATTTTTATTATTGATGTAACCGACGTAATATAATGATGAATATTGAAATATCGGTTACGATTTATATGATATAAATATCAGTGAAAATGTAGCTTATTGTTTTCACGGGTCGAGGGGTTAGAATTTTTATTACAAACGCAAATGTAGTTTTTTTCCGGGGATAACCGGTTGGACCATTAACCCGAACCTTGATCTAACTCGACCAGAAAAGTCAAACGCATTGATGGTTCTCACTTAGCAGGTTAACGGATTTGGTTTCGTACCGAGTTTCAGGTCGTGACGAGATTGTCATTACGTATAATAAGAAAATGACATACTACAAATTACTATGTTCTAAATTATAAGAAGACATATTAAATAAACATGTTAATTCACATAAATTTTTAATCTCGCTGTATCGGATGGGCAGTAGCTAGTAATGTGCATGGGAGATGATAAAGTGAGCTGAAGAAAGTAGGGGGAAAGTTTAGCGGAAAACATGGGCAATTGATATGCTATGATTTTCAGTATATCTCAAACTATTATTTATTATTTTACACTATTCTTTCCTTTTAATTATTTTCTTACAAGTAACCTTATATGATTTCAAATTTCATTGTAAGGCCATATCCAATTTATGTCCTAAAACATTAAATTTGATTTCTTGGTGTAAAAATTCATATTCAATCAACTCACCAAATTTTAATGTATAAAATTTTAAAAATTTTACACCAAATATGTTACAACACCAAAATTTTCAGTTTTCATGGTAACCCTTTTGATTAAAACAAGTTTATTAAATAAGTCCCAAACTTACAAAAGCAAACGTCCTTAAATGTATCATTCGTTTGAAAATGTTATACTTTGTCAACTAAGATACTATTCTCGAACTCATATACAAAAATTTGTTTGTATACATTATACTTTGTTTGTTTCAACGGGACTTAAAACATGGATCACATCCAACGTATCATTGAATACGTTATATGTTAAACTATGTCAAAATTTCCACTTATTATCTACGTTCTACAATAACAAATATATACACATCATTTTCAATGATACTCGAACTCACAAGCTCTTTGTCCATATATTAGCTGCCCTCATATCACTTGGTCAAATACTCCGGTCGACAACTATACCTTCTTAACTAATAATTCTTTAGATAATCATTTAGGAGTATATATGGTCGGTAATATTGTTTTGAACACCATACATTTGCTACTTTCAGCGACTTAGTTTCCAAATTAACCTTATAAATGAGGTTCAAGAGAGTTATAGTACATGAATTTGACCCCTTATATGAAAGTAAGTAGATATATACTAGTAGTAAAGTTTTGTATATAATTATTAATTTAATTTAAAGGTTGAACATTTGAAATTACGTGTTAAAAATGAAATGGTTGTAAAAAGACAATAATTGGATTAGAAGATGGGAGGGAGCCCATGCGGAAAGTTACTAACCTTCATTTCGTGTGTGGAAGTGGAAGCAGTCAAGCAGCTAGCTGGGCCTGGCCGGGTTGTTGTTTTTGTAGGTAGGGTTCATCGTTCATGCATGCATGGCCCCCTCCATTTTCATCACTACTTTCCATCCACTTCTTCTTAAACATATATTATGATTTTTCAAATATAAATTCCCAGTTACTTCTACTTATTCAAACACTTTCTACTTCTATATTCATCGAGATGAATATAACTATTCAATAAAATAGTAATAAGCTTTCTTTTTTCTTCAAGTTACATACTTTTATAAATTGTATTCTTTAAATTGTTAAAATAATTTATAAGTTCAATAAAAATTATCCATAGTTTAACAATAAGATTTTTTTTAAAATTAATTTTTAGTATCGGACGAGACTAACACCCCGAGTTTAATTCGACCCACTCGGTACACATAAAAAGTAAATTTCAATTTAATTTAGAGAGTAATTTCATTTTTTATTATGTTTGTCAAATATTTGGAGTTGTAATACGTGGTATGAACTACAAAGAAGTAATTTTCAAGTTGATAAAATATTCGGAGTTGAAAGATATGGTATGAGCTACAAATATATTAATTTTTAAGGTGATAAATTGTACGATGTAAATGAAAAAATGATTGAATGTTTGATATATTGTGTTTGAAATTATGATTTTAAAATTAATAAGTCGGTTGATGAAGATACACATTGTAAACTCTTATATTTAGTAGAATTGCTAGACAGGAGTTACTTTATTAACGGTAAAAAATATATTTTATTTTATAAAATTATATAATATTCAATTTAGATGACTACCTTTAATAATTTAATTGTAAACATAATTGATATAAATAGCCACCGTAATAATTTTAGTTAAAACTTTCTGAGTGTTTCAGTGTAATATTTATAATAGGAGAGAAACAAAAATTATTCATGATCAATAAGAGTTTGTGTAAAATGAGTTAATTATCAGTATATAGGTGTGTGTGGATGTCAGAGAATAATAGATAGAAATGAGTCTGGGTAAAAACTATTAAAATTAAAATCTTAAATAATTTCAAAAGTAATTTTATATAATTGTCCAATAAATATAAAGTTTATGTTCATACATAACTCTTTAAACTATTCGAATATTCAAATTTGACTACATACGACACATTGACTTTTAAGTTGCATAGATACTAAATTATTTCACAAACTAATATAATTATTTTTGTTCTGTCGTAACGCGTGAGTTAATAATGCTTGTTATTATTATTTATAAAGTTACTAGAATTGTGTAAGCCTATGGGCTTTCTTTAATGGTCCAGTTCCAATAGTTGTGTATTGGGCTTGTTTAATGAGACCAGGCCCAGAATATTGTGTTCATTTTGGGTTCAGTTTTGATTTTATTCTTTCGACCATTAGAATGTAGGTAACATCTGTGAGCCCAGATACACTTCCGAGTTCCGAGTTCCGACTTCCGACCATCACTTATTAAATACGAGAGTAAATTACAAAAAATATACCTGTGCTTGTTCATATTCTCAAAAAACATCTTCCAACTTTATTAATAACGAAAACCATACTCAAGGTTGTCACTTTTGTCCCAATGACATTCCTCTTTGTTACGTTTCTGTCGTTAAGTCTATACATGTGCCACGCACGTGAGGGTATTTTTGTCATTTTCTTTTTCCCACCCATTTAATCGACCTTTCCATTTGCATTATATACCCATTTAAACTGTTAAATGGGTCGATTAAATGAGTATAAAATGCAAATGGAAAGGTCTATTAAATGAGTGGGAAAAAGATAAGGACAAAAGTACCCGCGTGCACATGTACAGACTTAACGACGGAAACATAATAAAGTTGGATGGAGGGATGTCATTGGGACAAAAGTGACAACCTTGGTATAGTTTCTGTTATTAATGAAGTTGGAGGATGGTTTTTGAAAAATTGAACAATTACAAGTATATTTTTTGTAATTTACCCTAAATATTATTTTCCTTAATTATCAACTTTACAAATGCACACAATGAATACTAACCATTACATTGTCCATTGATAGAATTTAAAATCTACTCAAATACATATTTTTTTTTAACGAAATTTAAAGTGAACACTTGAGGATACGTTAAAATAGAAATATGGAGGCAGCGATTATAAATCTTTGGACTAGTACCCTTATTAGGAGTACGGTGTGTATTATTTTTAATTGAAGTGGGTTCACAAAAATTGGCGCTATATATATGCAACCAACGAACCCTATATGCAACCAACGAACCCTGCCTATAAAACAGGAAAAGAAAAGGAAAAGGATATTGTTTCTTGGGGGTTTTACCTTATCTTGTTTATAACCAAAAACCATAATTCAATTTTATTTTCTCCTATCTAAAACCTCCAAATGACTCAACAACATAAGCAGAAGCAAGCAACATTAGTTTGGAAACAGATTCCTCAACTCCAGCAAAACAATGACTTAATATTTCAACAGCAGCCTACACGAGGTGGTGGTGGTGGTGGTTTTGCTACGGTCACAATGATGGAGAAGACATTAGAATTTGAACCAAGTGCCGCACAGCTGTTGAAACATCCATTGGCGATTGTTGCTTTGGTTCCTAAAGATGCAGCCGTGTTTGCTGCTGGTGCCTTTTCTGGTGCTGCTGCTAAAACCGTTACTGCTCCTCTTGACAGGATTAAACTCATCATGCAGGTTTCTAATTACCTACTAACCCATTCATTCATTCAATTATTAATTGTTTTGTTTCTTTAAATGTAAAATGTTAGTTACTGGTTGTCACCATATATGATGCTCACCAACATTTCTTCAATACTTTATACATTATCTATTTATTCGGTTTTAATTGCTAGCTAAAAGATAACCCAATACAAGTTTATGTATAGATGCTCTGTAAGTTAGTAAAATTTTTCAGCTTGCATTCGGACAATATTAATTTATAAAATAAATCTATAAAATTGAATAAGTGAAAATGAAGCATATAATTATGGAATACCAACTTGGAGACATATAAAAGGTGTTTGAGTAAGTGGACCCTTTTTGTGTAATAAAAGAGAGAGTGGCTTATAGATTGGCTCTGTTTCAGATTGGGAATTCAATCATATCATATATATATATATATATATATACACACACACTAATAGAATAGAATCTCTTTATTAATTGTTTGCAGACTCATGGTTTAAGAGTTGGCCAAGAAAGTGCAAAAAAAGCTATTGGATTTATACAGGTATGTTATATGT
Source organism: Gnaphalium uliginosum (assembly GCA_963930675.1). Classification (NCBI taxonomy): domain Eukaryota; kingdom Viridiplantae; phylum Streptophyta; class Magnoliopsida; order Asterales; family Asteraceae; genus Gnaphalium; species Gnaphalium uliginosum. The sequence goes on along the minus strand of OZ005681.1, from coordinate 50,309,191 downwards.
ACTATCTCCTATATTTTTATCATTCCTTACTTCCTGTCTTTACATCTTGTTTACCTTAGCTTAATATTCATATTTGGAAATGCATTTGCAGGCGTTTGTGTCAGTTGGGAAGCAAGAAGGTATCAAAGGCTATTGGAAGGGTAACTTCGCTCAGGTGCTTACGCCACTCTTTTCATCATTCCTTGTCCTGCAAAAATAAAATGAACAATTCCATTACATATTTCATAGAAATCCTTATATCTTTTCTGGTTTTTTTTTTAATCTTTTTGTTCTATCTCCCTACATGCCATGAAAGTTTCTATTATTCCCATATCAATATGTCTCGTGACAATTGCAATGTCTCATAATTTGGCGAAATAAATTAATGCCATCATTATAAATTACTGATCAATGGTATTGGCCATTGGGTAACAAGAGTTCACCAAGATGCTGATAATGAAGTGTAATTTAGTCTCATTTGGATAAACTTTTTGAGGTGGAGTACTTTTGTTTGATTAGTGCTTACTTCGATCAATCAATAATTGCAGGTAGTACGTGTCCTTCCCTATAGCGCGGTTCAACTTTTCGCTTATGACACCTACAAGGTAAGGAGAGTCTTACTGGAGAGTTACGGTAATCAGTATAGTATATACCTCTATACACAAATTATGAAAGTATATGCAATTTTAACATAATCTCAATATGCAGAAACTTTTTAGAGGAACAGATGCTGAGCTTTCTCTTATTGGAAGATTAGCTGCAGGTGCTTGTGCTGGCATGACTTCAACTTTCGTAAGATTATACCCACTAATTTCCTTAAAAGTCTTTTTGTAATAATTATTTTCATACCCTCTGATCCATTAAATATGATACAGATGACTCATGTGCATACTTATGCAACAAAACAACTATTAAGCCATTACCATTTAAATTGACGAAATAGAAAATAAGTGGTTTAGATCAACAGCTTTTAAATGGGTCGAAGTAACCCTTGTGGACCATATTCAACAAGGATAACCAAAAATGGAAATTGTTGTATCTTTTGGTTGTTCATGCTTTATATGTGTACTGGTGTTAACCTTGGAGACTTATTTCAGGTGACGTACCCATTAGACGTCCTCAGATTACGTTTGGCAGTTGATCCTGGTTATCACACAATGACAGATGTAAGATTGATAGTTGTAATATACTTAAGTTGATCAAGAGGCTTCCCCTTTTGAAGTTGGGTGTCACTCTAATTTCAGGTTTTTGTAAAGATGCTAAAAGAAGAAGGACTGGGATCTTTCTACAGGGGTCTTGGACCTTCTCTTATTGGAATAGCCCCATACGTTGCCGTCAACTTTTGTGTATTCGACTTGTGAGCTTACCTTCCTTTTTTCAATCTTTTGTTGACGCAGCCAAGATATATACATTTGAAACCAAAATTAGAAACAATGACTTGTATGGTCACTTTCTAAAGTCAAAAGTTCCCTAATTTACTTCCATAAGCATTTACAGTTGACTGTTGGTAGTTCTTTTCGGTGTCATTGTGTCTCCACATAGATACCCTTTTTTCCTTCAAATCTGGTTGAAACAATATATTTGCTGTGAACCTTGAAAATGAAATAATGGACCTATGAAGTCAATAACTATCTTATTATCAGTAATTAGTAATGAATCTATATTTTATGTGTATATATGATGACATCAGGGTGAAGAAGTCTTTGCCAGAAAAGTTTCGCAACAAAGCAGAAGCATCAATAGTGACAGCATTCGTTGCGGCTAGCATTGCCACACTTACATGCTACCCATTGGACACTATTAGAAGACAAATGCAAATGAGGGGTACACCTTACAAGACCGTTTTAGACGCTTTTCCAGGTAGCAATGCGTAGACAATCATGTTCATTTTTATTCGATGAAATCTTGTAACATATATATTCCCTTGCACAAGTATATGTAACGGAAAGTTCAAGTTTCGGTTAGTGCACATTCAAATTTTTTATTTGGATGATATATCATGTCCAGGTATTGTGGCTCGTGATGGTGTGTCTGGATTATACAGGGGCTTTGTGCCAAACGCTTTAAAAACCTTACCTAACAGCAGGTAATTTGCGATTGTTAGTTGCTTATATTACTATATCTATCCATCTCCACATAAGATAAATGAAGTTGACTGTAAATATTGTCTGGAGTTGCAGCATCAAGCTGACTGCCTTTGATGCAATGAAGCGACTGATCTCAGCAAGTGAGGTAGAGTTTCAAAGAATCTTGGAAGAAAACCGTAACGAACAAAAGCAGAGCGCCAACGCTGCTACAAGTTATTAGATTAATTAGTACGTAATTCGATTTTGGTAAGGTATTGTTTGTTAAGAGATGTGTCCATAAACTAACGTTTGTGTGATCATGTGATGTGAGGTCTTATTTGGTAATGTGATTGAAGGGCATTTTTGACATTATAATACTCAAATAGTAGTTTTGACATGAATGGATTTTTTGATTCCATGAAAGAAGATTGAGTTTGTTCTTGTTAATGTTTTGTTGTAACACTACACAACTACTGGACTCCATTTGTCCACTGCACATGTATAATTAAAAACTTTTAAGTAGGATGTGTTAATTAAAAACTAATACTAATACTAATACTACCAGTAATAATAATAATAAATAAATAATTAATGGACCAATAGAAGAAGACGCTGTATTTGATTTAATTGGCTGTGGTGCACTGAATTAGGTAGACATTTGTTGTTTAGTGTTTGTATCATTGCATTTTTTGCTAAAACAAGAAGGGGAAATCGCCCACCCACAGTCTAACACAATTGTAGAAAAAGGTTGGACCTTTATTTATAGTAGGTACTCCGTAGAAGATTATAATAGTAGTGAAGTGATGGCGGAGGCGTCGGAGGTGAGGAAAGACGACGGAGCAGCGACGGTGAAATCAATTTATATATATCCGATAAAATCATGCAAGGGGATTTCTGTTAAACAAGCACCCCTTTCTCCTACCGGTCAGTCAGTCAGTCGGTTATTTCAAATTCTCCTCTACCTTTAACTAAATTACTTCTTTCCTTCATTTCAATTTCAAGTAATTCTCCCCTATGTTTATGTTATGGGTCAACCAAAATTACTAACCCTGCAACTTATTATACAACTCACTACAGATTTTACTTTTACTTGACTTTTAGCTTCTGCATACAAACCAATTCATTCACTCACTCACTATTACTGTAGTAAATAGGGGATGGATGCCCATCTGTTATCAAACTTATTATTAGTAGTATATTAACTTCCAGTGTTAGTTAATCAACTCTTCCGTAATTAGGATGGACAAACAGATTTTGCTATTGCTCCCCTACAATATAGCATGACAAAACTGATTATCCATTAAAAATAATACATATTTTATTTTGAAAAATTCACTTCTTTTGTTAATTACTAAAACAGTTGCCAAACATTCAAGTAACACACAACCATGGCCTAAGTATTGTTTAACCCCTTTTGCTTTTATGTCTCGGACAGGGTTTGTGTGGGATCGTCAGTGGTTGGTTGTCAACTCTAAAGGCAGAGGCTGCACCCAAAGGGTCGAACCAAGGCTTGCTCTTATTCAAGTTGACCTGCCTGTTGAGGCTTTTTTTCCCGGCTGGGAACCCAATGACTCTTCTTACTTGGGTTACTACTTTTCTCTTAATTGAATTGTATTTTTTGGCCTGCAGAGGCAGCCGTTGCAGTGCAGTGCATTTACATCATATGGGTCGAGTTTGATATTCTCCAAGAGTCAACATTATAGTTTAAAAACCTTCATATATTTAGTTTTTGTCGTAGATTTTTTTTTTTTTTTTTGGTAATAGTTTCTCATCCATTCAATTTTTAGTAAAAACAAACAAATGGACTTTTCCTGCGCATAAAGTGCTATAAAGTTCATGTGGGTCTTAATGGTTCTGGCAGTTGTTCGTGCTCCTGGGATGGCTGAGCTCAAGGTCTCATTGACTAAACCATCATTGCAGTCTGATGGGGTCTCGGTCTGGGAATGGTCAGGATCCGCCTTAGATGAGGGAGACGAGGCTGCACGATGGTTCACTGATTTTCTTGGAAAACCTAGCCGTCTGGTGCGCTTTAATGAAGGTACAATATATTAAACTTTTAATTTCTAACTAAAATCTAAGCATAGCTTTGGTTACCAGCGAATGCTTCCAAAGGCTGTCAATTTATTATTCATTCAGGGCGCTCAAAGGCTTTCTCTTCTCTTACGAAATTACGAGTATGTTTTCTCTATACAGAGTCAGAGACTAGACCCATCGACCCTGCATATGCTTCCGGATTTAATGTGAAATTTACAGATGCTTTCCAGTTCCTCTTGATCTCCCAGGTTAGTATTAACGTTATTGTCAAATTAACCCTTTAATTCAAATTTTGAGTAAACAAACTGTTACTTTGTACGTTTTTCCTGAACGTAAATATTGTACAGAGTTGGTTTGAGTAAAGTGGTATTTTTTGTTTTCAAGTTCTACCCATCTAAATTTTATATCGAAAAGTTAAGAGAAAAAGCCTCAAGTCTGGCTTCTATAGTATTTCGACCGTTTTAAAAGTGTGAATGATAGGTTGTGAACTTGATCGATATATCTCGATTCTCGAGTCTGCAGGCTTCTTTGGATGCAGTGAATGAACAACTAAAGGAACCGGTCAGCATAAACCGATTTAGGCCCAAGTATGTCTTTTTATTATATTAATTGTTATTGATTGATATAAGGATACATATATACCATAGGTATGGATGAATGTACTTTACAAACATCAATGCACGTTTCGTTTTTCTAGCATATATCTTATCATGGAAACTTTGGACTTGTGCAGCATCTTTGTTGATGGTTGTGAATCATTTGCTGAGGATCTTTGGAAACAGATCATAATTAACGAGTCAAAATTTCAAGGTGTCATGCTTTGTCCCCGTTGTAAGGTATTGGGACCTTACTTCCGTCTAGAGGTGGCAGTTTTGACTAAATTACTTGTGAATGTGTTGTGCCCCACCCTGCCCATTTGACCACCTCTACTTGTGTCATATGTAGATAATCTTTTTGATTTTGAATCCTTCCAACTGACGTGCTTATCACATTTGTAATACTTCATTTCTTAGGTACCCAGTATCAATCAAGAGGATGCAACCCAAGGAAGTGAACCAACCGCAACCATGATGAAATTCCGATCTGCCAAAGTCTTGGAAGTGGACACCACAACCACGCAATATAAGGGACGGGTAAGTGTAAAAAATTTGGAGAACTGTAGATTTAGTTCCAGAGATCGAATTTAGGCACAGAGACACTTGCATGCACGTAATTAGCTGGATTTTGAGCTGAAACTCATACGGGGTAATCAGGCATCTAATTGTTATATTATCCGTGGAGTTGAATTTTGTAGGTTTACCTAGGGCAGATGCTGGTGTGCGAAGGTAACGATAAGAGTTGGGGGAAGATTATTAGTGTTGGAGACGTTATTCATGTGGAAAAGGTATTCCCATCGTATGCGGATGTTGCAGTTTGAAGTTTACCTCCGGCCTTCTGTATTTACAACTACAGTCATTAATTAATGTGTGTAGTGGCTGGGTCATTATTACCGACCCATACCATTGGGACAAACCCGGGCATATAATCCATACAGTAATAAGGTTAAGGTAATCGTTTGTTGGTTAATGATTAATTTGTGTTAATCATTTTTTCTTTTTCTGTTTTTGGTAATATTAATTACGTATCATGAGCTTGAAGAGTTCCAGACCTGAAAACTTGGTGTTTAACTAATTGATTTAATTTAATTGTTCAACAAACTGTAAAAAAGACTAATCGACACAAAATGCAACCAACTTGATAGATTGATTCAATTGATAAAAAAGAATCGTTCACAACCGTGTGCATCTCTAATACAAAAAACAATGAAGATTACATTCAACTCAATCTATACAAAACCAGATCACTATGATCGACTCTAAACCCTAAATGAAAAAATAAAGAAGATAAAAATCGTCTCTAAAAATAACAGTAACCATTGTCAAATTGTAATACAAATGAGCTGTTTATATTTTCTTAAATAAAGTTTCAATTTATCCCCCTGCACTTTAGACTTTTCACACTTTATTCTTGAACCTTATCCAACTTATCAAAGGAACATTAAACTTACCTGCAAATGACAAATTAACACTAAACAAATAATAAGTAGACTAAGAAAGTCCAACTTCAGTTTTGTTTCATATCAGATTATACAATTTAACAGTAAAGCAAATAATACCACAGCATACTAAGAGCAAGTCACATTACACAAGTTAAGATTGATATAACACGTTATATTTTTATCATTCCCCTTCAACTTTAACTTGTTAATAATCCCAATCTGTTTAAATTCTCCAAAAAACAAGTTTCTAATTCCTAATAGATATAACCATTTCATTTGAATAAAAGCATGCTTCTTTCAGAATCTTTTTTTCAATTTTTTTTTTTCAAAAAAACTTTTCATATAGTTTAAATTCGGAATTTTTCTTATATATACACATATTTGCCATTTAAATTGTATATAAGTAGGTAGATAATAAAAGTTCATCAGTTAGGCACTTGGGCTATAATTCCCAAATTAAAAACTAGCTATCAAACTCAATTAATATGTGACATTAATTACTCAAGGTTCATTTTGGGCATAAATTTCAATAGATTTAGAGAGAAAGAAAGGCAAAGGAGTTTAAAAGAGAATACTTAATTATGACAAAATGATTTCAAGTATATGATATATTTATTTATTTTAATTAGGTTGAAAGTAACAAATGTTTTTATTTAAATAACAACATTAATTACCTTAGTTATCTAATGAGATGTTCATCGATCTTCTCATGACTTTATAGTGAAATTACCTATGTATCCCTCAATATCTTAACCGTATTATTTTGTAAGAGCCTTAAATTAAGATCCTTGAGCAAAGATATAAGATTTACAAAATCACATATTCTCATTGTTTTATTACCTTTTTATTTATTTAATGATCGTGTACAAAATTGCTTTTTCTCATTTGAGTAAAAACTTTATCAATATTTTCTCTTTTAAAGATTATTTAGAATTATATTTTCTTTATTATGAATACTTTAATGACAACTAGATTATAACATGCGAGTTCGCGGACTACTATATAATTTTAATACAAAGTTTATATTACATTTTTAATCTACTATGTAATTTTCAAATGACATACTTATGTGGTTAATATCACGTAATTTTCAAATGACATACTTGTACAAAAGCATTTATGTTCTTACCATCACATTATTTGTATTATATTTAATTTTATTTTTTGAAAGGTTATTATCACAAAGTTCATAATTCTCAAAAAAAAAAAAAAAAATCAATGGGGCTACATCAATAAACTATACTTTGATATCACAATATTGTAAGGTATTTAAGCAATCAATAAAACTAAAGGTAACATAATCACAAAAAGGAAATTAACAGTAAGTTAATATATTTTGATCATGTTTTTTAGAGTAGTTAACATATTTTGATCATGTTTTTTTATTATTATTATTTTTAGAGTTTAGTGTGAAATGCTAAATTTATTTATGGTTTGATAGTTTTTTGAGATGAATAGAAAGATAGTTGCTAGCAAGCCTTTGTATGTTGCGCTTGCACAACACAAGAAAGATATAATGGCAAGGTAGTAGGCACAATTCTTACAGATGTGTCCAATTGCTATGGTACAGCTGTAGCACCTCGTAAATATACTCACCTGGTGTTCCAAATCTAGGCAATAAATATTTTATGGTCAACAGCCTACATTCATTCATCCTTAGGTAATTTAACTAATTGTACTTGTATTGTATAAGCTTCATAAATGACTGTTCACTCTATATATAAAGTATATTATAAGGTTGTTTTGCATCATTATACTACAATAATAAGTAGATTTTATAATGTGTAGCAATCTAGCAATGCAGTGTATTGCTTTCTGATCTGTAAAACTGTATGTTAAGCCAAAATAAGAAGCAATATAATGGTTTTTATGTCACCTTTAGTTTATTTTAAATACATAGAACCTCCTAATTTATTTAAAGAAAATGTAAATAGTTATTATTGTATCAATATTTCTATGTAATTGCTATCGATACATTACATATGCACTTATATATTTACTAAGGGCAAATTAACGAAAATTGAAAAACTAATCACCTTTTTTGAATTTTGGGGTATAAACTAACTTTTTGTGTTTAAAATAAATCACTAATTTAAAACAACACATTAAAGGTTATATGTCCAATTTATGCACATTTATTTCTCTAAATAACTATATTTAAAGATTGAAAAATGGCATATAACATTACATTATAAGCTTTTTATACATTAAAATTGGTAGTTAGCCTTACATTACCATTCATAATTGGTAACATATACCCTTTAATGTGCATTTTTAAATTAGTAATCCCTTTTAAACACAAAAAGTTAATCGATACCTTAAAATGCAAAAAAGTGAATTAGTTGTTCATTTTTCGACAATTTACCCCATTTTCTAACAATGAATAAAAAATTGTTTATGAGTCAACCCCCACCAAACGGCACTAACGTGACACATTTTGACTTCGACATGTTTTGACTTATTACTTACCTGTCTGGCCTACCTTGCTTACCAACTTTACTTGAAACTGAATGGTGTCTTGCTTGTCTTTTATGAAGCTCCTACTAAATGATTTTCCAGTTGAGCGAAAAAGAATTCTCAACTTTTAAATTTTTCAGCAAATTGAAAACCGCTTGAAATAAGATGGGAATAATTATTATAACTAAATAAAAATGGTATCTTCTTCGGTTTTGTTTGTTAAGTATTGAGTATTTGAGTGTTAATTAAATAAGATGCAAATATACAACTAATCTAATTACACTCAGAAATCAATGTTGAGGGAGAATTTTAACCTATTGTATGTGTCGTACAAACACAATTACTAAATACAAATGTCGTTGAAAATATTTCCTTAACTAAAGTATTTTTTAACTCATGCAAAATAATATAACATAAAAATGTATCTACGTCGTCATTGTCAATTTGTGTCATCCACTTCTTTCCATGCCGACATCCGGGATTCATTTACTCCGCTAATTTTATATGTTTTTTCAATTCAATTTTGGTTAATGTGATCATTGATTTTGTGTTTATTCGCGATTAATTTTTATAATTTTTTCTTTATTTTAATTTTTGTTGATTTCTTTTGTGGTACTAAATGCAGAACTCAATAATCAGTTTTGATCGACAAACAAATGAGTAACTACATCTAACTATTAGAAATTGATTGATTATGTTTGAAGTTTTATGTTAAAACCGGTTTACGACTAAAGTGTTTTGTTTACAAATAAAACTCATATTGTTTAAATAAATAGTACTCAATAATAGTTGTGATGTTTGTAATTCTTAAATGTACATTTATGTAGTTAACTTAAGTGATGGTATGGATAAAAGGTAATTGTGATTAATAAAGTTATATTTAATGATTATAAAACGTAAAAATCAAATACAAAAATATGAGATCAGTATATATTTTAAAAAACACATGAGTTTGACATGTATTTGGTTAATAACTCTGTTCATGGGTAATTTAGACATTTGGTCAACTCCTCTCCACTATTTAGGTAATTATTTTTCCAACTAAGATCAATGGTTTAGATTAAAAGTTCTAATTTATTAATGGTGGAGATTAACTTATGAATTAATAAAAATAAAATGATTACCTAAATATGGTTTTTGTTTAATATATAAGAGAAGAGATGGTGATTGTGTATATGTTAAAATATAGAAAAATGCTATTTGTAGCACTAAAGACTATAAATAACAATTACCTATAACTAAAATAACCGTTAATCCCCTTCAACTGTCATAAAACCGTCAATCGCATGTAATTAAATAACAAATATTAACAATATTAGTTAGTTCTTTTAACCATAATTTACCAACTACCCATAAAAAGTTATTATGTAATTGTTATTCATAGGCCAGCGCGCTATGTTAGTAAATTCTTAAAATATAATATAATAATACGTTGATCAAATATTATTTATATTTTACGTATGAATTGAATATATATGTTTGTTTATTTCTAGAATCTACTTTATTTTTTCCATCATTAATTAATAACCATCAGAAAAGTACGTAATAACTTATTACTACTTGTATATATCTAAATTTTGAAAGGAAATCGAAAACAAATGATAAACTAAAATAAAGTTATCAACCTTATGTTAGCAATAAAAAAAGTGTAAAAAAATAATTATGGAATTAAAACCGTCTTATTTCAAGTCATTTTAATTCATGAATGAAGAAGGGTATATGAGTAATTCTATATTATTAAGATTCAATAATATCAAAATATTTTATTGTTAGTTATAGATATAAATAAAATGATACATATGTTATTTAGCTGTATCTCATAATTAGTATTAATTGTCACATAAGAACTAATTAATTATAATGTGAACATAAAGATATGAAAATTGAATGTATTATCTAAATTATAAATTATAATCCAAATGTGTTAAAACAGTATAACTAGAAATTCATTTAAAACATAAAATTGGCGGGTATTTGAAATGCATTTAATAATAAGTTTTCCATAAAATCAGATATCGTAATTAATGTGTCCGTCTATTTAGTGACTATAAATTCAGACAATTCAGCCTCCCTCCATTGCACACTCCTCACTGCACTCATCGATCAATTCTTAATTTCAGTTCTTCCGATCCGATCGAGTAGCCGGCCTGTTAATTAGTTACAATGGTGACCATCGTCGAACTAGAAACCTTCACTCCCACAGGATGGGAGATTGTTCCATACAGCAAACCATTTACTCAGGTAATTAAACAAATTATTATAGTTAATCAAGAATTGATGGATGTTGAATTCATTTTTATTATCGATCGTCTACGTTCATCAAGATCCTTCGATCAGAAACAGACTAATTAAAATATATTTGATATATATAAATTAAGGAAAACTTGGATACAAACCTGCAGAGGAAAACCCTAGTTACGTTGAAAAAATATTTTAGTTATGCATCCATCTTCTTTAATTTTCCTCTCAAAATTTCTTAACATCGATCAGTGGATTCTTCCACTTCTTTTGGTGAGCATGCAACTTGAAGGAGTACGTCTACTCTTATCAATTGAATTGTATCATCTTTTTTGAATTTGCTGTATGTTCAAAGTAAAAAAATTGTGGAATGTCTTTTTAAGGTTTCCATAGGATCGAATAGGTCACTGATTTCATGGTTGTTCTACATCATCATGTGTTCGATGTCATCTGTATGCTACGTAATTTTATTTTCTTGGTCTAGCTGTTCTAGAAATTGAATAAACATGTAACGTCGAATGTTGTTCCAAGTACAGGAAGTCGTTGAATTTAGGGATAGCAGACCGATTGATGCAACCCCAATATCCAGCTATGCACGGGAACAACTACATGGTGCAATTGAGGAGGTAATCCCTAATAACGTACTATGTATGATTGTATTGTTGGTAATTTAAAATATTTCAATAGCCGTTAATGACAGTTCTAGTTGATATTTCATTACAGCTTAACGTTACTAAACAACTCCCTACTTCCACTTCCAATGCTTATAATGTCCCGGTTTGCAATAGTTTCATTTACGATACATCAATTTACAACCCCATTGTACAATATATATATATATATATATATATATATATATATATATATGACCCCATCCTCGGGATCAAGTGATATAATTAGAATACCAAGTGCCTTACTTCCCTGATGATTCAAGCATTCGCTTCATAAACTAAGTTAACAATCACCTAAAGTAACATTTGTATTGATCCAGCTGTCCAACGTACATTTTGATGGAACATTGGCTCATCTACTCGATATCTAGCTTAGATTGACATTGTAAAATTTTTATTTTTTGTGCTCTTTCATGTCACGTATTTAAACAGTTAAACCGGATGCAGGGCAATGGATCATCGAGAAAGAGAAGAAGATACACCAGTGCAGAAGTTATGAGTGAAATTGAAAAGGATTTCACCCTTGCAGAGTTATATAAATCCGAAAACGTCGAAGAGGTAAGTCACACATCTAGCTTTTGTTCACATGCATTAATCCAAAATAGGCTGATTGAGGAACTGATAATAACAACTTGGACAAACCGATCATCTTTTTCGTATAATTGTATATAAAGTTTTTGCATACAACTTATCTACTGTGTGTTTAATTACATGTATTACTAGTGTTACCATCTCTAACTATTAATGTGTTCTTCAACAGATAATTGAACATATACAACAAGATTTAACAACAATCATCGATCCAGAAGTATTTTTACAAAATTTAAAAGGATGGACAGTTGAGACGACGAAACGTCCCCATGGTAAACTTGACAAGGTAAATTATTATACTACATCCTTAATTTGATTTGCCTGTAATTTCTTCTTTTATACTTTTCGATTAAGACGTCGACGTACATGATGGTAACTCAACCCATAAACTTTATATATATGTAGTTCTATCGCCATCCAGTATCAAGAAAGAAACTCAGGTCACTTAAAGAAGTCAAAAAGATTATCGAAGACAAATCAAGAAAAAGTTCCAGCAATAACGGAGAAGGCTCAGAGGTTAGTGTGTAACTAAATTATATTCACACTGTGTCATCTGTTAAGTACTCGTTAAAATACATATGTAGGTTTATGGAACATATATATATATATATATATATATATATATATATATATATATATATATATATATATATATGATTTTAAATACTGAATAGAGGGAGCTAGTTAGTATGTACTTTTGGTATATAATACTCAATGTTTTCATCAGAAGTTTTTGAAACCGCCGGTTACAGGTCAAGGCTATTGAACTAATTAAATTTTATTTTCAATCTCCAGGATGCAGTGGCAGAAAGGTTTAATGAGAATACTTACTCTCCAATTCCTAGGGGCCAACCTGAATCTGTAGGTTCTAGGCCTTCTGTAATTGGCGACAACGTCTATTTGGAACAATTTGAAGTCTTGAAAAGAGCTCTATCTGGGACAATTTCTAATCTTGAAAGGAGCAATGAACCATATTGAAGGTCAAGAATGGTGAAGATAAACTCAAGTCACTTGCAAAGTAGCAGCTCAATTTAGTCTTCTTTTTGGAAGTTTATTTTTAATGTTTATCTAGATTGTGGGTGCGTGTAGTAGTTGTCATCGGTAACTTGCATGTGTTTAGTTTCTTTTACCCCAGAAAGCGTATGTATTTATTTCGACACTGCTGAATGAAATGAATTAGAGTGTGTGATGTTTTCTCTCGATTTAATATTTTCCTTCTCTGCTATTAGAAAAACAAATATAAACAAAACTGTAACAAATTAAGAAACCTTCAACCCTTCCAAAAAAGGATCAGATCACTGTCTTTTGGGATGTAATGACATGAGGCCGTTATGGTGCCTAACCAGGTTTCGTTGTTTAGACTCTAGACTTCTTTCTTCAGCTATAAAAAGTTCTCCTTCAAGGGACATTTCATATCAAGTTGTTTTGCAATGTAAATCTTCTTCTACCATACTGCTTTTGGTGAAAATATTGAAAAGGTCAAATTAAGAGCAAAAAGATGATCAAACAGAAAGAAAATGATTTGTATTTATATCTATCGATCGTCTGAACTTTTATATATGTTGTATTGTACGTACGTAGTCTTTGATAATCGATTTCAAGCTTATATATAATTAGCTTGAATTCATATTTATCGGAACCTATTTACATCATTTTCTTTTCTTCGTACACCTCAGAATGAAATTGACGATAGAAAACTGTAATAGCTCATGGATACATAGTACATTTTACAACGAGGCCACAGGGCCAACTTTATTTATTTAGATAATATACAAGTCCGAAAACGTACGGTTAATTATAACATTTTTAGATTGGTAACCTGATGAACTTACTCCATTAAATTTTGTGCATTTCATCTAGTCATAACTAGCTGAAAGAGACTAAGATGGAATTTCATTGCCTTCAATTAGCACCTAGGCAACTAAATTTTTAATTAATACTCCTATATATGCCATCAATACTTTATGTATGTCTGAATATACAATATAAGGATTCGGAATATACGCATTTAGATCGAGCCTCATCAATTTAAGCAACTTTCCATTTAACAAATTAAAGAGGGATTAGATTAGATTTCAGGCAGAATTAATGGGAGAAAGTAACCCCTTCGATCAGGTAAGTAAAGTCTTTGCCTTCCACTATTACGGGAGCAAGGCAAGGTAAATCAAAATCATGTACGTGCATGTTTAGTATAGATTCCCTCCTTGCTATCATATATGCAACCCACTATCGCTCTCGGATCTGTTGCATTACTAATTGCATGACCTTTCACACAGGCACATATATGCACAGCTCTAAGCTACGTCGCCTTCTTATATTATATATCTAGGATCTTTTCATGTAAAACCTTGACAAGAACCGGACGACATTCTCATCCAACAGTATGCAAGTACCAAGGCTTCTTGACGACCAAAATTAAGAAATTAAAACCTGTTTGTCCAACAAACTGCACATACCAAATCACATGACAGGTCAATACTAAATCACATAACAAAATAACATTACTAATTGCCTTTATGAACTACTTAAATAACACTGATATTTCTGCAAACATTTCAACAAGAACTATTTTATTGTAATATCTAATATACAATATCGTATAGCACAGTTGCTCAAGTATATATTATACATCAAAGATATTTTCAGCCTAATAAAAACTGTAAAATATTTTCCTTGAATCAGAATAGTTCTCGTATTGTTAGGTTCTTAAGCCTGAAATTGGGAATATGAAATCTTTTTAGTATATCAGAAAGGGACGACGAGTTTCTTCAATCCCATGAATATGTTTTAGATGACTTCTTTATATTGTTCTTCACTGATGAACTTATTCAAGTGCAGAAGATAAATTAGAATGGAAAGATGATGTTGGACTTTCTCTCGGTTCAATTCTAGTGATCAAGCTGACTCGATGCTTTTAACGAACTTCTTCGCCTGTCCAACAAAAGAAAACGTAATAAATCATCTGAAAACAAGTAATGTCAGGTCTTAAATAACATGCAAGGATAAGGGTAAAATATGTGGATCAAGGGCAAAGTTTCACATCCGTAAAATTGAGCTAGTTGATGTTTAAAACACACTAATCAACCACATCAGATCATATATAATGTAACATTCGATTCGCTAGTTAAGATCTACATGCTTTTGACATTTCAAATAGACAAACTAAATGCAAACTTATCTGCTATCATCAATCATGTGCAACAACTATAATTGGAGAATATGCACCAAAAATAGAGAATCTTATGCCAAAAATATACATTATAATCCCAGCCCCTTGAGGATAAATGCAACACTTGACTACAGAGATGGTTCAAAAAGATGAATTGACTTTCATTAAATAATCTATCAAGATAGTTCTATAATGAACTCATTATGTGACTAAAGAACTGTCAAAAAATAAATTACAGTAGATTCCAGAAGACTGGAAAAAAAATATTCAGGGGACAGAGGCAGTAAATTGAATCAAGGATGGTGATATAATCGGAGTATATATATACCTGCTCCAAAGTCAGAAACATGATGACGTTCCAAGAACCCAACCTTCCAAAATTTGGGATAAAGCCTTTGTAGAAAGCAAATGGTCCCTGGTAACATAAAAAACCATATCAACTTAAGGGCCAGCTGACACTTGGTCCACTAAACAACTAGTAGAGGATTACTGATGGAGTGATGGGCTACTGGAAAAATAAGCTAATCATCTACCAAAACACATGATTCGTCTCAAATTCACATAACGACCATCCATATGGTGTATGTGTGCCCATGAGTGCATAAGAACTTACATCATTCTTCAGGGTCTTCACAAAACAATCAATGGTGCCTTTGTAACTTGGATCTCCCATCATTCTTGATTTAACCTGCAAAATTCCAGGACATGTAACTAATCTTCCTTATCAATTTAAGATAGGAAATAGTTCATACCTAAAAAAGTTAATAATATTATGGGCAATGGGCCATTTCACTCATTGACAGCTTAGTTTGACGAAACCCCACGCCACACCCACACAAGCATGTGACCCATGGGCCAAACACACAGGAACTGGGATAGTGAATTTTTAAACAGCTTTAAGATAAAAGAATCCAACCGGGTTTGAGCAAGTTTAGTGTGGGACAAAACTGACGGCAGTTGAGACCTGCTTGTGACTTGTGACTAATATGGTAGATTGATAAATTATCACCTATCAGCAGGTTCATAATGTAGAAAGAAATCGAGTGTAACAAATAAGTGAGAAATGAAAATTAAATGATTTCAAATGTTTCATAATCCAAATATGTAATATTTTGTTAGGATAAAAGGTAGGACTATTGTAACCAACCTTTTTCATGAATAGCACTTGGACATAAATACCACTTTTACCTTTCTCACTACCATAGACTCAGGGTACAACAATCAAATCTAAGATAGTAAGATTTAATAAAAGCATAAATACTTAAATGGATATAGATAAGTACCACATCAACTGGGGATCCAACGCAAACGGCAACAAATCCTGCACCTAAGCCAGATAGTAGATGTGTGAGGACATTATCGGTGAACCCGGGGATCTTCAGAATTGTCTGCAAGGTAATATAAAGAGAAGACATAGTTAGAACTCTTCAGAACGCAACACTTGGTTTTGTTTTCACAGTATTGATTGTATAACAACCTGCTTCACTTGATCATAACTTGCTAATTCAGCAGCATTTATTATAGCATTACGGGCAACATTTGGCCCCAGTCCAGTCCATAAAGCTCTAACTCCTTCCTGAAATGAGCATGGTTTACAAAAGGAACAAATGAATGGGCGAAGAACATGCTTCTATTCTGAGACATTACGTACTTGTCTAACAATCGTGGAATAAGCATTTAATGCACCAGAGTAACGCCTTGGCACACCAGCTGCCAATTTGCCTTCCGCTTGAAGACGAACTTTAACTAGATCAGTTGGATTTGCAACAGATATTGCAAGAGCACCTTCGGGATCAAAACCAAACAGAAATCAATCACTAATATTTGACACGGAACAGATTAAGTAACCAGCCAACACATTTTTGGAAAAGCAGGATCATAAGAAAAACATGCATAACTCAAGTTGAATAAATATCATGAGATAATTATATACTGCTTTTCTCTTAAAGCATGTGCAACACTTTTGTGTGTTTCAGTCCTCCATCAACAAACCTTAATCCAGAGCTACTTTTTCAGAAGGTAAAAACAGAAAGAGATACTAATAATTCATGACATAAACTTACCGGTTGTGAGACCAGCAAGTATTTTAGTGGTCAAAGGAACATCTCCAACGAAGTTATCCCCGACATATAAGTTCTTAATCTGTTTGGCACACAAGATACACATTAATTATTATTGGATTAAGGTGAAGAAATAGATGAGAAAGAGTAGAAACTTAAACGTACGGGTTCATAGAGCCCAATTCTTAAGCCTCCAAACAAGCACTGACGATGTAATCCAGGTACAATGCCTTTCCACAAAGAAGCAAGACCTTCTTCCCTGGCTATAGTTCCTACAGTACCCAGCATTCCCTTATATTTTGGTAAAGCAATTCCATCCCCTGCAACTGCTTTCTTTTGTAACTGAAGCCTCACCTTTGCAGTGTCTAATGGAATTGTACAGATCTATTGATAGTAAATTCATATCAATTTAGTAGTTAATTTATCTGTGAAAGCCCTATTTTGGGTGAAAGCCCTATTTTGGTGGATAGAACTAACACTTAATAGTTAGTTCCAAAGCACAAGTAAATCCAGATCGGAAAGTAATCCTGAGGTAACGAATTTCAACACAATTACCTAAAAATGTGTGGATATATGTAAATGTAGATAATCGATCATTGATTAGTACCATATGATTAAGTAGTAGGAGTAAGGATTGAGTTGAGTAGCAATTGATATATTAATTAATTGAGATGACTGGTAACCAAATTACAGTAGGCAATAATAGAACAAGGAATTAAATAAAAAGAAAAAGAATCAAAAGCATAAATAGCAGAAGATCGATAGAGATAATTATAAATAAAGGGAAGAGGTAGTGACCTCAGCAAAACAAGCAGCGAAAGCACTGCTAGCGAAAGTGCCGGCGAAAGATATGTCAGATTTGGAATCACCGGCGACCATGGTTTTTGAAATCACCTGCCTGCCCGGAGTAGTAGTAGTAGGTGTTGTTGTGTTGAATGCTAATAATTATGTAATGAAAGAGAAGATGATGATGGGGATGGGGTCAGGGGCCAACGCCAAAGGCAAGCACCGAAGCAGGGACAACAGAATCTGGTTGGGAAATGTGATACAGAAGTTGGCGACTGGATCCCTTCCCCATTACCATTTAAACATTTCTTTTTTATATATTTCTAATTTCGAATTCTAAATTATATTTATATTTATATCTTATATTATTTTATCTTAAATTTTATTCTTATCTTAAAATTGAATTAAGCTGAAATCTAATTTGTCCTTTAAAATTCCATCAATCAATCAATATCAATATATCTCAACTAAAAAAATAATCATTTAGATTTTCTTACCATATTTACATAATAACATAATAATATTTCTCTATTAACTATATTCATTTTCTTGAATTTTAATGTAATGTACTTACAATTACAAATATTATTATTAAAAATTGAAATATATATTCAAACAATATTTTACAACGCAATATAAATTAGATATTTAATATAAATTTTAATACATGACAAAAATTATAAAATTTAATTGTAAAACAATAAATCATGTCAACTATTTTTAATTTTGTTGTTTTTGATTGTCCAACCACAAAAAAAATTGACGGTCTTTTCACCTACTAAAACTTATTAAAGATTAAAAAAAACATAAATTTCACTTTTTAGTCACAACACATATTATAATATCATCAACGATTTATAATCATGACTACATCATGAAAAAGTTGACATAATATTATCAGCGGTCAACCGTTTAAATAACATCTTATTTATGTTGTATTACGCGGGTATTTTACTAAAGGTATTTTTTAAAAGTAAGGAATCATGCATATGTAATTAGATGCATTGCAACGTCATCTTTTACTTTGTTGGAAGCCTTATTGAATTGCATTACATTAGACATTCCAATTCCAATTTCAATTGCATTTGTCTTTTAATGTTGTACCACTCAAAATATCCGCAAATGCATCTCCAATTTCTAAATATAAATAGCATTAACGAGACTCCTAATCTCATAGTTTATAAAGGTTTAATTTACAATTTTGTTATTGAGAATGAAACTTCTTTGTGAAGAATGAAATGAAATGACACGATTATCATTTTGTCCTTATTTTTAAAACTCGTTAGGTCCTTTAGTGTAAAGGACTTTGATCCGTTAAATAAAATCATATGACTTGGACACACGAGGATCGAATGGTCTTTTACCACTCTCCTTTTATCAGATCTCATATCATTTATCTCACGACTAGTCTAACAAATAATAATATCATCAACCATCTCCACCACAAAACAAAAGGCAAAATCACCTAATTAACATCATCGTCACCACCCACAACCATCAAAACCATCTTGGCTATTTTTAAAAAATAATTCTCTCGTTATAACCTTGTTAATCTGTCACGATTCTTACTCCATTCTTAGACTATTTCTTCTCACAATCTCACATATATTTAACTCAAATTGATTCAAACATTGTAACAAATAAACACCAAATAAATCTTGAGTTTTATTGAAACAAACAAATAAACTTCAAAGAAGCAGCAAGATAGTGTTATATGCCAAAAAAAAAAAGCAATAGCAAAATTGTATCATTTTTTTTGCAAAAGGTGCAACTATACAACTAAGAACATATGTCTAGATTATATCCTCACGTGAATATGCTCTAATTTTGACTCTCATGTTGTTTGTTTGGTAGAAAAAATTCAACTTTAAGACTCTTTAACTTTAAACTCCTAAAAGTCCACTTATTTTTTCCCTCAAAATTCTTACACTTATAGTGTCTTGGTTGCTTACGATGGTCGAGTAGGTTTGTTGGTTACAGAAGAACGGGACAGGTTAGAGGGCAGCGAGCGGCGTCAGCAGTGACGGTCTCGTTGGAGTCGATTTCCACCACAATAAATCACATAACTTTGTATAAGTCAATAATAAAACGCATAAAACATAAAAATACGAACATACAAGCACTTTTTGCGTGAAAAACCTCTCAATGGAAAGTAAAAACCATGGGACCCGTATGCCACTTAACATTCACGATATGAAAGATATTACAAAATTGGAGACGCTCAACTCTAGATATTTTGAATATCCTCACACCACTCTCATCGGTTGATTACAATTATTCACCCCATCAGTACTGAATCACCGAGACCACCACACGAGACGAAAAGAGACTCTCATACACTCTCTAATTTGCTCAACTTCCTCACCAAAACTCTATCAATAAACTTCTATTTAAATAGACAAACCTTAAACTTCTCCATCAAATTATTTGTTACTCAAAATAATTTGATTTATAAATCTCACAAATAAGAAAATTGAATCATATATTCCAAAAGGGGTGGAAATTTATGATACATGGAGAGAGAGTGAAATTTCAATAAAGATATATAAGAAGAAACATAAGAAACTTGGAGTAAACACCAATTTATTTGATAAATTGTAATAGAAATTTCAAAATCATAGTTGTAGTGGTGGTATTGATATTTGAATGAGAGATAAGAAAGGAGAAGTGACGAAAAGAAAAAACAAAATAACTGAGAGAGATGATAAGTAGGTAAAGGAGAGTGATAAAAGACCATTTTACCCTCAAAATGCAAGTCACGTGACTTACCAAATTAACAATCGTTACACTAAAGGACCGTGAGTGTAACAAGTTTCTAAAATAAGGATGATCTATGTAATTAATGTTCGTAAAGGACTGATAATAAAATTTGATAAAAACTCGAAGGATAATTTGTGTGATTTTCTATTATTATAAATTTTGTAACGTTAACATGATTGTTTCAGCTTTAGTAGTTAGTTAATATAAAAGTGGGTGTCATTCTTCAATCTATGTGTTTAACTCTTTATATTTCATAACTGAATTAGATTAGATTTGTGACAATTAGAATGATAATCAAGCATCAACAAGTTAACCAAGACATTAAAACATCATTGACATAATATTGTTTCAACGATGACATCAAATAACACCACCATACCCAAACTCGCATACATCCATGAGAACTTGATTTTGTTAGAGTGACAACAAAATAAGTGATCCGGTAGATAGCCAAGTTCGACTATTAAGTGATTGATAGGTCTAAGCATATAAACCTAAAAATTTAATTGGTGCAACTTATAAAATGATTGATTAAGAAAATGAGAGAGAATGATTGGAATCCGTGTGTCATCTATTGTATGGATTAGGCTTATATTTAAGCCTATCTTTTAGGCCATTTAGCATTACTCCGACTTTAATATACACATTAGTTGACAAACAGAAAAAAAAAATGGAAAATAAAACCAAAAGTACAGAATTAAATCGACTTATCACTAACGTAGATTCTTGTTGAAGTACAAGTGTAGAACTATTATTTTAGGGTGTATTTGGCAACAACAGGCTAGAGCTGAGCTAGAGTTGGAGCTGGAGTTTTTGACCGAACCTGAAATTGGGACTTTTATTCAGAAGCTACTTCAAAAAGCTTCGTAATTAAGGCTTTTAGGGGCTTATTATTTCAAGAAACCCTATTTTTGTTGTGTTGCCAAATAAAATTTACAGTCCAGAACTTATAAAAAGTAGAAATTTAAGCTCCTGGAACACGTGCCAAACCACCCTTAATGTCGGACATGTAGATATATTTAAAACAATATGTTCAGCCCTTTCTATCCAAAGAAGTTTAGGCCCGGTCCAAAATGTATTTTATTTATTCATTGAGGCCCAAGTAGGAACAGTTGCATAACAAATTAAATTTGTGAAACTGAGGAATCACCCCAATGGGCCTTTATCATCCTCGATCACATATTTATGTTCTGCACAAAATGGGAACTATAAATGATTTTTGAAATTCATGTGGTATTTGGTTGTTTGTGGTGGACAGGAGACGATAAATAATGATTACGCGTTGATCCAGAACCATTACGAAGATAGATAGATAACTGCAGTTGTTACACTAGAATTTAGATGGTGATAACGTGACACATTGGCCACTATTATACAATGGATGGATGCTTTCAACCCCCACTAATCGTATATATACAAAATCAAATCCAACCGAATCAAGTGTATATATACACGCGTTTGTGAAAAGTTGATATAATCCAACTGGGACGGTTGAATCGTGCTCTTTGAATTCAAATTTTACGACCATTTTATGTACGTTGTTAAAAACCGCATTTGAAAACGATACTACCATGAGTTTCATTTAGCTCTGGCTTTAGAAAATAATGATATATATACCTCAAATTAACATGCCTTTTAGTAATAAAGATTGTCACCTCTTTGGGTTTTTGATCTAGGTTTACTTTTTGTTTATCTTTTTTGGGATGTAATACAGCTATCACTTTTTAAAACATTATCGGTTAAAACAAAAAATCCCTTACATATTACACGTTATTTATTTATGTATTAATTTCTTAAACGTGGGGATTTGAATCCAAAGGGATACAACAACACACGTGCCCATGAGGATGAGAAGTATAGACTAAAGTCAAAGATTGACCGCAGAAGAGGTGGTCCATCATATTTCAAGTCTGTTCACATCTCTATTCAAAGGAACCATATATACATATCCATATATCCATACATACATCCATATATTATTTATTTATTATATAATATAATAATAACAATAAAATAATACACGTTTAGTTAATCATTACAGATTGTTCGTACGTTATGTAGTAAGACTTGTACATTTCATCCCAATATGTATCCCCTATATATAGTGTCAAAGCATCCACTGCACCACTTCTCATAATTATAGGCCAAATGAGTCCTCATATTTCATCCTTTATTCTGTTGCTTTTCATTTGCTCATTGTGTTTTGGGTTACATGTGTCAGCACTGTGTCTGAATGACCAAAAATCATCGCTCCTGTCACTGAAAAATGATCTTAAATTTGATGCTTCGATTTCGACCAAGCTTGTGGGATGGAAGCAAAGTGCGGAATGTTGCGATTGGGGCGGTGTGGGATGCGATGACGTCGGTCATGTCATAAATCTTGATCTTAGTAGAGAAGGTATATATGGTGGGATCCCATCTTCTTCTTTTTCTTCTCACTTGGAAGGTCTCAAGAGTCTCGAGTTTCTTAATTTGGGATCCAATTCCTTGGTTGGGAAATTACCCGAGTCTTTGTTCAAGTTGCCATCGCTTCTAGGTTTGGATCTTTCAAACAACAGCTTCTCTGGTCAGATTACCAAATCTTTTAATGTTTCTTCTTCTTATAAACTATATAACCTAGATCTTAGCAGCAACAAATTTGAAGGCCCAATACCTGAATTCATCTTCAAACTTCCAACCATTTCTACTCTTACCCTTTCTTCAAATAAATTCAGTGGCACCATAGACCTAGACATGTTTGCAGAGTTCAAGGACCTTTATGCACTTGATCTTTCCTATAATCATCTTAAGGTCACTGTATCATCATCCTTTTCATCACTCACTAAACTCAACACACTGAAGCTAGCTTCATGCAAGATGGAAAAACTTCCTGATTTAAAGAACCAATCAAAGCTTATGCTGCTAGATTTTTCGGATAATGAACTAAGCGGTGAAATACCCAACTGGATCTGGGAAGTTGGGAATGGGTATCTTCGATTTCTGAATATGTCACATAATAAGTTTATAAGTCTCCAAAAGCCTTACACTTTTCCTTTTCTGCTTGATGTTCTTGACCTGCATTCTAATTATCTGAAAGGAGACATCCCAATTCCCCCAAGAAGAGTTTATCATCTGGATTACTCCAACAACAACTTTGGGTCTTCCATCCCTGTTGATTTTGGCAATGTCCTCACCTCGACCTTATTCTTTTCAATCTCCAACAATAAACTTGTTGGAGTGATTCCGCAGTCAATACGCAATGCCAGTTCCCTCCATATTCTTGACTTATCTCGCAATGCATTAACAGGTCCAATTCCATTGATTGGAAACTTGAAAGACCTACAATCCCTGGACCTTTCAGTCAACATGTTAAATGGGAGCATCCCTAAGCAGCTTGAAAATCTTACCTCGCTCTCATTTCTAAATTTGTCGTATAATCATCTTTCTGGAAGGATCCCGCAAGGCTCAAAGTTTCAAACATTTACAAAGTTGTCTTTTGAGGGTAACCCAGGGCTATGTGGTCCTCCTTTGAACAAGAGTTGTGGTACTCCATAGTTAACATATCGTCACATGGAAGACATCATAAAAAATTCACACTGATCCAGTTGATGAATAAAAGTTTATGAATGAGAATGCAAAGAGCAACTTATTTATTAATTATTAGTTTTATATTAAAGTAAGCATATATGCATTTGCATTTTATATCTTTGTCTAATTATTCCAGTAAAGTAAATGAAATGAAAGTTTGACAACGTTTTGAGCATGTGCTCCAGTTAAGAGTCAAGCATGTCACCATATATATATCAACTTACTACGCAGCTAGTCGTTCTGCTTTTTTTTTTTTTTTTCTTTTTCTTTCCAAAAGTAATTCGTGATAATATTTATGACCGGGCTTAATTAGGAGCATTTGACACCACAAAAGCAGTGCGTATATGATGATGTGGCTAATGTTTTCTCGACGGTAAGAAACAATTACACGTGGTTTTCACTAAATTACACAGGGCATCCCTGAGCTTTCTTTTTAGGTATTTCACAGACCGTCGATTACACAAACGTCCTTAGTTCATTCCGTTAAAAGATCGCAAGTGTAATATTGTAAATTAGAGGACTATTCATTTAATTTTTAATTTTTCAAATTTTAAATTCATTGAATATTCTTTTATAATTAATTAATTAATTATATTTGTATGTTCTCAGTAAACTTTTAAATGCACTAAAACTATTTTAGTTTATTTTTTTGTTAAAATTATCTTTTTTAAAAAATAAAAATTGAATGATCAACTTGTTTATTCAGTTTGTGCAAGTGTCTTTATCTACACCAACACATTAAAAATAACATAAAAATCTTCAAATAACCTCTATTAATAACTGTCACATTTAATCACCAATTACCATCGACAAACACACGTATACTAAACCATTCCTTAAATTGATTGGATTTGAAAATAATTTTTTTTTTAAAATGTACTGCTAGAAAGTTAGGGCATACGTACATGAATCAATCTATGAGAGGGTGAAAAAGAATGGAAGTGAAAGGATTGAAAGGATGAGGAAGGAAGAGGAAGGATGAGGAAGAGAAGTCTCATGTGTATTTTTCTTGTAACACTTTCCTCTCACTTTTGAGATGATTAGAAGCAATGTTTTGATAACCGGTTCAACCGGTCCGACCGGAAAAATATAGATTTCCGGCTCAAAAATAACCGGGTTTTTATCATATTTGACCAGTCAACGAGCCGTCCGGTTCACCGGTTGGACCGGAAACTGGAACCGGAGTTCAACCGGAATTCCTATATATATATATATATTTTTAAAGCAAAAACTTTAAAATTAAAACATAAATATGATCTTTATTTTTTTCAGGCCAAAATCGTAGGTAACAACATTTTTAAAGGTAGTAAAACTAAAAAAATTGAATATTTTTGTGTGTATGAGTGAAGTTTGTACATTTTTTTTTTTTTTTTTTTTTGTAAAAGTACTTACCTTTAGTAAAAATGTAGAGCAAGAAGATTAAGGTTTTGAAGAAAATAATGGAGGTTTTAACCCTCCAAATTATCTTCTTTTAATGGAGGTTTTAGAGAGAGCATTTGATTGGGAGCTTTTAAAAAGAGAGAAGGGTTGTGTTGTTTGTAAAAAAGGGTGAGTGTGTATTGACTTGTGGCTTCTCAGGAAAAAAAAAATTGTACATTGGATAAAGAAATAGGAGTCTTAGGGGTGTTACATTTAGATGAAAAAAGTGAAGGGAGAAAAAATTAAAATATGCAGGAATTAAAAAGGGTATGTTGAGAATTAAAAGAAAAAGGTTTGTGGGGAACCTAAAAGATGCATGAAAAAATAAAGAAAAATGTGTAATGTCAATTCAAATAAATGTGCCAGTGAATTAATTTTTAAATTTCTTATTCTTGGGAACAAAAATAATTTTCTATTCAAGAACTCCTTTGAATGTACTTTTAATTTCAGTTTTCGTTGACTTATTAATAAAAATGGAGTGATATTAAATGTAAAGGTACACATTTCATATCAAGTTAGCGAACCGGTTGAACCGGTTCGATCGGAACCGAAGCCTTTCCCGGTTCAATTTAAAAATTGGTTCCCAAAACATTGATTAGGAGGGACCATTTTTCTTCCTCTTTTTTCCCTTCAACTTAATAACACAATTAACTAAGTTATTTTATTTCCTTTTTCTTTCTTTTCTTTTCCCTTGTTCATTTCTCTTCTTTTTCATCTAGATTTAAACTCAAGAACACAATATTAAACAATGAATTCCCGGTGAGGATAATGTATTTCGTTGATCGCTATTTATAATGCAAATATTACAATCCTATAAACCCTAACGGATTCGAGCCCATTGATACAATTGGATTTAGAAGACTTTCTTTTAAGTTATTGTTTGGTTATGTTTCCATTCATAATGTACTAGCATTCTATCGGAAAAAATTTGAAGAATACGTTGGTTTTCCCTAAAACGCTTAACGCTCGAATAAGATTGAATTATATAGAATTATTGGTTTCAATAATATTTTTATGAAGATTTAGAAGACTATCTTTTAAGTTATTGTTTGGTTATGTTTCCATTCATAATGTACTAGCATTCTATCGGAAAAAATTTGAAGAATACGTTGGTTTTCCCTAAAACGCTTAACGCTCGAATAAGATTGAATTATATAGAATTATTGGTTTCAATAATATTTTTATGAAGATTTAGAAGACTTTCTTTTAAGTTATTGTTTGGTTATGTTTCCATTCATAATGTACTAGCATTCTATCGGAAAAAATTTGAAGAATACGTTGGTTTTCCCTAAAACGCTTAACGCTCGAATAAGATTGAATTATATAGAATTATTGGTTTCAATAATATTTTTATGAAGATTTAGAAGACTTTCTTTTAAGTTATTGTTAAGTTATGTTTCCATACCTAATGTACTAGCATTCTATCGGAAAAAATTTGAAGAATACGTTTTTTTTTCCTAAAACGCTCAACGCTCGAAAAAAAACCGAATTTTATAGGAAAACTGGTTTGAAACCGGTTTTTGAACCCGAACCGGTTCCAAACCGGTCCAAACCGGTTACAACCGGTTAGGGTTTTTTCTCCCCCCAAACCGGTTCGGTTCCAACCCGGTTTTTAGAAAAACCGATTTTTGACCATTGACCAAAAACCGGTTCGATTTTCCAACCCGAACCGGTTTGGCCCAAAAACCGGTTTTGTTTACCTATAGGTCATACTAAGCTATACTCTAATACACAGTGTAAATATACTGAGAAGTGAGAACGCAACGCAATGAAATCCCCTGAAATCCCCTTCCTTTTTCATGCGATTCCTACCTATTGTTACCGACGTACAGCAAGTCCAACTTCCGAGTTGAGAAACCAATTCAACATCACAATTCTTCTACATACTTTCATCATCGAACCAAAATCAAATCAAATCTAATTTAGATTTGGCCCACAAACAGGGGCGGATTTCATAAGGGCCAAGGGGGCACATGCCCCCAATACCCCAACAAATCTTATGTATTTTCGGTTAGGACCTCAGCCATGAAAAAAATGCCCCCAGTCCTTGAATTACATTTTACTTACGTACATAAATATCTCCTACATATTTAACAAATGAGTATTGAAGTAGCAATGAAAGATAAAACTGTTTTAATGGGGGATATAGGAGTTGGGGATTAACCGGGAAGAAGATACTAGTACATAACAGTCCAAAAAAGCAATTCGTTTCATAAACTTTATATTTTCATCCAACAAAAATACTCCGTTTTTTGTATTGTTATGCTGCAATAGTGATATTAATCTATTTGTATTGATGTACTTCTTTAGCCTAATTTATTACTGACATTCAGTTTGCAGTAGTTTTCATACAGTATTTTTGTTTAAATTACATTAGCATTATTATTATTTAATGTAATAAAAAAGTTTTATACGGTCCAAGTGTTTTTTTCAACCCCGAAAATATAAATTTTTAGATCCACCACTTTCCGGTTTGGCACTTAACTTTAAGAGACTAGCTAGGTACATCTAATGGCCCAAATACCTAGTCAACACCCACTCCAATCCGTCCACATACTTTAATTTAATTTTATCAATTTAGGGATCGTGAGTTTGAGTTGTTTACTCATGTACAAAAGTTACGAACTCTTTAGATACATGTATATTCACTTCTTGTATTATCTAACCTAGAATTTCACATAAATTATAACTTAGGGTCGTGCTTAGTACGGTCCAAAAATATGCCTAGTATTTGACGTAAATTATAATTTGACAACAAATATCAAATCTTACCTACAAGTGTCACGGATAAACAAATAAAAAAGTACAATATTAATAGAAATTTGATTGTATTACATTGTTGATGCTTTTACGATTGATATTTCTATATTTGATGGGTACATTTTTATATAAAAATAATCAGAAGGAATAATAAATGGAAAAGGAAAGTATAAATGAAAGAAGAAATGTCTATAAAAAGATGGAGTAATGCATGTCATGTTGTTTGAATTAAAGATTCATGCATCCTTAAAATCATATCGATCTGATGTTGTTTACTCAACCATCTATTCACGTCGTGAACTACACTAATAATTTTCATACTTTTATAAATTTTATTTTATTACTAATAATAAAATAAATATATACAGTTATATATTATATTATAATATTATAATTATATTATATATATTCCATCTTCGAGTTTATGTGCGAGCTCGACAACTATCTTCATATGTATACAAAATCTTACATAGACGGGTGTAGATGTTTATTCGTTTGACATACGTGTATAATATATAATATAGTATAATATATAATATAATTATAATTATTAATATATATAAATATAATAAATAAATAATAAATAATAATAATAAAGGCACAAATTTGGACCTTTTCATACGTTGAATTAAATTTGATGAATATTTTCCTAAACCAACGGAAGTATAGCCATGTATTGTTGGTCAAATTAAAATTTTAATAATGATTTATATTTGGAATTAGTTAGTTGGAATTAGTTAGATCTAATATAAAAGGATATTATGTAAGAAGATAAAAGTCAATAGAGAAGTGATAAGTGTCAACATCTTTCCATTTCTTTCTCTCATTTTTTTTCTCCTTCCCTCCTCTTCCCTCCTCTTCTTTGATACTATCCATCCACTTTTATTTTTTAAAAATAATTATTATCTTTCTTTTTTTTTTTTGCAATATTTCCTTTTTAATATTTGGTTATAGTTTTATTTTAATCTTTTAACACGTTTTTAACTTCTTTTAATTTGATATATTTTTTATTGTTTTAACCATTTAGTAACTAATCGACTTTACGTTTTTTGCAATATATTAACAACCGATTTTAGCCTTTATTTTAAATTTGTTTTTGATTGCGTTTTGTCGTATATAATTAATGTACAACTTTATAATTATCATATGTTGGGAAAAACAATGATCAAACCTAAGTTATAAATCTGAGGAGTCAAAATTTAACTCAGTTGTATTCGGAAAAAACTTAGTGATTTCCTGAGTCTGTGTTTCTGAGTCTGTGTTTCTGAGTGTGTGCTTCACAGACTGAAGAAATGTTTCTGAGTTTGTGCTCCACAGACTGAAGAATTCTCACAGACCGAAAGCCGTACTCTACTTGAAGACTTATGAATTCATCATCTGAAGAATGAAGATTGAAGACAGAAGACTTCACAGACTGAAGATCACAGACTGATGAGCACAGACTGAAGAGCACAGATTGAAGAACGAAAGTACAATCGTACAAAAGAAGTTCTCCTTTCCCAAGGCTACGGTACAACTGAAGAGATGTTTGAGTAAAGTCAAACATTGGAGAAAGGTCTTCTTTTCAGCAAAGAAACCTTTTACCTTTTTCTTTTTCTATTTCCAAGAAAAGCAAAAAGGGAAGAGTGCAAAGTTGCCAAAGATGTACTTGTTACCCCTTGGACAACTAATTGAGCTGGTTAATATAGAGTTGATACTCAACTCTATAAATAGCAGCTCAAAAGCACTTCAATGTATCCAAGACTATTAGTATACAAGACCTTTAAGCTTAGGCTAAAAACATTACCACACTTGCTGTTAAGTTTGTAGTGATAATTGTATCATAGTATACTATTTGGATCGTATTCAAACAATCTATGTGTTTGAATACTTCGTCTTACTTGTAAGACAAACCATTTATTGTGAATAAAACTTTAATTCATAATATATTCGGTGCTTCAATTAATCTTGTTTTTCACCTTGATTAATTAACCTGTTTGATATAACTTAGATATAAACTAATATATTAAATACTTGTTATTTAATCTGTATCTAAGTTTTTGGGACCTTCAAGACCTAACAACTGGTATCAGAGCAAATAAAGATTTGTTGGTGCATAATGTGTGTCAGTCATTTGGTCAAACAATTGTAATTGTCAAAGTCAATTAGTCTGCGTTTGTATCGTGTTTAGTGTGTATATGTGAGTATGTAAATGAATAGAGTAATAGAAAATATACACAAATATACTGTTCAGGCGACACAGAGCATGTGTCGCTATAGCGACACATGGACTGTGTCGCAATGGGCTGGGCCTGCGACATAGGGCTTGTGTCGCAGGGTCCAGTAGGGTTTGTATAAATAGAGATTTAGAGTTTATGTTTTAGGTTGATCAAACCCTAGAGAGAGAGAGAGATACGGCAGAGAGAGTGGGAAGAGAGAGTTAGTGAGCTTGTAATCTTTATTCTTCAATTGTTAATATATACGAAAAGATTATAAATCTTTGTGTTTGTATTTACGTTTCAATTGCTTGATTGATTGTTTCCGCCTTTCAATTAAGTCAAACGACAAGTCTAGATCCGTGATTAAGGGAACCAACAAGTGGTATCAGAGCCTGTGGGCGTTTGTTTAAAGATTTGATCGTTAATTGAAATGTTTTCGGTTTGATTCGTGGTGTTTTTGGTGGTTTGATCAACGTTTTGGGTCCAATCAGTTGAATATTTAGCTTCGGGAAGTGTATTACTGGGTTTGTTCATCAATTATCGTTCGAAATTCGTTAGGGTTTCGGAAATTTTCGATTTTTAGGGTTTTTGGACCTGCTGGCCGCGACATTGCGACATTAAGTGCGACACAAGCTTTAACGACACAATCAGCGACATAATCTTTGTGTCGTATTTAGGGTTTTCGCGACATAAGATTGCGACACCAGATCGAATTTTGCGACACTAGCTTGCGACACTAATGTGCGACACTAACTTAGTGTCGCTAAAGACAAAAGACAAAAAAAAAAGGTCTTAATTTTGTTCACAAGTCTTTTGGCGGGAAATTTTTCGCATGACCAAATTTTGTTCTTAAGCATAAAAGGTCTTAATTTTGATTTTGAAAAAGTTTCGTTTTACTCGGACAGTTTTCGATATTTTCGAATCAAATTTTGGAGGGAAAAGTCAAAAGGACGAAATTTTGGTACATTTCTGGATTAAAAATGTCGCTTAAAAGCTTTTCCCAATTACTAAAACATAACAATGAGATCGGTAGCACTAATAAACCTCAATTATTCACTGCCAATACTCCTTATGTTGAATGGAGAATACAATTTGAGGCATTCATCGCTGTCAATGATCTTGATATGAAAATATATTTAGAGAAAAGATATGAACGTCCTCTTAGAACTGGTGTTTTTCCCGGAGAAGCTCCATTTAAGCCTATCAAATCCATGAATCCTGAAGAACGCAAGGCTTATGATACTGAAAGGAAAACACATGCTGCGATCACCATGGCACTATCACAACCACTCATGAAGCAATTTAGACATCATGAGCTTGCATATGATTTATGGCAAGCCATTGAAAGGTGTTGCGGTGGAAGTGAGCAATATGAGAAGAATAAATTGCAGCTAGTGAAGAAACAGTATGAGTTGGGCGATAATCAAGTTCTCATGGCTCACATAACGAGTAAATCTGAGGTACCCATTGAAGAGCCATTATCTTGTGGTCTTGTATCAAATTGACTAACAAAGTTAACAGATACAGTGAGGATACTGAACGCTTGAATTCTGATTTAGAAAAACTTACTCAGGAAAATAAAATTTTGAAAGATAATGAAAAGGCTTTTGATAAGAAACTAGATGCTGCGTTTTCTGACCGGAAAGAATTAAAAGCTAAGATTTTCAGTCAACAAGATGAAATTGACAGTTATATAAAAATGATTGCTTTACTAAGAAAGGATCTTGCTGAAAAACAGTCACAAGTAGATGACTTAAATCGAAAGCTTTCAAATTTTTCAACATCCTCACTGGTCTTTGACGAGATCCTCCAATCGCAAAGGACAGATACAAAGAGTAAGGCTGGTTTTGGTTACCACTATGTACCACCTCCTTCTGACTATCTGCCAATGCCTTCAAAGGATGTAGCCAAAGACTTTGTACCTACCTTTTCAAAGGTAGATACAAAATCTGTTGCTGAGTCAGTGTTTGATACAGCTCCAACTGTTAAAAAGCCTGATTTTGTTAAGGCTAAATTTGTATATCCTGTGTGTGTTGAGGAGATTGTTGAAATGGAAGACTTAACTGAAGAGTCTGAGGTCAAGGTTGAAAAGGTTAATGTTAAGCCCGAAAATCATATACTTACTAATGAAACTGAACAAGTTTTAAATAATAAGGGCAAAACTAAGGTTGTAAATGAATCCGACTCTGCTAAAATCTTAAAGAAGGATTCAAGAGGAAAATCTTCACATATCTCACAATCATCTGTGATTAATCTGAAGAAAAATAAAATAATTAATAAATCAGTTAAAGAACAACCTTCAACATCAACCTGTTCAACTTTAAAGGCTTCTCAATCAACATGTACGCATAAGTGTTCATGTTCTGTAAATGCCTCAACTTCTAAGCCTCCCTCAGTAAATCCTCCATTGAAACAATTTGAGGGGAGTCACTGGAAAAGGCCGTATGTAGAAAGGCGGTCGTGTTATCGGTGTGGTCAACAGGGCCACATCATTAGGGATTGTCGGTTATTATCCCTAGATAGGTTTGGTAGAGGGATGCCAAGAACTTCATTTTTTAGAAATTCTTTTCAAAAATCCGTTTCAAGGCGTGGTTCGTTTTCGCCTGTATCTAGTTGTCCATCCAACTCTCCAAAACCTATGGTTAGAGTAAACAAAGGTGTGCCCAGTAGACCTCAAGTCCAAAAGCACAACATTGTTGAAAACAAAACATCTGAACCTAACCAGGTTTGGAAACCTAAATCCACAAACGACACATCAATGAAATCATCTGAATTTTTAAAATATCATAAACTCATTGATGTGATAGTTATGGACGATAGTGGACAACCCAAGTCTATCAAGGCTTGGGTGTCTCATAAGTACTTATGTTTGTTTGTAATGATGCAGTCAGGTCTTTGATAGCTAATCTTTTAACGACTGCAATGATGTGACGAAAAAGGTTGATTTCTAGGTAGTCATGTGTGGTGATGATGTTTGGGTGAATGGATGATTTTATGAAGTGATTAAGTAGATTTATCTAGCATACTTTAAATACCTTTTATAAATATTAGCTTCATCAAATGATGTATTGGTAGGCATTTGTTCTAAAGTTACTAAGAAGCTTAACTTTCAAATATGCATATTATTTTATATAATGACATATTAATATGTATGACATTAAGTTAAAATAAGGGCAAAAATGTCCGAAATATTTTAACGCTTCGTCTTAATATTTGGATAATAAACATGTTATGATCTAAAATATAGGGTCTTTGTATGGTGTTATCTGGGGGAATATATTAGTTGTCTCCTCTGTTGTATGAAAATACAGACCTGGTTTCATCTAATATATTCTTGAAAAGAACTTAGGTACGTAGTCTATGTTAAGTTATAGACAACTATTGCGTACCCGTGGCATATCTAAATTCTAAAATATAATGTACAAATTACTAGAAAAGTTATAAAAAAGATTGCCTCGTACTGGTTTGTGTTAAACTATGGTACTCTGTTGTACGAAAGTACAGACCTGTACCCTCTAGTTTAAAGTGTTCAGACTGGTGTTTGTTCAACCCGAACTATTGTTTATGTGACTCTGTTGTACGAAAGTACAGACCTGTCACCGCTAACTTGGTTCTAAAGTTACGTCCATACCTTCACCTTCTATATAGAAAATACTAACATGTTTCAATCTCAAATGTATATTTTAATGTGAGTTATATAATATAATATGCATGCTAATAATAACACAAGTGGTTCATCTCATTATGAGTTGAAATCATATACTTAAGTACAAATGTTTAGATGGATAAAATATCAATAGTCGTCTTGAACTAATCTTTATAACAGGTGATTTAAATATGCTAAGTAAATTTAAAGTGGACAAACATACTGATAATCGAAATAACACTTACTATTCCTAATAATTGCATGTTATCCTGATATGATTCCTAAAGCAGACTAAAACAATTCTGTCCCCAAAAAGATTGTTTATTTATTTATTGCTTTGAGTATTTTAATTCTGTCTTATAAAGAAAATTACAAAAATATTTTATTTCTGAGTTATTTTATTCAAGTTACATATCATGCTCATATTCAAAAGACAAAAATTGATGAGAGTTCTCCAAAGACTTTGAAGATAAATACTATTGGAGAAGCTATTGATGAAAGAGATGATGGTCACTGAAGTTGAAGATCTAATTGGATATCAGTCATATGAGACTGAACATCAAGACTTTTGAAGACCAAGTTATCTCAATGGGGGAGTTTGTTGGTGAAGACTAATTGAAGATTATTTGACCAAGCTGCTGACATGGGGGAGTTTGTTGGTTAATAATTTGTGTCAGTCATTTGGTCAAACAATTGTAATTGTCAAAGTCAATTAGTCTGCGTTTGTATCGTGTTTAGTGTGTATATGTGAGTATGTAAATGAATAGAGTAATAGAAAATATACACAAATATACTGTTCAGGCGACACAGAGCATGTGTCGCTATAGCGACACAAAGACTGTGTCGCAATGGGCTGGGCCTGCGACATAGGGCTTGTGTCGCAGGGTCCAGTAGGGTTTGTATAAATAGAGATTTAGAGTTTATGTTTTAGGTTGATCAAACCCTAGAGAGAGAGAGAGAGAGAGAGAGAGAGATACGGCAGAGAG
The DNA here is from genome assembly GCA_963930675.1 of Gnaphalium uliginosum. Taxonomy (NCBI): domain Eukaryota; kingdom Viridiplantae; phylum Streptophyta; class Magnoliopsida; order Asterales; family Asteraceae; genus Gnaphalium; species Gnaphalium uliginosum. The sequence continues at coordinate 50,273,766 of OZ005681.1, read as the reverse complement.
AGTGGGAAGAGAGAGTTAGTAAGCTTGTAATCTTTATTCTTCAATTGTTAATATATACGAAAAGATTATAAATCGTTGTGTTTGTATTTACGTTTCAACTGCTTGATTGATTGTTTCCGCCTTTCAATTAAGTCAAACGACAAGTCTAGATCCGTGATTAAGGGAACCAACCAGATTTAATTATTAATTATATCTTTAACGATCAAAAGGAACCCAGTTTTATCAAACAATCTTCTAAACTCACCTTCTCTACATTTTCTTCCTTGAAAAATGACTTCTTCTATTGCTATGGCTGGGAAGGGAATTCCAATTTTCAATGGTGTAAATTTTACCCACTGGAAATTGAAAGCTGAATGGTTTCTTGCTAGCATTCATGATGAAATGCTTAGAGTCATTCAGGAAGGACCCATTATTTTTGGCAGAATAGTTCCTGCAACTTTAGATGCAAATGGTATTATTTTGACACTTGAAAAATTTGTTGAGGCTGCCAAAAGTACCTGGACTGATCAGGACAGGCAACTATATGCATTAGACTTTAAGGCCAAATCTATTCAAGGCAATGCAGTTACTGAACCTATCTTTGCTAAGATATCTGGCTGTAAAACTGCTAAAGCCATATGGGATATGCTAACTGACCGATACATTTTATGTCATATTAGTTTGTAACTAAAATTTAGCCCAAAAAAAGTGTATCTATAGATTATTTTGATAATTGAAACTTTGTCATGAGATAAATGAAGGGATATGACCAACATACTTTTGGCTTACTTGAAACTTAACACGAAGTATTTATCTATCACAAAGTTCATCAGCCTTCTCAGAGTAACAAGCGTCCATTGAATAGACCTAAAATGAAATACAGTAAAAAAGGATATATGATCAATAAATGTTTATCACATAATATTCTTGAGAAACCTACAGTGCATTATATCAATCATCGGTAAGTTCCATTACATGGCTGTTTTCTTCTACAAACTCTGACAAATTCTCCAAAGAACCTGTCATGTGTCTTGAGCATCCACTGTCTAGGTACCACCTTTTGTTACCCTGCACAAGACAAACAAAATCAATTAGTTACTTTTGGGAACCCATCTTTTGATGGGTTCTTTAGAGTTGGTTGAAGTCAATTCTTTAGCAGCTTTGAAGGAATCAGGCATATAAAGTTGACTTTTAACCTCTCTAGTTTTGACTTTGTCGTTTGTAGTTGACATTTGTTTAGTCAAAGCAACCTTTGGTTGTTTAAAGATGGACTTTGTGCATTTAATACCCTGATGTCCCAGATTTCCACAGTTGTGACATTTTCTGTCCAACATAATGGTCCTTTTGGATTTTGGGTTATTATTTACACTAAATCCTCTGTTAAAATCCTGTTTTGACCCAATAAATGTTTTAAAATTTGTGGTTAACTTTATCAAGTTTTCACTAAAAAGCTTAATTGTCTCAGTCTGGTTGTTAAAAATAGAATTTTGAGAGTCAGACCGAGAGTTAACACAAACAGATTTAGAGTTAAGTTTTACCAGACTGAAAATTATTTATTCCAGACTGACAGTTAGATCTCACAGACTGAGATTTTTTTAACTCCGTGGTTGCTGGTTTTATGCCTTTAAATTTGACTTTTGACATATTTTTGTCTGGACCAGCTACAGACTGAGATGTGGAAGGTTCAAACATCTTGCAACCTTTCTGTCTATTCTTAATTCCTTTTACCTTTTTTTGTCTATTTGAAGATTGTACTGTGGGAATACTAACTTTGCCTTTTACAAATCTTTTCTTTTCAAGTTCTATAGTTTCTAAAGATTCATTAGTGATTATAAGTTCAGGCAATTCAGATTGAGAAGTTTCACAGACTGAGATTTCTGAGTCTGTGTCTTCAGAGTCTGGCTCTGTCTCATATACTAGTTCTTTAGTAACTATTTTTGGTCTTACAAAAGCATTTGTCAATGTTACTTTGTATCCCACAGTATGGCTAAAAGTATGAGGTAAAATCTCAGGTACAAATATAGTAGATTTTGAGTTTATTTCTGAAAGTAAATGGCTTTTAAGATCAAACTCATCTCCTATGACCGCTTGTATCCGAGCTGGAATCTGTTTGGATAGACAGTCCACATTTTTAAGTGAAGAAATACACCAAGATCTACAGATTTTCTCATAATGATCAGCTTTGTTTTTATAAGCTTCTTTTTCCAGACTGATCCTTTTGAGAGTATCATATTGAGCATCAAGCTCATGTTTATACTGTTTATTTTGGTTTATTTCATTCACTTTTGACTGTAGATCTTTTTGAACCAGACTGAGTTTAGTTTTTAAATCTTTTATTTCCTCAAGCCTTTTCAAAAAGTCTACATAGATGTGTTCAAACATTTTCTGTTTTTCTGCATCACTATAGTAAAGTTTGAAATGATTTTCATTGTAAGCAGACCCTCTGTCCCAATATGAATGAACACATGCTCTCTCTGCAAATTTGACATCTTTGTCAAACTGGCTTTCTGTGATAGCCATTAAGCACATATCCTCATCATCCTCAGATGATGAAGATTCTTCATCAACCCACTCTTCAACAACCAAAGCTTTCTCTGGTTTCTTTGGTTGCTGTTTCTCTCCAATTTTCTTGGAGTTGAAGTACTTTCTTTTGTACTTCTTGGCCCTTTCCTCCCACTTATCAGAATTTGAAGATTCTGCAATCTTCACTCTGCAGTTAGCAGAAATATGACCAATTTGCCTACATTTATAGCAAGTAGCTTTCTTAGGATCAAAAGTTGGCCTTCCTTTTGAACCTTTGAATCTTGCCTTTTCTAACCTTTGGGCTAGTAATGCCATTTCAGCTTCTAGAGACTCAGTTTCATCATCTGATTCTGAGTCTGTAAGAGTTAGATGGTAATCTGCTCTAGAGAATAGTTCTCTATTTTTCCTTGTTGTTGCAACAAGAGCAGCAGATGGATCTTTTGCAATCCTTTTGGCATTTAGATCTTTTCTGGCCTCGGTTTCTTCAAAATTCAACAGAAGTCCAAACAAGCTAGATAGATCATATGTCTCCAATTTTTCACTTACAACTAATGAAGTAATTACTTCAGAAAAAGTGTTTGGAATGACATCAACAAATTTTGTACAGATTTTAAACTGTCCTTTGATGATATCATACCTTTCAAGATCATTGATTAAGATCTGAAATCTGGTATGAATATTAGTTAATGACTCATCTTGACCAGCAGAGAAGTTCTCATAATTTCTTATGAGATTCTTCTTCTTTTGGGATTGTACTAAACTTACACCATCATATTGGTCAGTTAGCATATCTCATATGGCTTTAGCAGTTTTACAACCAGATATCTTAGCAAAGATAGGCTCAGTAACTGCATTGCCCAGAATGGATTTGGCCTTAAAATCTAATGCATATAGTTGCCTGTCTAGATCAGTCCAGGTATTTTTGGCAGCCTCAACAAATTTTTTAGGTGTCACAATAATACCATTTGCATCTAGAATTGCAGGAACTATTCTTCCAGGAATAATGGGTCCTTCCTGAATGACTCTAAGCATTTCATCATGAATGCTAGCAAGAAACCATTCAGCTTTCAATTTCCAGTGGGTAAAATTTACACCATTGAAGATTGGAATTCCCTTCCCAGCCATAGCAATAGAAGAAGTCATTTTTCAAGGAAGAAAATGTAGAGAAAATGGGTTTTGAAGTTAGTTTGATATAACTGGGTTCCTTTTGATCGTTAAAGATATAATTAATAATTAAATCTTTATTTGCTCTGATACCAGTTGTTAGGTCACAAGGTCCCAAAACTTAGATACAGATTAAATAACAGTTATCTTAACGTGTTAGTTTATATCCAAGTTTATATCAAACAAGTTTAAATTAATCTAGGCGGAAAACAAGATTAATTTTGACACAGAGTTTATTATGAATCAAAGTATTATTCACAATAAAGTGTTTGTCTCACACAGATGACAAAGTATTCAAACCCACACAGATGGTTTGAATACGATCCAAGTATTAGTATATTAAGATACAATTATCACAACAAACTTTAACAGTTAGTGTGGTAATGCTTTGAGCCTAAGCTTAAAGGTCTTGTATACTATTTTGCTTTGAGTGCTTGGATTACTTGGATGTTTAGCAGTGCATGTTGAGCTGCTATTTATAGAGTTGGGTGTAACTCTATATTATCCAGTTCACATAGTTGTCCAAGGAATAACATATGCATCTTGGCCAACTTTGCACGCTCTCCTTTTTGCTTTTCTTGAAAATAGAAAAAGCAAAAGGTAAAAGGTTTCTTTGCTGAGAAGAAAACCTTTATTCGATGTTTGACCTTGCTCAAACATCTCATCAGTTGTATCGAGCCTAGGGAAAGAAGAATTTCTTCTATACACTTGTACTTTCATTTTTCAATCCGTGCTCTTCAGTCTGTGTTCATCAGTCTGTGATCTTTAGTCTGTGAACTTCAGTCTGTGAAGCCTTCTGTATTCAATCTTCATTCTTCAGATGATGAATTCATAAGTCTTCAAGGAGAGCACGACTTACAGTCTGTAGGATTCTGAGTCTGTGCAGCACAGACTCAGAAACAATTCTTCAGTCTGTGTAGCACAGACTCAGAAATACAGACTCAGGAATTTCACTAACTTTCCTGAATACAACTAAGTTAGATTTTGACTCCTCAGATTTATAACTTAGGTTTGATCATTGTTTTTTCCCAACACGAAGGCACTACATTAGCCTTAACAAACTCAGGCATCTTAACAGCAGGTGTTGTATCAAACACTGGCTCAGCAACATATTTTGTATCTATCTTTGTAAAGGTAGGTACAAAGTCTTTGGCTGCATCCTTTGTAGGCATTGGCAGATAGTCAGAAGGAGGTGGTACATTGCGGTAACCAAGACCAGCCTTACTCTTCGTATCTGTCCTTTGCGATTGTAGGATCTCATCAAAGACCAGTGAGGATGTTGAAAAATTTGACAGCTTTCTTTTTAATTCAATTACTTCGGCCAGTGAGTCAGCAAGTTCCTTTTTCATTATCAGTTTCATATTCATATAACTATCTATTGCGTCTTGCTGACTAAAAATTTTGGCCCTAAGTGCTTTTCTTTCTTCGAAAGCAGCATTCAGTTTTCTATCAAAAGCCATTTCATTTTCTTTTAAAATTTTATTTGCCTTATTAAGTTGTTCTAACTCAGACGTAAGGCGTTCATTATCCTCACTGTACCTGTTAACTTTGTTAGTTAATTTGATACATGACACACAAGATAATGGCTCTTCAATAGGTACCTCAGTTTTATTCAAGATGTGAGCCATGAGAGCTTTATTTTCGCTCAGATCATCATGTGCACTCCAATCATAAGCTTCTTCATTTAACATGAGAAAGACATTTGAAGCAGTAGTAACAGGTTGCTTAGAAGGAGAAGGCTTTGTGAAGCCACATGGGGGCTGTTTGGTCTTCTCACATTCTTTAGCAAAATGCCCAAGATTCTGACAGTTGTAGCATCGCACTTTACTTTTGTCGAAACCCAAACCTTCATCAGTTTCATCTTCCAGGTGCTTTCTCCCAGTTCTCTGCAAGTACCTTTTGGTTCTTCTAGTTAACATAGCCATATTCCACCTGATATCCATTCTTTCCAGATCATCAGGGTCGATCTGTTCAAAATCCCTATCAGTGAGATCAATGGTACTGGTCTTCTTTGAAAAGAAACTGTCATAAGCGCTGAGAAAAGCTTGGAAGACAGCAACATTTTCTTCAGTAGCCGGTGTTGGTGGTGTATTGGAAGAATAATATGCTCTTCCCTGTGATGAAGCACCTGTCTGAGAACTAGATGTTGAGGTACCACCGGACATGAACGCCACCCCACCAGTTCTCTCATCAGTAGGAGATTGAGCCCCATACAAGCTAGGCTCTTGAACATAGGCACTTGATTTAGTTTCTTTTCGTTGCATATCAAGTGCATAAGCTTGCAGTCTCCCAATGAGATTTTCTAATGACAATGCCATAACCTCCTCTTGTTCTTCCATCATCATGACACGTTGATCCCATTTCTTAGGTAAAGCACCTAAGAGTTTCTTGTTCACATCCTCTGTGGCTAGGATAACTCCGCCCTCAGATAACTCATTAACCAATCTTGAGTATCTATTAAACAGTTGAGTGATAGATTCATTAGGCAATATATCAAACATCTCAAACTGTTTTTTCACGAGGTCCAGTTTACTCTTTTTATACTTTTCGTTTCCCCCACAACGCTTTTCAATGGCTTACCAAAGATCGTAAGCAGTGTCATTATGTTTAAACAATCTCATTACATCAGTAGCTAAACTCATTGTTAAAGTGGAGTGAGTTTTTCGTTCTAAATCCCATAACTTCTTCTCTTCTGGAGTCATAGACCTAACGGATTTTCGTGGAGCAACTCCACGGAAATCTCCATCAGCAAGAGGATGAACATATCGTTCAAGCAAGAGAATCATCATATCAGGATCATTATAGGAGATGAAGCTTTCAAAATGTATTCTCCAATCAACATAATTTGTATTGGCAGTGAATAATGGAGGTTTATTAGTACTACCGATCTCATTGTTATGTTTTAATAATTGACTAAAGCTTTGAAAAGAAATTTTTAAACCAAAAATTTACCAAATCAGTCTTTTTGACTTTTCCCTCCAAATTTGATTCGAAAAAATCGAACACTACTCGAGTAAAACGAAACTTTTTCAAAACCAAAATTAAGAACTTTTAAGCTTAAAAACAAAATTTGGTAATGCGAAAAATTTCCCGCCAAAAGACTTGTGTCGCAAAGTTAGTGTCGCAACGTAGTGTCGCAAAGACTTGTGTCGCAAAGGCTTGTGTCGCACACTAGTGTCGCAGGCTGTGTCGCACACTGTGTCGCAAAATGTTGTGTCGCAAACGCTTGTGTCGCAGTTCAAATACAAAACAGAAACCCTAATAGCGACACAAAAGTTAGTGTCGCAGCTAGTGTCGCAATGTCGCGGCCAGCAGCTCCAAAAACCCTAAAAATTGAAAATTTTCGAAACCCTAACGAATTTCGAATGATAACCGACGAACACACCCAGAAAAATACTTCCAGAAGCCAAATATTCAAGCCAATAAACCTGAAAATCACGATCAATCACCAAAATACCACGAATCAAACCGAAAACGTTTCAATTTACGATCAAATCTTCAAACAAACGCCCGAAAGCTCTGATACCACTTGTTAGTTCCTTTATTCACGGATCTAGACTTGTCGTTTGACTCAATTGAAAGGCGGAAACAATCAATCAAGCAATTGAAACGTAAATACAAACACAACGATTTATAATCTTTTCGTATATATTAACACTTGAAGAATAAAGATTACAAACTCACTAACTCTCTCTTCCCACTCTCTCTGCCGCATCTCTCTCTCTTTAGGGTTTAATCAACCCAAAAACGAAATTCTAACTCGATATATATAGACACCCTACTGGACCATGCGACACAAGCCCTTTGTCGCAGGCCCAGCCCATTGCGACACAACCTTTGTGTCGCTATAGCGACACAGGCTCTATGTCGCACGACTAGTATATTGTGTATTTTCTATAATTACATTTCGATTACAAACTCGAAAATACAAACTTAATACTTCACACACTCAGACTAATTAACTTTAACAGAACAAATGTTGACCAACTAACTGACACATATTTATGCACCAACAAATTTATTTAACATCCTTATTTAAATTTAATTATTTTTACATCAAGTAATCATATTGGATTATGATTTAAGTTCTTTTTATTAAAATTGAGAAATTTAAGGGGTGTAAGTAATCATATTGGATTATAATTTAAGTTTTTTTTTTTAACTAAAATTGAGAAACTTAAGAGGTCTTATTTTAAAAATAAGTGACTTTAAAGAATTTAATTGACTAATTAAAAATTTTTAAATCGATGATATCACAAAGGTGATTTTTATATTATATTTATTTATTATTAAGATAAGATAAAGATAGAGTTATTACTATTACGATATATGAAATAAAAAATAAAAAATTATATAGAATTGTGTTCCGTTGCTTTTGTATTATATTAAAATTAAAATTAAAATTCTTAATTCTGTTTTGTTGGTGACTATAAATACACGATATATTTGGCACAATTGATCCGCATGGATTTCCCCCAAAACCAACTTTTATTCCACGCATACCAACTTTATATTCTTTTTTCTTTTTTTAATTAAACCCTAAAATAAAATAAAATAATACTCTAAAAAAGATTTACGAAAATCATAACAGCAGCCCAAATTACCGGTTTTTTATTCCGAAACTTTGCAGTTTTGTTTAGATTTTTCCCGTAAATTTCTTACTTTTTTTTTCCTTTTATCCGACGTGATCCTTATTTTTTTGGATGACAATCGGTGGCGCCACTACTAACTCCACCACCACCACTACTACCACCACCAGTCCGAGAACAGGGAGACAATCAACCCACCGGCGACGTGTACTAGAATTAATGTCTGACAGCGGTGTAACTGACTCACCAATAACCGAAAACCCAATTGGGTGTCAATGCAATGCTTACTTTGATTATGTATCCGAAACGACGGTTAATTGTGTAGGATGTTGTACCGCCACCTGTCATCACCACCATCATAATCATAATAATAGTAACTATTTTTTTGTGAGAAAAGTGTCGTCGTCGCCGGAGAGACGGAAGTCAATGAGAATTGGGGGACTTAGTAGTAGTAGTCGAAGTGTGTTTGGGATTATTGTTATGATTTTGTTGGTTTTTACGGTTATTATGAAAGTTGGGATCATCCACATGGGGAATACTGATGATATTGATGATGGAATGTTGTTGATTTTGAGGGATTATAAACATGATTCTGTTCATAAGGCTCAGAGACTTTTATCAGATATTCATCAACATGATTCTTCATCTTCTTCAATGATTCTTCTGCCCATCAGAGTAACTCAAAATTACTCAAACCATCCTACTACTCATGTAATTACCTTTTATCTTTACTTTTTTCATTCAAACTATCGCTAAAGTTTCTTAATTTTTTATTAAAAAACACATAAATTTCAAGCTTTAAATTTCTGGGTTTCTGAGGCTTTATTCAAGGAATTAAAAATTTGTTACTTTTTGGATTATGAACTCAATCCAATGTGGTAAAATCATACAGTATTTTTTTAGATTTATTAATAAAATTGATGATAACTGTAAAAAAGATAAAAATAAAATAAAATAAAAAATAATTAATTGAGTTATATAATCAGATCAGATGTTTAGTTGACTTATTTGTTTATATTTATATTTTACTATCTTTTTAAAAAACAAGGAGTGGGCAACAACAATGAAAGAAATACAGAGTCTTCTTCCTCATAGAATTTGACCAAATTAATCAACCGCCTAAAGACTAGTGTAGACTGTAGACAAATTGGGTTTCTTCCCATTATCCAACCTTTGTGACCTTTCCACTACTAAAGTTTACTACAATTACCTTTATACCCCTCGTACTATATATTTCTATCTATTGTTTCCTCATATGATGCCAAAAAAAGACGATTTATTAATTTACTATTGTTATATGCAATTATTTTGAAATATTACAATGATGGTGAGTTAAGCTGTGATCTCTTGTTTGTTTCCCACAGGTTCATGACATTTGGATGAAACCAAACACCCAAGATTATCATCAATGCATTGTTAGACCAAGGAACCGAATAAGTTCGTCTGTTAACTTCTTGTTTTCATCACATATATACTTTCTCCATTCATATCGAATCATTACTTGACATGTCGCGTTTTCTAATGTATTTGTTTATTTATTTATTTATTTTTTTTACATAGAGACAAATTCAGCGACAAATGGGTATATTCTTGTTCATGCTAATGGTGGATTGAATCAAATGAGAACCGGGGTGAGTAATTGTTTTCTAAAGAAGATCCATGAATAGGGTCATAAATATATGGAGTTAATTATATAGTTCTATGAAACATATTTAGACACATCCCTTAGCTACAAAAGTTAAAAAAAAACTACTGTAGAAACTAATTAGTCCCTCCATCACTACATGGAATGATGTGTTGGTATAATGAAACCGAGTTTTTTATATCACGAAATTAATGAGTAACTTGATATCATGGCAGATATGTGACATGGTTGCCATTGCCAAGATAATGAATGCCACTCTTGTTCTTCCTTCTCTTGATCATCAATCCTTTTGGACCGATCCAAGGTATGGACTACTCGCTTTCTGCAATTTTACTTTTTGCCTGTGTTTGATTGTTCATGTGGCATTGCATTAGGGGCAAACCTAACATGATCATCTGGATTTCCATGTGCATACCTTGAAAAAAAAATTGTAGTGATTTTATTGTAGTGAAAGAAAAGTACCAAAAAAAGTTATGTTATTTTATTGTATTTTTAAAACAATATGGAGTACATTGTTATTGGAGTACCTAGCTAGGTCGAACAACCTGCATCGGCCACTGCATGGAGTAACATAGGGCCGGTCTTCTTCTTTTTGCAGTGATTTCAAGGAAATCTTCGATTGGAGGCATTTCATGAATGTGTTAAGAGATGATATCGAGATATTAGAGTCTTTGCCACCCGAGTTCAGTCGTACAAAGCCGCATCTTAAGGCTCCTATCTCGTGGTCAAAGGTACGTATAGAATCTTTATGTGTGAAGGGACAAATTGGAACTTTTTGGTTTGATTTTGGTCTGTATATCTAATGCAGGCTGGCTATTACAGAGGGGAGATGGCATCATTGTTGAAGCAACACAAAGTAATTCAGTTTACGCATACTGATTCAAGACTTGCCAACAATGGAATTGCACCCTCTATTCAGAAGCTTAGGTGTCGAGCAAATTATGAGGCTCTTCGTTACTCTGAGGAGATTGTAGAGCTCGGGAAAAGGTTGGTTGATAGACTTAGACGCAAGGGAGAACCCTATATCGCTCTTCATTTGAGGTAATATCATATTTTCAAATCTAAAGGCAGTTTCAGGGTTCAACATTTCATCTCGTTTCAGAAAGTTCTTTAGTTATGTTACTGCAATCTTTGGTAACTGTATTAGATTTGTAGTATTTATTTCCATTTTCTTGTTATGTACCTGTATATATACAAATTTCATGTACAATTAACCACAATATATTGTCGTTTGTAGTTTACTGAAATGTATCACAATCTATGGTCATAAATTCGAATGCCTAGTTAACTAAATAGGAAGGTTTAGTATAGCTATGCTAAAAGAGACGTTTTTTACTTCGGGAGTGAAACCAAGCACTTTCTTTTAGGACTTCTATTAAAAGCTACAAGACTTAAACCTTAGAATATTAGGAGTATTATTATTCCAAAAGCATTTAATCTTGTTTTCTGTCAAGGCTATGAATTCTAATTACAATAATTTTGAGGTGGTTGTTTTGATTTGAGTTGCAGATATGAGAAAGACATGCTAGCATTCACAGGGTGCAGCCATAATCTGACTGTAGATGAAGCAGAGGAGCTAAGAGTGATGAGATACAATGTGAAGCATTGGAAAGAAAAGGAAATAAACGGTAACGATAGGAGACAACAAGGGGGATGCCCCATGTCCCCTAGAGAGGCTGCCATGTTCCTTAAAGCCATGGGGTACCCTCCAAGCACCAATATCTACATTGTTGCTGGTGAAATATTTGGCAATTCAAGCATGGACGTCTTTCAAAACCACTACTCAAATGTGTTTTCTCATACCACACTTATGACTGACGAGGAGTTGGATGACTTTAAGCAGTATCAAAACCGTCTTGCAGCAGTTGATCACATTGTCGCCCTTGAGAGTGACATTTTTGTTTATACATATGATGGGAATATGGCAAAAGTAGTCCAAGGGCATAGGAAGTTTGAAGGGTTCCGTAAGACCATCAGCCCTGATAGGTAACTTTATTTATTTCTGATTTAGCCTAGTAGTAGAGATAAATAATTAAGCAAATGAGTCTAAATTGCTTGATTAATTAAGATGGTTTGTGTTTTTATATTTCAGGCAACAGTTTGTTAAACTGATAGATCGGTTGGACAAAGGAGTGATATCATGGGACACATTTAGTTATCGAGTGAAGAGCATTCATAAATCACGGGTAGGTGCCCCATACGAAAGGAAGGTTGGCGAGTCTCCTAGAGAGGAAGAGAATTTCTACGCCAACCCATTTCCAGGGTGCATTTGCAGTATGGCCTCCAACGTTAAACCCAGTAACCCACAGCTCGACAGAAGACAGAGCCAAAGAATTTCATCTTAATTAGGTATTTTTGATATATTGTATAGCATTAATTCATACACATCGATCACTGTACCAAATTTTTGTTTCAGTTGTAGATTTAGAAAATGGGAGAAACATTAAAATGAATGTGAGTTAGTTACGTTGTCATCCTATATTTTTTTAACAAATGTATAGGCAAAAATTATATTTCACGTGATAAGAAAGGTACGTGGTGCTTTCATGTTTGGTATATGTCATGTACGTATAGATATAATATTAAATAGGGTTCAGTGGGCATGTATTTAACTATAGTATTATATTCAAAATATGTAGGGAACTACTCGGACATTCATGGTATGTAATGAACTTGTAAATTATTTACATTGTATGTAATTTATTTTACTTTTTTCACGTGTCAGCTATATAAGCTGCTACGTAGCACGCCTTATAACCGTTAATTTGACCAAAATACGTACAATGTAAAGAAATTACAAGTTCCTTATATATAATGGAGGTCTGAGTAATTCGTTACATACTACGAATATCAGACTATAATTTGATATATTTGCACGCACTTAACCCTATTAAATATTGTTAGTAATTAATGTATCTAGGCGACATGGTACAAAAAAAGATATAAATATCATTAAGGAAGGTACTTATTATTAATGTAATTGTGAATGTGAATGATAATACAACAAGATGATGTCAAAAAATGTGTTACCGCTCCATATATATCCAAGTAAAAACATTACTAGGAGTTAGGAGCATATATCATATCACATCGATCGGTCCACATGGAGGTAGTTCAAAGGTATCGATGGACCCGGCCGGCCAATAAGGTTTAATGTGGTTTGGTGCTTCTCATTTTATGTTACCAAGAATCATGTTCAATTTATAATCTCAAATCAAACGAACTAAAACAATTGAAACTGGTTTGATTTGGGCAGTTTAATGGTTTAAACCAATTCTTTTTGTATTTAGTTATTAATAAAAAATATTTTAATAAATATTTAAGCTACATAATACGAGTAATAATGCTACTATTATTATATCTTACAAGTTTTTAAATAAAATATAAATACATAACCAAATATGCTGTAAAAGAGTGTTTAACATAATTATTAAAATTGACTTTCATAATAATCTTATCTTATCTTAAATATAATATATAAATCACCTTTGTGATGTCATCAATTTAATTTGAAATTTCAATTTGACAATTAAGCTCCTATATTTAATTATAATCTAATTATAATTTTTAATTTAACAATTAGATCCATTTATTTAATTAAATTGATTTGGATTGCAACAACTAAGAGTTACATTAAATCGAGGTGTCTTATTAATTTTGTTTGAAAAGTCGTATCATTCCTATCAACTTAATGATATCAACAATTACCTATTAATTAATTTCTTAGTTTATACTTTTGATTTAAATTATAAAAAATTGTTATGTTAAAAAACTCTAAGAAACGATATTGTACTTTAAACCAAACTTAAATACGTGAAGAAAATTTTAAAAAACTTGCTTTTTCCAATAACAAAAAAGAAAAAAAAATAAAGTTCAAGTAATGGTAAAAAAAATAGATCGTGATTCATAATAATAAAAAAAATACCATCTACAAAACACTATATAATATTTTACAAAAACAATAATTTCACTCGACGTTTATACTTTATTTTTAAGTTCATTGTATATGTTTAAATCCGTATATAATAACAGTTATAAAGAGATTAACTTTTACTTGTGTTAATATTGCAATCTAAAACTAAAATTTATACTAATATTCTTGATGTATATAATGTAAACGTTTACCGTTATCGTTTACATTATTTAGGATACAAATAAAAATCAAAGTGACATTAAACGATACGTGTGTAAAAACGAGTGTAAAACTAATCATTTATATCTATATATGTTATCTAAAATAAAAAATTATATATATATATATATATATATATATATATATATATATATATATATATATATATATATATATATATATATAACTATGATTTTACTTGATGTTAAATTATACTATGATGAAAAGAAAATGGTGAATAATTATATGAGCTATATTCAATGTTAACTATTGTGCTTGGCAACACATGCTACATATAAATTAGATATATTACTTTGAAGACAAAGTGATCCCAACGTCAACAAATGAGGAGGTCGATTCGTTAAACGACTTCATGCTCTATAAAACTTAACAATCTATATTCGCCCGAGATACTAAATGGACTGAAAGCACCTGATCGCCAAACCACAAGCTCACACTCACAAAAGGTGTGCCAGTAATTTTACTTCTGAACATTGATCACACCAACGGATTATGCAACAAAACAAGATTACAAATTAAAAATGCTTGGTTAACATGTTATCGAAGCGATGATCTTTTCAAGGAGCCACATCAGGCACATATCCTTTGGCTGTATGTATTTATGGCGATCGATTTTCTCTGATGGACAACTGTATGTGGCGGTTTCACGTGAAACAAAGAAGGGGCTGAGGGTTATTCTTTGTGAAAGGATGTCTGTCAGACAAATGTGGTGTACAAAGAGGTCTTACAAAGTATATAACTATTGCCCAGTACTACAACTTCACCGTTATGATTGTTAACTTCTAATTTTTCCTTTATACTTTCGATTTTGTTATTTATAAGTAGATTCATTTACGATTCAATGTTCTTTGACTTATCACGAATGCTATCCAAAATAAACTTACTTTCTACTCACTCAAATTAGTGATGGGTTTTCTATTCCCTTACTAGATTAACATATAATGCGGAAATAACAATTAATCTAGGGTATGAAGGAAACTAAACCCCAATCTTAACTTAATAATAATACGCACCAAAACAAAATAAATAGATAAGAAAATACTAACCTTTGAGAAAATCAGATTTCTCACACGCAGACTTTATTGACTTGGAGACGAGTACTCAAACCAGAGTACCTCTAATAGCTCACACCCACGAACCAAAGAGAAAATTTCAACTCCTAAGGTCCCGAATATAATCGAGTAAACTCTTACAAGGAGAGGAATAAGAAAGAGAGAATTGAACTTGAACACTTTGAAGCCATGGCATACCCCCTATTTAGATAGGGAGAGGGAGGTCGTGGATTCTTATGTTGACTGATGTGGGATATATTGATTTCGGGCTCCAAGCGCCGGTTGGATTATCCAGCCGCCGGTTAGGCTTGCTTTCTGCCCAAGTATCCGAGCCACGATGTCACACCCCCGAATTTGTACAGCGGAAGCAGTTCGGGTCGGGGCGTGACTAATCAAGTAATCACAACACAAAGGTAAAAGCGAACGACTCTATATGAGACGTTTATAAAATAGTACAAAAGTAGTTACATTGAAATACTTTAAAAGTTTACATTAGCCTCGAGTTCGCGAAATAATATCCTGAAGATTCTAGTACATAACGAAATATTTCAAAAAATATATATGAACATCTTCATATACGTATAATGCATGCAACTCGATGTAGCTAGCAATCCTGTGGGCAATCCTACTGTTGCTGAGTACCTGAGAATACAAAGCTAAAAGGGTCAACCAAAAGGTTGGTGAATCTCACAGGTTTAACAGTAAAAACATAGTTATGAAACACAAGATGTATCCGTGATTTGAAATCAAGCAAATGAAGTAAACAAAATTAATATTTCCGAAATTGCCATGAGCCCACGGTTCGAAAGCTAACCCGTTTTGTGCCTCCCGGAGGTGTCTAATCCGAAACACCTTTATGACAAATACTAGAGTGCCCGTTTTTAACTTGGTTATAGCTAGTAACCCGGACGGGGGTGTCATTCCCATAATAGATCTATTCTCTAGCACTCGCGCCTTCGCAGTTAACGAACCATGTGTGTTGAGGACTTTTAATGGATTAAAAACAACTCATACAATCTTGTAAAAATAATCGAGTACTTGTGTTCATGAAAAACAGTTAAGCATTTGTATCTCACCCCAAAGTATATAAAACAGTAAAAGTAAAAGTGGGGTTGTAAGACTCACCTTGGGTTTAGCAAGCAAATAACAAATAGCGGGTGTCTGTGTCCCGTAATGCAACCTTCTAGTGCCCTAAACGCATAAGGTTGTGTGTAAGTGGGTGTTATTGTCCACTTATATATTATACGTGTAAGTGGGGTGTTAATGTCCACCTATGCTAGTTCACTCAACTAGAAATGTCCAATTGTTCGGTTATCGTTTGTGCTTAGAAAAACATGTACAGGCCGTTGGTGATATTTTGTGAAAACACAGCTTTTGATTAATTATGTTACGCGTATTTCTACTTTCCAGTTATGGGTAATTAATCAGTGTGGCAAGGGCGAAGCCCATTAATGACGGGGGTCCGGGGGCAGAGCCCCTGGTTGAGGGGTCCAAGGGGTGGTAACCCCTGGCGGGGTCCAAGGGGGTAGAGCCCCTGGCTGGGGTCGAGCTGCCAGGTCAGCTTGGAAAATTTTTATTTATGCTTATATTGCTTTAACCAAAAATGCATGGATTTTGTGTTTTTAGCGACACTGGGTTAGTGTCGCTATATGCGACACTAAGGTATTATGCGACACTAAGGCTTGTGTCGCTAATGTGTCGATTCGGGTGTTATGGCGACACAAAGGGTTGTGTCGCTAATGTGTCGATTCGGGTGTTATGGCGACACAAGGGTTTGTGTCGCTAATGTGACGATTCGGGTGCTATAGCGACACAAAGGCTTGTGTCGCAAACTACTGGGCTTCTGCGACAAAGAGGCCTGTAACAGGTCAGTTTTTGTGAATTTTATTTCGGGTTCCAAATGTTCAAATAAAAATTCAAGAAAAATATATGTTGTTCCTTAGTATGTTAGCTTTCTAAATAAATTTTTCCAGAATTTTTGGGTACTCCTAAGTATTTTTAAAATTTCCGTTTGTTCCCTAAGGTCAGAAAGTGACCAATCCGGACACATGCAACAAGATCGGATTTCTGGGCAAAATCTACACGTTTACAGAAAAGTTATCTTAACGACATTTTTACCTAACAAATTTTGTGAACTTTTGGCGGTGGTTTCAGGTCGTTTGGAGGTGTATATCTCGAGTTATGATTAAAACAATAGAGGTGAAATTTCTGTCTTTTTCGACAGCCCGGACACATGTTTTTGTAAAAATCATTCCGGGTATCAAACGGGGTCCAAAAATTATGAAACCACTTGGAAATGAAAGCTAACTTGTTAAACTTAATTTTTGCCTTTTGAATCGTCCATTTTGGTCAAGTTTTGTGGGAGAAACAACCTCTCAAAGTCGAGCTATTTTTCTGCCCGAAAATGCAAGTTTTGTTCTTGAACATTTTAAGCCATGAAAAACGTTTTTATGTTATATTTTAGACATTTCTTTATTAAGTGGACATTTTAACATGTTTATAGAAGTATTTTTGGAAGAGTTTTGAAGTTCTTACAAAGTTTCCAAACCGAGATGGAGGAGAAAGATGGTGAGGAGAAAGATGGTGAGGAGAGCTTGAGCTTACGTTTTGGCTTGATTTCTTCTTCAAAAGTGATGAATGATGATGGTGGTTGATGGTGGCAGGTGGTGGTTGATGGTGATGGTGTAAATGGCAGATTTCTAGTGAGAGAATGTAGAGAGGGAATTGAGAGAGAGTGTGTGTGTATAGAGTGTGTGTGTTTTGAGTGTGTAAAATGAGAGGAAATGAAGGAAAAAGAGAATAAATAGAGTGGGCCTTGGGCTGCCTTCTTGGGCCGATTTGGGCCTCTTGGGCCGAACTTGGGCTCAGTTGGGGCGGCCCAATTGGGTCCTTGGGCTTGCACATTTGCTTTCTCAAGCCTGCGTTACGTTATTCGGTAGGTAAAACGTTATTTGCACGCGTAAACATTAAATCTTTTGTGTTTTATTTTTGATACAAAATCACTATTTAAATTTGACCAATATATTTAAAAATACATTATTGAACCTTCTTAAGATATTTGTCGGTTTCGTTCGGGTGTCGGGCGCGATTCGCGCGTTCTTGTTGCGTTTATTACGTTTTAAGCAAAACGTCTAGGTTTTTCGTACATTATTATTTAATAACAATAATATATGGTACATAATTACTATTTAATTTATAAAATAGGTTTATATTATTTACGAAAAGTTATCACCAACGCCGTATAGATTGTCGGACTCAGTCCGTTCGTTTCGCGTAATTGTAAATAATTACGTATGTGCATATACATATATAAAAGTAGTTACAAGTAGTTACAAGTACTTAGCCTAATATATCTAAATACATGTAATTACGCTATTGTTAGGCTCAAATAAGTGTCATAATTTGTCGAGTGTCACACACGACCCGCGTGCTCCACCGCCATACTCCAGCCGCCGGTTGAACATTTCAACCGCCGGTTGGATTTGACTTCCATAATTTTCCTTTTGGTTTCTAATTAATTTATCAACTATGATAATTAATAAACCAAATAATTAACCATAATATTAATTCCAATTAATATTATCTCTCATTTATTTCTCTTCAACTATTCGTTGAGGGAGACCTAAAATCATTTTTAATCTAGCAAATATAATTGTTTTAACTCTAGAATTGCATGTTTTGAAGCCTTGAATAAGGATATTGGATAAGAAAATCGTATAGGTATAGGTAAATAAATAAATAAATAAATAAACAGTTTTCAAACTTTCCGGTTACGTTTCAAATACCTAAAATCATTTTTAATCTAGCAAATATAATTGTTTTATATCTAGAACTTCATGTTTTGAATCCTTGAATAACGATATTGGATAAAAAAAATCGTATAAGTATAGGTAAATAAATAAATAAATAAAAAAAGAAAGAAAGAAAAAAACGATAATCCAACTTTGAGGTCTAGGGATTATGAAACTAGAAATATTCTTGTTATTGCTTCGACTCATATTCCCCAAAAAGTGGAGCTTTTGCCATTTTTTATCATCTCATAAATTTTAGTCAGAGATATATGGATATATCCATTTCATGTCAAAACAGATCCGTACGGGCCAAGGGACATTCTCAGGTAGACAGTTTCTATGGAAGAAAGACATGTATATGTGATATTAGATATTGACTAGTTATATACGAGCCCTCGAAAAGTTAAGGATTAGTAATCTTTTTTAGAAATCGATACGATTTTTAATCTAGCAAATATAATTATTTTATTTCTAGAATTGCTTGTTTTGAAGCCTTGAATAAGGATATTGGATAAAAAAAAGTCGTATAGGTATATGTATATAAATAAATAAATAAAAAAAGAAAGAAAGAAAAAAACGGTTTTTCAACTTTCCGGTTACGTTCCAAATATCTAAAATCATTTTTAATCTAGCAAATATAATTGTTTTATATCTAGATTTACATGTTTTGAAGCCTTGAATAAGGATATTGGACTAAAAAATTGTATAGGTATAGGTAAATAAATAAATAAATAAAAAAAGAAAAAAAGAAAAAAACGGTCTTCCAACTTTCCGGTTACGTTCCAAATATCTAAAATCATTTTTAATCTAGCAAATATAATTGTTTTATATCTAGATTTGCATTTTTGAAGCCTTGAATAAGGATATTGGATAAAAAAATCGTATAGGTATAGGTAAATAAATAAATAAATAAAGAAAAAAAACGGTTTTCCAACATTCCGGTGACGTTTCAAATACCTAAAACCATTTTTAATCTAGAAAATATAATTTTTTTATATCTATAATTGCGTTTTTTGAAGCCTTGAATAAGGAAATTGGATAAAAAAAATAGTATAGGTATAGGTAAATAAATAAAAAAAAAAGAAAGAAAGAAAGAAAAAAACTATAATCCAACTTTGAGGTTACGTTTCAAATACCTAAAACCATTTTTAATCTAGAAAATATAATTTTTTTTATATCTATAATTGCGTTTTTTGAAGCCTTGAATAAGGAAATTGGATAAAAAAAATAGTATAGGTATAGGTAAATAAATTAAAAAAAAAGAAAGAAAGAAAGAAAAAAACTATAATCCAACTTTGAGGTTACGTTTCAAATACCTAAAACTATTTTTAATCTAGCAAATATAATTGTTTTATATCTAGAATTGCATGTTTTGAAGCCTTGAATAAGGATATTGGATAAAAAAATCGTATAGGTATAGCTATATAAATAAATAAATAAAAAAAGAAAGAAAGAAAAAAACGGTAATTCCACTTTGGGGTTACGTTTTAAATATCTAAAACCATTTTTAATTTAGCAAATATAATTGTTTTATATCTAGAATTGCATGTTTTGAAGCCTTGAATAAGGATATTAGATAAAAAATCGTATAGGTATAGTTAAATAAATAAATAAAAAAAAAAAGAAAGAAAGGAAAAAACGGTAATCCAACTTTGAGGTTACGTTTCAAATACCTTAAACCATTTTTAATCTAGCAAATATAATTTTTTTATATCTAGAATTTCATGTTTTGGAGGCTTGAATAAGGATATTGGATAATAAAATCGTATAAGTATAGGTAAATAAATAAACGGATCAAAGTTTGAAAATTTACACAATGATGGATAAGTTTCTGGACAAACGAACTTGTGTATATCACGCAAGTTCGGCGAACTTATAGTTCGCATATAAAAGGGAACCCTTGACCGGTCAAAAGCACAACACTATTCACGAACTTACAGAATCACACACACGCGAACTTACTAGCGACGAACATACCAGCGAACCTGCACGAATTTTTACGAAATTTCAAAGTGTAAACGACCGATTGAATCATCCATCTAGGCCTACTTTAGTTTGCGAACAAAACTAGGTAAGAATTAAAGGATTTCACCGTGTCTTTTACTAGATCTACGTACTTCTTTGACAGAAACCCTAATTGTTCAAACCCGAGCCTAATTCGTAGATCGAACCTAATGTAGTTGAAATCGAACCTTGATACGAGTTATGATATGTTAAACGATCATATTTGGACTTGTTGCCACGGTTAATTTCGACCTTTTTCGTTAAAAATTGGGATTTGGGGTTTGAAGGGGTATCGGCGAACTACAGTGTTCGTTGCACGAACTTGTTAGTTCGTAGCGAACTTGTATGTTCGTAGCGAACTTGTAAATCAGGTACGCCATAAGTTCGGATGGAACTTCAAGTTCGTGGCGAACTAGTGTATTCGGATAAGCGATAAGTTCGGACAAATTGGTAAGTTCGTGTCGAACTTGTACGTTCGGCTAATCCACAAGTTCGGATGGCCTATTAAGTTCGGATGATCTTGTCAGTCTGTACGAACCTATAAGTTCGTGCGAACCTACATTTTTGTCGAAACTTAATTTTATTTTTATTTATTTATTTATTCATTGTATATAATAATAATCAACTATCTATTTAATGTGTTGTGTATTTGTATACGTCTACTTTCTTGTGATGTGCAAGTATGGCAAATAGACAATTTGTAGCGAAACACAATATGATTGTGAATCTTGATGTGCACACACCGGGGGCAGAACACTATCACAAACTCTCTCCCTCTCACACTCTCTATCGAATCTCTATCTCTCTCTAGGGTTTGATCAACCCAAAAATGAAATTCTAACTCGATATATATAGACACCCTACTAGACCATGCGACACAAACCCTATGTCGCAGGCCCAGCCCATTGCGACACTTCCCTTGTGTCGCTATAGCGACACAAGCTCTGTGTCGCACGAACAGTATATTTGTATATTCTATACTTACGTTTTGTTTACAGACTCAAACATACAAACTCAACACTTCACATACTTAGACTAATTGACTTTGACAATTATAAATGTTTGACCAAAATGACTGACACACATTATGCACCAACAGTTCTTCTTATCTGACAGTCTTTGAGCGCATTTGTCGCACCCCCAAATTCATGATTTATGTTTATCAGGTGGTTTGCGGAAGCATTAGTTCGAGTGGGGGCGTCGACGTAAACATTGGACATTCATACATATCAGAGCATATGATTATCGCAGAACATATGTATTAAGATGCCATAACTAATTGTTTACAAAAGTTTACGATTCATCGAATCGTAAAAGTAGAAATGTAGTTTAAGTTATACAAAAGAAATCCCATTTGGCTTCAAAAGATGGCATCCTAAATTCTTCGTGGGTCACCTAGTTTCATAAGTGTGCATGTAGTCTCACATGTGCAGCTAATTCCCTGAAAAACATAGTAAAAAGTCAACAAAATTGTTGAGTGAATTCACAGGTTTTATGTTTGCAAGTATAGTTTGATAAACCAAAGTTGTTTGTATATCGTTGTTGCCATAACATTCAAGACGTGGTTTCGTTGGGATGTTACCCCAAAATACAGTTTAGTTGGGATGTTACCCAAAACACAGTTTGAAAATACGTTGCTGGTCGTTCTCCAGCGTTTTCAAAATAGTACCGGTCGTTCTCCGGTTTATCAAATACTGGTCGTTCTCCAGTTTAACACGGCCGGTCGTTCTCCGGCCTATAACATGCTGGTCGTTCTCCAGCGAATCACAATACCGGTTGTTCTCCGGTTTATTACGTACTGGTCGTTCTCCAGTAAAACACTACCGGTCGTTCTCCGGTTTATCACAATGCTGGTCGTTCTCCAGCGTATCAAAAGTTACCGGTCGTTCTCCGGTTTATCACAAGTAGTAAAACGTTTTTGTAAACAGTTCGTATAAAAGTTTGAAACTCATTTCATAGTTGCACAATAGTATGAATACGATCATAAACAGTTGTATAAAAGCATTGAAAGCAATTATATAATAGTGGTAGATTATGGCAAATAGTAAAACAGTAACTATGTTTTTCACCCCTGTTGGAAAGCATGTAAAAGCGGTAAAAGTAAGGGCTGTGAACTCACCTCGTGAGCTAAATACGTGAGTGCTAGCAAAGCGTGTGTCCAAGTAAAGTCCCTAACGTCCTAAACGCATGATATTATAAGTATATGTAAGTGGATGTTTTAGTAGACCATCCATGCTAGTGTTCACTCAACTAGAAATGTCCAATTGTTCGGTTATCGTTTGTGTTTAGAAAACATGTTCGGCCCGTTGGTGACGTTTTGTAATAATAATTCCCGAAGACATTATTATTATGTTTTGTTTCGAACTAAAATATTTGGGGTTCGTTCTCGGTTTTAAAACTAAATTTTGAATATGTCGGTTTACGTTTAACATACGAACCGTATTCATTGACTTTGGTCAAACCAACTCGGTTTGACCCGAAACTTTTATACAACTCTTAAATATGTTTAAATGTCACAAAAAGTCAGTTTTTCCATTTTTTTGTAAGTCCACATGTATTGGTTTTTATTTTTATACCAAAACAGTCCACATTCAATATTTTCCAGAAAATGTACATTTTTGTTGGCTCGATTTCAAAAATCATAAGTCCGAAATAACATATAAGAAACATCACAGAGGTTCCCCTATGTCTTGACTACTTCCAGTAATTTTTCTAGAATTTTTAGGCAAGTCTAAGTATTTTTAAATATTACGTTTGTCCTCTGAGGTCCAAAATTGACCAATCTGGACACATGCAACAAGATCTAATTTCTGGGCAAAATATATGCATTTTCAGAGAAAGTTATCTAAACGACATTTGTACCTAACAAAATTTGTGAGATTTTGGCGGTGGTTTCAAGTCATTTGGAGATGTATATATCGAGTTATGGTTAAAACCCCAGGAGTCATTTTCTGACTTTTCTGGGCAGATTATACCTGTTTTCTTACAAAAATTATTTAAAATAGTAAACGAACTCCAAAAATTATAAAACCAGTTGGAAATGAAAGCTAACTTCTTGAACTTTAGTTTTCACTTTTGAATTATCCATTTTCATTAAGTTTTGAGTGAGAAACACTTAGGTGAATTTCGGAGTATTTTCTGGACAGAAAATGCATGTTGCATTTTTGTAAGTTGATGATGATGAAAAACGTTTTTAGCATGGTTTTTGGACATGAATCTTTTGAGTGAACATTTTAACATGTTATTCAAGTATTTTAGAGGTAGAAAAGATTTTCTTACAATAAAAATGGAAGAAGGAAAAGAAGATGGTGTTGTAGAGCTTGAATCCTTGTAAAATCCTTGATCTTCCTTGCAAAATGGTGAAGATTCTTGGTTGTATTTCTTGATGATTGTAGATGTGTTTGAGCAGATTTTTAGAGTGAGAAAGTGCAGATTTTAGTGAGAGGTTGGAGAGTTTGGGAGTGATGAGAGAAAAAGATTTGCAAGAATGGTGAATGGGTTTAGGGAGAAGAAAGAAATGAGTGGTTTTGCATGAAGTGTGCACATGGGGAGGAGGAAAGTGGGTGGCACATGGGGGCAGATTTTTGAGGTGGGTCCCACCATGTGGGTGTGTTAAATTAATTCTCCAATTTGCGTTACGCGCGGTGTTCGTTTACCCGTTCGTTTAGACGTTAAACGTTTATTATTCAAGTTTTTCGTTAACGATTTATTCGTATAAGTTTTGGTTGAATTTTTATTTAAAACACTTCATTTTAAGTTATTGAAATATGTTTCGGGCTTCGTTCGGTTGTTGGGCGCGATTCGCGCGTTTTTGTCCCGTACGGCACGTTTTATTTGAAACGTAAAACGTTTGTATATTATTGTACTATAATAATATAATGTAAAAAAAATACTATTTAATTATAAAATAGATTTACGTTATTTAGAAAAATGTTTTCACCAACGATTGTATATATTTGTCGGACTCGTTCCTATAGTTTCGTGCGTTTTTATAACTAACTACGAAAATAGTAATACTTTACGTATTAAAATTGTTGGGCTTTGCTAGACTTATCTCATAAAAATAGTGTGAATTCTCTTAAGTAGGGAATTAGCCTAAGACATGCACGTGATTAATGTTCGTAATTACACCGAAATTTGAGGGGTGTCACAGCATTTCTTCACGTTCCGTTTCCATGATCAACACTTGAGAGTGAAGGACTTTAAGCTCATTTTCCTTCTTTAGCACCATCTCATGAGCCCATTCCTTTAAAGTTTTTGGCTCCTTCTTAAATCCGATTAACAACGCTTCCCATAAATCGTAAGCTGTTGCTTGATTTTTGTAACAAGAGATTATTTGTTGAGGTAAGCACATAGTGATCATCTCATATACTCTTTTGTCATTGTAAAATCTTTTTCATTCATCGGATGTCATATTCCCTTTGAGACTCGGTTTCTCGTATGGCTGCTCAATAATCAAAACTAACAACTCTGAGTCCTTGTATACAATGAAATCATCGAGCTCATTCTTCCATTTAGTAAAATCACTAAAGAATATGGACTTAGATGGAACAATATTTGAAAAACCCATTTTCAGAATTTTCCCTCCAAATTTTCGTTCAAAAACGTCCAAAACTACTCGGGTAAAATGAAACTTTTTCCAAGCTAAATTTGAATGATTTTAACCATTTTTAATTTAGCGAATATACTTGTTTTATATCTGGAATTTAATGTTTTGAAGCCTTGAAAAATGATATTGAATAAAAAAATGGTATATGTATAGGTAAATTAATAAATAAATAAAAAGAAAAGGTATTCCAATTTTGCTATTACATTTCAAATACCTAAAACTGTTTTTAATTTGGAGAATATACTTGTTATTTATCTGGAATTGAATATTTTGAAGACTTCAAATAGGATATTGAAACTATTTAACCAAGATCGTCCACTGTCGGACTCGTGCTTCCATCTTCACCGATCGGAAAACATTTGGTATTTAGACAGTAGACATTAATTAATCATCATCTCATCATCATGATTATAACAAATAGTAAGAGCACGGGATGTGGGGGGCGATTTGTCGCCGTTTTCCGATGAGAACGCCGTCGGGCGGCGTTCTGCCGCACCGGGACGGCGTTCCCGTCCGTTTTTCCCGTCGCCCTCCACCTCCGAACGCCGGTTTGCGCGACGTTTTTCTTTTTTTTCTTTTTTTTTAACCGTTAGTTTTTAGGTTTAAAAAAAAAATTAAATTTTTAAATTTAAAAAATAGCCGTTGAACGGCCAAATTTTTAAATTTTTTTTTCTCTATTTAAACACACCTCAAACACAATCTCAAATCACAATTCAAACACACTATCTCAAAAACTCTTTCACATACACAATTAAAACAATCAAAAACTCATCCAAAAATGTCCTCCGATTCATCATCCGATGACGAAACCACGTATAAACTTATGATGCTTGCTCGTAAGTATCGTAATGAGCAACAAGATGCCGAAAGTTCCACGGCTCGTTCACGTCGTTTCATACCTCGTGACCGAGTCACGGCGGAGCAGACGTTACTAAACGATTACTTTGTCGAAAATGCGAAATATCCGCATGAATATTTCAAACGTCGATTTCGAATGAGTCGCCGTTTATTCCAAAGAATTTGTGAGGATATTAGCTCTTACCTCGTCGAACCACTTCCCGACTATTTTTTGTGGTTTCGTCAACGACCCGATGCACGTGGCGTACCGGGCTTTACTTGTCTTCAAAAAGTCACTTCTGCGATTCGTCAATTGGCATACGGTACAACTCCGGATGCCTTTGATGAATACTTGCAAATGTCAGCAAGAGTTTCTCGTGAAACTTTACAAAATTTCACAAGGTGCGTTATCGATTTATATTCAAATGTGTACATGAGAGAACCAACGAATGAAGACATACATCGTTTGTATGATAAGCATCACGAGCTTCATGGTTTTCCCGGCATGCTTGGTAGCATAGATTGTATGCATTGGGCTTGGAAACAATGTCCAAATGCATGTAAGGGTCAATACACCCGAGGCGATCATGGGTATCCGACGATTATGCTTGAAGCCGTCGCTGCGTACGACTTGTGGATATGGCATGCATACTTTGGAGTTGCGGGATCCAACAATGACTTAAATGTTCTTAATACGTCTTCTTTGTTTAGGAATTTGCTAAATGACTCCGCTCCCTAAGTTCCATATACAGTGGCTGATTTGGATTACGATAGAGGGTACTATCTTGCCGATGGGATATACCCGTCATGGGCAGCGTTCGTGAAGGGATTTTCAAGCGAGATTGATCAAAAGAGGGCTTATTTCAGTAGGAAACAATCGTCCGCACGAAAGGATATTGAGCGCGCTTTTGGTGTTTTACAAGGAAGGTGGCATATACTACAACAACCGGCAAGAGCTTATAGTGTAAACGCTATAAGAAGAATCATGTATGCTTGTATTGTGACACCCGGTGAATTAGGCCGTCATTAGTAATTAATTGTAATTTGTTATCCCTTGTAATTAGTATGAAATAGGACTAATTACGGAACATTTTTCATATTACCTTATACACTCATACGTAATTTAATTTTTAATTACGCAATTTTAATCGGATGGAGTCCGACTCGATTTATATGGACGTTGGTGAAAACCCTTTTCCATAAATAACGTAAATCTATTTTATAATTAAATAGTAGTTGTTTACATTATATTATTATTATATACGAACACTTTACGTTCTATGCGGAATGTACAATATGTAACGCAAACCCGCGCGAAAACATAAAGAAAACACAAATTTAAAATGTAACAATGTAATTTAACAAACAAATAAATCAAAAGGGACAAGTGAAGAGAATCAGGTGGAACCCACCTTAGATAAAGTTCTGCACAGCCTAGGACTTCCTAGACCGGCCATACATCCCCCCAATGCAAAGTTATCATATTGGTTACTTACACACACAACCTAATCTTTCATTAGTCAAAACTTTCAGAACTTTAACCAAAACTTTCTCTCATTTCTCTTCTCACAACAAACACAAACAGAAAGCAGTTTCCCTCATTTTACTCTCAAATCTCACCAAAAACCACAAGAAAGTTAACGGAGAACTAGGAGTCAAGCTTCACGACTCTTTCACTCACAGCTTACTCATCGCATACTTTTCTGGTAAGAACACACTTTCTTCAAAATTTCCTTGTTATTTGTAAGATTTTATGGATTTAACATGCTAGTAAGTTCA
This sequence comes from Gnaphalium uliginosum, assembly GCA_963930675.1. Taxonomy (NCBI): domain Eukaryota; kingdom Viridiplantae; phylum Streptophyta; class Magnoliopsida; order Asterales; family Asteraceae; genus Gnaphalium; species Gnaphalium uliginosum. The sequence continues at coordinate 50,245,641 of OZ005681.1, read as the reverse complement.
CTCACAAAGTATAAACTGGAAACCCACTCGAAGTTACCCTAAAACGAACATTTTAAATCTACCAGAGAATCGTTGGCATCTCTTTCCCAAAAATCGAACACTTTCGGGCTTACCAAAATATATGAAAACTTACTTTTTAAGAGTGTAAAAATATTAATATGTAGTTTATAATAGTTTCGGGACCAAAGCAAACTCATTTAATCGAAACCCTTGAACAAAACCGAAGTTAGAAACGAACAGTAAAATAACTAGCAGTGGAAACTAAGGAAATACACTAACAGTAGTAACCGAGTAAAATGAACTAGCAGTACTAATAATGTAAGCAACTTAACAGTACTAATAATGTAAATGAACTAGCAGTACTAATAATGGCAATGAACTAGCAGTAGTAATAAAAGAAGAACCAACAGTAGAAACCACGCGAGCAGTAGAAACTAAGAGAACAGTGGAAACTAAGCAAGCAGTAGAAACTAAGAGCAGTAGAAACTAAGAGAACAGTAGAAACAAAACGAGCAGTAGAAACTAGGTGAAATCTTCGGTCTGTGGAATTTGCGACACAATCCTTATGTCGCTACCTTTGAAACCAGCAGTATTAACCCAACAGTATTAACCTGCGACATAACCTTTGTGTCGCAACAATTATAACCAACAGTACTAACTTGTGTCGCCACAATTATAACCAACAGTATTAACTAGCGACACAAAGACCAACAGTATTAACTAGCGACACAAAGACCAACAGTATTAACTAGCGACACATTAGCCAACAGTATTAACCATAGAACACCAAACCAAACAGTATTAACCTGGAACCCGAATAATCAACCAACTTACTACTTTATTTTATTATCCGAAACAGTCAAAGTTAAATACTTACAGGGAAAACTTGAAGACACCTAAGGTACATCAACCTTATCAACTTAAAACACAAAACAACCATGATAATATTAAATGGAGTATTAACATCATTTACAAACTCTTCACCAACGGACCATACTTGTTTTTCTAAACGTAATTATGGAGCAGACAACATCGAACATAACTAGTTGAGTGGACAACTAGCATGAATGACCTTTTGAGGCATTCACTCATATATAACCTTGTGCGTTTAGGGCGCCAGAAGGTTACACCTTTGGACATACGTTTATTAATTTAAGCGCACTCTTTCAAGACTCAGGTGAGTCTCATAGCCCCACTTTTACTGTTTTACACTATGGGGTGAGATTACATACACTGTTTATTATAATCACAAGTAACTGAAACAACTCTTATACGGATTGCATGAGACCTTTAATCCACTAAAAGTCCTCACTTTATCATAGTTCGTTAATCGTATGAGCGCGAGTATTATTGGATAGATCTATCGGGGATTGACATCCCCGTCCGGGCTAGTCGCTCTAGCCGACCCACGGACGCATTAATATTTGACTGTTACAGGTGTACTGGATTACACGTCTGCCCGAGGCAAAAACTAGGTTAAGCGTCGAACTGTGAGACTCATGGCAATAGTATACACCGATTTTGCATTTGTGCAACACTGATTAAATCTTGTGATTATTACCAACTTTTGATAACTGTTTCAAACCTATGAACTCACCAACATTATGTTGACCGTTTTAGTATGTATTCTCAGGTTCACAACAGGAGTAGGACTACCCCAGGACACGATAGCTAGAGTCGCATGCTTATAAACATCAGAGATTTTCTTGCATTACTATTTTGTAACATTGGTCATGTATTAGAATCTCTTGAACTATTCGCGAACTCAAATCTTAATGTAAACGGTTGAATTACTAATGTAATTACTTTGTATTATTTTCAAAACGTCTCATATAGAGTCGTTTGCCTTAACTTTGTGTAATGATCCATGATTAGTCGCGCCCCGACCCGACTTTCGCTGCATCATAATTTAGGGGTGCGACATGTATCATATTGCATAACATGATAATTGAAGACAACGGTTTCAACATTGCTGAGAATGAAAATTATTATGTACCTGTTGGAAACATACAAGGTTCTTGGATCGAGAGATGTAACACATACGAGAGGAAAACAAAGGAACTACGTGATCGGGAGACACACGAAGGACTTCGAGCCGACCTCGTGGAACATCTTTGGAGGTATCGTGAACAGAGGTGGAATGAATCGCAAGCTTCGGGATCGGGAACGGGAGCGGAAGATGATTGATTTGTTCATTTATCTATTTTAATTTTAGGACTTGTAATCTTTTATGTATTTTAAATTATGTATTTTAATTTTAGGACTTGTAATTTTTTTTATGTCTTTTTAATAAATTAAATCTTATTTTATTTGATTTATTTATTTTTATATATTAATTTATACAATTATTATCATTAAAAAAATAAATAAAACAAATAATAAAAAACTCCAGAACACTGTCACCACACCACAAAATCCTCAATTACAACATTCTCCAGAACACTGTCCAGAACACTGTGGTGACAGTGTCACCACATCCCGTGCTCTAAGTGTCACACTGACCTTTTTTTAAAGAATTATTAAAAAAAATGTTAAATTTGTATTTTTATAAGCTAGGCAGGTGTCGGGGGTTAAGTTTTTAAATTTTAGGACAATTCAAATCACGGCTACAGATGTCGAAAAAGGAGGATGACCGTTACAACTCACCATTCAAAATCCCGCTTCCACCCTTTTCAAATTTCTTCTATCACCTCTATAAAAACCAAAATACCCCTCATCCACTCACTTATTCACTTTTCGTTAAACCAATTGCAATTTGCAATACCCGAAAAAAGTAAAAAGAAAATATGCGTGAGATTCTTCACATCCAAGGAGGTCAATGTGGGAACCAAATCGGTGCCAAGTTCTGGGAAGTTGTTTGTGCGGAACATGGCGTTGATTCAACGGGACGTTACCAAGGTGATTCTGATCTTCAATTAGAAAGGATTAATGTTTATTACAATGAAGCTAGTTGTGGACGGTTTGTTCCAAGGGCTGTTCTCATGGATCTTGAACCTGGTACCATGGATAGTGTCCGATCTGGTCCTTATGGTCAGATCTTTCGTCCTGATAACTTTGTTTTTGGTCAATCTGGTGCTGGTAATAATTGGGCAAAGGGTCATTATACTGAAGGTGCTGAGTTGATTGATTCGGTTCTTGATGTTGTCAGAAAGGAAGCCGAAAACTGCGACTGCCTTCAAGGTATCCCCAATCCACCCTATTTCTTTTCATTTTTTCTCATTATGGTCTTTTGTTTCATACTTGTTAGATCTGTAAGGCTACTGCTGCTGCCTAAATTAGGGATGTTGACAGATATAAAAAAATGAAAAGATTGCTATTTTTTTTATATTTTTGTTATTGATTTTTTCAAAAAAAAAGTCAAAAAGGCTTGCTAGTAATACACAACAATAAATTAAAAAGTTTACAACTTTTGATTAGGGGGAGTTTTGACATAACAAGGTAAAAAGCTTGTTAGTTTGTGTATGGGCAGGGTTTAATCATTAATTTAGGGTTTTGTTTCTTATAGATCTGTATGCATGCTGCTGATTGAATTAGGGTTTTTTTTTTACATAATTGAAGTGATAAGATTGTAACATTTTTGTGTGTATTTTATATATTTGCAGGGTTTCAGGTATGTCATTCATTAGGAGGGGGAACAGGATCGGGTATGGGAACCCTACTGATATCAAAGATAAGGGAGGAATACCCGGATCGTACGATGATGACTTTCTCTGTTTTCCCATCACCAAAAGTATCTGATACGGTTGTTGAACCTTACAACGCAACCTTGTCAGTTCATCAGCTTGTTGAAAATGCTGACGAGTGTATGGTTCTTGATAACGAAGCTCTCTACGATATTTGCTTTCGTACCCTCAAGCTCACCACTCCTAGCTGTAAGATTATAATTAACTGTCTTACTTTTTTCATTCTTTTATAACACATCGTAATGGTAATTGCTGACATTTTGTTTGTTTATGTAATGTACAGTTGGAGATCTAAACCATTTGATATCAGCAACAATGTCGGGTGTAACTTGTTGTCTTCGGTTTCCTGGGCAATTGAACTCTGATCTGAGAAAGCTAGCAGTGAATCTTGTTCCGTTTCCAAGGCTGCACTTCTTCATGGTGGGATTTGCTCCTCTGACATCACGTGGGTCTCAACTGTACCGAGCACTGACTGTACCTGAGCTCACTCAACAAATGTGGGATGCCAAGAACATGATGTGTGCAGCCGATCCAAGACACGGTCGATACCTCACAGCATCTGCTATGTTCAGAGGCAAAATGAGCACAAAAGAAGTAGATGAGCAGATGATTAATGTCCAGAACAAGAACTCATCCTACTTTGTTGAATGGATTCCAAACAATGTCAAGTCAACTGTTTGTGATATTCCACCAACCGGTCTGAAAATGGCATCAACATTTATTGGGAATTCAACTTCTATTCAAGAGATGTTTAGACGTGTGAGCGAACAGTTCACAGCAATGTTTAGAAGGAAGGCTTTCTTGCATTGGTATACAGGTGAAGGGATGGATGAGATGGAGTTTACTGAGGCGGAAAGCAATATGAATGATTTGGTATCGGAGTATCAGCAGTACCAAGATGCAACAGCAGGTGAAGAGGAAGATTTTTATGAGGATGAAGAGGAAGAAGCAGAACAAGAAAACTAGGTGTCTCCAATAATGTTATTATTATCTACTAGAATATGAATCTACCCAAGTCCCATTTGTTGGTCTCTCTCTGCCAAAGGGATATTGAGGGTAGTTATTATTATTATGTTAGGATGACTTGACATGATCTCTTTTCTGATGAGTTACTTCTTGATATCTATCATTGTTATATCAACTCTTTCTTCTTGCTGTTTGTTACAAAGTCGCAGAATTTTTTATTTTTTTTTTGAATGGCAGTAATATGTTATAAATATATAAAACAAAGAAACCTATTGTGAATAAGACACCTATTTAGATACACTGTGGTGGGTTGGGGTTTATAAGCTTATAAGGGTCAAATGGTTAAGATCTAACTAGACTAATCAAGGTGTGGTGAGTTGGTGTTTATACGGGTCAATGTGTGGTGAGTTGTGGTTTATACGGGTCAAATGAAGATAGAGTTTTAATAATCGCTAAACGGTTCGGGCTGGTTATGACACATTTTGGGGCGTGGAAATATAATGCAAATTCAAATGTTGTTTTAGGTTTTTAAATCTTTTAAACGCTACCAATTTGGGTTAACATCTCATAATATGTATTTGACACTTGCAAAATGAATGTTAGGAAACTATCAAACAATTTAAAGCAAATATTTAATGTGAATCAATCAAACAGATACACTAAAGAAATTGGGTTTGTACGGAAATCTTGTGCAGGAATAAAACGTACAGTAAACATGTTGTTGAAGTCAAATACACGGATTTGAATTACAGCCGTTAATGACTGATCCATTGTCCATCAAATTTTGATTCAATAACTTCCAGTCCAACTAGTTATTGTAACATACACTTAATATTGTCATATCTATATAAATAAATGATCAACGATCTCAATCACTGAATTATTTCTAGCTTTATACTCAAACTAATTAACTAGCGGCTAACCCTCTCCTCCACGGCTCCACCGCCAACCTCACGAAGTCACGGGCCTTAGAAATGTGCTGAATATATACTTACACAAGTTGGAGACACTCGATAACATATACCAAATATATTGAGGGTCTTTACAAGTTGCATATATATTCAGATGAGATTTCAAGTAAAAACTTAACCACAAACCACCTTGCTTAAATTCCAAGAGCTGGCATTTACAGTCAATATTTATGTTACATTTAGCTAGAAGTCTATTGTTGATTTTCCATTAGATGCTACTATTAGTTTATTAGGATTCACTTTCATTAGCTGTAATTGATAAAAATCTGCAGTTTAGTAAAACTGTAAAAGAGTCAAAAAAAGACGTTTTAGTATACCCTCTTGTATCATCCATATATAAAATAATGCCACATATCTCGCTTCAACAGTGTAATCTCCTTTAGAGGATAGTCACTTTGATAAAATGCAGCTACAAGATAGTTCAACCCTTAAAGATTTTCATTGAAACACCCACACCACAGTACATTGAGGCGGAGCAATGTGAACTGTTGTCCAACTTTTTAATTGAGGTATATATCATCTTTAACTTATCCTGACCAAACTTGAAGCCTAATTGGCTAATGGATGTGGCCCTTAACTAATCGACAAGAATTGAGGGCCTCATAAGTCACAAATTAACTCCTTTGGCTAATAGGCGTTTCCCCAAGGAATTGATAGCACTGAACAAGAGTTTCGCCAAGGGCCTAAGGACTAAATATGAATGATAGTCTCATATAACCGCCATATTTAATAGGAAATGTTCTTGACTGAGTGCCACTAAACCAACAATGAAGTAAGGTTACATTATTTGAGGGACTTAACCAAAGGTTGTTGAACTACATTTTACGAAGCCAATGAGCCATGGGTACACCTGGCTATACAACATGCAAATAACATATAAATAAATGTCTTCCACTCGTAAAAAAACGCATTCAAAGATCATAAAATTGTACAATATCGAACTACATTTTGTTCATAATATTGCACAACCTTATAACTACAAACAAACCTACATGGAACTAATTGGAACAGAATAACCACATTCATTTACAAATCAAGAAAAAGTAACATCTAAACTAGTGATCAAAGAGTTACTAATTCTCATTTGCAGTGGCTTCATCAAGAACAATCTTAAGTTTCTTGTGCTCATATTCTTGCAAGGATTTCACAGCAAATTCTTCAGGCACAATTGGCTGCCTATACCGATTCCCAAATAATGTAAACAAAAACATTACAACGAGTGTACCTAAACAACCACAGCCAATTCCAAGTATCAATGCTGCAAGAATCTTTATCATACAATCACTTTCTTTAGAAACAACCTCTATCTGCTGTTTTTGATTAAATCTCGAATTCATCGGATCCAGCGGCTCGGAATGCATCCAATCAGGAGCTCGAGATGCTTTAAATCTCCAAGAATCAACTTTGGAGGTTTTTGAAGAATTTCCATTTGATGAGCTCAATCCCACGAAAACCCCTTCATTTTTAGGCCAAATCTTCAACAGATCAATTTGCACAAACAGGTGTGGATCAATAGGTCGACTGCTGCCAAATTTATTCAACCTAACCTCCAATCTTTTAGAGCCTGGTTGGTAATCGATCCAAGTTTGCATTTTTTCACTACCATTAGTCACCAAATTGACAGAGGACAAGTTCAGTACTTTGACAGACGTGAATGTTGATGAATCAATGGCAATATGATGCTCAAATTCAACACTCAAAAAACTAAGCTTTTTGTTACTAAAAAGGCCAGATGGGGCATTATAATCAAACACATTAAGAGGATACCCATATGGAAACACAACAAAAGATAAAAGATCCCCATTTGAGATGTAAAAAGTAAAGTATGTCGAAATTGATACCAATCTCTTTGGGATTCCACCATAAATCTTGATGGGTGTTTTGTAAATCACTCTGCCAACACTAGAAGGCAATGGAGCAGTGAGTTGCAATGAAGAACCGCCATTAACGACCTTTGCATCTCCGTAAAGAGCAAGAAAGGTTGCATTTTTACCAAAGTTTTCCAGAGAAAATGAAGTGTTTAAGTCTGCAACTAGAGATTTGAACAAGAAAGTTGTTAAAATATATAGGGTAATGATGAAGGATCTTGAGATTGATAAAAACGCCATGACCTGTGATTTGGATTATTTGTAGCAGGATAAATATGAATATGAAGAAGAAACCATAGTTAGGGTTTTGAGAAGATGGTGATTTATTTATTATTATTTAGATAACAATAAAAATGGGGAAGAGAGAAAATTGGAGGTTGTGAGAATTAAATGTGGGTGGTGGGTGTTATTTAACTGGTTTCTCTGCTGCAGTGCTTTTGTCTCTCCTTTTTTTGCTTCAGTGTTTGTTTGACTGGTTGCTGTTTTGTTGTTCAAAAAAGGAGTGGGGTGGTGATGGGGCTACAATAACTTTACTATTATGCCCCTTTGGTTTGAGGTCTATCTATGGAAGCTCTTGCTCTTTCAAATCACCATAATTTGATTAGGGTAATGTGAAATAGGAGCAAATGTTTTTCTATCCACACAAAATCGGCATCTAAAAATAACATTAGTTATTTGTCCAAATTGTCCAAATTGTCCAAATTGTCCAAATGCAACTAATCATATACAAGAATAGATGATACTAACATTACGCTTCATGCAACAAAAGTAATATTACTAAATTTTAAATTTCGTTTGCTCATTTCACATTTCACCAATGGTAGATTTCTAGGTCTAACATGGTCTAAGATTCCAATAATACAAAAGTTATCATTATTAAACTTCAACTTGGAAATTGACGATTGTATTGTATGCCATATAGTTATGAGAGGGTGTTTTAAGGTTGAATTGCTTTTAGCTTGTTTTTAAACATTATAATAAGAATAAGAATGCATGGAAAACCGTAGTAATTACACTGTACACAAGGGGTGTATATCGTAATTAACAAGTACTGTATTTTATTACTTTACCATGTCTAGCAAAGCCTCAGAACTCAGATATACAAAATATCTTTAAAAAAGTAATGTCGGTGTCTGAGTTAATCGGGCTCTCGAGTATTATCAAGTATGAACTCAAACTAAACGAGCCTTAATTATCTCGTTAAATGCTCAACTTGTTAACACTTTATTCATGACCGATTAAGAACTTCACTTATTTGTCATTGTTAGTGCATTTTCTACTTACTTTTTATTATTATTACGGAGTATTTACAAGGTATTCAATCTAGGGCCGTTCAGAGTTCGGATAAAATCGAATTATCCAATTGGATAACTCGGATTGACTATATGGTTTGGATAATTGGATTTTTGAATTGGCTCGGATCAGAACCAAACTTATTATTTCAAATTACGAATTGGTTTTGGTTTGTAAATTACAATCCGGATTATTCAAAAAAACCAAAAAAGAAATAAATATTAATTTTTCAAACATTTCATACATACATATATATATATATATATACACACATATATATATATACATACATATATATATATACATACATACATACATACATATATATATATATACATACATACATACATACATACATATATATATATATATATATATATTATATATATATACACACACACATGCAGATACATAATAGTTTACTAAATTATTAATATTCTATAAATATCTAAATATAATAATAGTGGATGCTAAAGAACATATTAATTTTTTTAAATGTGTTAAATAATTTCACAAACACTGTAATATATAGTAATATATAGTGAAGATAATATTGATTTGAACTTATACAAATCAAAGTTAGTATCATCCATTTTATATATTTTTGTTATAATATCTAACATACTTTTAGCATATATATTTGTGAATGTGTTTGGATATCCAAAAACCAAAACAATCCATCCAAATAATAATTCGAATGGATTGATTTGGTTTTTTAAATTTGTTTGGACGGATCGAATTCATATTTTTGAAACCATAATCCATTTGGATTCATGTATATGCATCGGTTTTAAACCGATCCATCAGAACACCCCTAATGAGTAAAACGCACAAAAGATGGGCCGCAATACCAAATGGAGCAAAACTTCAAAAACCTCTTATCCATCAACAACTACCATTTCTTTATTTGTGGTTACTTCACTAGTAAATTATCTTCAATCCGAGAGTACATTTTCTTATTTGAGATTTATAACTAGATCATCAACACCCAATAAAATTGTTTCATTAGGGTTTTGACTTGTATGGGTCATTTGACACCGTATAATCAGGACCCAAGCAACGACTAGGACCGGACACCCCTCAAATCACAAGCCTAACAAAGCAAATCAATAAACCTGATCTCAAAGATGCTGCAAGCTCGGGACAGTAACATTTAAAATCAAACCCAACATACATAAGTGGCAACCTCACCTACTTACAGTAGTACTCAGTGCCACTCCAGACTTCCTGCTACGTACACCTACATATACTGTTAACATACATGATACAATATAAATTCGTCGCAATGAAAATAGGTTGGCAATCATCCAAAGACTGTTTTCATACGATCCACTGTGATCCACAACCAGGTTAAATGATCTTTGAATGGATGGATGCAGCTCCTGGGTCATTTCATGTTCTTGAGACACCTTACGAGCTTGACTGATCATGTTACTATATCAAGTGGTTGGTTCAGAACTTGTGCAACGATACCATTATAAACTCCATCTGAATTAACAGAACCAAGCAGCTTTAGAATGCAAACCTTTAAGTTACTATTAACCTTACAAATTTGTAAGAAAATGTAAGGTTTCAGTTGGGGAGAAAGATCAATGGGGTAAAAGGATGATTCAAGGAATTTACCTCTTTAGATCAAAATATATGGTATGTACGTACATCATTTCTGATCTTCTGCAATCTCACTAAGATTTAAATCCGCTATAGTTTCCTTTCCAAACAACGTGAACCCAACAGTTGCCTGCAACAATAACCTTGTTATTAATTGCAAATACAAGGCCAATATAGAAAAGAAAATGAATGATTCATACAGATCCTTTTTTTTTGTCTAGCTTCTTTATGGTGCCTGAAAAGTCTGCAAAAGTCCCAGACACGATTCGAACATTTGACCCTAGAAGAGGCCCTGATGGCTTTCTGGATCGCCTCTTTGTGTCTACTTTTTTATTTGAAAGTGAAAGCGATTTTTTATCTGACTCAAGAGCACCCGAATGCTCTTCTTCAAAAGCTTTATCTGATGCTTCCTGTTTTTCCTTCACTTCTTGAAATATTGCTTCCATGTCATCTTCTGATACCGGCCTCGGTTTGTTAATCTGCCGCTTCCTGCAAATTATTATTAGTAAATTAGCATTTATATAAGATGTTTACATTTAACAATTTTCAACCAAGGTATCTACCCATATGCATGGTTGTGGACGGTGTACAAATCACTTCCCAAAATGAAAAGATTTGGGTTATATTTTGTTTTCCAGTGGGTCAAATGGGTAAATTATATGAACTTGATTGTATTCAAGCACTTACAACCACCTATACACAAAAATTTATCACAAGATAGTTTTTGAAATCCTTAATTGAGACAAAAAATAGTTTACACAGGTCAACACACCCTGACCTGTATTAACAATTACTGATTGTGATCCGTGGCCTATACAGTTGTCACCTCTGAATATGTTAAGTATGCTAATACGTTTAATTATAAACTGTATACAGCTATACATGATCAAGAGATTACAGTGTGACAAATATCAAGTCACATGTTCCACTAGTCTTGAACCTTGAAAAGTCTATTTATGCATCTTGGAGTGAACTCTTTAGGACTCACTGTGAGTCCTTTGGGGTGCTTCACATTATCGAAGGAACGTCAACAAGTGAAGAAGCAACTCAAGCCGATCAAAGAAAGCTTGACCCATTAGTTAAATCTTGGATATACGAGACGATTTCTGAGCAATTGTTAGAGCAAGTTCTCCAGCCTAATATCAAAGCCAAGGGGGTGTGGGATGCACTCGAAAAGACATTCCATGATAACAAACGATCCCGCACACTCGAACTTAACAATGAACTCCTTACTTTGGATCTGGGAAACCTCTCGATTACGGAATATTTTCGTAAAATAAAAGCTATTAGTGACCTTCTTAAGAATCTTGGTTCCCCCGCTTCCGACGAAGATCTTGTCACACATGCTATCAACGGGCTCGATGAAAAACATGAGCAACTGGCCGGGATCATTCGACATCACGATCCATTCCCGGACCTTGATACGGTTCGTTCTATGTGTATGGTTGAGGAAACAAGATTGAACAGGAAAGTACGAAAGGAATCCCATCGTTATGAGAGCTCTTCTTCATCTCCAACCATATTCATGGCCACTACACAACAAAACCGATCATCGAACTCTTCTACTCAAGCCTGTTGAAATTTCGCTCGTGGGTACTGTCGTTTTGCTGAGCGTTGTCGTTTTTTGCACACAAAAAGCGGCAACACAACATCTGTGGACCACCGGGAACCATCCAACAATGCCTCTTGGGCTGGTCAACAGGCCCAAGGTCAACAACAATTCCAACCACATCAGGCCCGAAATAGTGGTCCAAATTCTGGTCGAAATGGGCAGACAAGGGGTTCCATGTCCAACAGGCCCACTACGGTCCACCTAGTGGATCTCGATCACATCAGCAGCTGCCCCAACATGTTTATTATACAACAATGCAGCCCAACAACGGGTCTAATGGCCCGTTTGTCGCTATTCAGCAGCCCTCGTCTCAACAGCAGAATGCGGGCAGCAGCTTACTAGGCCCATATCAGCAGCAGAATACGGGTCAGAATGTGTATCTGGTTCGTGCGGATCAGGCGACCAATTTACCCCAGGCATTTAACACCATGACGTTACAGGATCTCGGGAACTCAAACTGGAATATGGATACGGGAGCAACGTCACATTTAGCTACGGACACAGGTAAACTCACGACTATTTTTAATAAAAGCATTTATCCTCATGTCTTTGTTGGTAACGGGGCACCCATACCCGTTACCAACACTTGTCATAGCATTTTACCAACTCTTCATTGACCTCTTCACTTACACAACGTTTTGGTCACACCCAACATACTAAAAAATCTAATTTCTGTTCGTAAATTTGCTCGTGATAATAAATGTACTATTGACTTTGATGAATTTGGTTTCTCCGTGAAGGATTTTTTGACTCGCCACATCCTTCTTCGATGTGATAGCTCTGGGGATCTTTATGCAGTCACCAAGCCAACCATTTACCCGCAAGCCCACCTCACCACCAGTCAACAAACTTGGCATCAACGTCTCGGTCATCCCGGAGACGATGTATTAGGATTTCTTAATTCTAGTAATTTTATTGTTTGTAATAAAATAAAGTCTTCCGTTCTTTGCCATGCTTGTCAACTTGGCAAACACGTGAAACTTCCATTTTATCGTTCTGAAACTATTGTTGAATCAAAATTTGATATTATTCATTCCAACTTATGGACATCTCCTATAATGAGTGTTAGTGGTTTCAAATATTACATTATATTTCTTGATCATTTTACACATTTTTTATGGGTTTATCCGCTTCGTAACAAATCTGAGGCTCTTAACAAATTTTTACACTTTCGTGCTTATGTGAAAACACAATTTAACTGTGAAATAAAAGCCTTTCAATGCAATCATGGTGGCGAGTTTGACAACTCCACCCTTCACAACCTCTTTGATACCAATGGAATTCACATTCGTTTTTTATGTCCTAAAACTTCCCAACAAAATGGAAAATCTGAAAGAATGCTTCGCACTATCAACAATTCTATCCGCACCTTGCTGTTCCAAGCTCATCTCCCTCCTCTTTTTTGGGTAGAGGCCCTTTATATGGCGACTTACTTGCACAATATATTACCCTCTTCAGCTATTCAAAATCACATCCCTGCCATTAAACTCTTCCAAAAATCACCTAATTACTCTCGCCTTCGCACTTTCAGGTGCCTCTGCTTTCCTCATCTTCACACACCTCACAAATTAGCTCCTCGATCCACCCCTTGTGTCTTTCTCGGATATCCCTCCAATCATCGGGGCAACCGATGTCTCGACCTAGCCACCAACAAGATAATACTTTCTCGACATGTCGTCTTTGATGAGAATGTCTTCCCCTTTAGCTCTTGACACCAGCCCAACCACCTTCCTATGATTTCCTAGATCATGACTCTTCTCCCAATCATATCTCTCACAAAATTCTCACTCAAAGCCCACCTAACACACCACCTGCAACAACAAACACGACTCCTACTACCAACCCCACGCCTACCACCACTCCACCCACAATCCAAAATCAAAATGCAAACCCACCATCTGATACTACCACTAATACTACCCTCCCTGCTCAAACTCACCACCCTATGGTCACTCGTTCACAAGTCGTACTATTAAACGCACCGAAAAGTTAAATCTTCATGTATCCACTACTTCTCCTCTGCCAAAATCTCCTTTTCTTGCTCTCAAAGATCCTAACTGGAAAAATGCTATGCTTGATGTATATAATGCTTTGATTAAAAATGGTACGTGGGTGCTCGTGCCCCGACCAGCTAACGCTAACGTTGTTCGTTCCATGTGGTTGTTTAAGCATAAATTTCTTGCAGATGGCACTCTTGGACGTTACAAAGCCCGTCTTGTTGCCAACGGACGAAGTCAACAACCAGGTATTGATTGTGATGAAACTTTCAGCCCGGTTGTGAAACCTGCCACTATTCGTACCGTCCTTAGCTTAGCTATCTCTCGTGATTGGCCAGTGCACCAACTAGATGTCAAGAATGCCTTTCTCAATGGCCAACTCTCTGAGACGGTTTACATGCATCAGCCACCAGGTTTTCATGATCCACACAAACCCAATCATGTATGCTTACTCAAAAAGTCCCTATATGGATTGAAACAGGCACCTCGAGCATGGTTTCAAAGGTTTGCTAGTTATGCGCTCCGTGTCGGTTTCCAACATAGTAGATGCGACTCTTCTCTTTTCATTTACAAACACGGAGCTGACACGGCATATTTACTACTTTATGTGGACGACATTGTCCTCACCGCTTCTTCTTCTGGACTGCTTCAACGGATCATCACTTCCCTTCATCAAGAATTTGCAATGACCGATCTTGGTCCCATTAATTATTTTCTTGGTATCTCAGTTGTACGCAATAAAACCGGATTGTTCTTATCTCAAAAGAAATATGCAACCGAAATTCTTAAGAAGGCCCGTATACTTAATTGTAACCCGTGTCAAACACCAGTTGACACATCTCCTAAACTTGGGAATTCAGGTAGTCCTGTATCAGACCCCACCCTATAGCGCAGCCTTGCAGGAGCCCTTCAGTATCTTACATTCACACGTCCAGATTTGACCTATGTTGTTCAACAAATATGCCTATACATGTATCGAGATTGACATCCACTTTGTTCGGGATAAAGTGGCCACGGGGCAAATCCGGGTGCTGCATGTTCCCTCCCGATTCCAATATGCTGACATTTTCACGAAAGGTCTTCCTACCTCGCTGTTTACCGAATTTCGATCTAGTTTGAGTGTGCGTGTTCCTCCCGCTCAAACTGCGAGGGTATGTTAACAGGCCATATTTAAGCCCAATTTATATAGCCTAGTTCATGTTAATTGTAGGGCTTGGCCCATCTAAAATTCACTCTTGTAATCTATATATTTGGTTATTCGTTGAATGGAAAGGCAAGGGAGAAATTAACCCTTCTTTAAAGGTACCCAACTTTATCTGATTGGTGTCGTGATGCTAAAAAATTCTCTTTTTGGTGGTGGTTAAAAAACTTATACCTTAAGTTGATTTTAAAAACAAAATGAATACTCAAAATGAGAAATTTGGTCTCAGGTACCTTTTTGTGTCATTTAACCTGTCCGTTTTGTTAGTAGAGTAGCTCAAACATCACACAAGAAATATTTGTAATTGTAAAGAAAAATTAAAAGAGATCATACGTATTTCCAACCATTCGTCCAACAAATCCTCCAACCCCTTCACAGTCTTCTTTTATGAAATTGTGGAGCTCCCTATTTAATATGCAATTTAAAAACACGCATCCAGGATACAGAGGCTTTGGTTTCACTGAGATCTTCCCATTCTTCAACTTATTTTTCTCGTAAATAGCTGCAGTAAATACCTGCCACCAATTCAGATATACTGATTCAGTAGTTGATCATTATGTAGGTGTCACTTGACAGCAAAACAAACAGTGTAGTTGTGAAAATGCAAGAAGAACCACTTAACTTGTCAAGTCATTGTAAAGATGAAAGAAATTGCCAACTTACATTGTTTGTTTTGCATTTTCCAAGTAGAATAGTTGGTTTCTAAGTTGAAACAAAATGACTATTAACATGGTTCAAAATCTAATCTTAAAGGTGGGGCGCAACCAAATTGGATGATTTGAAAACATGTAGTTATTTCTCAAGGAAGGAGTTGATGGCTGCAAGTGGTTGTGGTTATTTAATCAAGATCTTGATGGGTATTTGGAAGGATAAAAGAGATTCTTATAACATGAGACTTTGGAGTTGTCAAATCCACCATTCAACATACATGTGAGAGTGAGTGTAACAATACTAGGAAATTATGGAATACTTCATCATACAAAGTGTCTAAAAACGTCTTTTCAAGAATTACTTTACTACTTTATGTCTTCATAATAAAAAGTGCCTCCAACGTGTAGCCTAGCTGGTTCCGGAGATGGGGAATTTGGAAAGTACCCAAGGTTCAATCCCTACATGCCTGAAGAAGAAACCTAATTTATTAGAAAAATTCATTGGTGATGGTAGATAAGTTGGTTCGGGTACCATCTGAGTGGGTCGATAGTTGAGCTTGATTTACCTCTCACGTCATTGGCCAGGGTGGTCTGGCGTGAGTGAGTTTCGGTTTCCCGTACTTTTTTTTTATTATCATTAACTACCTATTGCATCTCAAAAAAGAATTAGCACACATTAAGACAGAAGAGTGGAACCCTTAAGTTAATATATTTTATAAATATATATAATATATCTTGGCTCAAGATCTTTTATAAATATATATAATATATCTTGGCTCAAGATCTAGATGATGGTAAATTGAGTGATGTTTTACTTCATTTCGTTCAAAGTTTTCATCACACTTGGAGTGTCTTAATATATATGAACATAGTACTGTTTCTAGATGCAAACAATATATACTATAATATATAAATATAATAATTATAAAGATGTAACGCCTACCACAATGCTAGTTCTAAAGTTTATGAATTATAAATCAATTTCAGGGAAAGTGTAGGACGTATGGCAGGAAAACTGGAAAGCCGTTTGCCCAACAAAATGTTTGTATTGGGGACTAGTGCTAATAGTAATGAATATGATCGAGCATGAAAAAAATAGTCTGGTAAATGGATTGTTGTTTCTACACTTTATGTTAATCAGAATCAGAGTGTTAATTTGATGCTAGCAGTTGTGTTGACTGGTGAACGAGTATTTGAGCGCAGTGATGAATGTTGAATGTAATGTGAGATTGAAAAAGGAAATACATGAACAGCATCAATTAACACACAATGATTAGAGTAATTAATTAACAATAACAGTATGAATAGTAAGTGTCAAGTGATAACAATAACAAGTAAGTAACTAAATGAAAATCAAAGTAACCTTGAATTCGGAATCAGGGAAATTCTTGTGAAGGGACTGCATCAAGCGTTCAACGGTATCTTTACCTTTAGCTCTGGAGACTTTAAGGATCCACCATTGAGGACCCAAAACAGCCAATTTGTCAAGGTTAAGTTCTTCCTTCCATGAATTGAATTGTTTTTTGGGTTTCTGCAAAAGTTTTTCTTCAACCTCTTCCCTCCAGTTATAACTTTTATTCTTGTCTCGTTTCTCGTTTCTCAATTCCCTTTTCTCTTTAGCTGTCATATTATTCATTTCTTGTTCCAATAAACAAGACTGAACCAGTGTTGTTGCCCTCCTAACAGTAACAACAACTGGTAGTGTTGAGGGTTTGTTACTGTTAAATGGGGGGAACTGGAAAGGGAAGGGGATAGATGATAGCGGATGACGACCCCATGAAATACAACCTTCTTGATTATTCATCATCATCATTCTATTCTAATTATAATCCTATTCCTGTGTTTTGATTTCCGATTCGCCAACGTTATCGCTTTCCCGACTACTCTGTTCTTTTCTTATCTTATTCTTATTCTTATTATTATAAATTATAAATTATAAATTATTATTATTATAAATATAAATAAATTAGAAACTTATATAAATTCTCCAATTTACGCGTCTCTAAAAACACATAAATTGGGCCCCTTTCTTTTTAACCTTTTTTATTTTATTTTAACTCTTTAAATTTAATCTTCATTATTTTATTCTTAAACTTGAATGGAACTTGAAATATATTAAGCCATTGTTAATCATTTTATTATTTAATAACTAAATTAATTAACCAATTTAATATTTCTTACATCTTTATAGTAGAGTTTTAGTATAAATTACGTATAACAATAACAATTTAACTACTAAAGTAGATTTTATACATCTCTGAATCTTTTATAGAATTATTAATATTTATAATAGAAAATTAAATCAAAATGTAACACTATATCCCGAAATTTAAAATGATTAAATACAATGAATGTTAATACAACACGATTAAATTAATACAACACGATTAGTTACAAACGCTTTTTGACAAGCCTTTGCTGCAACAGGTCGTGTGAACCAAAATCCTATTAATAGATACGAACACATTCCAACTAATTCCCAAAAAATATAAATTTGTATCAAATTTGAACTAGTAACTAATTCCAACATGGAAGTACTGAAAAAACTCATATAAGCAAAAAATCTCAAATACCCATGATCATGAGACATATAATTATCACTATAAATAAGAACCAAAATTTCAACAGTAGTGATTAATATTGACATAATAGAAGTAAGTGGATCGATTAAATCTCCGAATTCTAAAGAAAAATCATTATTGATAATCCAAGAACCATATTCATTAAGTTTATTTTTTTTAGATAAAAATTATGATGTAATTAATTAAATTCAGGAAGAGAAGTTTTAGCGGGATAAAGAAAAACACAGTTCCCCTTTCCCTCTCATAAGTTAGTCCTCCCTCCATAATAACATTGACATCCCGCTAAAACTAAAATTAAAATAAAAATTAAAAACAGTCTCTTTTTGGGGTTAAACCCAAAAATTTTAAAATACTCCCGCGCCCCTCACCCTCACCCATTCCCTTTTTCCCTCCCCTGCTGCAATACTTAAACTAGGTTTTCTTTTCTTATTATCTATCAGATCTATACGGAGTGAATTTACAGCTACATAACACTGAATTTACAGATCGGTGGATGAGATGGGTGGAGTGAAGGGACAAACCTCCAAATCTAAAAAATCATCATCAGAAAACAACGGAACAACTGGGAAAGGAAAGGTAACTGCGATACAAGTGGCCTTCATCGTCGATCGATATCTCTCCGACAATAATTTCCTCAACACTCGTTCCTCTTTTCGTAACGAAGCTTCTCATCTCCTCTCCAAATTACCTGTTCATAAGGTACTACTATTTCAATTAATTCCTCTATTATTTATCTGCGATTGAGTAATAACAAAATTAAATATATGATTCAGGCACCCAAGAGTTTGTTGAGTTTGGGGGATATGTTGGATGAGTATATATGTTTGAAGGAGCAGAAAGTTATTGTTACTCAGGAAAAAAACCGTTTGGATCAGGACAAGTTTCGTGTTCAAAAACTATTAACAGGAATGCAAGATGTGATGAATACCTACAATCTAAATCAATCCAATTCAATACCTTCTCTCACTCCTACCACTGCTGCTGCTGCTTCTGCTTCTGCAGGTAACCTATTCCTTCTCTCTATTGCTATTATTTATTTTATTTATTTACGTTGGTGAACTAAATTGGGTCGTTTTTTCCACTTAATTCCACAATATGAAACACTTAGTTGTGAAAATTATCTATCTCACCTGACCTGATATGATGGTCATGGAAAATTGATTATCTTACAAATTGACTCACATTCTTACAAATTGGCTGGTTCTTAGATCATGGAAAATTGACTCACATTTTTACTTCATTTTCATTCCTAGTTGGAGTTTAAACACCCTACTGTTTCTAGATGCAGACAATATAAATTATCTTACAAATTGAACGCCTCATATAATGCTATTTTCAAAGGTTATGAATCTCATTTTCTACCAAAAGTTGATGTCTTTCAGTTTATATTGAGGACAAATGCATATAGTAAAGAATACAATCAACTTGATTGTTCTTCTTCCTAAAATTTATGTTAATTATAGTGTTAACAAAGTGTGAATTATATGGTGTCAATTGTAATGAATCAGTATTTGACAGTAGTGATGCATGTTCAATGTGATGTGAGAAAACTTCTCCACAATCAGATTAAAATTAAATACAGTTGCTTAGTCTAGTAAGTAGTGAACATGTCGTACATATCTACAAGTTGTAAGACAATAAGCATCGACTTGAGGAGACTTTTGCTAACGAGTAGCCAATAAAGTATAATCCTAGCTTAATGTTAGAATGAACCCCACCTAACGTGATTTAGGCTAGTGTGTAGTGAGTCTCTCATACAAAGACACCCATGACAATTGTATGACTCACACTTTGGGCTGATATTGTACAAGGACAAGCAACCAACCAACCAAATAGAGTCAACCAAGATTTCTACTAAAGTACAACTAATGATAGGGCAGTATAAACATTATAATTTGTTGTAAATTGGTAAACTAGTTGAAAGCAGTAGTTAGTAGTATAAGTATTAACACAGAATCCAACCTAACTTAACCTTTTGACTAATGGAGTATCAAATTATGGCGGAAAGGAGTTTCACATCATATGAAGCAAGCTCTTTGTTAATTTAAATAGAATGCCCCCAAGTATTTGTCTAAATACACACTGTATACTGACTGCTGTTTATTTTTGTTTCAGCAACTTTTCCAGTGTACAACAATACCCCAGCTGTAATGTCAACATCCCGTCGTTCAATCTCTTTATCATCAGAACTCACAACACCAACTACAACGACAAGCCAACCAACTCTAAAGAGAAGAAAGAATTCTAGAGATGTCTCTGGTGCTCCAGTAGCTTCAAAGCGATCTCGTTCTCAACCATCAACCAATCCATCTGCTACTACTACTAGACCAATTACAGTACCACCAACCACATCATCAAATAATCAACAAACGCTGGCACAAATTACACCACTTGCATCAACTTCTCATTTGGCTGCACCAGTTTTAGGTTCTTCTTCAAGTGTGGCCAAATGTCTGTTCAATCCTGGTCCTCAAACCCCCTCACCTTCTCCAACTGACAAATCACTTGATCAGACTCCTCCTTCAACTTACAAGAAAACTGTCACACCCCAAAAGTTTACATCTACTAATCGTACTGTCATCACATCGGAGACTATTCAAGTTAGTCCTACAAAGCAAGTCTCCTACTATTCGATTGAAAGGAATCATTGCATTTCATCACCTATGAAAACAACTACAAACTCTAAACGATTCACCACTAGGGATCATGTTAAAGGAAGGCTGGACTTTGATGGTGCTCCTGAAATGGAGCTGGTTCATTCAGAGATGTTGACATCTGATGAGAACTCAGGATCTCCTTCTGAGGATGATGCTTTTGACTTTGAATTGCCTAATTTAGATTGTTTAGGACCAGATTTCAATTTGACAGATTTGTTGGGTGATTTTGATCTTGATGGTGATCAACTTGATTACTTTTGCCAGCCAACAGATAATAATAATGGATCTACTCCAGAGTCTCTTTCAGGGTAACACTCTCATTTGGTTTTCATCATCATTCCTTTCAGTATTCATGTCAATGGCTTCTAACTCTTTTTTCATTTCTGCTTTTATAACTGAACCATATAAATAACAGATCACCAGATGCTTTGGTTGATGGCAGTCCAAGTGATCATCAACTTCTCTCAGGAATGTCTTCTACATTGACAGAAATTCGATCAGAGCAAGACATGAACATGCCAGGTATAACATATTCTTCATTGCTTTTGTTATTTATTCATATGTTTCAGCATAGAATACAAGTTCTAAACTGGTTTTGGGCTGCTGCAGGTCCTAATTCAGTGACATCTCTCAAGTCTGTAACAAAATGCATCAAAGTATTTAGTCCCGGTATGTTGTCATTCTCATTGTGTTTATTTTACATAATGAATTACATTTAAGTGATTGATTGATTGATTATATATTTTGTGCAGTGAAAAACCGTAGAACTACAGGATCAGATCATGAGATTTGTGATGCAGAACAAGTGGTTTAACAAGATCAGCTAATATTTTGCTAACATGGGCTAGTACATTACTTACTGCAATTAAATGGTCTTATGATTTTCAATACAACCTTATTTAGTACTCCCAAGTTGGGATTAGGCTTAATCATTAGGACTGATGACTGATACCTATATGATCTTTGAGTGAAAATCATTGGGTTTTCCCATGATCATCTCATTTATTAATACAATCGGTATTTGACTAGTTGTTGTATATTTGATGGGTTTAATCATTAATTTTAATTTACTTTACACGTACGTATATATTAGGTCCCAGCTGGCCGGGTTGCTTAATGGAAACATATATGTCAAGGGTTATATTGGATCCAGTGACATACTACGATGATAAAAATAGAGATACGGATAGTCGTATTCAAAATCATCACATTTATTTTAGCTTGTTACACTATCTACAATTATCTCTATCTCCACACCTACAGATTTTATCTCTAAATTTTCTTCCTATAGGGTTGAATAAGTATTTTAATTGATGTCAAAATACTTTATAACAAACTCCTTTAATTAACAAGACTTAATTACATTTTTAGTTTTTCTACAGGGATATATATAGATATAGACTTATATAAATTTAATAATGTTAAATTTACAAACTTGTCATTTTTTTCAAGTCTAAAATTGAACAAATTTACAGTTCGTGTTGTTCTTAAACAAGGGTTAATTAAGTGCATGGAATTGCAATTAACTAAGGTCTGACATTCGTAGTGTATACCCAACTATTCAGATGTATATTATGTGTAAGAAACTTGTTATTTATTGTCATTGTATTGTATGTAATTTGGTGACGTGTCTACTTGTAAGGATCCCACGTGACACCTTATAAATATGATATGCGACAAAACCTACGAATGTATGCCCAAGTTGTTATGCATACACTACGAATGTCATACCTTATTTAATTGCATTTCGAGTCATTTAACCCTTTAAACAATTAAGTATATGTAGTATATATTGATCATAAATGTGTATTAATTAATTAAAGTTTTGTTGTAAATTTTAAAAGTAAATAGGTTGATATTAGTTAATTAATGATTACCGTATAAGTTTTATCATTATTACGTGAAAATTCATCACGTAGACACGATGTTTTCTCAGTCGTTACTCAGTCGCAAAAGAAGTTTGAATTAATAATAACTTGAAATAATTTTCATGCCGGCTGTGTATTAGCCAACACGTTTGAGTTAACGGTGACAACTTGACGTTTAGATTCGATTCGATACTTAATAAATTAATCAATCTAGTTTGAATTTCAAAACTTAGTTAATATCAATTTTTATGTTTGCTGATCATATTTATATGAAGATAAAATAATCTTCTTATTTTAATTCTTCTTATTGATTAAAAAAGTTGAGGTAAGTTTGGTTGATTTAACTCAAATGTAACGAGTTAAACGGACGGAATAATCTACTGCAAGTTTTCTTTCCCTCTGAACTTCACCCTAGGATTAAAAGAAGAATATACGACACCTAAAAGGATGTACCGAAATGAGGTAGGAAGAAAAAAAAGTAAAACTTGGAGAAAGATACGTCATGAGGAAGAAAAAAAGAATATATAGATGATGAAATGGCAACAAGTATTAAGTAGTTGGCGTCGACCCGCCGTATGTTGATTTTCTTTTCTATATTAGAACGCGGCTTCCGTCAACTTAATTTATCACCATTCTAAATTCTACATTCAACGTCTCTCTATATATTCATACCATTCTCTTGCAACATTTTCAAAAACATTTTTATTTTATTTTTAATTTCAAAACATGTCTTCTTCTCCGTTCTTATTGTCTTTGTTTCTCTTCTTTGCTTCTTCATCCCTCTTCCTTCAAGGAGCTCTAGGTATGATCCATGCATCGATTTCCATTAATAATTATATACGTAAACCAGTTATTATCTTTACGAAATCAATTAATTAATCGCAGGTGAGATTGTATGTGAGGATTTACCAAAGGAAGTTTGCTCGTTTTCAATAGCATCATCAGGAAACAGATGTTTATTGGAGAACTATATTAATGGAAACACAGAGTATCAATGTACAACATCACAAGTAGTTGTGGTTGATAGCATCATCTCTTCCGAGTATATAGAAACCGATGAATGCGTTAAGGCATGTGGTGTTGATAGAAACTCCCTTGGGATTTCTTCAGACACTCTCCTTGAGGCCCAATCCGTCTCGAATATTTGCTCCCCTGCTTGCTACAATAATTGCCCCAACATCCTCGATCTTTATTTCAATCTCGCAGCTGCTGAAGGTAACTAGCTATTTATTTATTTATTTTATGATTCCCATGTCATAAAAATCTATGTTACCAAGTCAACATCTTTAGTTACCTTTGAATGGTTCATATTAACTAACATCAACAAATAATTACTTTGTAATTGACATTTTCGTTAATTTTTGTCAGGTGTATTTTTACCCGAGTTGTGTGAGAAACAACGAAGCAACCCACATCGTGCCATGATCGAGCTTCTGAGCTCTGGTGCTGCCCCTGGTCCCATAGCTAGTGAAAATATCGTTGGTGCTCCGGCTCCCGCTTCCATATAAAGCGAGCGTGCATATAATATTGCCCTTTGTATTTTTTATTTTTTATTTTTAATTTCCAGTCCTTTTTTCGTATCTAAATTTGTTGTATAGGAGATGGAGGAATAAATATTGTTGGATTCGTCTTGTAGAAAGTACCTCGTTACTTATATATATATATACACACGGGAGCCTATTTCTAATTTTTCTTCTTTGATTTTATATGTAACTATAAATATAAATAAATAATCAGTCAATAAATTAGTTTCATGTTTCTTATATATATCGACTAGCCCTACGGCACGATGAAATTGTAATTATTTTTAAAAATATTGAAAGAATCCTTATATACTATATGATATATTAGAACGTTTTTATGAGTTAAGAGATATTCAAGATTGTTTGGAATTAAAATATTTTAGATAGTCTATATTGAATTGAGAGTGTAGATCGTAAATTTTCATCAGCGGTAAACGTTTTATATAAGTCACATACATTTAATTGTAAAGGTATCTAATTATACATAAGCAAATGAATAGTTTGAAGTAATAATGGTAGGTTGCAATTATAAACGATTACGTTGAATACGGATAATAAATTATATCATTTGTAAGACCTCTTTATACACTACCTTTGTCGTCTTATTTAACGAAATTCTTTGTCGTATAAGTAGCGACCTGCACGAATGGTGTAACGACTGCCCCGCTGTCTCCGACATGACTATTCTTGTCAAAAAAAAAAAAAAATTTATTTACTGCAAATTATGTTGTAGGATCGTATATCCTATAACATATATCGAATCTCGAATCTAATCAATTGTTTGTATCGGTTTGTGTTTGAATGTGTATGGATAAACTTGAATATTGAGAGAGAATCACAATCCACACTCTTAACTATGTGTTTTGTATATTCAAATGAATGCTTAAGTGGTCAAGTGTTCTCAAGAGTTCTCACAAGGTTTTTTTAATCCTCACTAACCTCATCTATTTATAGGCATTCCTAAATCTAAGCTTGTCTAATATTTACATTTAAAACTCAATTAAATAAGCTATTTTTAAAATCTCAATAATGCATCAACAAACTCCCCCTGATTGTAAACAATAGCTTCGGTTGTCTTCAAATCTGATTTTTATCTTTGATGCCTAGAATGTCAGAGTCGTTTGAGTAGCAGCAGCGGAAAATCTTTGAAGCGACTCTAAAACATTCTTGAAGACTAATCTCTTTTTGTTATTTGATCATCAACGGCAACTTATAATCTTGAACGCTTGTATGAAATGATTCTTTTAAGCTCGATCTTTGATCTTCACTTTCTTGAAACTTGAAGTGAAATATATCATTTCAATAAATGTGTTGCCGTTTGAAATTTTCTTGACTTTCTAAACTCAAGCTCCCCATTAAACTGATATTTATCTTTTTAGGAGCTTGATCGATTTCACTTGAATCAACATTTTTTCTCTTTTCTGCTCCCCCTTAAACCAGTAGCTATCTTCAACCCTCTCATAAAATATTTGTTCCATTTGTTGAGTAGCTTGAACAGAAATCATACTTTCTTCAATCAAAACTTCACAGTTTAGATTTATCTTGAAATCTCTTGCAATCCTATCTCAAAACTTCAATTAGATATTTCTTGAAATCTCTTTCTCACAACCTTGAAATACGTTTAGATATCTCTTGAAATTTCTTTCATCTTTCATCTTCCCCTAAAACTTCAAACACTTTCTTTCATCTTCAACTTTCATCTCCCTCATAACACTCTTTACGCTATAACCTATCCTCATGATTTCATCTCCCCATAGCATATGTCATCTCCCCCATAACACTCTTTACTTCATAACCTAATTTCATCTCCCCCTCATGATGCTTATGATTTATCGTGAGCATCATGAACTGAAATGAGTTAAGTTTGAAGATGATTCTATCAACATACTCCTCCAACTCCTCCAAATACTATCTTCTTTCAAAATCCACTCTCCCAAAAATATCGTTTGAATTTAACAATTTGCACCAACCAATGAAACAGGGTAAGACAACATGTTACTTGTTTGCACAAGTTCACGTTGTTTGTAAGATTAGAAAACACATTTCTAAAATTACTAGCACCTGGATCACATAGATTACTAGTTAACACTTAAATTGAAACAACTAAATATATAAATTTAGTGACCTATGTTCAATGTTGGCATTGATGATAGCATTGGTAGGATTTCCATTCAATCATCGTGCAATATCTATTTTAGATATCACTATGAATGTTCCGGCAAAGTCACATAGACTTGCAATAATGTAGCAAAGACATATTAAGTGTATTTTTAACACTTGTGTCCTAATTTTAGTTTGTGTTTTTTTAACACATTTATGAGGTAGACTCGATAGTGCATAGAAAAAAAAGTCGGGGACTGGAGCTGACTATCTTCTTGTTTCAATATCAACGATCTCCAAGCGAGATGTTAATAGATTATGAGTTAAATCTCCGTGAAAAATGAAACAGGGACTTTTTAATAAGCACTTGAGTGGCTAGGAGGGCTATGTGCATTGCATCACTGGGTCCATAATGTCTTCTTCAATATCAGAAATCAACGAATGAATTCTGTTAGCATATGTGGTAACCCGGCGAATTAATAGTTTAGAATACACACTCCTCAACCTCTCGAGATTTTCAACTCCTCCCTCATTTTTAATGAATGGTAATCTACATCCCATACTCCATCACCCCCTCAGATTTTTTTATCTCATATGTGCTTTGATCAAGATTCGTGATCATGATCGTGCTCACCTAGACCTGTTGGACCCTCACGTCCTAAATTTGGTAGGTGGCTCCTGGGGTAGATAACACCGGTTCTGGTGAATCATAGGAGAATTGGAAACTCTAATTCACTCATTTGCAGATTTCAGCACTTTGCCAAAAGATGATATGGCATGAAATATCAAAAGACATTTAAAAATCAATCAAAGTGTTTTGAATAAAGATTTGAACACTTGGAAGTTTCAGTTTCGAATTCACATACTTACCTTAAACATATATATATGTATTGTAGTGTAAATCCATGAAGGAAGCCAGGAGGAACAATTATTAACTTTACCATTCCCACATATATTTTAAGCAATGAAAGCCAGAAGGAAACTCGTTAAGAGAAACCATTCCCATTGAATAAAATACATGTGAAAGCGAGGAGGTAAAACTATTCTAAATGAACTATTCCCAACAAGGATATCACAACAATAAGATGCATAGAAAGGTAAGTTGTTTGTTGAAAATAGATTGTACGAGCTCCCCCTCAAAATAGCATACGCATAATGAGAGCTCGATTTCAGACATTGACATAATTTTCACAAACAAGTTTAGATTTTTCAATATCGCCCATTCGTTTAAACATGAGTTATGAACTGATGTGTCCATAAGTCATAATATTTAAGCACGAGTTATGAACTGAGTTGTTCATAAGTCATAACCATGAAGAACGAGTTATGAACTGATATGTTCATAAGTCATTTTAAAACCTAGAACACAACTTTTGGAACCCATTTGAGCACGATGCCAATGGGTTTTGAAATCTTTGAAAACCACTTGTAAGTTGTGTCTATTTGATTCACAGATATTAAATTCTATAGTGATATGAAACTCGGTGTTTCACTCAAAAATAGTTTTCTTGGAATTAATGGTGAATAATCTTTCTTTCGAACATAAGGTACAAAATCATTCATTTCTTGCATCGAGTGGAAAACATTTGGTGATGCAAGTGAGAACATTTGAGCTCTTGAATATGTGAATGATTTTGTCTTAGAAGATTTTTCAGAAAATCGTTGTTTTGGTTTCCAAACAAGCATTTACTTTGAAGAATAAGAAACTGTTTTCGTTAAAGCACAATCCTTTAATTTTGAAGAAGAAAATGTTCCATTTGAATGAAGTTTATCAGAATACTTCTTACTCTTTTGTAAAGAATTATTAGTAAACTGAGAAACTCTTTTTGAAAACCATTTAGAAGAATTTCTCATGAAATTCTTCTTTGGAACATTCTTCTCTTGACTCTCTTGCTTTTTGACAACTTTTCCCTTTTTATGATTAGGTTCAGGTTTTGATTCAGAAACTTTTAATGCCACTTTTAGATTTAACGAAGCATTAAGTCTTTGAAGTTCATCAATCTTGGACAGGAACTCATTCGTGACATTTTCCATTTTACTATTATTTTGTTTCAATTGTGATCTTAATTGATCAATCTTTTTGATTAAAACTGATTGTGGAACATATAATATTGGAGAAACAACTTGATCTAAAATAAAGTTTTGATCAAGCTCCTTTCTTGAGTAACTCGGCAAGTATTCATTCGAAAATGTTAACACTCGAGTTTCATAACTTGCGTTAAGTTTCTCATAGTTAAATGGAATTTGTACATTATCAGTTCTTGTTCGATTGAAGTCCTCAAATTCTTTTGCTTCATGAGAACTTGTTAAGAATGACATTTGAAGCTCAGGACCAAAGTAATCTTTAGTATAAACAGTAGGAATTGCTAAAGATCCTTCAGTCTCAGAATTATAATTACCAAAACCCAAACCTTCCCTTGGTGGATAAACAAAAAATCCTTTTGGTTCATTGGGAAAAAGAAGTTTATTCGTTTTAGCTCTTCGCCGATCATCCTGACTCTTCAAAATCACATTCTTATTTTGAATATTTTTCAGTTTATCTTCAAGAAGTGTGATTTTCTCATTGGCCCTTTTTAATTCGTGCTCCATCTCAACATGTTTAACTGAGTTAGAGACAGAAACCGGATCGACAACTAAGGGAGTTGTAGGAACAAAATACTTAATTGCATCCTTAACTGGCATTTGTACATAACTCGAAGGTGGAGGTACTGAATGGTACCCAATGCCAGCTTTGGATTTCGTATCCGTTTTCTGAGCATGAATAATCTCATCTAAAATCAAAGAAGAGGCTGAAAAATTTGAAATTTTTCGTTTATAATTCAAAATCTGACTCTTAGATTCAGCCAATTCTTTATTCACACTATCAAGCTTAGTAAGATAATTATCAATCGCAGCTTGCTTATTTAAAATCGTGATTTTTAACTCTTGATTAGTGGTATTCAAAATTTTAGAATTATCTTCATAAAGTTTTTCATTCGATTTTAAAACACGATTTGCAAGCTTGAGGTTTTCGATATCAGTTATCAAACTTTGATAGTGATGTTGATGATGTTTGAGTTTTTCATGTAACTCAACACAATTTGAACATGTGAGAGAAGCTGAATTAGAATCAACCTTATCGCATTTAGTCAACACGTCTCTGTTAATCTCTTCGTCTGACCTTTTCGATATCACTTTATCTTTTTGTCCAAACATTATGGACAGGCCCTCCCATAACTCATACGCCGTGTCATAACTTTTGCAACATGAAATGACCTTATTGGATAAGTACTCAATAAGCACCTCTTTTGCTTTCTTATCTTTGATAAATCTTTTCTCTTCATCAAATGACGCAAACTTTGGAAAATAAAGACCGTTATTTTTCGATCCCTCATATTGCTCAGTAATTGAGATCAACAAATCTAGATGTTTTTGTTCAATAAAATCCTTAAGTTCACTTTTCCAGAAATCAAAATCACGTCAGCGTAAGAATCCCATTTGTTCAACTCAAAAATTCAAGTACGCGCAACCCGTGTCTATTTTCCCTCCAAAATTTTCTCAAAAAAAATGGTTGGGCAAAACGAAACTTTTCTCAAGCTAAAATTATGCAACTTTAAGCCTAAATTCAAAATTTGGTGATACAAAAAAAACTTTTTTTTTTCTACTGCGACACTAGAATTCAGGAATCTTGGGACACTAGAATTCGCAAAACTTGCGACACTAGAATTCGCAGAAACTTGCGACACTAGAATTCAGGAATCTTGCGAACTTGTGAAATCATATAAGTTTCGCTATTAAGTTCACAGTTTTTATAAATTTGCAGTTAAGTTCGCTAAGTATTCAAGTTCGCAAGTAGACAAGTTCGCAGTTTACAGTTATCGCTAAAGAACACGAAATCAAAAACTCATGGAATCCTGATTAAAGATGAAATTGATCCGATGAAATCATGTATTTATCGTTTATAAAAGATTATGTAATCAGAATTGGATCAGTTTTCAGTTCTGTAATCAGAATTTGATTTCAGTCGCGAATAAAGTGAGACTTTTCGATGAAGAAATCGATCACAAACAGTTACTTCAGATGAATTTAAACAATGATTGATGATCGAAATAGGTTCAGATCAATGAGAGGATGAATTTTGTCGGTTTATTTTCAATAATTTTAATCTAAATGATTGAATCAATCGATCTCAGCTTGTTGAACTTAACGAATACCCATTTGATGAAAATTCTTCAATTCGATGACTCCTGGACTAATTTTGATGAAATTAATTCTTGATACGTATTTCTGGATCAATATTCATCAAACTTCTCGGATTACTTTCTCACAAACATGAATGAATCAATGATATTGATTCTCAAAGTTTCAACAGTTGACTTTTGTTGACTGATCAAGAACAGTTTGACTTTTGATGATCAGTTGACTTTTCTTGATTTCGAATTCGATCCGTAAACTATCGATTACGTAATACCCGCTCTAATACCAATTGTAGGATCGAATATCCTATGAGTGTTCTCAAGAGTTCTCACAAGGTTTTTTTTATCCTCACTAACCTCATCTATTTATAGACATTCTTAAATCTAAGCTTGTCTAATATTTACATTTAAAACTCAATTAAATAAGCTATTTTTATAATCTCAATAATGTATCAACATATGTGTTTCAATTTTCACTATAAGAAAATGAACATCCTTTGGAAAAGAAAAAAAATCCTTGTGTATGTTATGAACTTGAAAGGATATGGTGTTATTTGATTGAGTTGCCAAATAATTAATATTTTCAAGAAAATAATTTAAGATTATATCGAGTTCAGTTCTATAATAGAGTTAAGGAAAAACATTATCAAGTAAATTTCTTAATTAGCAAAGAATCAGTCGGTTGATTTTGTATTCGAGTGAAAGTTTTATTAAGGTGTTTAATAAAGTGAATACTTTCAACTATATAATAAAAGTTTTTGGTCAAACCATATAGATGTCCTTGGTTTAATGTTCAAATTACTTATTTCTATTTTACCAAGTTAAGATCGTTAGGAAAACATATTAGACAATCAGTTTTACTTTATATTTAAAAGCAAATGTATAAAGTGTTGACATATGTTATTATACTCTATATATTTTTAAACTTTAAATTCTTATATTAAAACTTGATAATTTTAAAGGGTTTTATTTTTAAAATTAGGTGAAACTTAGGGATTCAATTGAATAATTGATAATTTATAAATTGTTGAAATCACAAATGTGTTTACTATATTATATTTAAGATAAAATAAGATATCAAGAATAAGAATATTGTTATTGATTTTAACGCTTAATCTCATTAAGCAATAAGCAAGTAATAAATTTAAGAGTCAGAGCAGTAAAATAATGTTATAGTTGGATCGATGATCTCTAAAAAATATTATATTTTGAAATAAATTAATTTAGGACCCCACAAATTCGCAAAATTGTGCATGAAAAATATTAATATTGCACTATATGTGCATCCGAATTGAATTCTTTTTTCAACGTAAATAATCATTAATTAGTAACATCTTTTTAGCATATGAAGCAAAATGTAAGATATAATTCGAATGATACGAGGATATATGTGCCGAATGTATTTAGGGATTGTCTTACTAGATCAAAGAAATTGTGACCAAGAGAGTTCTCAAATTTTTACCGGCTAGATTGACTGTCTTTACTCAATTATTAGTGAAGTGCATTTCTGTCTTGTGTAATTATTTCCTTTGTTTGTGTTTGAAGAATGATAAAATAAATTGTGTCTATTTTCATCTTTAAAATGTTTTATTGCTTTCATTCTTCATATACCGGTTACAATGGATAACTGCACGGATAGCGTAAGTTAGTATGATTAACACAAGAATGAAGTCAGTTGAACAAATAAAAAACATGTCAACAATTCTTAATTTTCAACTTATGGGGCGCTTAGTTCGTTCTAAGGGATGGCAGTGATAATAGCAATGGGAATATTAAGGGAATAGAGATGAGTATTATCATTCCATTACTAGTGCTTGGTAAACATCAAAATATTTCTGTCATATCATAATAAAAACATAACATGAAGTGAAAATATTTGATGGAGATTGCTATATTCAAAATGAATAGTTTAACAAGGATTCAAAGTTCTTTATTTGTGAAACTCGATTAAACATAAAACCAATATTGATGATGTTGATGCAATATCAACATTTTGTGACAACAACTTGAAGACTTATACAAGCTATTGTCGAGAGGGGGTTTGTTGATGCAAACTCAACATCTTGTAACAACAGTTTGTATAGATTATCTAGTTTCAATTGATTATGAACTGCGAAACTCTGTGATTTGCGAAACTCTGGTTTTAGTGCGAAACTTAGTTCAAGTTTCGCATGTTGCGAAACTCATAGCAAAGTTTCGCATGTGTATCAAGTTTCACAGGTCTCTTAGCAGGTCTATATATATATGAGACCAAATGTTCATTAGAAAAAGTTGTTCTTCATTGTTATATCCAGAGAGAGTTTGAGAGAGAGGAAGCTAGTTTTGTAAACTCCATTGACAAATAAATAAAAGTACCAAACTTTTATTTACATTTTCGTATTCGATTTCGATTCGTTCACGTACTAAACAATTAACTTGTTTTCCGCATTTGTTAATCGTTGAATTTGAAGCAAAAGGTCCAAAAAGGGAACTACAGAGATGATCACTATGTGCTTACCTCAACAATTAATCTATTGTTACAAAAATCAAGCAACAGCTTACGACTTATGGGAAGCGTTGTTAATCGGATTTAATAAGGAGCCAAAAAGTTTAAACGAAGAGGTTCATGAGATGGTGCTAAAGAAGGAAGAAGAGCTTATGTAACACCCCAAAATTTGAAGTAATATTATGATATATGTATATGTTTTAATTTACCAGTTGTTATATAAATTACGTGTACTATACGTAGTTGTGAAGTATTTAAATTATCTAAATAATAAGTCGGGAGTAATCAATTTAGTGATGTATTTTAAAGTGACTGGAACTAGAGGGACTGGGGGTGTAAATACCCAATTAAAACACTAAATACATAAATATACATACATACATGTACGTACATATGGTACAAACACAGAAACTTCTAGGGAGAGCGAGAGAACACGGGAGAGAAAGAGAGATCAAGAAATCAGCCCTCAATCAACAAATTAAACACAAAGGAAGTTGAACTCAAGTGTGATTGTTCATCCCTAACCTAAAGTAAGTAAGTATTCTTGATAATTTAACCTAAAAATGGGTTCTTGATGGGGTTTGAGGGTATGATCATGTATAAAACGAAATTAAGGTGGATTATGATTGATTAGTGATGTATAAGTGTGGGAATCATTGTTGTTAACCTCAATTCATTCCAAAAGTTGATGAATTGAATTAGGGTTATAGTGATTAAAGTGGGGTTTGGTCCAAAATTCTTATAAATTGTTGTAATAGAGTTGTTATAAGCAAGTTTATTAGAATTGAGTGTTTGATTCAAAAGAAAGTTTTGTTAAAAGCTTAATAATCTATGGAGTCATGGAAAAGATGAATTAGTAGTAGTTTGAATGACTTTGATGTTGAACTTGTTGTAGTGGAGTTGATGAGCAATCTAAATTAAAGATGTTAAATCATTCAAATGCTTCTAGTTATCTTAAAATGTTGTAAAAGTGATGATTTAAGGTAGTAAGATGTATAAATATAAGTTAACTTATAATGACGAATTGAGAAGAGAAATTTGATATATATAAAGTAGTGAATCAAGTGGTTAAACACTTGAGTTGATTATGGTCATGAAAAGTGTGGTCATGTTTAGTTTGACTAAAAGTCAAACTGGTCAACCCAAAGAGATGATGGGTTGATGAAGATGATTAGTTGATTATGATTGTTGTTAGATGCTAAATATGTTTCTATATTATTGTGTTATGTGATAGGCGATTAAAAGACGTGGCATTTATTATTGATCGTTAGATTGCTCAATTGCCTAAAATGCCAAGGTGAGTAATATGGGGGTTATTTGGGTAATGGTTGTATGTTCCGGATTGCATACGTGCAAGAGGTCACATGATTGAGTGGAGTTGTTTATTATATACTTATATGTTATATGTTGTTGATTTGGCATTGTAGAGATTAGCTAACTTATGTTAGTCAAGTTGTTGCACATTGTGCTTGTTGTTGCACTTGTGCTAGTTGTTCAAGTTGTTGCACATTGTGCTTGTTGTTGCACTTGTGCTAGTTGTTCAAGTTGTTGCACATTGTGCTTGTTGTTGCACGTGTGCTAGTTGTTCAAGTTGTTGCACATTGTGCTCGTTGTTGCACCTTGTGCTAGTTGATGCAGTTATGGCACGTTGTGCCTATTGACAGTTGACAGCGGATCCGCTCAGTGGTGATAATCTCTACAATTGCCCAGTGGTTAAGTGTTTAGTTGTTACTTGCACAGTTGTTGTGATTCAATTGTTATTGTGGTTTAATTGTTGTCTGCTACTTGTTGTTGTGTATTACTCATTTAATTGCCCGTATGCTCACTAAGCTTAAAGCTTACCAGTTCAGTTGTTTATTGTTGTAGGTGCGAGTGGTTCGGTTGAACCAAGTGGACAGAGGGCGGGTAAAGAGGTTGCAATGGGATAGCGTGGATTGAAGCTTGCTATGTACGGTTTGACAAGTTTTCCTTTCTTTTAAATTGTCGCCTTGATTACCATGTTGTGTAAACCGCCCGGTTGTATTATGATAAAACACGTAGTTGAATGTTGCGGTGTCAAAACGAGTAGTGGTCATAGTTGAAAACTGTAAGTTTGGTTAGTTGTGAAAGTGTGTGGTTTTGGTCATGAAATTGGTGGGAATGTGATCAAAATGCCAAATGTTGATTTTTAATCGATTGTGGTAAATGGCACCCACAAGTCCGTATGATTTTAGACATGGAATAGCGGATACGTTGTTGGTTTAAAAGCCTAAGAATTCAATTTGTCGTTGATTTTTCAAACGGGTCAAATTGGGTCTCCCAATGGGTCATTTTGTTAAAACTAATCAAAATGATGGTTTGGACAACTTTTATGTATGTCGATATATTAGAATATGCAAGTGGACTTGTTGGAAGGTAATTGGAATGATTGAGTATAAATGTTTGCAAGTTTGTTTCTCAAGAGTGCCCAAATGTGTGGTTAGCTGTGTGCTTCTTGCCAGGACTCTCATGCCCACTTGTTCTTTGAATGCTCCTTCTCCTCTCAGGTTTGGTTCAGGGTTATTAATCATGCGAAGTTGCAGATTATGTCTGATAGTCTTGAAGTTCTAATGCCCTCCTTTTTATCTGCCACAAGCTCGAAAAACATTGACCATGTGGTATCTCGTCTGGTGCTGGCGGCTACGGCATACTTCATTTGGCAGGAACAGAACTTTCGGCTATTTGACAAAGGCAAAAGGTCCTGCAAGGAGGTGGCTGACGCAATCATAAATACGATTAGGTTAAAGCTGGTTTCCTTTGCTTTCAAACCCTCTTTTCGTGCTCTCCGCACTATGGAGAGATGGAAGATCCCGAAAGGGGTGTGTTCTTCGTCAAGTTAATCCTTTCATCATGCGGACGCAGTGGTTTATCGCTTGGTTAGAGTCTTCGCTTGTTGTTGTTGCCTCATGGTTGTGTTGCCTCATAGTTGGGCCTTTTCTGGTTGTCATATTCAAGGCATGTCTTATGTATGCACTTAGACTTTCCATCTGTTAGATTAAGTCTTTGTGGTTCTACCACATTCATTGTACTTGTATCGTTCATCATTTTATTCTAATAATATTTGCCGGGGTATTTTTTCCCCTTTATAAAAAAAAAGAGTGCTCAAATGGTCACTTTTCGAATTTAAGTCCAAAACCGTCATTAGTGTGAATTTTAGAAAAGTGTCAATTGGGAAACCTCCGTTATGTCATATGAAATGTGCTTGCAAAATTTGGTGGATTGATTGTTAACAAGTCAAAAGTTATCTGCATTTGAATTTGGGTCAAAAACTTGAGTTTTGCTGATTTTCGGATCCAAGCACAAGTACGAGGTCCCAGAGATGTTCTAGGATCGCGTAACTACAAAGGAAACTTTCTGAAACGATTTCATGTACAAGTACGCGATCCCAGAGATGATCTAGGATCGCGTAACATTGAAGGAAAGGTAAAAAAAAAATTTTTTTTTGGGCGTTTCAGCTTACAGCCCTTCAATCTCAAGTGCTGATCATGGAAACTGAACGTGAAGAAATGTGCTCAAAGATTATCAGATTGGAAGAACAGATTCTCGAACTTGAGAATCACCAAACGGGGCTAATCAAGCTACAAGAAGATCATGGTCTTGCTTTGAGAACTATTCAAGATCTTCGTGGCCAACTCACTCAAATCTCTCAAGTCTCTCACTCTACGAAACAACAAGAAAATGTTGTGACAAAGATTTACACGAGTAAATCTTCCAAACCATATTCAAAGATGGTTTGTGAGAAAAAGATTTCACAGTTTACTAATTATTTTTTGCAAAAGAATAAGAAGTATTCTAAGAAATTGCAATCAACCAAAATATCACATCATCAAAAGGTTGATTGTTGTGATTCCGGAGACTTTAAATGTGCTAAAAGATCGGTTTCAAGACATCAGAAGAAGACAAAGAGAGCTTCAAAACCGATCCGACCTTCACCGGAATCTCATAAGACAAAATACTCTAGACATGAGTTGTTTGCTCTTGCACCACTATGTTCATATCATATGGTGCACAGACAAACAGATTTTGTTCCTTGTTCTCCAAGGAGATTGTCCCCTTCACCTTCGATTCCACGGAAACTGTTAGGATAAACTGATTTGGGTTTGGAATTACCACTGATCATGTAAAGTTGAAGTGAACAAGTGATTACCACTGAAGGTTGAAGATTAACACTGATGGTAAAGATTACAACTGCTTGAAGAATCGAAGTTACAACTGCTACAAGGATTAACACTGATAGTTAGTTTTGTAAGTAGTTACCACTGTTTATGTAATTATAACTGTTAGTGTAGTTTATAGTGGTTAACACTGTTAGTATCATTTGTACTTGGACTATCATAAATGAAGCAGTTACCACTGTTGGAAGTTTGTTTCCACTGAATGTTCAAATGTGGTAGTTAACACTGTTGATGATTTTGTGATAAGAATGAGTCTGTTATAGAAGTTATCTAATTTCGTAATAATAGGAGATTGTACAGGACTCTATGTGTTATAAATAGAGATCCTTAGAACCTATAATTGAAACGAATAAGTGAATAAAAGATAGCGCAGCTTCAAGGTGTAAACCCTAATACAACAAGTGTATTCGTCTTATTCATATTAATAAGATTGGAGCTTTGATTTTAATATTTGTGTTTTGTTATTTGTTCTCAATATTTATCTTTGATCTTTCTAATATTATTGAGTGTTATTCCGCAACTTCTCAGTAATAATTCAAAGCTTGTTCAAGGTTACAAGTGAATTGAATTGAATCGGGACTGACAAGTGGTATCAGAGCTTGGAAAGCTTTGAATACAGAAAGATCTGGGATTTAAGATTAAATTGATTTTTAAGGTGTAGTTTGTGATTAAGTATTGAATTCAATGGCAACAAAAAGCAATGAAGGAATCCAGGTCACTAAAATCCCTATGCTCAGGCCTGATGAGTTTGATCTGTGGAAAATCAGAATCAAACAATATATGCTTCTCACAGATTATCAGATGTGGGAAGTTGTGGTTAATTGTCCTCTAGTAACAGTAGATGGTGATGGTGTCAAGCAACAGAGACCACCACCAACTACTGATGCTGAAAGAAAATTCAGATCCATAGAATTTAAAGCCCTCAGCACATTGTTACTATCAATTCCTAATGAGTACCAAAGAAGGTTTGAAGCATGTGATGATGCCAAAGTACTCATGGAGGCTATTGAAAAGAGATTTGGTGGTAATGATAGCACCAAGAAGAACAAAAGATCTTTATTGAAGCAACAATATGAGAACTTCAATTCTGCAAAAACAGAAACTTTAACTCAAACCTTTGACAGATTTTTAAAGCTAGTTGGAGACCTGGAGAACCATAAGGTAAAGATTGATAAATATGATGTAGGTTCCCTTGTCTTGGACCTAACCGGATCAACACACACAATCGAGAGGCGGAATTCAAACGATTGTATAAAGTACGTAAAACACAAACGAATCAAATGCAAATCGAATGTATATAGATATAATAACCGAATAGCTTGGATACACTGAAATGCCTTACAAATGCTCTCTATAATCACGGATTCGTCAACCTTAAACCTGAGCCCGAAATGACCTATTTATACCTAACCGAAACTGACTCTGCGACACAAGTTTTGTGTCGCACAGTCAGCTCATGCGACACAGGCCTTGTGTCGCATAAGCGACACAGGCTCTGTGTCGCCTAAAACAGAAATTGTAATATACTAATGATAGACAAAATGTCATAATTACTTAACAAACTATTACAAGCTAAGACCAACTCACAGACACATAAATATGCACCAACAAACTCCCCCGTGTCATCAGCTTGGTCTTCAAAAAATCGTTTAACAGCTCCAGTCTTCCGGGAAACGACCACCCTCGTGGATTCCCTTTGACACACAAATATTAACTATCTTTTGAAACTTTAAAGCTTCAGCTCGATCTTCTATTGTGTATTCAATCTGCTTTTTGCTTAAAGCTTTTAGATCATTCTAAGACATATTGATCAAGCTAATCGGATCAAAAATTCGAATTGTCTTCTTAGATAATCCCCAATTCTCTTCTGGCTCTGAATCTGGAATAAAAACGATTTCAGCTTCACCAGTGATACTGTCGATATACCAATAACATAATCTACT
Source organism: Gnaphalium uliginosum (assembly GCA_963930675.1). Classification (NCBI taxonomy): domain Eukaryota; kingdom Viridiplantae; phylum Streptophyta; class Magnoliopsida; order Asterales; family Asteraceae; genus Gnaphalium; species Gnaphalium uliginosum. The sequence continues at coordinate 50,206,266 of OZ005681.1, read as the reverse complement.
TAGCACATTCAGTGGTAATATCTCCAGAGGGATCTTTTTCAAACAATTTGCCGGCGGATAAATTATCTTGACGACCGGCTGTCCTGTAACAGAGTCAAGCCTTTTCTTTGATTTTTGACGTTTTCCCAAAATAGGCTTTATCATGTTATATCTCTTTGAGTAAACTTCACACCTGATAATTTTCTGAATGAAGTCGGCCTTTCCTTCTCTTTCCGGATTAATAAGCTCCAGTTGAGCTAATCTATTTATTTCACATTTTGGGAGAGAACTCAACTTCTTAAATTTCGGCTGGAAGTATTGAATGCCATCTGATCTCTTTATCATAAAAACATTTTGATCACAATCAAACTTCCAACTTCTTATCAATCCCGTAAAATCACCTTTAACTTTGTAGAATTTACAGGTTGGTGGAGCTGCTGCCACGGCCCTTATCCAGTCTGGATGTTCCCTAAACATTCTAGGAACAGACTGATTTGACTCATTGTTTGACTCCTCATCACTCTCAGACTCTTCCCAGTCTTCAACCACAGGTGCATCATCATATACTTCATTTTCACTCAGCACCTCTTCTTCAACTTCAACATCATCATCACCAAGATCCGAATCATACCTCGGATGTTCATCTTCATTTAATATGCTTTGCAAATATTCAAGATTGGCCTCCGAGTAGTCAATATTAAGTGCAATTGGTTGACCAGGAATTGGTGCAGAATACGCAAAATAATCCAAACAGATATTTTCATTTATAGCTTCATCATTTACATCATTTGTTTGTGTTTCGGCGGAAGTCCTAGTTGTTGTTTCAATGGCACGCAGGCCTGACTCCCCCGAAACCACAGCTAGGGCTTCTAACTCTAAGACCCTAGACTCCAAAACAGGAACCCTCGCCGCTTGCGTCTCTAAAGCCTGAATTTGAGCAGCTTTAGCTTCGAGAACCACAGATTGAGATTGAATTAAAGTGGCTTGGTCTCTTGCTGTTTGCTGCATCGCATCCATACGCCTCAGAAGCTCTTGGATGACCGAAGGTAGAGGTTGAACAGGAACCTCAACACGGGGAATGTCAACCCGTGGCCTGAAAGAAGAAGTGGTAGATTTACGACGTTGAACGACCGGAAGCACCTAATCTGCATCCGTATATTCGGAGTCACGAGGCCGCTTACCCACGTCGGGTCACACAAAAACCATCTATGCCCTTTTTCGTCGCTGAATACGCTTAAAGCGTCTTAGGTCGAAACGACGAATATTCTCCAAGGAAGTTTCGGAAGGGACTATCCGTGGAGAAGTTGGTGGAGTTGAGCCACCATCAGAAGAGCTGGCAGCCATGTCTTCGACAATATGCGACTCTTGTGCCTGAACGTTTTCTCCTTCAAGATGGTCAACATGACCAAAGGTCTCAACGTCGTCCAAAATTGCCTCAAGCTGGGGATTTTCTGCTTGTACAGGCACATTGACAAAAAGATCCTCTGGCTGTGGAGGAGCAGCAGCATCCAAAAATTCATCGGCCGCCGGAGGAACATAATCCTCATTTACAATGTGCCCAAACAGTGGCACATCCGCCGGCGCCGGAACTCCTTTAGCATATTGCCCACAGATGGCAAAGATGCGAACATTCATAGGGGTTTGTCGAAAACGGTGAACAGCATTCACCGGAAGCCCCGGAAGAAGATGGTTGAGCAATAGCTGGATAAACCGCGGGTACATGTTCCATCGGTTGTCCCCGGTGTGTACATTGTCAACCATAGCCCGAAAAATATAACCAGAAAAGTTGAAGGGCTTGTTGTACACTAGTGCCAGCATAGCAGAAGCCGTAGAATGGCTCATGCCGTCAAAACCAGCCTTTCTGCTTGAAAGGCAGACAATCATAATGTGCATCAAATACCGCCAGACCCTAGTTAGGTTGGCCTTGCGGTATTGATCCTTCGGAATGCCCGGATACCCAAGACGGATCATGCCTCCATTTATAAATGAGTTTGCAAATTGAATCGGCATGTCCGGATGGTCAGCAAATTGGAAGAAGTCTCTAATAAGCCGCTCGGAGATAACCACCTCTTTGTCTTCTACCTGTGCGAGAATGCGGGTTTCAGGCAGATCAGAGTTGATCACAGCTGAATTCCAGAAGGAGCCAACTTGATCTTTGTATATTGGTCCATTGGCGGAGATGGCTGTAAAAATGCGGAAACGGCGCAAGAAAGCAATCATTGGCCTAAAAGGCGCAGCCGAATCCCGATCGTCCTCAAGAAAAGCCACAATATTGTGCCTCGGCTCCCAATCATTCACATTTATATCTGCCATTGCTATTAACACAAAAGAAAACATAGCTCGAAAAGCGTTAGCAAACAGATGTGAAGACAATTAATTTGAATAAAATGTCTTATGCGACTCAGAGGATTGTGTCGCAGTAAGAATGCGACATTATAATTGTGTCGCTAAACACATATGCGACACAATGGATGGTGTCGCAAAAATCAATTTTAAAAAACTATGCGACACAATCGCTTGTGTCGCTAACAAATTAAGCGACTGCATGGGTTGTGTCTCATTTTTCAATAAAATTGAATTTAATTGAAGTTAGCGACAGAAGCCTGATGTCGCAAACTATGTGTCGCAAGCAAAGGCGACACAACGTTTGTGTCGCATAGAAACAAAAACGACAGACACAAGTGCGACACAAGTGCTTGTGTCGCAACTTGTGTCGCAATGACGAACAGTTGCAAACCCAGAAAAACCCTATAATCAAATTTGGGTTTTTTGAAATTGAGCACATCAAATGATGCGCCAGAGTTTGTGGAGCATGAAACCATGATTTTTAACATGATAGCAACGTCTCCCGTGTCCAATTTTACCCCAAACCAAAAACCCTAAAAACCGTATGTTTCATTTGACAATTAAACCAAAAATATACGGTAAAAGTGAGTGAAAATGGTACCTATAAGTCGAGAAAATTTAGAGAACACGAAACACGGATTGGATTGCAAAGAAACACGGCCGAAGATAGAAAATCGAATGAAAATTACGTCGCAGTCCTTGTGTCGCAAGAGAGAGGCTTGTGTCGCTTGTTGTGTCGCAAAAACGTGTAGCGACTGAGAGGTAGGGTCCGGCTTTTATACCTCAACCCTGTATAGCGACACAAGATGCGACATGGGTAGCGATACAAAATTTGGGTCGCATTTGCGACATAGCGCTTGTGTCGCACCTGGGACTGTTTGGAAATTTTAATTTGATTTCAAGTTTTACAGTCGAAGCCGATTTGATATTTACTTAGAGACTTGGTATAACTAAGAACAATAAAGCAATAAATAAATAAACTAACAATCTAAGAAAAATTAAAAAACCGTTGAATCTATTTTACAGTCAACGACAGAATCATAACATCTTTTTGGTGACGGGATTGGTTAAGTCTGCTTTAGGAATCATATCAGGATAACATGCACTTATCGGGAATAGTAAGTGTTATTTCGATTATCAGTATGTTTACCCTCTTTAAATTTACTTAGCATAGTTAAATCACCTGTTATAAAGATTAGTTCAAGACGACTATTGATATTTAAGCCATATAAACATTTGTACTTAAGTATATGATTTTAACTCATAATGAGATGAACCACTTGTGTTATTATTAGCATGCATATTATAGTATATAAAACACATTAAAATATACATTTGAATTCAAAACATGTTATTATTTTCTATATAGTAGGTGAAGGTATGGACGTATCTTTAGAACCAAGTTAGCGGTGACAGGTCTGTACTTTCGTACAACAGAGTCACATAAACAATAGTTCGGGTTGAACAAACACCAGTCTGAACACTTTAAACTAGAGGGTACAGGTCTGTACTTTCGTACAACAGAGTACCATAGTTTAACACAAACCAGTATGAGGCAATCTTTTTATAACTTTTCTAGTACATTTGTACATTATATTTTAGAATTTAGATATGCCACGGGTACGCAATAGTTGTCTATAACTTCACATAGACTACGTACCTAAGTTGTTTTCAAGAATATATTAGATGAAACCAGGTCTGTATTTTCATACAACAGAGGAGACAACTAATATGTTCCCCCAGATAACACCATACAAAAACCCTATATCTTAGATCATAACATGTTTATTTTCCAAATATTAAGACGAAGCGTTAAAATATTTCGGACATTTTTGCCCTTATTTTAACTTAATGTCATACATATTAATATGTCTTTATATAAAATATTATGCATATTTGAAAATTAAGCTTCTTAGTAACTTTAGAACAAATGCCTACCAATACATCATTTGATGAAGCTAATATTTATAAAAGGTATTTCAAGTATGCTAGATAAATCTACTGACACATCAAACATAAATCTTAAAATTCCATTTTATGCATGTTTCCTGATGTACTATCATTTCCCCAATTGTTTACAGACACAATTCAACGTCTAGTTTAACAATGTTGCAACTATTGCATTTCTTTAATACTAAACAAGTATAAAGAGTGGCAGTTGCGTATTTTTTTTTTTTTTTTTTTTTTAATCTAACCAAGTCTAAAAGATAATTCTGACCAGAAATGGAGAGTTAGGCATTGCTTAAACTCACCATTCCAATCATAGAGACAAGCTCATCAAATCGACTACGAGAAAAAGCTTTTGTGAAAAGATCTGCGTTTTGCTTAAGAGTAGGGATTTGGACAAGGTCAATTAGATGCTTCTCATAGCAATCCCGTATAAAATGATAACGAATTTCAATATGCTTTGTTTTTGAATGCTTCACGGGATTGCGTATGATAGATACAGCAGCTGAATTATCAATATGAATAGGAGTAAGAGTTAGTAGTAACCCATAGTCACGCATTTGATGCTGAATCCAGAGAACCTGGGAACAGCAACTAGCAGCAGCAATGTATTCTGCTTCAGCAGTGGATGTAGAGACAGTTGTCTGCTTCTTGCACTGCCACGAGACTATTCGACTTCCTAGAAACTGACATCCTCCAGTTGTGGACTTTGCGTCCACTGAGCAGCCACCATAATCCGAATCTGAAAAAGCAGTTAGAGCAAAATCGTTTTCATTAGAATACCAGAGACCCAAGGAGGGTCTCCACTTAAGATAACCTAATATGCGTCTGACAGCCTTTTCATGAGAAGCTTTGGGCTTTGCTTGATATCTTGAACAGATAGACACAGCGAATAATATTTCCGGCCTAGATGCTGTGAGGTACATAAGCGATCCTATCATTGAACGATAGTCACGCTGATTAACATCGTCTTCATCATCAGCAGGTCCAAGTTTGTGACTGATGTCAATGGGAGTTCCATAGTGTCTAGCATCGAGCATCTGATATTTTGTCAAGATGTCCTTGACATATTTTGTCTGATGAATATAAATTCCCTTATCAGACTGCTCGACTTGAACACCAAGGAAAAATTTTAGTTCTCCCATGGCACTCATCTCAAACTTAGACTTCATGACTTTTTCGAAATCTCTACACAGCACCTCATTGGTCGATCCAAAAATAATATCATCCACGTATACCTGCACAAGCAACAAATCGTTTCCTGTCTTTTTGATAAAAAGAGTTGAATCAATCTGCCCACGAGTGTAACCATTTGTGAGCAGGTGTTGAGACAACGTTTCATACCAAGCCCTTGGAGCTTGATGAAGACCATACAATGCTTTATCAAGTTTGTAGACGTAATCAGGATGCACTGAGTCTTCGAAACCAGGAGGTTGTTTCACATAAACCTCTTCGTTGACCTTCCCATACAAAAACGCACTCTTTACATCCAGTTGATAAACACGAAATTTCTTGAATGAAGCATAAGCAAGAAATATCCGTATTGACTCCAAACGCGCAACTGGTGCAAAAACCTCGTCATAATCCAATCCTTCGATCTGTGTAAAACCTTGAACCACCAGACGAGCTTTGTTCTTCACAACTACGCCACGGTCATCTCTCTTGACTCGATAAACCCAGCGAGTACCAATCGGATAGAATCCTTGAGGTAGTTTACCCAGCTCCCAAACGTCTAACTTTTTGAACTGTTGGAGCTCTTCTAGCATGGCTTCTACCCAGTGAGAGTCAGTCAATGCTTCCTTGATATTTTTCGGTTCAATTTAAGAAAGAAAGCATGACTCCAATTGAGCTAATAGGCACTCGGTTTGTCCTCTGGTTCTAACTCCATCGTGTAAATCACCAATTATATTATCGACCGGGTGATTCACATTTACACGGCTACTTGGAATTTCTTCAGGTTCAATGACAGTTTCCAAATTTGTATCATCTCCACCAGATTCTACTAAAGTCTCTTCAAGTACCTCTGTGACAGATTCTACTTCACCATCGGATAATGCCGGCATATCTGGATCTGTATCAGGATCTTGAACTGGTTCAGTAGTTTGTGGAGGAGGTGGTGGTGTTTTTGTAGGAGACTTGGATACATCAGAGTATATATCAAGACCATGAAGCATTGTTACCACCTGTTCAATTTCATCTTCAGCAGGAAGATTGAATGAATTAAACATACTGTCATAATCGAACAAGAAGTTGTGTCCCGTTCCTTGTGAAGGTTGAGTGTAACGCAAACAAGTTACTTCGAAATGTTCCTCCACTCTCTTCGTAGCTTTGTTATACACACGTTTATTTGGTGAATTATTTGAGAAACCCAAAAAATAGCCTTCACTTGATTTTTCACCAAATTTAGCCACTCTTTCTTTTGTGTGCATAATCATACATGGACACCCGAAAGGCTCAAGAAACTGTAAATTTGGTTTACGGTTGTTGAAGAGCTCATAGGAGGTCTTATTGCGTTTCTTAACTATGGACACTCGATTAAGAATGTAGCAAGCTGTGTTGACCGCCTCTGCCCAGAACGTGATAGGCAGTTTTGAATCAGCTAACATAGTCCTTGCAGCTTCAATGAGAGTCCTATTCTTACGCTCAGCAACTCCATTCTGTTGAGGAGTTCTAGCAGCACTGAATTGATGATCAATGCCTTTCTTTAAACAGAAAAGACCTAGTGTAGAGTTCTTAAATTCCGTACCGTTATCACTTCTTAGTTTCTTGATCTTCAAATTGCACAAATTCTCCAGTTTGTCGAACAAGTAGATAAGGATTTTAGCAGTTTCATCCTTGGAGGCCAGAAAATAAACCCAAGAGAACCTCGAGTAATCATCAGTGACCACCAAACAATACCATGCTCCACCTATACTTTTCTTGCTCACTGGTCCAAATAAGTCCATGTGCAATAATTCCAATGGCTTTTCAACTGAGTTGACCAGTTTTGACTTATGGGACTTCTTGTGCTGTTTACCCTTTTGGCAGGGGACGCAATGATCATTAAGCCCGAATGATTGCTTCGGTACACCACGCACAAGATCATTTTTAACCAGATAATTCATCTTACGAAAATGTAGATGACCCATCCGTCTGTGCCACAACAAGGATTCCTTTTCATTAGCCTTAGACAGAAAACACGTTTGCTGCTTTGTTTCAACAGTACGCATATCCAGAATGTACGTGTCTCTGTCTCGAGGTGCCCTAAGTAGCACCCACTCCTCGGGAATAACAAATCCCGGCTTCAGAATGCAACACTCACTTTTCGTGAAAACAGTAGTGTATGATTTATCACAAACTTGCGATACACTAAGAAGGTTGTGTTGCAGCTGTTCTACAAAATTAACCTTTTCAAAGCTCACTCGGCCGTTTGAGAGTGTGCCTTGACCAGAAATAACCCCTCCTTTGTCACCAGCAAAAGCAACATATCCCCCATTATATGCATGAACATCGGAGAGCAAGGATATATTGCCGGTCATGTGCCGCGAGCAACCACTATCGATATACCATTTGCTATTAAGTACGGCTTCAGGTTGCTGCAACACCAAAAACAAGGAGGTTAATTAGTAACGGAGACCCAAGCCTTTACAGACTTGGGCACTCCAGACGCATCATCCACAATGATCACATCAGTCAAAATTTTGTTTTTAAACATATCAGAAGTATTGATTGATGTGACACTGTTGGATGTAGAATCATTTGATGATTCTTTCACTTTCCAAACCTTTTTAGGTTTGGTAGATTGCTTGTCAACAACATTGAGCTTAGTAATTGATGATTTGGTTGGCTCAACCTTGCTGGTTTTCTTAGCAGGTGAGGGAGAACGTGCACCTTTAACTGAAGAATTTTTAATTTTAGAACTTTTAGATACACCTTTCCTAGACCGCTTTTTAGCAAGCAACGGACAATCATTTATTAAATGACCTTGTTTCTTGCAGTAGAAACAAGATCTTTTCTCAACAGGTTGTTGAAATTTTGGAACAAACCTATGAGGATGGTTGAAAGAAATATTAAAGGCACATGCACACTTATGTGAGCATGTTGAATTTGACGCTTGTTTAGAGAAAACAGTGGATTTAGAAGAAGTTTGATGTTTTTTAATATTTTCTTTGATTTTCAAAATCTTCTTTTCGGGCTCAGCCTTAGCTTTGCCTTTTCCACTTAAAGCCATGACTGAAGATTCATTAGTTATAATTACATTTGTTGGCTTTATAATTTTCTTTTCAACCTTTGAGTACTCCTCTTCGGTTATATCCTCAATTTTAACAATCTCCTTTAAAATAACAGGAGAATCGCTCGAAGCCTTGTTTACAACAGGCTCACAAAGCTTGTGTCGCAGAGTCAGTTTCGGTTTAGTATAAATAGGTCATTTCGGTCTCAGCTTTGAGGTTGACGAATCTGTGATTATAGAGAGCATTTGTAAGGCATTTCAGTGTATTCAAGCTATTCTGTTATTATATCTATATACATTCGATTTGCGTTTGATTCGTTTGTGTTTTACGTACTTTATATAATCGTTTGAATTCCGCCTCTCGATTGTGTGTGTTGATCCGGTTAGGTCCAAGACAAGGGAACCTACAGTTTTTCTTTTCAACCTTGGAGTATTCCTCTTCGGTTATATCTCAATCTCAACAATCTCCTCTACAGTAACAGGAGAATCACACGTAGCCTTATTTAAAACAGGCTTACAAACATCAGAAGGCTTAATAGACTCAGCTTTGACACACATAGTAACTGGTTTAACAGATTTAACCTCTTGAGCCTTAACAATCTCAGGCTCACTAGGTTTTGTCTTAACAGGTTCAGGCTCACTATTGCTGGGTTGATCGTCAGTTACTTTAACTTTTTCAGCCTGAATTTTCACAGGCTTACTTATTTTGACAGGAGCAAATTTCACAGGATTTATTGCCGTCTTTGAAAAGTTTGGCATAAATTCAGTGATGTCATCCTTAACAGGCATGGGAAAATAATTTTTAGGAGGCGGAACTTGATGAAAACCAAGTCCAGCCTTGCTTTTCGTATCACTTCTTTTTGCCTGAAGGATCTCATCAAAGACTAGAGAGGAAGTTGAAAAGTTAGATAATTTTCTGTTCAACTCAAGAACTTCAGCCTGAGAATCAGCAAGTTGTTTCTTTACGAAGGAAAGCATATTAACATAGCTTCCGATTTCATCTTGCTGTTCAAAAATTTTGGCTTTCAGCTCTTTCTTTTCTTCCAAAATAGCTTTTAGCTTTTTATCACAAACCTTATCATTATCTTTTAACATATTATTTGAAGCAGTTAATTGTTCTATGTTAGAGATAAGATGTTCATTTTCCTCTCTTAACCTGTTTACTTGTCCTGTTAATTGAATGCATGTAATACAAGACAAAGGTTCATTATCAACCTCATGAATGTTGGCCATGAAAGCTTTGTTCTGTTGGTCATCATCAGCTTGTTCTGACCAGTCAAACGCGTCATCTGATAACATTAAGGCGGCTGACACCATTGCCTTTTCTTCAGCTTTAGCCTTCTCTGTAGGGTTGTTCTGAGAAGGCCTTGTGAAACCAGAGGAGGGCTGTCGTGTTTCACATTCACGAGCAAAGTGTCCATAGTTGTGACACTTATAGCACTTAACCTTGCTCTTGTTAAATCCAAGACCCTTATCACTAGGGTCCTCCAATGACCTTTTGCCAGTTTTCTTAAAATAGGTCTTGGCTCTACGAGTAAGCATAGCCAAGTTCCACCTTAAGTCCATTCGTTCCAGTTCGTCATCATCTATTTGACGAAAATCTTCCTCTGTCAGGTCCATGGAACCAGCTTTCTTGCATAGAAAGTCATCATAGGCGGATAGCAACGCCGAGAAAAGTGCAGCATGATCTTGTGTAGCTGCAGGAATAGGTCCTTGATGACTTGGTGGTTGAAAATAAGAACCACCAGTAGAAGCACTAGGTTGATGACTTGACGAGCCACTGGTTCCACCAGCCAAGAATGCTGAGCCAGATGTTCCAGTTGATGAAACATCTACTCCGTAGATCTTAGGATTCTGGACATTCGCAGTCGCCTTTGTTTCTTTTCTTTGCATGTCCAGAAGATCAGCTTCTAGCTGACCAATAAGATCATCAAGAGACATGTTTAGAATGTCTGGATCCTTTTCCATCATTAAAACTCGAGTATCCCACTTGTCAGGTAGGGATTCAAGAAGTTTTTTATTAGTTTCGGACTTATCCAGAGTTATTCCCCCTTCCGTTAGCTCACTTACTAACTGTGAGTATCTAGAAAATAAGTCAGAAAGAGACTCATTTGGAAGAATATCAAACACGTCGTATTGCTTCTTGACTAAACGCAATTTGTTCTGCTTATATTGTTCACTACCTCCACATCTTTTCTCAAATGCCTTCCATAAGTAATAAGCAACTTCCAAATGTCTAAATTGTTTGAGAATTGACGGTGGTAATGCCATGGTGATTGCAGAATGAGCCTTTTTATCATTCTCAAAGGCTTTGCGTTCCTCAGGCGTCATTGATTTAATTGACTTTAGGGGTGCAGTACCAGTATACACTCCCGGACTGACCGGACGTTCATATCTTTCTGTTAAAGCAACCCACATTTCGGGATCATTAAACGAAACAAACGCTTCAAAGCGTTGACGCCAGTAGGCATAATCCATCCCTATAGTATACATAGGTGGTTTATTCGTACTTCCGACTTCAGAGTTTTGCTTTAGTAGATCTCCAACACGTTGCAATGAAGAAGATGCCATATTGAGTAACCTGCAAAACAAACACACAAAGAACAAACTAAATTGTTATGCGACACAAGGATTGTGTCGCAGAATCAAATGGCGACACTACAGATGTGTCGCTAGAACTTAAGTATCAGTTAAACAGGCGACACAAGGTTTGTGTCGCAAACTTTTATGTCGCAATATTAACTTGTGTCGCAGTCTTTGTGTCGTAACTTTCAAACTTGTGTCGCTTGCTGGTGTCGCTTAAAACCTAAATGTGACAAAGCTTGTGTCGCAGCTTGTGTCGCAGAAACCCTAAATGCGACAAAGCTTGTGTCGCAGCTTGTGTCGCAGCTTGTGTCGCAGAAACGGGGAGAGCTGCGGCAGAAAACTCTAAAATTCGCAAACTTCCGAAACCCTAACAAAAAACCACGAGCAACAGACGAATCTTAACACCAAAATCTTCCAGAAAATGTAGAATATGAACCTTTAACACGAAATGTAAAGATATAATTCCAAAAACTAGTCGATTTTAGCCGAAAACACGTACAAACACGATCCAATAACACCAAATCCGTAGATTATGGCTCTGATACCACTTGTAGGTTCCCTTGTCTTAGACCTAACCGGATCAACACACACAATCGAGAGGCGGAATTCAAACGATTGTATAAAGTACGTAAAACACAAACGAATCAAATGCAAATCGAATGTATATAGATATAATAACCGAATAGCTTGGATACACTGAAATGCCTTACAAATGCTCTCTATAATCACAGATTCGTCAACCTTAAACCTGAGCCCGAAATGACCTATTTATACTAAACCGAAACTGACTCTGCGACACAAGTTTTGTGTCGCACAGTCAGCTCATGCGACACACGCCTTGTGTCGCATAAGCGACACAGGCTCTGTGTCGCCTAAAACAGAAATTGTAATATACTAATGATAGACAAAATGTCATAATTACTTAACAAACAATTACAAGCTAAGACCAACTGACAGACACATAAATATGTACTAATGATAGACAAAATGTCATAATTACTTAACAAACTATTACAAGCTAAGACCAACTGACAGACACATAAATATGCACCAACAGATGATTTGAACAGGAAGTTTCTGGGATCATTAGGTGAGGAATGGACAATCTACATAGTAGGTTTAAGACAGAGTGCAGATTTAGAAGTGAAGGAGCTTGAGGATATCTATAATGATCTGAGAAACTTTGAGCCAGAAGTTGAAAGCAAAAAGCAGGCTTTAGGAAACAATCATAATGCTGTTTTTATGTCAGTAAGTGGATCTCAAGTTGATTCAAATCAACAAGGGTCTACTTATATTGCTGCAGGAATTGGATCATCACAAAGCAGATCAAATGATTAGATACTGGAATCTTTCTTTGCTAGTAATGTGAACTCTTCACTTACTGTAGGTTCCCTGATCTTGGACCTAATCGAATCAACACAAACAATCGAGAGGCGGAATTCAAACGATTGAATTAAGTACGTTAAACACACAACGAATCAAACGCAAATCACTTGTATATTGATATAATAACCAATTAGCTTGATACACTGAAATGCCTTACAATATGCTCTCTAAACTCACAGATTCGTCTCCCTAACAATGAGGCCGAAATGCTCTATTTATACTCAAAACCGAAATGACCTGTGACACAAGAGATGTGTCGCATAGCCAACTCATGCGACACAAGCTTTGTGTCGCATAAGCGACACAGGCTCCATGTCGCCTAAAGCAAAACTTGTAATATTACATAAAACTTCGTAATTACATATCCAACTATTACAAGCTAAGACCAACTGACAGACATATAAATATGCACCAACAAACTCCCCCGTGTCTTCAGCTTGGTCTTCGAAAAATCCTCAAATTATAACCAGCCTACAGGGAACGTACCACCGGCATGTATTCCCATTTTCAAACAAAACTCAACAATCTTTTGAAACTTCAGAGCCTCTTCTTGATCAATTACGTAATGCTGAATCTTGTTGGCATGAAGAACTCCTAAGTCATATTTCGTTAGATTGATGAGGCTTATAGGATCAAAAACACGAACAGTTGAACCTCTTAATTGTTGAGAATAGATCCACTCTCCCGGACCCTGTTCCTGATCTCTCTCAGTTAGATACTCAATCACAGCTTCACCAGTCTTCGAGTCGTACCACCAATGTCTAAATCTCTTTAACCAATTTAGTGGTAATTTCTCAAGTGGAACCGATTTCAGACTTGCAGGTGGCGGATATTTATACTTCACAATAGGCTTTTGAGTTCTCGGATCTAACATCTTCTTAAAACGGTAACGAACTCCCAGCTCAGGTCTTATCCATACATAGCGTTTGCTATAAATCTCTCTTCTAAGAATCCTTTGAATGAAGGCGCCTCGAGAATCGTTTGAATTATTCACCAATTCTAATTGCGCAAGACGATTAAGTTCAACCAAAGTGCTGATGCAATTGAATCTTGGCCGGAAGTATTGAACACCATCCTTTCTTTTAATTAGGATTAAAGAGCTTTCAACATCGAATTTCCAATTATATATTAAACCGGTAAAATCACCTCGAACTTTGTAAAATTTACAGATAGTAGTCGTCACAACCATAGTTCGATATCTCACAACAGGCTTGGACTGTACTGATGGCAACAGTTCGGAGGCCGATTCATTTTCATCATCAGAAGAATCCGACTCAATGATAGGTTCATTAGGATCATACGGTTCTTCTGGTTGAACTTGAGTAGGCTCATTTTGTCTTTCGATAGGAGGTTCCTGACGATTTGACTCTTCATAAACGTCTTCATCTGAAGGAATCTCCGGTTCAGCCTCAACATCCTCAAAATCATAAGATATATCATCATTATTCACCGGATTTATTAAGCTTTGTAGATACGTGATATTTTCTTCAGAGTAATCTACAGCTATAGGAATCGGTTGACCTGGAATGTTTTCAGACGACGCAAAATAATCTAAAAGCAAATTTCATTAATGTCCGAATTATTTACATCATCAGTTTGAGTTCCGGCAGAAGTCTTAGGTGTTGTTTCAATGGCACACAGGCCTGACTCCCCCGAAACCACAGCTAGGGCTTCTAACTCTAAGACCCTGGTCTCCAAAACAGGAACTCTGGCAGTCTGCAGCTCCAAATCTTTAATTTGTGCAGCTTGAGCTTCCAGAACCGCAGATTGTGATTGAATTACTGCAGCTTGGGGTGTCATCGTTTGCTGCATCGTGTCCAACCGTCTCATTAATTCTTGAATGACCGACGGGAGAGGTTGAACTGGCACATCCACACGTGAAGTATCGACACGTGGACATGAAGAAGTGGAGTTGTGGCGAACCAAAGGAGGTTCCTAGTCTTGGTCAGTTGGGTCGTTATCACGAACCCTTTTTCCAGTATCTGGTCGGACGTTGACCATCCCAGCCTTCTTGCGTCTTTGGATACGCTTAAATCGACTTATGTCGAAACGATGTATATTTTCCAAGGAAGTTTCGGAAGGTACTATCCGTGGAGAAGTTGGTGGAGTGGAGCCACCATCAGAAGAGCTGTCAGCCGTTTCTTCGACAATACGAGGCTCATGTGCCTGAACGTTTTCTCCTCCAAGATCTTCAACACGACCAAAAGTCTCAATATCTTCCAAAATTGCCTCTAGCTGAGGATTTTCGTCTTGTACATGCACATTAACAAAAAAATACTCGGGCTGAGGAGGAGCAGCAGCATTCAAAAATTCATCGCCCGCCGGAGGAACATAATCCTCATTTACAATGTGCCCAAAAAGTGGCACGTCCGCCGGCGCCGGGACTCCTTTCGCATATTGTCCGCAAATTGCAAAAATGCGGATGTTCAAAGGGGTTTGTCTAAAGCGATAAGCTGCGTTGACTGGAAGCCCCGGAAGAAGATAATTAAGTAGGAGCTGAATGAACCGCGGGTACATGTTCCAGCGATTGTCCCCGGTATGAACATTATCTACCATTGAGCGAAAAATGTAGCCCGAAAAATTGAAGGGCTTGTTGTATACCAGAGCAAGCATGGCCGACGCTGTGGAACGGCTCATGCCATCAAAACCAGCCTTCCGACTTGATAGGCAGACGATCATGATATGCATTAAATACCGCCAGACCCTAGTCAGGTTGGCCTTGCGGTATTGATCCTTTGGGACACCCGGATAGCCAAGACGGAGCATGCCGCCATTTATAAAAGAATTTGAGAACTGGATGGGCAAATCCAGGTGGTTAGCGAATTGAAAGAATTCGCGAATCAGCTGCTCCGAAATCACTACCTCTTTGTCATCGACTCTTGAAATAATTCGGGTGTGAGGCAAGTCAGAGTTAATCACAGCTGAGTTCCAGAAGGAACCAACTTGATCTTTGTAGATAGGAGCATTGGCGGAGATAGCGGTAAAAATGCGGGAACGACGCAAGAAAGCAATCATTGGCCTAAAAGGCGCAGCCGAATCCCGGTCATCCTCGAGAAAGGCCACGATATTGTGCCTCGGCTCCCAATCATTCACATTTATATCTGCCATTGCTATTAACATAAAAGAAACGTAGCTCAAAAAGCGTTAGCATTAAAAGTCGAAGACAAATTATTTCAATAAAAATGTCTTTTGCGACACAAAGGATTGTGTCGCAGTAAGAATGCGACATAAGCATTTGTGTCGTTAGAAAGGTGTGAGACATAAAAGATAGTGTCGCAGAAATCAATTTCAAAAACACTATGCGACAGAAGCGCTTGTGTCGCTAAAAAGTTAAGCGACAGCAAGGGTTGTGTCGCATTTTGCAATAAAATGATTTTATATTAACACTGTTACAGAAGGTTTATGTCGCACATCCTGTGTCGCAAAGAAAGCGACACGAAAGGTTGTGTCGCATCGCAGCAATTGCAACAGACACAAGTGCGACACAAGGGCTTGTGTCGCAGCTTGTGTCGCAATGACGAACAAATGCCCAACCCAGAAAAACCCGATGATCAAGTTTGGGGTTTTCGAAATTGAGCACATCAAATGATGCGCCAAAGTTTGTAGAGCATGAAACCATGAGATTTAACATGTTAAACAAAAGTTTCCGTGTCCGATTTTACCTAAAACTAAAAAACCTAAAAACCCGTATATGATTGTAACAATTAAACACAAATTACACGGTAAAAGAGGTTAAAATTGGTACCTATAGGTCAAGAACAGCAAGGTGAACAAGAATTACAGATTTGATTGGAACAAAAACGAGTAAAACAGCTGAAATCTAAGAAAAATGTCATCGTAGTCCTTGTGTCGCACGAAGGGGCTTGTGTCGCTTGTTGTGTCGCAAAAACGTGTAGCGACTGAGAGGTAGGGTCCGGTTTTTATACCTGAACCCTAAATTGCGACACAAGATGCGACAGAGGTAGCGACACAAAGCTTGTGTCGCACTTTGGACAGTTTGGAAATTTTAATTTGATTTCAAAATTTACATTCGAGAATCGATTTGATTTATGCATTTAGACTTGGAGAAAGTAAAGCAAATACAATAAATTTAAATGAAGAAATAAAAGTATGTTGAAATCGTAAAATCTTTTTGGTGACGAAGTTGTTTAAGTCTGCGTTAGGAATCATATCAGGATAACATGCACTTATTAGGAATAGTAAGTGTTATTTCGATTATCAGTATGTTTGTCCACTTTAAATTTACTTGACATATTTAAATCACCTGTTATAAAGATTACTTCAAGACGACTATTTGACATTTGTACTTAAGTATATGATTTCAACTCATAATGAGATGAACCACTTGTGTTATTATTAGCATGCATATTATATTTATATAAGTCACATTAAAATATACATTTGAAATCAAAACATGTTATTATTTTCTATATAGAAGGTGAAGGTATGGACTTATCTTTAGAACCAAGTTAGTGGTGACAGGTCTGTACTTTCGTACAACTGAGTCACATAAACAATAGTTCGGGTTGAACAAACACCAGTCTGAACAATTTAAACAAGAGGGTACAGGTCTGTACTTTCGTACAACAGAGTATCATAGATTAACACAAACTAGTACGAGGCAATATTTTTATAACTTTTCTTGTACATTTGTACATTATATTTTAGAATTTAGAAATGCCACGGGTACGTAATAGTTGTCTATAACTTAATATAGACTACGTACCTAAGTTCTTTTCAAGAATATATTAGATGAAACCTGGTCTGTATTGTCATACAACAGAGGAGACAACTAATATATTCCCCCAGATAACACCATACAAAGACCCTATATCTTAGATCATAACATTTTATCATCCAAATATTAAGACGAATCGTCAAAATATTTCTGACATTTTTGCTCTTATTTCAACTTAATGTCATACATATTAATATGTCTTTATATAAATTAATATGCATATTTGAAAGTTAAGCTTCTTAGTAACTTTAGAACAAATGCCTACCAATACATCATTTGATGAACCTAATCTTTATAAGAGGTATTTCAAGTATGCTAGATAAATCTACTGACACATCAAACATAATTTTTAAAATTCCATTTTATGCATGTCTCCTGATGTACTATCATTTCCCCAATTGTTTACAGACACAATTCAACGTCTATTTTATCAATGTTGCAACTATTGCATTTCTTTAATACTAACAAGTATAAAGAGTGGCAGTTGCGTTTTTTTTTTTTTTTTTTTTTTTTTTTTTTTTTTTTTTTTTTGAAATTACCAAGTCTAAGGATAATTCTGACCAGAAATGGAGAGTTAGGCGTTGCTCAAACCACCTTTCCAATCATGGAGACTAGCTCATCAAATCGACTACGAGAGAAAGCTTTTGTGAAAAGATCTGCATTTTGCTTAAGAGTAGGGATTTGGACAAGGTCAATTAAGTGCTTCTCATAGCAATCCCGTATAAAATAATAACGAATTTCAATATGTTCAGTTTTTGAATGCTGTACGGGATTGCGTATGATGGATACAGCAGCAGAATTATCAATATGAATAGGATTAAGAGTTAGAAGTAACCCATAGTCACGCATTTGATGCTGAATCCAGAGAACCTGGGAACAGCAACTGGTAGCAGCAATGTATTCTGCTTCAGCGGTTGAAGTAGAAACAGTTGTCTGCTTCTTGCACTGCCACGAAACTAATCGACTTCCTAGAAACTGACATCCTCCAGTTGTTGACTTTGTGTCCATTGAGCAGCCACCATAATCAGTTCAAGCAAAATCGTTTTCGTTAGAGTACCAGAGACCCAAGGAGGGTCTCCATTTAAGATAACCTAAGATACGTCTGACTGCCTTTTCATGAGAAACCTTAGGCTTTGCTTGATATCTTGAACAGATAGACACAGCGAATAATATGTCCGGTCTAGATGCTGTGAGATACATAAGCGATCCTATTATAGAACGATAGTCACGCTGATTAACATCATCTTCGTCATCAGCAGGTCCAATTTTGTGACTAATGTCAATGGGAGTTCCATAGTGTCTAGCATCAAGCATCTGATATTTTGTCAAGATATCCTTGACATATTTTGACTGATGAATATAAATGCCCTTATCAGATTGCTCAACTTGAACACCTAGGAAGAATTTAAGTTCTCCCATTGCACTCATCTCAAACTTAGATTTCATGACTTTCTCGAAATCTCTACACAGCACCTCATTGGTCGAACCAAAAATAATGTCGTCCACGTATACCTACACAAGCAACAAATCTTTTCCTGTCTTATTGATAAAAAGAGTTGAATCAATCTGCCCACGGGTATAACCATTTGTGAGCAAATGTTGAGACAACGTTTCATACCAAGCCCTTGGAGCCTGATGAAGACCATACAGCGCTTTGTCGAGTTTGTAGACATAATCAGGGTGCACCGAGTCTTCGAAACCAGGAGGCTGTTTCACATAAACCTCTTCGTTGACCTTCCCATACAAAAACGCACTTTTTACATTCAGTTGATAGACACGAAATTTCTTGAATGAAGCATAAGCAAGAAATATCCGTATTGATTCCAAATGCGCAACTGGAGCAAAAACCTCGTCACAAAAACCTCGTCATAATCCAAACCTTCAATCTGTGTAAAGCCTTGCACCACCAGACGAGCCTTATTCTTCACAACCACGCCACGATCATCTTTCTTGACTCGATAGACCTATCTAGTACCAATCGGATAGAATCCCTGAGTGTAACAACCACCAAAAATACCAGGTTAATACTTAACTTTATCTCCACCTAAATCTGGACCTGACCTTCTTAAGAGTCAAGTTAATACTGCTGGGCAAAAGTTAATACTGATAGTCGTAGTTAGTACTGTTGGTTAGAGGTTTATACCTCATACCGGGTTAATACTGCCAGTACAAGTTAAGTTAATACTGTTGATATGGTTAGTACTGCTAGTGCAATTGTCACCGTTTCCACTGCTAGCACAAATATCTCAGTTAGTACTGCTAGTGCAATTGTCACCGTTTCCACTGCTAGCACAAATATCTCAGTTAGTACTGCTAGTGCAATTGTCACCGTTTCCACTGCTAGCACAAATATCTCAGTTAGTACTGCTAGTGCAATTGTCACCGTTTCCACTGCTAGCACAAATACCTCAGTTAGTACTGCTAGTGCAATTGTCACCGTTTCCACTGCTAGCACAAATACCTCAGTTAGTACTGCTAGTGCAATTGTCACCGTTTCCACTGCTAGCACAAATACCTCAGTTAGTACTGCTAGTGCAATTGTCACCGTTTCCACTGCTAGCACAAATTTCTACTGCTGGTTAAGTTTCTACTGGTAGTCGAGTTACTACTGCCCCCATTGTTACCACGGTTTATGTTACCACTGCTAGTTCCTACTGTTAGTGATATGCTCAACCCATTTCTAAAATCAACCAAGTGTTACCCACACTCTCAGTAAATCATCTTGCCCGAATCAAAAGTTATCTAAGTTGTACAAAATGAGAAGTAACCGTGCATGCATTCTGTAAAAAGGAACATTAATATTTAAATAAGGATAACCGTGCACGCAAAAAGGGTTATGATTACCTCTTTTCTTTCAAAAATGGCCAGCAAACCTATTTTCCATAAAACCAAAATCAATTAACTTACACTCCCCATAAATCACCTCCACCCTCACCCAATCAAACTCCTTGATATTAATCATATACACTTTACCACTTATTCCTTTTGTATCCAACGGCAGAACTAAACACACACACACACACGAATACTTAAAACACTCTCACCCATTTCTCTCAACTCTTTCAACACTTATATCCGGTTTTAACATAACACCCAACATATTCATCACTTCTCACCAAGAAATCGATCACTCCAGAAAACTTGCTCAATCTCAACTCTCGGTGGACAGAAACTCATCACTCAACACCCACATTTCCTGGTAGAAGAGGTAATCATGAAGTGCAAAATGTTTACATTTTATCTCGCACTAACCCAACTATTTCTATTTCGTTTTACATCTGTTCTTCACTAAATAAGTGCATTAGGGTTTTATACCTGAAAGTTTATAATGTTTTCTGTATAAAAACACTCCTAAAAACTATTCAAAATATTTACATCCGGGTTTATAAGAAGTTATGTGTTTTTGGTAAAATAAGAAAGTTGGACAACTTCCTGTCCAGATTTTAAGTTAACTTTGGACAACCCTATCTTCATCCAATCTTCATAAAAAGGTTTTGATTGTTAATTTGGAAATAGTCTTAATAAAAGAGTCACGGAATAAACAACCAAACCCGGGCAGATTCATTGTCTAACTTAGTGGGTAACCACCTTGTTTCAACTCGTACGTGTTAAAGCATATCACTAGACATTAATGGACACTTTCTCACTTGGATTAGGCTCGGTTAAGGGATCATTCCAGATTGTAATTTGCTCACAGATTATACCCGTTAACTCAACTCACAAGGTGAGTTCATTGTCCCCTCTTTCTGATTTTTATTTTTGGGGCTGAAAGCATGCAATTACTTTAAACTTTTGGTTGAACTTTTACGTACTATCAACTGCTTTTGAACTATTTTACGCGAACTGTGGTATGTCAACATGTTAAGCTTGGGTTTTTCTTATACTCAAAGTCCCCTGTAACTAACCCACCACTAATTAACTCGTAGCGACGAGCCGTAGATATTATGGGTAGCATGCTATTTAGGGTAGGACCATCCCTCACTCACATTTCAACGTGGGTGCATAATATCGCCTTTTACTCATGTTTGTTGAAGAACATGCAGCTCTTATACTTTGGGGCAGCGGTCGGATAACCGGATTAGTTGTGGTCTCAAGGCTTATACATTCTCTCTTTATTACCACATGTTTACTTGCAATATCTTTATCAACCAAATGCTTGTTATAACTGTCCCGATTGGACAAACTCAGGGGTGATAGCGTCCACGAATCGGACGGCTATACCCTCACTTATGTCCACGATTGGACACACTCTCGGTTTAATTATTTCAAACTTTGAACTCACCAACTATGGCCATAGTTGACCTTTTATTTTGGCATGCTTTTCAGGAGAACGTCGGTAAGAACGGATCATATGTGGGCTAATGCATGGGATTATGTCGACCAAGCCATTTAAACGGACTTTGAACTAAATTTTGTAATATGTTTGTAATAATGCCATATACTTTGAACAATTTGATGTATTTTTGGATGCCTTCAAAGCTGTTTTATCGTAATTTAAATGGTATGGTTGCTATATCTTTGTGTTGTGAAAACATTAGCTGTGACACCTCGTGTTTCCGCTTTAGTGGGGTGTGACACTGAGGCAGGTTAACCAACTCCCAAACTTCTAGCTTTTTGAACTGTTGGAGCTCCTCTTGCATGGCTTCTACCCAGTGAGAGTCAGTCAATGCTTCCTTAATGTTTTTCGGTTCAATTTGAGACAGAAAGCATGACTCAATCTGAGCTAAGTGGCACTCTGTTTGCACTCTTGTTCTAACTCCATCTTGTAAATCACCAATAATATTATCGACCGGGTGATTCACATTAACACGGCTAGTTGGGATCTCTTCATGTTCAATGACAGTTTCCAAATTTGTATCGTCTCCCTCAAAGATCAAAGTCTCATTTTCTACCTCGGTGATAGATTCAACTTCACCGTCTGATAAGGCCGGCATATCTGGATCTGTTTCAGGTTCTTGAACGGGTTCAAAAGTAGAGGGAGGAGGAGGTGATGGGGTTTTTGTAGTAGACTTGGATACATCAGAATATATATCAAGTCCATGAAGCAGTGTCACCACCTGTTCAACTTCATCCTCAGCAGGAAGTTTGAATGAGTCAAATATACTGTCATAGTCGAATAAGAATTCGGGTCCTGTTCCTTGTGAAGGTTGAGTATAACGTAGACATGTTACTTCAAAATGTTCCTCCACTCTCTTTGTTACTTTGTTATACACACGCTTATTAGGTGAATTATTTGAAAAGCCCAAAATGTAGCCTTCACTCGATTTTTCACCGAATTTAGCCACTCTTTCTTTTGTGTGCATAATCATACATGGACACCCGAAAGGCTCAAGAAACTGTAAATTTGGTTTACGGTTGTTGAAGAGCTCATAGGAGGTCTTATTGCGTTTCTTAACTATGGACACTCGATTAAGAATGTAGCAAGCTGTGTTGACCGCCTCTGCCCAGAACGTGATAGGCAGTTTTGAATCAGCTAACATAGTCCGTGCAGCTTCAATGAGAGTCCTGTTCTTACGTTCAGCAATTCCATTTTGTTGAGGAGTTCTAGCAGCACTGAACTGATGATCAATGCCTTTCTTTAAACAGAACAGACCTAGTGTAGAGTTCTTAAATTCCATACCGTTATCACTTCTCAGTTTCTTGATCTTTAAATTGCACAAATTTTCCAGCTTGTCGAACAAGTAGATAAGGATTTCAGCAGTTTCATCCTTGGAGGCCCAAAAATAAACCCAAGAGAACCTCGAGTAATCATCAGTGACCACCAAACAGTACCATGCTCCACCTATACTTTTCTTGCTCACTGGTCCAAATAAGTTCATGTGCAGTAATTCCAATGGCTTTTCAACAGAGTTGACCGGTTTTGACTTTTGGGTCTTCTTGTGCTGTTTCCCTTTTTGGCAGGGAACGCAATGATCATTAAGCCCGAATGATTGCTTCGGTACACCACGCACAAGATCATGTTTAACCAAATAATTCATCTTACGAAAGTGTAGATGACCCATTCGTCTGTGCCACAACAAAGATTCTTTTTCATTAGCCTTAGACAGAAAACACGTTTGCTGCTTTGTTTCAACAGTACGCATATCCAGAATGTATGTGTCTCTGTCTTGAGGTGCCCTCAGTAGCACCCACTCCTCGGGAATAACAAACCCCGACTTCAGAATGCAACACTCACTTTTCGTGAAGACAGTAGTGTACGACTTATCACAAACTTGCGATACACTAAGAAGGTTGTGTTGCAGCTGTTCTACAAAATTAATCTTTTCAAAACTCACTCGGCCGTTTGAGAGTGTGCCTTGACCAGAAATTATACCGCCTTTGTCACCAGCAAAAGCAACATATCCCCCATTATACGCATGAAGATCGGAGAGCAGGGACATATTGCCGGTCATGTGTCGCGAGCAACCACTATCGATATACCATTTGCTATTCAGTACGGCTTTAGGTTGCTGCAACACCAAAAACAAAGAGGTTAATTACAATGATCACATCAGTCAAAATTTTGTTTTTAAACATATTTGGAATGTTGGCTGATGTGACACTATTGGATGCAGAATCACTTGATGATTCTTTCACTTTCCAAACCTTTTTAGGTATGGAAGGTTGCTTGTCAACAGTATTGAGCTTAGCAATTGATGATTTGGTTGGCTCAACCTTGCTGAATTTCTTAGCGGGTGAGGGAGAACGTGAACCTTTAAAAGAAGGTTTAACCGAAAAGTTTCTAAATTTAGAAATTCTAGGAACACCTTTCCCAAACCGCTTTTGAGCAAGCAACTGGCAATCGTTTATTTAATGACCTTGTTTCTTGCAATAAAAACAAGATCTTTGCTCAACAGGTTGTTGAAATTTTGGAGCAAACCTCTGAGGATGGTTGAACGAAGCATTAAAGGAACATGCACACTTATGTGAGCATTTTGAGTTTGACGCTTGTTTAGATAAAACAGTGGATTTAGAAGAATTTTGATGCCTTTTAATATTTTCTTTTATTTTCAAAATTTTCTTTTCAGGCTCAGCTTTAGCTGTGCCTTTTCCACTTAAAGCCATAATTGGTGTTTCATTTGTTATGATCACATTATCTTGCTTTATGTTTTTGTTGGTACATATTTTGAATGTCTGTCAGTTGGTCTTAGCTTGTAATAGTTAGATATGTAATTATGAAGTTTTATGTAATATTACAAGTTTGTTTTAGGCGACACAGAGCCTGTGTCGCTTATGCGACACAAGGCTTGTGTCGCATGAGCTGACTGTGCGACACAAAGCTTGTGTCGCAGAGTCAGTTTCGGTTTAGTATAAATAGGTCATTTCGGTCTCAGCTTTGAGGTTGACGAATCTGTGATTATAGAGAGCATTTGTAAGGCATTTCAGTGTATTCAAGCTATTCTGTTATTATATCTATATACATTCGATTTGCGTTTGATTCGTTTGTGTTTTACGTACTTTATATAATCGTTTGAATTCCGCCTCTCGATTGTGTGTGTTGATCCGGTTAGGTCCAAGACAAGGGAACCTACAAGTGGTATCAGAGCCATAATCTACGGATTTGGTGTTATCGGATCGTGTTAGTACGTGTTTTCGGTTAAAAACGACTAGTTTTTGGAATTAAATCTTTGAATTTCGGGTTAAAGATCGATATTCTGAAGTTTCTGGAAGTTTTTCGTGATTACATTCGTCCATTGTTCGTGGTTTTTCGTTAGGGTTACGGAAGTTTGCGAATTTTAGTGTTTTCTGCCGCAGCTCTCCCCGTTTCTGCGACACAAGCTGCGACACAGCTTCTCTGTCGCTTTTAGGGTTTCTGCGACACAATCTTCTGTCGCGTGTAGGTTTTAAGCGACACCAGCAAGCGACACAAGTTTGAAAGTTACGACACAAAGACTGCGACACAAGTTAATATTGCGACATAAAAGTTTGCGACACAAATCTTGTGTCGCCTGTTTAGCTGTTACTAATCTCTTTGCGACACATCCTTTGTGTCGCCTGTTGACTTAGCGACACAACCCTTGTGTCGCATAACAGTTTTTGTTTGTTCTTTGTGTGTGTTTTCTTTTGCAGGTTATCAAAATGGCATCTTCTTCATTACAACGAGTTGGAGATCTACTCAAGCAGAACTCTGAAGTTGGAAGTACGAATAAACCACCTATGTATACTGTAGGGCTGGATTACGCGTATTGGCGTCAACGCTTTGAAGCGTTTGTTTCGTTTAATGATCCCGAAATGTGGGTTGCTTTGACTGAGAGATACGAACGTCCTGTCAGTCCGGGAGTGTATACTGGTTCTGCACCATTAAAACCAATTAAATCTATGACTCCTGAGGAACGCAAAGCCTTTGAAAATGATAAAAAGGCTCATTCTGCAATTACCATGGCATTACCACCGTCAATCCTGAAGCAATTTCGACATCTGGAAATTGCTTATGATTTATGGAACGCATTTGAGAAAAGGTGTGGAGGTAGTGAACAATATAAGTAGAACAAATTGCGTTTAGTCAAGAAGCAATACGACGTGTTTGATATTCTTCCAAATGAGTCTCTTTCTGACTTATTTTCTAGATACTCACAGTTAGTAAGTGAGCTAACGGAAGGGGGAATAACTCTGGATAAGTCTGAAAGTAATAAAAAACTTCTTGAATCCCTACCTGACAAGTGGGATACTCGAGTTTTAATGATGGAAAAGGATCCAGACATTCTAAACATGTCTCTTGATGATCTTATTGGTCAGCTAGAAGCTGATCTTCTGGACATGCAAAGAAAAGAAACAAAGGCGACTGCGAATGTCCAGAATCCTAAGATCTACGGAGTAGATGTTTCATCAACTGGAACATCTGGCTCAACATTCTTGGCTGGTGGAACCAGTGGCTCGTCAAGTCATCAACCTAGTGCTTCTTCTGGTGGTTCTTATTTTCAACCACCAAGTCATCAAGGACCTATTCCTGCAGCTACACAAGATCATGCTGTACTTTTCTCGGCGTTGCTATCCGCCTATGATGACTTTCTATGCAAGAAAGCTGGTTCCATGGACCTGACAGAGGAAGATTTTCGTCAAATAGATGATGACGAACTGGAACGAATGGACTTAAGGTGGAACTTGGCTATGCTTACTCGTAGAGCCAAGACCTATTTTAAGAAAACTGGCAAAAGGTCATTGGAGGACCCTAGTGATAAGGGTCTTGGATTTAACAAGAGCAAGGTTAAGTGCTATAAGTGTCACAACTATGGACACTTTGCTCGTGAATGTGAAACACGACAGCCCTCCTCTGGTTTCACAAGGCCTTCTCAGAACAACCCTACAGAGAAGGCTAAAGCTGAAGAAAAGGCAATGGTGTCAGCCGCCTTAATGTTATCAGATGAAGCGTTTGACTGGTCAGTACAAGCTGATGATGACCAACAGAACAAAGCTTTCATGGCCAACATTCATGAGGTTGATAATGAACCTTTGTCTTGTATTTCATGCATTCATTTGACAGGACAAGTGAACAGGTTAAGAGAAGAAAATGAACGTCTTATCTCTAACATAGAACAATTAACTACTTCAAATAATATGTTAAAAGATAATGATAAGATTTGTGATAAAAAGCTAAAAGCTATTTTTGAAGAAAAGAAAGAGCTGAAAGCCAAAATTTTTGAACAGCAAGATGAAATAGGAAGCTATGTTAATATGCTTTCCTTCGTAAAGAAACAACTTGCTGATTCTCAGGCTGAAGTTCTTGAGTTGAACAGAAAATTATCTAACTTTTCAACTTCCTCTCTAGTCTTTGATGAGATCCTTCAGGCACAAAGAAGTGATACGAAAAGCAAGGCTGGACTTGGTTTTCATCAAGTTCCGCCTCCTAAAAATTATTTTCCCATGCCTGTTAAGGACGACATCACTAAATTTATGCCAAACTTTTCAAAGACGGCAATAAATCCTGTGAAATTTGCTCCTGTCAAAATAAGTAAGCCTGTGAAAATTCAGGCTGAAAAAGTTAAAGTAACTGACGATCAACCCAACACTAGTGAGCCTGAACCTGTTAAGGCAAAACCTAGTGAGCCTGAGATTGTTAAGGCTCAAGAGGTTAAATCTGTTGAATCAGTTACTGTTTGTGTCAAGGCTGAGTCAGTTAAGCCTTCTGATGTTTGTAAGCCTGTTTTAAACAAGGCTTCGAGCGATTCTCCTGTTATTTTAAAGGAGATTGTTAAAATTGAGGATATAACCGAAGAGGAGTACTCAAAGGTTGAAAAGAAAAATATAAAGCCAACAAAGGTAATTATAACTACTGAATCTTCAGTCATGGCTTTAAGTGGAAAAGGCAAAGCTAAGGCTGAGCCTGAAAAGAAGATTTTGAAAATCAAAGAAAATATTAAAAAACATCAAACTTCTTCTAAATCCACTGTTTTCTCTAAACAAGCGTCAAATTCAACATGCTCACATAAGTGTGCATGTGCCTTTGATATTTCTTTCAACCATCCTCATAGGTTTGTTCCAAAATTTCAACAACCTGTTGAGAAAAGATCTTGTTTCTACTGCAAGAAACAAGGTCATTTAATAAATGATTGTCCGTTGCTTGCTAAAAAGCGGTCTGGGCAAGGTGTACCTAAAAGTTCTAAAATTAAAAATTCTTAAGTTAAAGGTTCACGTTCTCCCTCACCTGCTAAGAAAAACAGCAAGGTTGAGCCAACCAAATCATCAATTACTAAGCTCAATGTTGTTGACAAGCAATCTACCAAACCTAAAAAGGTTTGGAAAGTGAAAGAATCATCAAATGATTCTACATCCAACAGTGTCCCATCAATCAATACTTCTGATATGTTTAAAAACAAAATTTTGACTGATGTGATCATTGTGGATGATGCGTCTGGAGTCCCCAAGTCTGTAAAGGCTTGGGTCTCCGTTACTAATTTAACTTCCTTGTTTTTGGTGTTGCAGCAACCTGAAGCCGTACTTAATAGCAAATGGTATATCAATAGTGGTTGCTCGCGGCACATGACCGGCAATATATCCTTGCTCTCCGATGTTCATGCATATAATGGGGGATATGTTGCTTTTGCTGGTGACAAAGGAGGTGTAATTGTTGGGAAAAACAATGATCAAACCTAAGTTATAAATCTGATGAGTCAAAATCTATCTCAGTTGTATTCAGGAAAAACTTAGTGAATTCCTGAGTCTGTGGTTCTGAGTCTGTGCCACACAGACTGAAGAATTGTTTCTGAGTCTGTGCTGCACAGACTGAAGAAATCCCACAGACTGAAAGCCGTGCTCTACTTGAAGACTTATGGATTCATCATCTGAAGAATGAAGATTGAAGACAAAAGACTTCACAGACTGAAGATCACAGACTGATGATCACAGATTGAAGATCACAGACTGAGAGCACAGACTGAAGAGCACAGATTGAAGAATGAAAGTACAAGTGTACAGAAGATATTCTTCTTTCCTTAGGCTAGATACAACTGATAAGATGTTTGAGAAAGGTCAAACATCTAACAAAGGTTTTTCTTCTCAGCAAAGAAACCTTTTACCTTTTTGCTTTTTCTGTTTCCAAGAAAAGCAAAAAGGGTGGCGTGCAAAGTTGCCCAAGATGCATCTGTTATCCCTTGGACAATTATGCAAGCTTGATAATATAGAGTTACACCCAACTCTATAAATAGCAGTCCAAAAAGCACTGCTATGTATCCAAGAAATTCAAGAGAATTAGTATACTAGACCTTTGAGCTTAGGCTAAAGCATTACCACACTTACTGTGAAGTTTGTAGTGATAACTGTATCTTTGTATACTACTTGGATCGTATTCAAACCATCTGTGTGGGTTTGAATACCTTGTCATCTTTATGAGACAAACACTTTATTGTGAATAATACTTTGATTCATAATAAACTCTGTGTTAAAATTAATCTTGTTTTCCGCCTAGATTAATTTAAACTTGTTTGATATAAAACTTGGATATAAACTAACACGTTGAGATAACTGTTATTTAATCTGTATCTAAGTTTTGGGAACCTTGTGACCCAACAACTGGTATCAGAGCAAATAAAGATTTAATCTTTAACGATCAAAGGAACCCAGTTTATCAAACAATCATCTAAATCCATTTTCTCTATATTTTCTACTTTGAAAAATGACTTCCTCTATTGCTATGGCTGGGAAGGGAATTCCAATCTTCAATGGTGTAAATTTTACCCACTGGAAATTGAAAGCTGAATGGTTTCTTGCTAGCATTCATGATGAAATGCTTAGAGTCATTCAGGAAGGACCCATTATTCCTGGCAGAATAGTTCTTGCTACTTTAGATGCAAATGGTACTATTTTGACACCTGAAAAATTTGTTGAGGCTGCCAAAAGTACCTGGACTGATCTAGACAGGCAACTATATGCATTAGATTTTAAGGCCAAATCCATTCTGGGCAATGCAGTTACTGAGCCTATCTTTGCTAAGATATCTGGCTGCAAAACTGCTAAAGCCATATGGGATATGCTAACTGACCAATATGATGGTGTAAGTTTAGTACAATCCCAAAAGAAGAAGAATCTCATAAGAAATTATGAGAACTTCTCTGCTGGTCAAGGAGAGTCATTAACTGATATTCATACCAGATTTCAGATCTTAATCAATGATCTTGAAAGGTATAATATCATCAAAGGACAGTTTGAAATCTGTGCAAAATTTGTTGATGTCATTCCAAACACTTTTTCTGAAGTTATCACTTCATTAATTGTAAGTGAAAAATTGGAGACATATGATCTCTCTGGCTTGTTTGGACTTCTACTAAACTTTGAAGAAACCAAAGCCAGAAAGGATCTGAATGCCAAAAGGATTGCAAAAGATCCATCTGCTGCCCTTGTTGCAACAACAAGGAAAAATAGAGAACTTTTCTCTAGAGCAAATTACCATCTTACTCTTACAGACTCAGAATCAGATGATGAAACTGAGTCTCTAGAAGCTGAAATGGCATTGCTAGCCCAAAGGTTAGAAAAGGCAAGATTCAAAGGTTCAAAAGGAAGGCCAACTTTTGATCCTAAGAAAGCTACTTGCTATAAATGTGGGCAAGTTGGTCATATTTCTTCTGACTGCAGAGTGAAGATTGCAGAATCTTCAAGTTCTGATAAGTGGGAAGAAAAGGCCAAGAAGTACAAGAAAAAGTACTTCAACTCCAAGAAAATTGGAGAGAAACAACAACCAAAGAAACTAGAGAAAGCTTTGGTTGTTGAACAATGGATAGATGAAGAATCTTCATCAACTGAGGATGATGAAGATATGTGCTTAATGGCTATCACAGAGAGCCAGTTTGACAAAGATGTCAAATTTGCAGAAAAGGCATGTGTTCATCCAGATTGGGACAGAGGATCTGCTTACAATGTAAATCATTTTAAACTTTACTATAGTGATGCAGAAAAACAGAAAATGTTTGAACACATTTATGTAGATTTTTTGAAAAGACTTGAGGAAATACAAGATTTAAAAACCAAACTCAGTCAAGTTCAAAAAGATCTACAATCAAAGGTGAATGAAATAAACCAAAATAAACAGTACAAACTTGAGCTTGATGCTCAATATGACCTTCTCAAAAAGATCAAGCTGGAAAAAGAAGCTTATAAAAACAAAGCTGATCATTATGAAAGGATCTGTAAATCTTGGTGTATTTCATCACTTAAAAATGTGGACTGTTTATCCAAACAGATTCCAGCTCAGATACAAGCGGTCATAGGTGATGAGTTTGATCTTAAAAGTCACATAAATTCAGAAATAAACTCAAAACCTACTATATTTGTACCTGAGATTTTACCTCATACTTTTAGTCATACTGTGGGAGACAAAGTTATATTGACAAATGCTTTTGTTAGACCAAAAATAGTTACTAAAGAACTAGTATATGAGACAGAGCCAGACTCTGAAGACACAGACTCAGAAATCTCAGTCTGTGAAACTTCTCAATCTGAACAGCCTGAACTTATAATCACTAATGAATCTTTAGAAACTATAGAACTTGAAAAGAAAAGATTTATAAAAGGCAAAGTTAATATTTCCACAGTACCATCTTTAAAAAGACAAAAAGAGGTAAAAGGAATCAAGAATAAACAGAAAGGTTACAATGTGTTTGAACCTTCCACATCTCAGTCTGTAACTGGTCCAGACAATAATATGCCAAATGATAAATCTAAAGGCATAAAACCAGTAACAAAGGAGTTAAAAAGATCTCAGTCTGTGAGATCTAACTGTCAGTCTGGAAAAATAAATTTTCAGTCTGGCAAACTTAACTCCAAATCTGTTAGTGTTAACACTCAGTCTGACTCTCAAAAGTCAAATCTTAACAACCAGACTGAGACCATTAAGCTGCTTAGTGAAAACTTAATGAAGTTAACCACAGATTTTAAAACATTTGTTGAGTCAAAACAAGAGTTTAACAAAGGATCTAGTGCAAATAATAACCCAAAATCCAAAAGGACCATCATGTTGAACAGAAAATGTTACAACTGTGGAAATCTGGGACATGAAGGTATTAAATGCACAAAGTCCATTCTTAAACAGCCAAAGGCTGCTTTGATCAAACAAATGTCTTCTACAAACAACAAAATCAAAAATAGAGAGGCTAAAAGTCAACTTCACAGACTTGGCACCAAAACTGCTAAAGAATTGACTTCAACCAACTCTAAAGAACCCATCAAAAGATGGGTTCCCAAAAGTAACTAATTGATTTTGTTTGTCCTGTGCAGGGTAACAGCAAATGGTACCTAGACAGTGGATGCTCAAGACACATGACAGGTTTCTTGAAGAATCTGTCAGAGTTTGTAGAAGAAGAAGGACCTTCTGTCAAATATGGTGACAACTCTGTTGCCAAGATAAAAGGTTATGGTGTGGTGAAGGCTGGCAACATCAGAATAACAAAGGTGGCCTATGTTGAGGGATTAAAGCATAACCTGCTTAGTGCTAGCCAGATTTGTGATGATGATGGTGAAATCAGAATCAGAAAGAAGGCTGCTGTTATCTATAATTCCAAAGGCAAACCTATATTAGTTGCCAAAAGAGAAAGAGATATCTATCTCTTGGATCTTTCTTCTGCAGACAATAATGTAGAGACCTGTCTCTATACTCAGTCTGTGCCAGAACTAAGCTGGCTATGGCATAGGAGGTTATCCCACCTGAACTTCAAAAATATTAACCTCCTGTCAAAGAAGAAACTGGTTAGAGGTCTGCCTGATGTTACATTTGCAAAAGACAAACTTTGTCCTGCATGTACACTAGGGAAACAGACCAAGAACCATTTTCCATCCAAATTGTTAGCTACAATTGAACAACCACTGCATATGCTCCATATGGATCTGTTTGGACCCATGAGCATTAGCAGTTTGGGTGGAAAGAAGTATACACTTGTGGTTGTGGATGAATACACAAGGTATACTTGGGTCATCTTTCTTAAAGCTAAAAGTGATGCTCCTGAAGAGATTATTAATCTAATCAAGAGAGAAGAATTGCAGAAAGATGCACCTGTCAAGCAACTCAGGAGTGACTATGGTACAGAATTTAAGAATTCTACTCTCATTGAATTCTGTACTGACAAAGGCATTATTCAAAACTTTGCCTCTGTCAGAACTCCTCAACAAAATGGTGTTGCTGAGAGAAGAAATCGTACACTCATAGAAGCTGCAAGAACCATGTTATGCCATGGTCAAATGAAGGTTTATTTTTGGGCAGAGGCAGTTAACACTGCCTGTTATACCCAAAATAGATCTATTTTGGTCAAAAGGCATGGCAAAACTGCATATGAGTTGTATCATAAGAAGGTTCCAACCATCCATTACTTTCAGACCTTTGGAAGTAAATGCTACATTCTCAATCAAAGAGATCAGTTAGCAAAGATGGAACCTAAATCTGATGAAGGAATTTTTGTTGGCTATTCATCTATCTCAAAGGCCTACAGAGTCTACAACAACAGAAGGAATAAAATTGAAGAAACCATCAATGTCACCTTTGATGCTTCCTCTGCTAATGATGAACATGTTTCTTAGTCTGATGTTCATTTGTTAGAAGATTTATCTGTTGTGGGATCTGAATCTCAAATCCCAGTTGTTGTTAACCAACAACAGGACTCTGAAAGTGATAATGAAGATGATCAACCTACTCATTCTATGACAATACCTTCATCAACAGAAGATGAATCTGTGTCCAGAGATTCAAACTCTTCTGATACATGTGTTCAGTCTGATAGTTTTCAGTCTGTGAACTCTACAGACTCAGACTTGCCCTGTGTAGAAGATGATGCAGAACTAAGTCCTGCTATTCTTCCACCAAATGAGAATGATTTACCATCAAATGATGAATCACTTCTAGGAGTCAAAGAACACAAGTATCATCCAATTACAGAAATAATTGGAGATTATGTTTCTGGTGTACAAACAAGAGCTAAAGTGTCAAACTTATCTACCGCAAATTTCTGTTTCTACACAAACTTCCTGTAAATCATTGAACCAAAGAAAGCTGAAGAAGCCTTGAAAGATGATGATTGGGTTGAAGCAATGCAGGAAGAGTTAACAGAATTTGACAGAAACAATGTTTGGACCCTAGTTCCTGCTCCAAAAGGGAAAACCATTATTGGAACAAAATGGGTTTACAGAAACAAAATGGACAAGGATGGAGTGATAATCAGAAACAAGGCAAGGCTAGTCGCTCAAGGCTACAAGCAGGAAGAAGGCATTGATTATGATGAAACATTTGCCCCTGTAGCCAGAATTGAAGCAATAAGGTTATTCTTGGCATATGCTGCATTCAAGGACTTCAAAGTCTATCAAATGGATGTCAAGAGTGCATTTCTGAATGGCAACTTACAGGAGGAAGTCTATGTGAAACAACCTCCGGGTTTTGTAAGTTCCACTTTTCCAAATCATGTCTATAAATTGCAGAAAGCACTATATGGGCTAAAACAAGCTCCAAGAGCTTGGTATGACACCTTATCATCCTATCTTCTTAGTAATGACTTTACTAGAGGATCAATTGATAAAACTTTGTTCTTCAAAAGGAACAAGGCAGATGTCATACTAGTCCAAATCTATGTTGATGATATTATATTTGGGTCTACTGATGAAAAATTGTGTAAATGGTTTTCAAACTTAATGTCAAAACAGTATCAAATGAGTATGATGGGTGAATTAACATACTTTCTTGGTCTACAAGTACATCAGAAACCTGATGGTATCTTCATCAACCAAGGTAAATATGTCAATGACCTACTTACTAAATATTCTTTAAAGGACTGTTCAATTATGAAAACACCAATGAGCACTGCAGATAAGTTGGATAAGGATCAGTCTGGCAAGTCAGTCTGTCAAACCACTTATAGAGGTATGATAGGATCTCTACTATACCTCACTGCAAGTAGACCAGATATCATGTTCTCAACATGTTTGTGTGCTAGATATCAATCTGAACCTAAAGAATCGCATCTAAAAGCTGTAAAAAGGATTTTTAGGTACCTAAAAGGTACTCCTAACCTGGGTCTTTGGTATCCCAAAGACTCTGGTTTTGATCTAATTGGATATACATATGCAGATTATGCAGGTTGTAAATTAGACAGGAAAAGCACTTCTGGTGGATGTCAACTGCTAGGTGGCAAACTAGTCAGTTGGTCAAGCAAGAAACAGAATTCTGTTGCTACATCCACTGCAGAAGCAGAATATGTGGCTGCTGGTAGTTGCTGTGCTCAATTGCTATGGATGCAACATCAACTAGCAGACTATGATTTGGTGTTTACAAAAACTCCAATCATGTGTGATAACCAAAGTGCCATTGCCATCACTGAGAATCCTGTGTTTCACTCCAGGACAAAGCATATTGAGATCAGACATCACTTTATCAGAGATTGTGCTGAGAAAGGTAAAGTGATTCTCAAATATGTACCCACAAACGACCAACTAGCAGATATCTTTACTAAACCTCTTACTGAAGATAGATTTCTATATCTGCTTGGTCAACTAGGAATGCTCAACCCCTAGTAAAACCTTGAATATGTATGATTCAAATCTCAGTCTGTGCCTGCTTTCCAATCTGTATAACTGTATTCTCAGCTACATACAATCAAAAAGCACAGACTAAGAGATATCTTGTAAATAAATCAAAGAAAATACCAAAAAGATTTTACAATTTATATTATTTTCTCTCTGTCTAACTAATTATATGTCTGAGTCTGTGTGTCCTCTTAGCAATACAGACTGCTCTCATGAATTAGTATTTTTGCACGGATAGTGTTAATACTGCTAGTCACTTTTAGTACTGCTGGGTTAATACTGCAGTTTTTGTTAATTCTGCTGGTAAGGATTGATGGTTAGTACTGCATTTGCAAGTTACTACTGTTAGTTAATTTTAGTACTGCTCTCACAAGATTAGTACTGATAGTTATATCAATCCGATTACCACTGCTAGCACAATTTTCTTTTAGTACTGCTTTCACAAGTTAGTACTGTTAGCGATATCAATCTGTTACCACTGCTGGCAATAGTTTTTAAAATTCTGTTATTTTCTTAGTCTGTCTGTTATATGGCTCAGTCTGTGTGACGTCATCCAGACTCACTACACAGACTGACCATATACACTCAGACTGAGCTCATCTCATTTTTCTTTTTATTTTATTTTTTTTATTTATTTTATTTTTATTTTTTTTAATATAAATAAACAACAATATCCTTGCATTTAATGCTTTAACCATCTTTATGGCAATAATCATTAAAAGTTTTGGCGCTTGTTGTCTATTTATCTGCTCAATACAAAAAGTGCACGTGCCTCAGCGCTACTGTTGCAGAAACAGGGATAAACCGTCCAAGTGGGTCCCATTTAACGGAAATTTAATTTCTACAAATACCCATTTCTGTTTTCCCCTTTTCTTCTTCATTCATACTTGCACACCAAAAACAAACAGAGTTTATAAACCCTAAATCGCTCAACCATTTTCAAAATCAATTTCTAAAATTTCTTCATTAAAATGGCTGATCAATGGGTTTACACGGCACCTGCCAACATTGCTGCGGCTAAACCCTTCAAACAAGGGAAACAGGTAAAACTCTGTATAAATAATCAAGTAGCTACCATCTCCATTCCCGATTCTAAAAAGAATAAAGGGTTTGAGGAACTAACTGCTTTTATGTCTGCTCATCCATTAACGGGAGCATTCTTCAACTCAGTTCCTCAAATATACCCACATTTTTTAATGGAATGGTGGTATACTTGCTCCTCAAATAGTACCAATACTGCAATTACTGGTACTATTGATCATGGTAAACGGGCAGTTACCATTGATCAGGAGTTAATTAGGAATGTCTTAGACTTGCCCTTGGGAAATAATTTTGAACCTATTCCAACCAAAGAAGCAGCAAGGGCTTCTCTTACTTTGGTTGGATATACCAAAGAAAAAGGCACAATTTTGATGTCAGGATTCACCCCAAATGGAAATTTTTAATTTCTGGCATCATTAGAAGTCTAGGAGGTAAATCTGGTAGCACAGGGGAGCTAAATGAGTTTGAAACTCAAATGTTGAGCTCATTCATCACTGGTTTAAACATCAACTTTGCAGAGTTGTATTTTCAAGAAATTTTAAAACTGGTGAATGAGTCAAATAGAATTTTTAATGTACCTTTTATAAGGCTACTCTCCCTGTGCATCCAATCCAGGTTAACTGGGTCTGTATATATGTCCTTTACTAATAAAGTGGCAGATATACCTGTTCCTGTGCTCACATATAAAGTGTTTAACCATCCGGTTCCACTTTCTGGAGCACCTATCACTGCTGCTATGC
This sequence comes from Gnaphalium uliginosum, assembly GCA_963930675.1. Classification (NCBI taxonomy): domain Eukaryota; kingdom Viridiplantae; phylum Streptophyta; class Magnoliopsida; order Asterales; family Asteraceae; genus Gnaphalium; species Gnaphalium uliginosum. Next base: position 50,169,326 of record OZ005681.1, on the reverse strand, counting down.
AGCACTGGATTGATCATCCATATGTTGCTTCTGCATCTATGGAGGGTGATGATTCAGGTGATAGTATGGGTAATAAGACCCAGACTGTTGAAGAACGTGTGGCTGAAGCAGAGCACACAGACTCCGGGGATACAGACTCAACTCAGTCTGTGCACTTGGAGTCAGACTCAAACATTCCTGAGTCTGTTCCATCTTCAACTGAAGATGCAGGTAGTACTTCTTCTTCATCTGAGGACATGGATATAGATCAACCTTCTTATCCTAGCCCATCCTCACCCACAAAAGAGAGTCCCAAACAAACCAACCCAGATGAGTCACCACTCACTCTGGAGGAATCACCAGACTCAACCCCAAAAAGTATAGCACAAGTGGAATCATCATCCATGGAACTGGATGTCAATAGAACACCTTCCAGTGCTGTAGCTCATTCCACTGCAGCTCTGCTAGAGTCTGTGGTGCCAATGGCTACCCAACTGACCCAACCTACACCTAGTTTAGTCAGCTTGGATACCCACATTGCTGCTGCTACACTGACCCCTGTAGTAAGCATTGAAGAAGATGCTCCAATCCTGAGCACTACCACCCCCCTCTTTACCCCACTCACAATGGCTAGACCCATATTGACCACTAGTCCTGCACTAGTTCACACTCCGGTGAGTCTTTTCTTACACCCCTCTGCACAGATTGCCAATGCCCCAGTCATGTCACAGACTGAGGTACAGATCTCCTCTTCTTTGCTCCATGATCTACCATCTTATCACCAGATGGTTAGTGAGGGCATACAAACTTCAACATCAGTTGCCCGTGATACTGTTCCTTTACACCAGGGACTGTTTGAGGCAACAGGTGCAACACAATCATGTCCCAGTGATATCTTATCCTATCACCGGATTAGATCTGAGGGAACAACTACACCACTCAATGCTTATGATCGCTTTTCCATGCACAGGACACAGAGTGAGGCAAAGAGTGCAACCCCAAAAGATTCCAGTGATCTTGCTCAGTCACAACATGAGTCAAGTGAGGAACATATTCCATCACCCAATTCTAATCCATCCAACCAGACTCAGTCTGTGCCTTCTAGTACACTTAATGATGTGCTTTCTGCCATCAACAAGTTGTCTGAATGGGTACAGACTGAGTTCAATAATAATAAGAAAGAGCTAGAGAAGATGAAGCATCTAGTCTCTACTATGGTGGATAAAGTGGATATGCTGGAGGAGAAGGTATCCAGTAGGTTAGATGAAATGCAGACCACCCTCTCAAACTTAGTAGATGATGTCAAAAAGGGGGAGAAGATGAAGCATGGGTCTGCAGAAACTAAAACCCCAAAAGATAAAAGGTCAAATAATAAATCATTAGATTTAGGGAGAGATAGTAGTGAGGGAGATGATAGAGATGATGGACCCGAAGGTGCTAGGGTGAAGTCTCAGACTGAAGCTCAGTCTGTGCCACAGACTGAAGATATGAGTGCACAGACTGAGGGGGAGCAAGAGAGATTGCAGTTAGGTGAACATTCTGAGATGGTTGCACAGACTCAGGGGGAGTCATCCATTGTCTTACACATAGACCCAATTGCAACTATCTCAACCCAAGGTCAAATAGAGTTGAAGAGACCAAGGGAAAAAGAAGAAGAAGAAGAAGATGTTCAACCTCTGCAAATCAAGAGAGCCAGAAAGATGAAAAGAATGGCCAGGAAGATTCCTGAAAGGGATATCTTTGACTCCCAACCAAAAATGAAGGGGATCAAAACCTGGGACCAGTTCTTAAAGCTGGCAGAAGAACAGGACAATGATGGTGATGATGATGATGCCATCAATCCTAACTGCAGTTCTGAGTCTGAAGCTTTCAGAAGATCAGATGATGATGAAGATGATGCTACTTTTGGAGGTGTAGGTGAAGGAGCCTCAAAAGTCAAGACTAGAGAGTCTCAGTCTGTGTCTTCTGAACCTGCACAGACTGAGACACAGCATCAATCACAGACTCAGAGCTCAGAGCAACCAGCAGCAAGCACTGATGTTCTAATTATCAGTGCTGAAGCCATTCAAGCTGAAGCCAATCCTGCTAGACCAACCACAACAACCAGAACACTGCCTCCAGGTAGAAGTGAGATTGAAGACAGAATGCAATGGAGAAGTGCCCATCTGATAAGCACTTATCCTGGGTCAAGCTCTACCATGGAAGAAGTTATGGATAAGGGTAAGGGCAAGGAGATTGCCTTATCCAAGCAGGAAAGGTTAAGCAAGATCAAGAAGATGGTGGATGATCATGCTGCTGGAACAAGAAATCCTGAACTGTCAAATCTACAGGATGAGCTCTTGCAACAAGAAGCTACTGCTCAAGGTATGACCTTATCCGAATACTTAAATGTATTATCAATTGAAGAGCAGAAGCTGAAGGAAGCAAGATTTGTTGACATGCTCTCCAAAGAGTTAGAAGATGAAAGTTGTTCACAGACTCAGATCAGAAGGAGTCAAGTTGAGCAACAAATCAAAGAAGATGAGGAGCTGTCAACAAGATTACAGAAGATAGAGAGTCTAAAAGCGAAGCTACAATCCACTTTCCAAAAGTCAAAGCTCAAGCAAAAGATTAGAGACTGTCATCTGAATAAGATTGGACAGAGATTTAGGCTAGAGTTGACTTTGACCAATAGCTCAAAAATGGTGTGGGTGGATGACCTGTACACTCTAGGACTTAAAGAATGGCAATCCATTGCTAACCTTTTGAAGAGTGTAGCAGACAAAGATCTGAAGAAAGAAATTCTGGATGAGCTATCTTACCTGATTGAGCTAGTTCTCAGTCTGGGGCTCATCTCAGAAGAAAAATACAAGTTGTTTTGCATAGCAAACAACTTTGTAATCAAGAAGAAGTCAGCTGGGTTATCCACAGAGAATGAGCAGAGAAGGGAGCACCCTCTACCCAAAGGTATCATTTTTATCGATAGATCCTATGTCCAGACTGACACAGTTGAAGGTCTGTGCTACAGAGATATCAATGGAATAGAGTGCTTCCAGGATCAAAACAGACTATATGGAGAGTCTCTGCTGCATTGCATTGCCCTACTGAAGGAATGCAAACATTCTCAAGCCAAGCCATTTAGAAGAAGGTTAATCAGCTGGTTATTCAACAACCTTTCCAAGATCAGGATGATGATTGGATTTGAAGACATCTGCAGGAAAATCATCCTGGAGTATCAAGAATTTGAAGAAAAATCTGATAAGGAAATGGAAGTGCTGTTGAAGAGGAAAGTGGAAAAGATGAAAGAGATCAAGGCTCGGAGAAAGGACTGAAGATTGTTAAATTTATACCTTTTACAATCTTATGTAATAATTGTAATATTTTTGTGAACTAAACCGTGATTCTGACTTTATGTATATAAGTCTTGATTCATTTGTTTCGTTTCACTTTAGTATTTATTATTTCTCTGCTATCTTTTGTAAATAGATTTTGACATCATCAGATAAGGGGAGATTGTTGGGAAAAACAATGATCAAACCTAAGTTATAAATCTGATGAGTCAAAATCTATCTCAGTTGTATTCAGGAAAAACTTAGTGAATTCCTGAGTCTGTGGTTCTGAGTCTGTGCCACACAGACTGAAGAATTGTTTCTGAGTCTGTGCTGCACAGACTGAAGAAATCCCACAGACTGAAAGCCGTGCTCTACTTGAAGACTTATGGATTCATCATCTGAAGAATGAAGATTGAAGACAAAAGACTTCACAGACTGAAGATCACAGACTGATGATCACAGATTGAAGATCACAGACTGAGAGCACAGACTGAAGAGCACAGATTGAAGAATGAAAGTACAAGTGTACAGAAGATATTCTTCTTTCCTTAGGCTAGATACAACTGATAAGATGTTTGAGAAAGGTCAAACATCTAACAAAGGTTTTTCTTCTCAGCAAAGAAACCTTTTACCTTTTTGCTTTTTCTGTTTCCAAGAAATGCAAAAAGGGTGGCGTGCAAAGTTGCCCAAGATGCATCTGTTATCACTTGGACAATTATGCAAGCTTGATAATATAGAGTTACACCCAACTCTATAAATAGCAGTCCAAAAAGCACTGCTATGTATCCAAGAAATTCAAGAGAATTAGTATACTAGACCTTTGAGCTTAGGCTAAAGCATTACCACACTTACTGTGAAGTTTGTAGTGATAACTGTATCTTTGTATACTACTTGGATCGTATTCAAACCATCTGTGTGGGTTTGAATACCTTGTCATCTTTGTGAGACAAACACTTTATTGTGAATAATACTTTGATTCATAATAAACTCTGTGTTAAAATTAATCTTGTTTTCCGCCTAGATTAATTTAAACTTGTTTGATATAAAACTTGGATATAAACTAACACGTTGAGATAACTGTTATTTAATCTGTATCTAAGTTTTGGGAACCTTGTGACCCAACAGTGATTTCTGGCCAAGGCACACTCTCAAACGGAAGAGTGAGCTTTGAAAAGGTTAATTTTGTAGAACAGCTGCAACACAACCTTCTTAGTGTATCGCAAGTTTGTGATAAATCATACACTACTGTTTTCACGAAAAGTGAGTGTTGCATTCTGAAGCCGGGATTTGTTATTCCCGAAGAGTGGGTGCTACTGAGGGCACCTCGAGACAGAGACACGTACATTCTGGATATGCGTACTGTTGAAACAAAGCAGCGAACGTGTTTTCTGTCTAAGGCTAATGAAAAAGAATCCTTGTTGTGGCACAGACGGATGGGTCATCTACATTTTCGTAAGATGAATTATCTGGTTAAAAATGATCTTGTGCGTGGTGTACCGAAGCAATCATTCGGACTTAATGATCATTGCGTTCCCTGCCAAAAAGGGAAACAGCACAAGAAGACCTATAAGTCAAAACTGGTTAACTCTATTGAAAAGCCATTGGAATTACTGCACATGGACTTATTTGGACCAGTGAGCAAGAAAAGTATAGGTGGGGCATGGTACTGTTTGGTAGTCACTGATGATTACTCGAGGTTCTCTTGGGTTTATTTTTTGACCTCCAAGGATGAGACTGCTGAAATCCTTATCTACTTGTTCGACAAACTGGAGAATTTGTGCAATTTGAAGATCAAGAAACTAAGAAGTGATAACGGTACGGAATTTAAGAACTCTACTCTAGGTCTTTTCTGTTTAAAGAAAGGCATTGATCATCAATTCAGTGCTGCTAGAACTCCTCAACAAAATGGAGTTGTTGAACGTAAGAACAGGACGCTCATTGAAGCTGCTCGGACTATGTTAGCTGATTCAAAACTGCCTATCACGTTCTGGGCAGAGGCGGTCAACACAGCTTGCTACATTCTTAATCGAGTGTCCATGGTTAAGAAACGCAATAAGACCTCCTATGAGCTCTTCAACAACCGTAAACCAAATTTACAGTTTCTTGAGCCTTTCGGGTGTCCATGTATGATTATGCACACAAAAGAAAGAGTGGCTAAATTTGGTGAAAAATCAAGTGAAGGCTATTTTTTGGGTTTCTCAAATAATTCACCAAATAAACGTGTGTATAACAAAGCTACGAAGAGAGTGGAGGAACATTTTGAAGTAACTTGTTTGCGTTACACTCAACCTTCACAAGGAACGGGACCCGACTTCTTGTTCGATTATGACAGTATGTTTAATTCATTCAATCTTCCTGCTGAAGATGAAATTGAACAGGTGGTAACAATGCTTCATGGTCTTGATATATACTCTGATGTATCCAAGTCTCCTACAAAAACACCACCACCTCCTCCACAAACTACTGAACCAGTTCAAGATCCTGATACAGATCCAGATATGCCGGCATTATCCGATGGTGAAGTAGAATCTGTCACAGAGGTACTTGAAGAGACTTTAGTAGAATCTGGTGGAGATGATACAAATTTGGAAACTGTCATTGAACCTGAAGAAATTCCAAGTAGCCGTGTAAATGTGAATCACCCGGTCGATAATATAATTGGTGATTTACACGATGGAGTTAGAACCAGAGGACAAACCGAGTGCCTATTAGCTCAATTGGAGTCATGCTTTCTTTCTTAAATTGAACCGAAAAATATCAAGGAAGCATTGACTGACTCTCACTGGGTAGAAGCCATGCTAGAAGAGCTCCAACAGTTCAAAAAGTTAGACGTTTGGGAGCTGGGTAAACTACCTCAAGGATTCTATCCGATTGGTACTCGCTGGGTTTATCGAGTCAAGAGAGATGACCGTGGCGTAGTTGTGAAGAACAAAGCTCGTCTGGTGGTTCAAGGTTTTACCCAGATCGAAGGATTGGATTATGACGAGGTTTTTGCACCAGTTGCGCGTTTGGAGTCAATACGGATATTTCTTGCTTATGCTTCCTTCAAGAAATTTCGTGTTTATCAACTGGATGTAAAAAGTGCGTTTTTATATGGAAAGGTCAACGAAGAGGTTTATGTGAAACAACCTCCTGGTTTCGAAGACTCAGTGCATCCTGATTACGTCTACAAACTCGATAAAGCATTGTATGGTCTTCATCAAGCTCCAAGGGCTTGGTATGAAACGTTGTCTCAACACCTGCTCACAAATGGTTACACTCGTGGGCAGATTGATTCAACTCTTTTTGTCAAAAAGACAGGAAACGATTTGTTGCTTGTGCAGGTATACGTGGATGATATTATTTTTGGATCGACCAATGAGGTGCTGTGCAGAGATTTCGAAAAAGTCATGAAGTCTAAGTTTGAGATGAGTGCCATGGGAGAACTAAAATTTTTCCTTGGTGTTCAAGTCGAGCAGTCTGATAAGGGAATTTATATTCATCAGACAAAATATGTTAAGGACATTTTGACAAAATATCAGATGCTCGATGCTAGACACTATGGAACTCCCATTGACATCAGTCACAAACTTGGACCTGCTGATGATGAAGACGATGTTAATCAGCGTGACTATCGTTCAATGATAGGATCGCTTATGTACCTCACATCATCTAGGCCGGACATATTATTCGCTGTGTCTATCTGTTCAAGATATCAAGCAAAGCCCAAAGCTTATCATGAAAAGGCTGTCAGACGCATATTAGGTTATCTCAAGTGGAGACCCTCCTTGGGTCTCTGGTATTCTAATGAAAACGATTTTGCTCTAACTGCTTTTTCAGATTCGGATTATGGTGGCTGCTCAGTGGACGCAAAGTCCACAACTGGAGGATGTCAGTTTCTAGGAAGCCGATTAGTCTCGTGGCAGTGCAAGAAGCAGACAACTGTCTCTACATCAACTGCTGAAGCAGAATACATTGCTGCTGCCAGTTGCTGTTCCCAGGTTCTCTGGATTCAGCATCAAATGCGTGACTATGGGTTACTTCTAACTCTTACTCCTATTCATATTGATAATTCAGCTGCTGTATCTATCATACGCAATCCTGTACAACATTCAAAAACAAAGCATATTGAAATTCTTTATCATTTTATCCGGGATTGCTATGAGAAGCACCTAATTGACCTTGTCCAAATCCCTACTCTTAAGCAAAACGCAGATCTTTTCACAAAAGCTTTCTCTCGTAGTCGATTTGATGAGCTTGTCTCTATGATTGGAATGGTGAGTTTAAGCAATGCCTAACTCTCCATTTCTGGTCAGAATTATCTTTTAGACTTGGTTAGATTAAAAAAAAAAAAAAAAAAAAAAAAAAAACCGCAACTGCCACTCTTTATACTTGTTAGTATTAAAGAAATGCAATAGTTGCAACATTGTTAAACTAGACGTTGAATTGTGTCTGTAAACAATTGGGAAAATGATAGTACATCAGGAAACATGCATAAAATGGAATTTTAAGATTTATGTTTGATGTGTCAGTAGATTTATCTAGCATACTTGAAATACCTTTTATAAATATTAGCTTCATCAAATGATGTATTGGTAGGCATTTGTTCTAAAGTTACTAAGAAGCTTAACTTTCAAATATGCATATTATTTTATATAAAGACATATTAATATGTATGACATTAAGTTAAAATAAGGGCAAAAAATGTCCGAAATATTTTAACGCTTCGTCTTAATATTTGGATAATAAACATGTTATGATCTAAAATATAGGGTCTTTGTATGATGTTATCTGGGGGAACATATTAGTTGTCTCCTCTGTTGTATGAAAATACAGACCTGCTTTCATCTAATATATTCTTGAAAAGAACTTAGGTACGTAGTCTATGTGAAGTTATAGACAACTATTGCGTACCCGTGGCATATCTAAATTCTAAAATATAATGTACAAATGTACTAGAAAAGTTATAAAAAAGATTGCCTCGTACTGGTTTGTGTTAAACTATGGTACTCTGTTGTACGAAAGTACAGACTTGTACCCTCTAGTTTAAAGTGTTCAGACTGGTGTTTGTTCAACCCGAACTATTGTTTATGTGACTCTGTTGTACGAAAGTACAGACCTGTCACCGCTATCTTAGTTCTAAAGATAGGTTCATACCCTCACCTTCTATAAAGAAATTACTAACATGTTTTGATTTCAAATGTATATTTTAATGTGAGCTATATAATATAATATGCATGCTAATAATAACACAAGTGGTTCATCTCATTATTAGCTGAAATCATATACTTAAGTACAAATGTTTATATGGTTAAAATATCAATAGTCGTCTTGAACTAATCTTTATAACAGGTGATTTAACTATGCTAAGTAAATTTAAAGAGGACAAACATACTGATAATCGAAATAACACTTACTATTCCTGATAAGTGCATGTTATCCTGATATGATTCCTAAAACAGACTTAACCAATCCCGTCACCAAAAAGATGTTATGATTCTGTCGTTGAGTGTAAAATAGATTCAACGGTTTTTAATTTTTTTTTAGATTGTTATTTTATTTATTTATTGCTTTATTGTTCTTAGTTATACCAAGTCTCTAAGTAAATATCAAATCAGTTTCGACTGTAAAACTTGAAATCAAATTAAAATTTCCAAATAGTCCCAGGGGCGACACAAGCGCTGTGTCGCAAATGCGACACAAATTTTGTGTCGCTACCCATGTCGCATCTTGTGTCGCTATACAGGGTTGAGGTATAAAAACCGGACCCTACCTCTCAGTCGCTACACGTTTTTGCGACACAACAAGCGACACAAGCCTCTCTCTTGCGACACAAGGACTGCGACGTAATTTTCTTTCGATTTTCTATCTTCGGCCGTGTCTCTCTGCAATCTATTCCGTGTTTTGTGTTCATCTTCTTTTTCTTGACTTATAGGTACAAATTTTAACCTCTTTTACCGTATAATTTGTGTTTAATAGTTATAATCATATACGGGTTTTAGGGTTTTTCGTTTTTGGTAAAATTGGACACGTAAACCTTTCTTTAACATGCTAAATCTCATGGTTTCATGCTCTACAAACGTTGGCGCATCATTTGGTGTCCTCCATTTCGAAAACCCCCAAAATTTGATTATAGGGTTTTTCTGGGTTTGCAACTGTTCGTCATTGCGACACAAGTTGCGACACAAGCACTTGTGTCGCACTTATGACTGTCGTTTTTGTTTCTATGCGATACAAACGTTGTGTCGCCTTAGCTTGCGACACATAGTTTGCGACATAAGACTTCTGTCGCTAAATTCAATTAAATTCAATTTTATTGCAAAATGCGACACAACCCATGCAGTCGCTTAATTTGTTAGCGACACAAGAGATTGTGTCGCATAATTTTTAAAATTGATTTTTGCGACACCATCCTTTGTGTCGCATATAGGTTTAGCGACACAATTATAATGTCGCATTCTCACTGCGACACAATCCTCTGTGTCGCATAAGACATTTTATTCAAATTAATTGTCTTCACGTTTGTATGCTAACGCTTTTCGAGCTATTTTTTCTTCTGTGTTAATAGCAATGGCAGATATAAATGTGAATGATTGGGAGCCGAGGCACAATATTGTGGCTTTTCTTGAGGATGATCGGGTTTCGGCTGCGCCTTTTAGGCCAATGATTGCTTTCTTGCGCCGTTCCCGCATTTTTACGGCCATCTCCGCCAATGCACCAATATACAAAGATCAAGTTGGCTCCTTCTGGAATTCAGCTGTGATCAACTTTGATCTGCCTGAAACCCGCATTCTCGCAGGGTAGAAGACAAAGAGGTGGTTATCTCCGAGCGGCTTATTAGAGAATTTTTCCAATTTGCTGACCATCCGGACATGCCGATTCAATTTGCAAACTCATTTATAAATGGAGGCATGATCCGTCTTGGGTATCCGGGCATTCCGAAGGATCAATACCGCAAGGCCAACCTAACTAGGGTCTGGCGGTATTTGATGCACATTATGATAGTCTGCCTATCCAGCAGAAAGGCTGGTTTTGACGGCATGAGCCATTCTACGGCTTCTGCTATGCTGGCACTAGTGTACAACAAGCCCTTCAACTTTTCTGCTTATATTTTTCGGGCTATGGTTTACAATGTACACACCGGGGACAACCGATGGAACATGTACCCGCGGTTTATCCAACTATTGCTCAACCATCTTCTTCCGGGGCTTCTGGTGAATGCTGTTCACCGTTTTCGACAAACCCCTATGAATGTTCGCATCTTTGCCATCTGTGGGCAATATGCTAAAGGAGTTCCGGCGCCGGCGGATGTGCCACTGTTTGGGCACATTGTAAATGAGGATTATGTTCCTCCGGCGGCCGATGAATTTTTGGATGCGGCTGCTCCTCCACAGCCAGAGGATCTTTTTGTCAATGTGCCTGTACAAGCAGAAAATCCTCATCTTGAGGGAATTTTGGAAGACATTGAGACCTTTGGTCATGTTGACCATCTTGAAGGAGAAAACGTTCAGGCACAAGAGCCGCATATTGTCAAAGACATGGCTGCCAGCTCTTCTGATGGTGGCTCAACTCCACCAACTTCCCCTCGGATAGTCCCTTCCGACACTTCGTTGGAAAATATTCGTCGTTTTGATTTAAGACGCTTTAAGCGTATTCAACGACGCAAAAGGGCAGGGACAGGTTATGTGCGACCCGATGTGGGCAAAAGGCCTCGTCAATCAGAACCTACGGATGAAGATTGGGTGCCTCCGATGGTTCGTCAACGTCAATCGGCTCAAACTTCTTCTTCCACGCCACGGGTTGACATTCCCCGTGTGGAGGTTCCTGTCAAACCTCTCCTGTCTGTCATTCAAGAATTAATGAGGCGGTTGGACACGATGCAGCAAACGATGACATCCCAAGCTGCATAAATTCAGTCACAATCTGCGGTTCTAGAAGCTCAAGCTGCACAGATTAAAGATTTGGAGCTGCAGACTGTCAGAGTTCCTATTTTGGAGACTAGGGTCTTAGAATTAGAAGCCCTAGCTGTCGTTTCGGGGGAGTCAGACCTGCGTGCCATTGAAACAACAACTACGACTTCCGCCGGAACATAGACTGTAGATGTAAATAATTCAGACATTAATGAAAATTTACTTTTAGATTATTTTGCATCGTCTGAAAACATTCCAGGTCAACCGATTCCTATAGCTGTAGATTACTCTGAAGCAAATATCACGTATCTACAAAGCTTAATAAATCCGGTGAATAATGATGATATATCTTATGACTTTGAGGATGTTGAGGTTGAACCGGAGATTCCCTCAGATGAAGATGTGTATGAAGAGTCAAATCATTCGGAATCTCCTATTGAAAGACAAAGTGAGCCTACTCATGCTCAACCAGAAGAACCGTATGATCCTGATGCACCTATCATTGAATCGGATTCTTCTGATGATGAAAATGAATTGGCCTCCGAACCGTGGCCATCAGTACAGTCCAAGCCTGTTGTGAAATATCGAACTGTGGCTGTGGCATCTTCTATTATTAAATCTTACAAAGTTCGAGGAGATTTCACTGGTCTAATTTATAGCTGGAAATTCGATGCTGAAAGCTCTCTCATTTTAATAAAAAGAAAGGATGGCGTTCAATACTTCAGGCCGAGATTCAATTGCATCAGGACTTTGCCAAAGGTTGAACTTAATCGTCTTGCGCAATTAGAATTGTTAAATAATTCAAATGATTGTCGAGGCGCTTTTATTCAAAAGGTTCTTAGAAAAGAGATCTACAGCAGACACTATGTATGGATAAAACCTGAGCTGGGAGTTCGCTATCGTTTCAAGAAGAAGTTAGATCCAAGAACTCAAGAGCCTATTGTGAAGTATAAATATCCGCCAGCTGCAAGTCTGAAATCGATTCCACTTGAGAAACTACCACTAAATTTGTTAAAGAAATTTAGATATTGGTGGTACGACCCGAAGACTGGTGAAGCTGTTATTGAATATCTAACTGAGAGAGACCAGGAACAGGGTCCGGGAGAGTGGATCTATTCTCAACAATTAAGAGGTTCAATTATTCGTGTTTTTGATCCTATAAGCCTCATCAATTTAACGAAATATGACTTAAGAGTCCTTCATGCCAACAAGATTCAACATTATGTTTTTGATCAAGAAGAGGCTCTGAAGTTTCAAAAGATTGTTGAGATTTGTTTGAAAATGGGAATACATGCCGGTGGCACATTCCCAGCAGGCTGGAGTTGAGTGAAGATTTTTGAAGACCAAGCTGAAGACACGGGGGAGTTTGTTGGTACATATTTTGAATGTCTGTCAGTTGGTCTTAGCTTGTAATAGTTAGATATGTAATTATGAAGTTTTATGTAATATTACAAGTTTGTTTTAGGCGACACAGAGCCTGTGTCGCTTATGCGACACAAGGCCTGTGTCGCATGAGCTGACTGTGCGACACAAAGCTTGTGTCGCAGAGTCAGTTTCGGTTTAGTATAAATAGGTCATTTCGGTCTCAGCTTTGAGGTTGACGAAACTGTGATTATAGAGAGCATTTGTAAGGCATTTCAGTGTATTCAAGCTATTCTGTTATTATATCTATATACATTCGATTTGCGTTTGATTCGTTTGTGTTTTACGTACTTTATATAATCGTTTGAATTCCGCCTCTCGATTGTGTGTGTTGATCCGGTTAGGTCCAAGACAAGGGAACCTACAGTTTTTCTTTTCAACCTTGGAGTATTCCTCTTCGGTTATATCTCAATCTCAACAATCTCCTCTACAGTAACAGGAGAATCACACGTAGCCTTATTTAAAACAGGCTTACAAACATCAGAAGGCTTAATAGACTCAGCTTTGACACACATAGTAACTGGTTTAACAGATTTAACCTCTTGAGCCTCAACAATCTCAGGCTCACTAGCTTTTGCCTTAATAGATTCAGGCTCACTAGTGCTAGGTTGTTCAGCAGTTACTTTAACTTTGTCAGCCTGAATTTTCACATGCTTACTTGTTTTGACAGGAACGGAGTTAACAGGCATAAATTCAGTGATGTCATCCTTAACAGGCATGGGAAAATAATTTTTAGGAGGCGGCACTTGATGATAGCCAAGTCCAGCCTTACTTTTCGTATCACTCCTTTGTGCCTGAAGGATCTCATCAAAGACTAGAGAAGAAGTTGAAAATTTTGATAATTTTCTGTTTAAATCAAGAACTTCAGCCTGAGAATCAACAAGTTGTTTCTTTACTAAGGTGAGCATATTAACATAACTTCCGATTTCATCTTGCTGTTCAAAAATTTTGGCTTTTAATTCTTTCTTTTCTTCAAAAATTGCCTTTAACTTTTTATCACACACCTTATCATTATCTTTTAACATATTATATGAAACAGTTAACTGTTCTATGTTGGCGATAAGGCGTTCATTTTCTTCTCTTAGCCTGTTTACCTGTCCTGTCAAACGAATACAAGAAATACAAGAGAAGGGTTCATTATCAACCTCATGTATGTTGGCCATGAACGCTTTGTTTTGTTGGTCATCATCAACTTGTTCTGACCAGTCAAAAGCTTCATCAGACAACATTAAGGCAGCAGAAACTGTCACACCCCCTGATTTGTACAGCGGAAGCGGTTCGTTTGCAAGTTTTATTGTGTACTTAAACTCTAAGGGAGTGGGGAAAAGCGTTGGGTATATAAAACCTTATTTAAGGAAAGTAACACAGAGTTGTTCAACAGCGCGATAATGAACGTACCCGTGACCGTATCCGGGTCCTTACGAGCATTCCCAGCATTTAGCACATAAGCTCTACCTCGAGCCTCGTTGTTGTTATTCTTTAGTTTGGGACAGTCGTTCCGGAAATGTCCCGTGTTGCCACATTCGTAACAGGCTTTCGTTCGACAATCGTTTGCTAGGTGACCATAACGGTTGCACTTGTCGCAAGGAGTGCCACAAAGCCCGTCATGGTGGCGGCTGCATTTTGAACAGAAGGGTTTGGTTCCAATGTACCCTCTTCTCTCTCAAGATCCTGATGCATAAGCCTTAAGGGTCTCCGGCTTTTTGTTTTGTTGTTGCTGTTGAGTTTGGTTGGTCCCAAGCCACTTTCGCTTGTTGTCCCCGGTAGTTTTCTCAGCGGATGCCTCTCGGCGAACAATTTGAGCCATAAGCTCGTGTGCCATACGAACGGCACTTTGGATGGTTCCGGGCTTGGAAGAGATTACATTTCCCTGGATCTTTTCTGGTAGTCCCCAAATGTATCTTTCGACACGTTTTTGTTCGGGGTCCACCATAGATGGACATAAGACAGCAAGCTGGTGAAATCTGGTGGTGTAGCTGGTGATATCATTCCCTTAAACAGAGAGGTGCCAGAATTTTTCCTCGAGCTGTTGTAGTTGCTCTCGAGGGCAGTATTCTTCCTTCAACATTTTCTTGAGGTCTTCCCATGGAAGTTGATAGGCGGCATCAATTCCCACGGTCTGAGCGTATGAATACCACCATGTGAGTGCACCGTCAGCGAGGGTGCAAGTAGAGAATTTGACCTTGTTTTCCTCCGTGCAGTTGCAGATCCGGAAAACAGATTCCATTTTCTCTATCCATCGAATGAGACCAGTGGCTCCCTCGGTGCCCTTAAAATTGAGGGGTTTTACTGTCACACCCCGCTAAAGCGGAAACACGAGATGTAACAGCTGAGGAATTCACAACACAAAGATATAGTAACAATACCATAAATTTAAAAGGTCGCCTTAAAGGCAATTAACCATACATCAGGTTGTTCATTGTTACAAAAGTACTGTTACAATAAAATTATAAAGTTTCGTTCAAAAGTCCATGATTTATAGCTTGATTGATATGATCCCATGCACTTGCCCACACATGATCCATTCTTACCGGCGCTCTCCTGAAAAGCATGTCAAAACAAAAGGGTCAACTATGGTCATAGTTGGTGAGTTCAAAGTTTGAAACAATTGAACCAAAAGGGTGTCCAATAGGGAACATAAGTATGGGTGTAGCCGTCCGATTCGGGAACGCTATCATCCCTGTGTTTGTCCAATCGGGACAGTTATAACAAGCATTTGATTGATAAAGTTGCTGTAAATAAACATGTGGTAGTAAAGAGAGAAATGTATAAGCCTTGAGACCACTACTAATCCGGTTATCTGACCGAGCGTGCCCCAAATTAAAGTGCTCCATGTTCTTCAACAAACAGGAGTAAAAGGCGATATTATGCACCCACGTTGAAGTGTGAGTGAGAGATGGTCCTACCCTAAATAGCATGCTACCCATAATATCTACGGCTCGTCGCTACGAGTTAATTAGTAGTGAATAAGTTGCAGGGGACTTTGAGTATAAGAAAACCCAAGCTTAACATGTTGACATACCACAATTTGCGTAAAGCAGTTCAAAAGCAGTTGATAGTACGTAAAAGTTCAACCAGAAGTTTAAAGTAATTGCATGCTTTCAGCCCCAAAAATAGAAATCGGAAAGAGGGGACAATGAACTCACCTGAGTATGATAAGCAGCTAGCAATTAATGAGCGAAGTGAATATCCAAGTGCAACCTCCTAACGCCCTAAACGTATGAGGTTGTATGTGTAAGTAGATGTCTCAAAAGACCATCTATGTAAGTAGGAGGTTAACGTCCACTTATGTAAGTTCACTCAATTAGAGATGTCCATTTGTTCGGTTATCATTCATGTTTAGTAAATACGTACGGCCCGTTGGTGATATTTTGTGAAAACACAGATGTGATAAATTATATTACGCATGTTCTACTTTCCGGCTATAGTTAATGGATTAGTGTGACAAGGGAGGGGGCGAAGCCCCTGAATGACGGGGGTCCGGGGGCAGCGCACCTGGTAGCGGGGTCCAAGGGGTGGCAACCCCTGGTGGGGTCCAAGGGGTGGCAACCCCTGGCGGGGTCCAAGGGGCAGAGCCCCTGGCTGGGGTCGAGCTGATATTGCTGATATTTATGCTGATGTTGCTTTAACCAAAAATGCATGGATTTTGTGTTTTTAGCGACACAGGGTTAGTGTCGCTATATGCGACACTAAGGTATTATGCAACACAAAGGCTTGTGTCGCTAAGATGACGATTCGGGTGTACAGCGACACAAAAGCTGGTGTCGCTATTGTGACGATTCGGGTGTATAGCGACACAAAGGCTTGTGTCGCTAATGTGACGATTCGGGTGCTAGTGCGACACTAAGGCTTGTGTCGCTAAAGGTGACCATTCGGTTCTATTGCGACACTAAGGCTTGTGTCGCTAAAGGTGACCATTCGGTTCTATTGCGACACTAAGGCTTTTGTCGCAGACCACTGGGCTTCTGCGACACAGAGGCCTGTAACAGGTCAGTTTTACGTAGTTTATTTCGGGTTCCAAATGTTCGAGTTATAATTTAAGAAAAATATATGTTGTTCCTTAGTATGTTAGCTACTTAAAATAATTTTTCCAGCATTTTTAGGCGTTCCTAAGTATTTTTAAAAATTCCATGGGTTCCCTGTGGTCAGAAAGTAACCATTCAGGACACATGCAAATGTTCTCGTTTTCTGGGAAAAATGCGTACACCTTTAGACAAAATAATCAAAACGACTTTTGTAGCTAACAAAATTTGTGAACTTTAGGCGGTGGTTTCAGGTCATTTGGATGTGTATATCTCGAGTTATGATTAAAACAACAAGGGTGAAATTTCTGGCCCTTTTGACAGCCCGGACACATGTTTTTGTAAAAATCGTTTCGGGTATCAAACGAACTCCAAAAATTGTGAAACCACTTGAAAATGAAAGCTAACTTCTTAAAATTAATTTTTGCTTTTTGAATCGTCCATTTTGGTTGAGTTTTGAGGGAGAAACAGCCTCTCAAAGTCAGACCATTTTCCGATCAGCTTGCATGTGACATTTTTGACACTTTTAAACATGAAAAACGGGTTTTATATTATGATTTGGACATTTCCTTGTTAAGTGAACTTTATAACATGTTTATAAGAGTATTGCAAGTAAATTTTTGAAGAGTTAAAGTTCTTACCACGTTTGTGAAACCGAAAGAGGAGGAAAGAAGCTAGTTTTCCCGTTTCGTGCTATTTTCCGAATGGTGGCTTAGGGTGGTTGAATGGCGGCCTTGTGGTGGCTGGAGGGAGGTGTTAGGTGGCTGTGGTGGTGGTGATGAGGTCTGATTGCACAGAATTAGGGGGTGTGTGTGTGTGTGTGTGTTTGTTGAGTGAAAAATGAGAGAATGGAGGGAGAAAGCCTATATATACATGGGCTAAGTCCATGGGCTTGGGCTCCCCTCTCTTGGGCCGTGTTGGGCCTTTGGGCCGTGAGTCTGGGCCAGGCCCTTCCATGGGTTGGGCTCGTGACTCGCTTCTTGATTTCATGTTACGTTTTTCGTTCGTTTAAACGTGAATTTCGCGGTTTAAAAGTTAATAATTTACGTTATGTGTTCGTGCCTAATTTAAATTTGTGAGTGATATTCGGGATGACTAAGTATTCTAAAATACTTAAGTTGGGTTACAAAAATATATTTTGGGTTTCGCTAGGGCGTCGGGCTCGGTTTGCGCGTTTTCATCGCGTGTGTTACGTTTTGAGCCAAACGTCTAGGTTTTTCGCGTACTTTTATATTAAGATCATAATATAAGTGCAATAACTACTATTTACTTATAAAAATAGATTTACGTTATTTAGAAAGAGTTATCACCAACGCCGTATGATTGTAGGACTTCGTCCAGTTCGCGGTTATACGATTTTAATCGATTGTTAACGTGTGCACGTAATCGCATGAAATGTCACATATATTTAGATTAACTAATGCTAAACACACGTATTACTAATGGTCTAGGCAATAAGTACATCCCTAAATTGGTAGGTGTCACATTATCCCACCGTTGAAATGAATTTCGTCCCGAAATTCAACTCGTCTCATAGGGTGTCGAAATATTCGAGAATAGGTGCGGATACTTATGTCGAAATTGATCCTCGCGCTCCCATGTGAATTCAGGACCTCGTCGCGAATTCCATCGGACTTTTACGATGGGAATTCGACTTCGCTTCAATCTTTTGACCTCACGGTCCATGATTTTGAGTGGTTCCTCTATGAAGTGTAGTTTATCATATATGTGAATATCATCGAGAGGAACAATGAGTGTTTCGTCGGATAGACATTTCTTTAGATTGGAAACATGAAACGTGTTATGTATGTTGCTAAGTTCCTGAGGTAGTTCGAGTCGGTACGCGACTGGACCAATCCTTTCTATTATCTCAAAAGGTCCAACATACCTTGGGTTAAGTTTGCCTCGCTTTCCAAAGCGGATCATGCCCTTCTAGGGTGACACTTTCAGAAGTACTTTATCGCCGATTTGAAATTCTAAAGGTTTCCTACGGTTGTCTGCATAACTTTTCTGACGACTTCTGGCTATTTTCAATCTTTCCCTGATAGCAGTGATTTTATCGGTTGTTTCTTGTATAATGTCGAGTTTGATTAGCTGTCTATCACCTGTTTCTAACCAACAGAGTGGTGATCGGCACTTACGTCCATATAAGGCCTCAAATGGTGCAAATCCTATGCTTGTGTGGTAACTGTTGTTGTAGGAAAACTCCACTAAAGGTAAGTGAGTATTCCAGCTTCCTTTAAAGTCTACTGCACAGGCTCTCAACATGTCTTCCAAGGTTTGGATGGTTCGCTCACTTTGGCCATCGGTTTGTGGGTGGTAAGCGGTGCTCAAATTTAGTTGAGTGCCTAGAGCCTTCTGTAGTTGTTGCCATAAGCGTGACGTGAAACGATTATCCCTATCGGAAATGATGGAAAGTGGTATTCCATGACGTACAACGATTTCATCGATATAGATTTGAGCGAGTTTGTCCATTTTGTAATCTTCTCGGATGGGAATAAAGTGTGCTGACTTCGTTAATCTGTCCACTATGACCCATATAGAGTCATGTCCCCTTGCCGTTCGTGGCAATTTCGTGATGAAGTCCATTGATATTTGTTCCCATTTCCATTGTGGGATTTCCGGTTGTTGCAATAATCCTGATGGCTTTTGGTACTCTGCCTTGACTTTAGAGCAAGTCAAGCATTTTCCAACGTAGACAGCAATATCCTTCTTCATTCCCGGCCACCAGTAAAATTTCCTCACGTCCTTATACATCTTATCAGCTCCTGGGTGAATCGAATATCTGGATTTATGGGCTTCGTCAAGAATGATTTTTCTCAAATCATTGACTTTCGGAATCCAAACTCTTTCCTTGAAGTACCGAACTCCATCGGACTTGATTTCAAATTTCTGATCAAGGTTATGCAAGGTTTCATTCTTTATGTTCTCCGGTTTCATTGTTTCATCCTGAGCTTCCAAGATTTGAGTTTTCAAACTCATCTGAACTAGTATTCCCAATGCTACTACGTTAGCCTTGCCTGGGTGATACTTGATGTCGCAATCATAATCACCAAGCAGTTCTACCCACCTTCTCTGTCTCATGTTGAGCATCTTCTGATCAAAGATATGCTGAAGACTCTTGTGATCGGTGAAGATGGTGCACTTCGTGCCATACAGGTAGTGTCTCAAAATCTTAAGAGCGAACACCACCGCTCCTAACTCTAAATCGTGCGTCGTATAGTTTTTCTCATGCTCCTTAAGTTGTCTCGATGCGTAGGCAATCACCTTATTCCTTTGCATCAACACGCAGCCCATTCCTTAGTGTGATGCGTCACAGTACACGAAAAAATCTTTTGTTCCTTCCGATAGCTAAGATGGGCGCGTTACAAAGCCTACTCTTCAGTGTTTGAAACGCTTCCTCTTGTTCCTTTCCCCAAACAAACTCCTTGGCCTTCTGGGTCAGCTCGGTTAACGGTTTAGCAATCCTTGAAAAGTTCTCGATAAACCTCCGATAATAACCTGCTAATCCCAGAAAACTGACGTATCTCTGTAGGGGTTCTCGGGGCTTCCCACTTTTTGATAGCCTCGATTTTGGCGGGGTCGACATGAATTCCCTCCTTGTTGACCACGTGACCAAGGAAGTGTACTTCTCGAAGCCAAAATTCACATTTTGAGAACTTGGCGTACAGCTTCTGCTCCTTTAGTAGTTTCAATATTATCTCCAAGTGTCGTTCGTGGTCTTCCTTGCTTTTGGAATAAATCAATATGTCGTCGATGAACACAATTACAAACTTGTCTAGATATGGGCTACACACCCTATTCATTAAATCCATGAATACTGCGGGTGCGTTGGTTAGTCCAAATGGCATTACTAAGAACTCATAATGCCCATATCGCGTCCTAAAGGCTGTCTTTGGGATGTCCTCTTCACGGACTCTCAATTGGTGGTATCCTGAACGAAGATCGATTTTTGAAAAGTACGATGTACCTTGCAATTGGTCAAATAGATCGTCGATTCGGGGTAGAGGATATCGGTTCTTTATGGTTAGTTTGTTCTGTTCTCTATAATCTATGCACATACGGAACGATCCGTCTTTCTTCTTTACGAAGAGAACTGGAGCTCCCCAGGGCGATGAGCTTGGACGAATTAGTCCATGACTCAGAAGCTCTTGCAGTTGACTTGACAATTCCTGCATCTCGGACGGTGCCAGACGATACGGTGTCCTTTCTACGGGCGCCGCTCCGGGAATTAGGTCGATTTGAAATTCAATTGGTCTAGGTGGGGGAAGTCCAGGTAGGTCGTTTGGGAAAACCTCGGGGTGATTTCTAACAACAGGGATGTCTTGAACACACTTCTCCTCCGGCCTTTTGTCAACTACATGTGCCAGAAATGCGAAGTACTGCTTCCCCAGGTACTTACGCATTTGCATAGCTGACACAATGTTCAGTTTCCTGCCGGGTTTATCCCCTTGTATGACAAAGGTTTCGTTGTCGGAGAGAGGTATCCGGACAACCTTATCAATAGAACCGAATGGTCACCTTTAGCGACACAAGCCTTAGTGTCGTAATAGAACCGAATGGTCACCTTTAGCGACACAAGCCTTTATGTCGCTATACACCCGAATCGTCACAATAGCGACACCAGCTTTTGTGTCGCTGTACACCCGAATCGTCATCTTAGCGACACAAGCCTTTGTGTCGCATAATACCTTAGTGTCGCATATAGCGACACTAACCCTGTGTCGCTAAAAACACAAAATCCATGCATTTTTGGTTAAAGCAATATCAGCATAAATATCAGCAATATTAGCTCGACCCCAGCCAGGGGCTCTGCCCCTTGGACCCCGCCAGGGGTTGCCACCCCTTGGACCCCGCTACCAGGGGCGCTGCCCCCGGACCCCCGTCATTCAGGGGCTTCGCCCCCTCCCTTGTCACACTAATCCATTAACTATAGCCGGAAAGCAGAACATGCGTAATATAATTTATCACATCTGTGTTTTCACAAAATATCACCAACGGGCCGTACGTATTTACTAAACATGAATGATAACCGAACAAATGGACATCTCTAATTGAGTGAACTTACATAAGTGGACGTTAACCTCCTACTTACATAGATGGTCTTTTGAGACATCTACTTACACATACAACCTCATACGTTTAGGGCGTTAGGAGGTTGCACTTGGATATTCACTTCGCTCTTTAATTGCTAGCTGCTTATCATACTCAGGTGAGTTCATTGTCCCCTCTTTCCGATTTCTATTTTTGGGGCTGAAAGCATGCAATTACTTTAAACTTCTGGTTGAACTTTTACGTACTATCAACTGCTTTTGAACTGCTTTACGCAAACTGTGGTATGTCAACATGTTAAGCTTGGGTTTTCTTATACTCAAAGTCCCCTGCAACTTATTCACTACTAATTACCTCGTAGCGACGAGCCGTAGATATTATGGGTAGCATGCTATTTAGGGTAGGACCATCTCTCACTCACACTTCAACGTGGGTGCATAATATCGCCTTTTACTCCTGTTTGTTGAAGAACATGGAGCACTTTATTTTGGGGCACGCTCGGTCAGATAACCGGATTAGTAGTGGTCTCAAGGCTTATACATTTCTCTCTTTACTACCACATGTTTATTTACAGCAACTTTATCAACCAAATGCTTGTTATAACTTTCCCGATTGGACAAACACAGGGATGATAGTGTTCCCGAATCGGACGGCTACACCCATACTTATGTTCCCTATTGGACACCCTTTTGGTTCAATTGTTTCAAACTTTGAACTCACCAACTATGACCATAGTTGACCCTTTTGTTTTGACATGCTTTTCAGGAGAGCGCCGGTAAGAATGGATCATGTGTGGGCAAGTGCATGGGATCATATCAATCAAGCTATAAATCATGAACTTTTGAACGAAACTTTATAATTTTATTGTAACAGTACTTTTGTAACAATGAACAACCTGATGTATGGTTAATTGCCTTTAAGGCGACCTTTTAAATTTATGGTATTGTTACTATATCTTTGTGTTGTGAATTCCTCAGCTGTTACATCTCGTGTTTCCGCTTTAGCGGGGTGTGACAGGTTTGCAGTTCATGAAATCTTTGTATGTGCAGGGTTTGGTTACAGGTGCGTTGTTGACGGGTTCTTCAGCGTTTCTTTGGTTAGCATTAGGGCCGTTTCTGGCTGCTTCGTAAGCTGCCATAGCTTCAGCAACCCCTTGGGAGACGAGTTGAGCAATTTCTTCAGGACTTATCGGTTGGCGTCTTGGCGGCATGATTCCTTATTGAGAGGAAATCAATGATGTGAGTGATCAAAAACCATTTAAGGTATGAGTCCGAAGGATTTATAGGCTCCGAAGTTTACAAAGGTGTCGGGAGTCGTTCTAATTCGGAGAAGTCGCATAAGTCTTATTCTGAACGAGATGGGGTTAGTCTGAGATGACCTAGTAGTTCTTCTAATCGCATATAACACAAGCAGTTCGTAGGTTTATGATTAGAGGGAAGGGGGAGTACGAAATAGAGAAAATAGATGTGTCGCGCCTAGGTGACGAATTCTCGTGTGGTTCTAGTTCCATTGGTTCATCCTTAGTAGTGTCGTTGTGCGATGCGCGTGGGTAAGTGGTTATCATGGGTGTCTCCATAGTAATTGGCAAGATTTTGAGTCTCGTTCTCGAGGTCAAGTAGCGTAATAGAGGGAGTGGTTGTCGTTTTCCGTGGTAAGTAAGTCTAGTATACGTAACGTTATATATATGTAGGCATATATGTATATATCTATAAACCCATTACATAAGCACGTATAAAGGTTGGTCCCACTTCTATCCTCGGTCTAAGTCTTCTAATGTATTCCCATTCACTATATCCATTTCAGAGCTTGCATCGATTCTCCTTTAATTGTACATAGTTGATCAGGCTATTTTAATTAAAGTCGAATGATGAAATTCCTGAACCAGTTATACCTAATAAGGAATACTAACTTAACGGTTATAGTCTAGGCCCACTAATGCAACCTAGTTCGCTATAACCTTGGCTCTGATACCAATCTGTCACACCCCCTGATTTGTACAGCGGAAGCGGTTCGGGTCGGGGCGTGACTAATCAAGTAATCACAACACAAAGGAAAAGGCGAACGACTCTATATGAGACGTTTATAAAATAGTACCAAAATAGTTACATTGAAATACTTTAAAAGTTTACATTGGCCTCGAGTTCGCGAAATAATATCCTGAGGATTCTAGTACATAACGAAATATTTCAAAAATAATATATGAACATCTTCATATACGTATAATGCATGCGACTCGATGTAGCTAGCAATCCTGTGGGCAATCCTACTGTTGCTGAGTACCTGAGAATACAAAGCTAAAGAGTCAACCAAAAGGTTGGTGAATCTCACAGGTTTAACAGTAAAAGCATAGTTATGAAACACAAGATTTATCCGTGATTTGCAATCAAGCAAATAAAGTAAACAAAATTAATGTTTCCGAAATTGCCATGAGCCCACGGTTCGAAGCCTAACCCGTTTTGTGCCTCCCGGAGGTGTCTAATCCGAAACACCTTTATGACAAATACTAGAGTGCCCGTTTTTAACTTGGTTATAGCTAGTAACCCGGACGGGGGTGTCATTCCCATAATAGATCTATTCTCTAGCACTCACGCCTTCGCAGTTAACGAACCATGTGTGTTGAGGACTTTTAATGGATTAAAAACAACTCATACAATTTTGTAAAAATAATCGAGTACTTGTGTTCATTAAAAACAGTTAAGCATTTGTATCTCACCCCAAAGTATATAAAACAGTAAAAGTAAAAGTGGGGCTGTAAGACTCACCTGAGTTTAGCAAATAGCAAGCAATAATCAAATAGCAAGCAATGTGTTCCAAGTTGCAACCTTCTAACGTCCTAAACGTATAAGGTTGTGTAAGTAGATCTCAAAAGATCATCTATGTAAGTGGAGGGTTAATGTCCACTTAAGTAAACCGTGTAGGTGGAGGGTTAATGTCCACCTAAGCTAGTTCACTCAATTAGAAACGTCCAATTGTTTGGTTATCGCTTGTGTTTAGAAAACATGTACGGCTCGTTGGTGACATTTTGGGAAAACATAAATTTGATTAATTTTGTTAAGCGACACAGAGGTTAGTGTCGCAGGTTACTGCGACACTCGAAGTGGTAGCGACATTGTCTTAGTGTCGCTGGTTATACTGTTTGGTTTTAGAGGTAGCGACACAAGGGTTGGTGTCGCTAGTTTCCACTGTTTTATAGATAGCGACACAAGGGTTGGTGTCGCTAGTTAATACTGTTTGTAACGACACAGGAGTTAGTGTCGCAGGTTACCACTGTTTGTTTAAAAAAATAGCGACACAGAGGTTAGTGTCGCACCCAATTTGGGCCAGGTGCGACACTAAGGTTCTGCTATGTTTTTCAAGTTCGGGAAAGTGGTCAAATGTGCTCGGTTTGACCCGAAACTTTTACATGACTCTTAAATATGTCTAAGGGTTGTAAAAATTTAGTTCTTCCATTTTTAGTAGGTTTACAAGTGTCGGTTTTTATTTTTGTGCAAAATCAGTCCACCTTTTATATTTCCAGAAAATGTACATTTTTGTTGGCTCGATTTCGAAAATCATAAGTCCGAAATAGAATACAAGAAAAATCAAAGAGGTTCCCCTATATCTTGACTACTTTCAGTAATTTTTATAGAATTTTTAAGCAAGTCTAAGTATTTTTAAAAATTACATTTATCTACTGAGGTCAAAAAGTGACCAATCGGGACACATGCAAGAAGATTAATTTTCTGGGCAAAATATACACATTTTTCGAAAAATTTATCTAAACGACATTTGTACTTAACAAAATTTGTGAACTTTTGGCAGTGGTTTCATGTCATTTGGAGATGTATATCTCGAGTTATGATTAAAATAAGAAGGGTGAGTTTTCTGAGTTTTTGGACAGCCTATACACATGTTTTTGTAAAAATCATTTCGGGTATTAAACGAACTCCAAAAATTATGAAACCAGTTGAAAATGAAAGCTAACTTCTTGATAACACTCAGATGAATTTCGGAGTATTTTCTGGACAGAATATGCATGTTGCATTTTTGTAAGTTGATGATGATGAAAAACGTTTTTAACATGGTTTTTGAACATGAATCTTTTGAGTGAACATTTTAACATGTTATTCAAGCATTTTAGAGGTAGAATAAGTTTTCTTACAATGAGAATAGGAGAAGGAAAGGAGGAGGTGTTGTAGGGCTTGAATCCTTGCTTTTTCTTGCAAACCGAAAGAGAGGATGCTATGGTGGTGTATGGTGGTTCAATGGTGGGTTATGGTGGTGATTTTGAGTGTTCTTGGGGCAGGAAAATCTGGAGAAAAAGAGAGAGAAAAGAGAGAGTGAAGAGAGGAGAGAAAGAGTGTAGAAGTAGGAAATGGGTTGAGTGTGGGAATGAGAAAGAGGGTGAGGGGGTATGATGGTATGGGGAAAGGGAGGGGCATCTTGGTGGCAGATTTTTGTGGGCCCCACATGGTGTGGGTTGTTTAAATTTGTTCCCCAATGTTTACGTTACGTGTGGTGCTCGTTTACCCGTTCGTTTCGTTGTTCGTTTAAACGTTAAACGTTTATTATTCAAGTTTTTCGTTAATGATTTATTCGCGTACATTTTGATTGAAGTTTTATTTAAAATATTTCATTTTAAGTTATTAAAATAATAATCGAGTTTCGTTCGGTTGTCGGGCGCGCTACGCGCGTTTTCGTCGCGTACGGTACGTTTTGCATAAAACGTAAAGTGTTCGTATATTATTGTACTATAATAATATAATGTAAATAAATACTATTTAATTATAAAATATATTTACGTTATTTATGAAAAAGTTTTCACCAACGTCCGTATTATCGTGTCGGATCCCATCCGATCGAATTTGCGAAATTAAGATTTAATTACGTACGCGTATATATATTTACATACATACGAACTGTTACTGCACTTGGTCCTATTTCATACTAAATACAAGTAATAATGATCTATGATTAGTCACTAATGACGGCCTAATTCGCCGGGTGTCACAGAAACCATTGCCTTTTCTTCAGCTTTAGCCTTCTCTGTAGTTTTGTTCGGAGTAGGCCTTGTAAAACCAGATGAGGGCTGTCTTGTTTCACATTCACGAGCAAAGTGTCCATAGTTTTGACACTTGTAGAACTTGACCTTGCTCTTGTTGAATCCCAGACCCTTATCATTTGGGTCCTCTAGCGACTTTTTGCCTGTTTTCTTAAAATAGGTCTTGGCTCTTCTAGTAAGCATAGCCAAGTTCCACCTTAAGTCCATTCGCTCCAATTCGTCATCATCGATTTGACGAAAATATTCTTCGGTCAAATCCATAGAACCAGCTTTCTTGCAGAGAAAGTAATCATAGGCGGATAGCAACGCCGAGAAAAGTGCAGCATGATCTTGTGAAGCTGCAGGGATAAGCACTTGATGACTTGGTGGTTGAAAATAAGAACCACCAGAAGAAACACTTGGTTGATGACTTGAAGAGCCACCAGTTCCACCAGCCAAGAATGCTGAGCCAGATGTTCCGGTTGATGAAACATCCACTCCGTAGATCTTAGGATTTTGGACATTTGCAGTAGCCTTGGTTTCCTTCCTTTGCATGTCCAAAAGATCAGCTTCTAGCTGACCAATAAGATCATCAAGAGACATATTCAGAATGTCAGGATCCTTTTCCATCATTAAAACTCAAGTATCCCACTTGTCAGGTAGGGATTCAAGAAGTTTTTTATTTATTTCAGTTTTATCCAGAGTTATTCCTCCTACCATTAGCTCACTTACCAACTGTGAGTATCTAGAAAACAAGTCAGAAAGAGACTCATTTGGAAGAATATCGAACACGTCATACTGCGTTTTGACTAAACGCAATTTATTCTGCTTATATTGTTCACTACCGCCACATCTTTTCTCAAATGCCTTCCATAAATCATAAGCAATTTCCAGATGTCGAAATTGCTTGAGGATTGACGGTGGTAATGCCATGGTGATTGCAGAATGAGCCTTTGTATCATTCTCAAAGGCTTTGCGTTCCTTAGGAGTCATTGATTTATATTGACTTTAATGGTGTTGTACCGGTATAAACTCCAGGACTGACAGGATGTTCGTATCTTTCAGTCAAAGCAACCCACATTTCGGGATCATTAAAAAAGACAAACGCTTCAAAGCGTTGACGCCAGTAGGCATAATCCATACCGACAGTATACATAGGTGGTTTATTCGTACTTCCAACTTCAGAGTTATGCTTGAGTAGATCTCCAACACGTTGTAATGAAGAAGATGCCATTTTGAGAACCTGCGAAACAAACACAAAGAACTGTTATGCGACACAAGGGTTGTGTCGCTAAATCAGATGGCGACACTAACGATGTGTCGCAAAGAATTTAAGTAACAGTTAAAGGTGCGACACAAGAGTTGTGTCGCTGAAGCTGATGACGCTTAATAATTATGTCGCAAAATCCAAACTTGTGTCGCTCTTTGTGTCGCTGAAACCCTAAGTGTGACAAAAGATTATGTCGCAGAAACCCTAAACGTGACAGAAAGTTTGTGTCGCTTAAACCCTAAATGCGATAGAAACTTTGTGTCGCTTAAACCCTAAATGCGACAGAGGCTGTGTCGCTGCTTGTGTCGCAATGTCGAGGAGAGCTGCGGCAGAAAACCCTAAAATTCGCAAAATCCGAAACCCTAACGAAAAACCACGAACAATGGACGAATCTAAACACCAAAATCTTCCAGAAAATGTAGAATATGAACTTTTAACCAATATGCAAAGATTTAATTCCAAAAATCTAGTCGATTTTAACCAAAAACACGTACTAAACACGATCCGATAACACCAAATCCGTAGATTATGGCTCTGATACCACTTGTAGGTTCCCTAATCTTGGACCTAATCGAATCAACACAAACAATCGAGAGGCGGAATTCAAACGATTGAATTAAGTACGTTAAACACACAACGAATCAAACGCAAATCACTTGTATATTGATATAATAACCAATTAGCTTGATACACTGAAATGCCTTACAATATGCTCTCTAAACTCACAGATTCGTCTCCCTAACAATGAGGCCGAAATGCTCTATTTATACTCAAAACCGAAATGACCTGCGACACAAGAGATGTGTCGCACAGCCAACTCATGCGACACAAGCTTTGTGTCGCATAAGCGACACAGGCTCCATGTCGCCTAAAGCAAAACTTGTAATATTACATAAAACTTCGTAATTACATATCCAACTATTACAAGCTAAGACCAACTGACAGACATATAAATATGCACCAACACTTACTAATGTTGATAATCTGGAGGAGATGGATATTTAGTGGCAAATTGCTTTGATTACTCAAAGAGCCAAAAGATTTATGCAAAGGACATGAAGGAAAAACTTTGCAAATCAAAGGAATGATGCTGCTTGGTTTGATAAAAGTAAGGTAGAATGCTTCAACTGTCATAAAATGGGGCACTTTGCAAGGGAATGCAGAAGTCAAAGACAAGAGCAGAATGGGCAGAGAACAGGAAGCAATGGGATTCAGAGAATGACTGTACAAGTACAGGAAAGTACATCCAATGCCTTAATTTCACAGGATGGACTTGATTTTGATTGGAGTGATCAAGCAGAACATGAAGTGAAGAATCAAGCTTTAATGGCTATTGCTGAAGAAAACAAGTCATCAGATGTTCCTTATGAGGTACAAATCAAATTATGTTCTCCTGTGTACAAACAGACTGTTAAACACTATAGAGATTATAATATGAAATTTTGTGAGGAACTTAAGCAATGTGAAATTAAAAGTAGACACACTACTACTGCCATAGAAAATTTTGAAAGTCAAATTAAGGCATATGAAAAGAATGTAACTCAATATGAATATGATCTTAAGTATGCCAGATGGGAGAGAGATGTATTAAAAGATAAGTTAGAAGCACTGAATCAGAAATTAGTAGAGGTCACATGTGAAAGAGACAATATAAAATTAACAGTAAGTGATCTTGAACATGCTTCTAAGAGTGTAAATCAAAAATAAGCACTGAATCAAAAATAGTAAGTGATCTTGAACATGCTTCTAAGAGAGATGTATTAAAAGATAAGTTAGAAGCACTGAATCAGAAATTAGTAGAGGTCACATGTGAAAGAGACAATATAAAATTAACAGTAAGTGATCTTGAACATGCTTCTAAGATTGTAAATCAAATTATCAAATCTCAAATTCATGATAAGATAAAAACTGGTTTAGGATATAATTCTGTTTCCCCACCTTATAATAACAACTATTTTCCTCCTAAAACTGATTTAAATTTAAATAAGTTAAAGGAAGGAATAGCAGTTGATGTTACAAAGGTTGATCCAGTTATTAACTTGAAAAATGAAAATTGACTTTGATAAGGTTGAAATTAGGGAATGGACTAAGGAAGATGAGCTGGATTTTTCATCTGAAAACAATAAGAATTCTACTTCTGAAACAACTGATAGTTCAAATTTTGAAAAATCATGTGAGAGTAGCAAAAAATCAAATACTAGTCTAGTTTTAGAACTTAAAAGTGATAAAATAGAAGAGGGTAAAAGATTGTTTCAAGAAAAAATAAAGAGTAATCTAGAAAAGATGAAATCTTCTACTAATAAATCTAGAGCTGGTCTAGGTTACATTAGTAATTCAGTTAAAACAGTTAACAAACCTACTAATCTAAAATCTGTGAACATTAACTGTGCTGACTGTAAATGTAAAGCCAGAATCTCTCAATTACCACATTCTCAACAATTAAAACCCAGAGGAAATCAAAGAAACTGGAACCAAATGGTTTCACAAAAGTTGGGAAACAATTTTATAGTGGTAAAGGAGAAATCCTGTTTTACATGTGGCAGAAACAATCATCTTCAACGTGATTGCTAATATAATCCAAAAATTCTTCAGAGGATTAGAAAACAACCATGGACAGGACCTGATATGATCAATAAACATAATTTTAAATCAAAACTTGATCATATTACTACTGCCAAGAAGAAAAATGTTAAGGCTAATAAGTTAAAGACTGCTACAGCTATTTCAACTGCATCAGTATTAACTAGAAATTTAGCCAACAGAAATAAGGCAAAAACAGTGGTAAAAACTAAACCTGTTACTACTGCCAGTGCTATTTATTTTAACACTGTTAGTAAATTTAATAAAACAGTTAAAACTGTTAGATCAATTTCCACTGTTAAGCCTAAAATAAGTTGGATTTGGACACCAATTAAAACTGATAACTCAAAAGGTCCAAATACCAACTGTGCATCACAATCAATGATCTTCCAGAAAGTTGACTTTGTGAATGCACATGGGAAACCCAAAGCCAAATTGGTTTGGGTTCCCAAGAGAAACTAATTTTATTGTTCAATTAAATGTGCAGAGCAAGCCAGCAAACTTATGGCACATGGATAGTGGTTGCTTAAGACACATGACTGGGGATAAGAAGATGCTACAGGACTTCAAATCATTTGATGAAGGATATGTAGCATTTGGAAGCAATCCCAAAGGAGGGAAAATAACAGGCAAAGGAACAGTGCACATTAATAAGATAAGTTTTGAAGATGTGTATTTTGTTGAACAACTGAGGTACAATTTGCTAAGTGTGAGTCAAATCACAGATAAAAAGAACCCAGTTCATTTTACTGACACTGAATGCCTTATACTTTCTAAAGAGTTTAAAATACCTGAAAATATGATTTTAATGAGAATTCCTAGAAAGCATAATGTATATAAGTGTGACTTGGCAAATATGGAACCTCAATCTGAATTAAACTGTCTTATAAGCAAAGCAACTGTGAATGAATCTGAACTGTTGCATAGAAGGATGTGTCACATGAATTACAAGACCATTAATAAGCTTGTCAAAAGCAAACTTGTTAGAGGTTTACCTGAAAAGGTATATTCATGTGATGATCATTGTGTTGCTTGCCAAAAGGCCAAGCAACACAAGTCTTCTTTTAAGTCCAAAATTGTGAATACAAACTTTTCACCATTACACTTACTACATATGGATTTGTTTGGACCAACAAATATAAGCAGTATAGGGAAGAAATTATACTGTTTAGTAGTAATTGATGATTATACTAGATTCAGCTGGGTATTCTTCCTTAGGACAAAAGATGAAACAGGTGAAATACTTAGATCATTTATAACTAAGATTGAAAATCAAATAAATCTTAAAGTAAAAATCATTAGGAGTGATAATGGCACAGAGTTTAAAAATCAAGAGATGGATAAATTCTGTGAAAACAAAGGTATTAAGAGAGAATTTAGTGCACCTAGGACTCCACAACAAAATGGGGTAGCTGAGAGGAGAAATAGGACACTAATTGAGGCTGCAAGAACTATGTTAGCTGATTCTAAATTACCTATGACTTTTTGAGCAGAAGCAGTTAGCACTGCTTGTTATGTCCAAAATAGGGTATTAGTTGTCAAGCCTCATAACAAGACACCATATGAACTGTTCTTTAAGAGAAAACCATTGGTTAGTTTCTTAAAACCATTTGGGTGTCCTTGTACCATCTTAAATACCAGAAATCACTTAGGAAAGTTTGAAAGCAAGGCTGATGAAGGTCTTTTTGTTGGTTACTCTATTCAAAGTAAGGCTTATAGAGTTTTCAACCAAAAGACAAGAATCATAGAGGAGTCAATGGATATAACATTCAATGAATATACTGAAAATGCTGTAGGAAAAGAACAAGACTCTTTGTTTGATATTGATGCACTAACCCATGCTTTTAGATATACAAATGTGCAATCAAGTGCAGGTATAACTGCAGGTACAAGTACTCCTGCAACAGTCATACCAACTGCACAGAAAAGCAAAACACAGGAACTGATCAGGTGACCAAACAGTAAATAAAACATATTCCTGTGTTTTGCTGTGGAACCCTGTGTTAGTGCATTTTCACTCCAGCAATATCAACTGTTTGGTCACCATTCCACAGTAGACAACACAGGGTTCAGTGTCTGGCATAACAAGTCAAAAGGATAATGATGGTGGTAAAACATCAACTGACTGGCCTGATGATCCAAATATGCCAGCATTGGAGGAAGATGGAGACGAAAGTGAGAGTGAAAATGTGGACAACACAGCTACAGATTTAACTGATCTATCAGCTGTAGAACAGAGAATCATGGATAACATTTTCACTCCTTCAAGACAGTTTAGGGAGAGAATCACATCAGATACACAAGAAAATGAGATGGTTGTGAATACAACAAACTTGGAATCTGAGATACCAGTGTCACCAACATCACACTATCATGTCCATAGGGATCATCCTCTACAAAATGTGATTGGTGATGTTGCCACACCTGTACAAACAAGGCAGCAACACAAAGTAACAGAAGAAGGACTCCACACTTCTTTATATGCATGCTTTATATCTCAGATGGAGCCAAAGAAAGTATTAGAGGCTCTAAAGGATCCAAGTTGGATTGAAGCTATGCAAGAGGAGTTGCTTCAGGTCAAGATACAGAAAGTATGGACCTTGATGGATCTACCCAAAGGAAAAAGAGCAATTGGCACCAAATGGGTGTTCAGGAACAAGAAAGATGAAAGAGGGATAGTGATTAGGAACAAGGCTAGATTGGTAGCACAGGGGTACTCACAGGAAGAAGGGATTGACTATGATGAGGTATTTGCTCCTGTAGCTAGGATTGAGGCTATCAGACTATTCTTGGCCTATGCCTCATTCAAAGGGTTTAA
This sequence comes from Gnaphalium uliginosum, assembly GCA_963930675.1. Classification (NCBI taxonomy): domain Eukaryota; kingdom Viridiplantae; phylum Streptophyta; class Magnoliopsida; order Asterales; family Asteraceae; genus Gnaphalium; species Gnaphalium uliginosum. Next base: position 50,135,963 of record OZ005681.1, on the reverse strand, counting down.
GGTCTATCAAATGGATGTGAAGAGTGCCTTTTTGTATGGCACTATACAAGAAGAAGTTTTATGTATGCCAACCTCCAGACTTTGAAGATTCCAATTACCCTGATAAAGTGTTAAGATTGGATAAAGCTCTCTATGGCTTACATCAAGCACCAAGAGCCTGGTATGACACATTATCAGAGTATCTGCTGAAGAATGGATTCACAAGGGGTGCAATTGACAAAATCTTGTTCACTAAAAGAATTAAGAATGATATCCTACTAGTGCAAATCTATGTAGATGATATTATTTTTGGTTCTACAAGGGACAGTCTTTGCAAGGAGTTTGAAGTATTGATGCATGACAAGTTCAAGATGAGTTCAATGGGAGAATTAACTTTCTTTCTCGGCCTACAAGTCAAACAACAGAAGGATGGGATTTTTATTCATCAAAGTAAATATGTTGTAGGTTCCCTTGTCTTGGACCTAACCGGATCAACACACACAATCGAGAGGCGGAATTCAAACGATTGTATAAAGTACGTAAAACACAAACGAATCAAACGCAAATCGAATGTATATAGATATAATAACCGAATAGCTTGGATATACTGAAATGCCTTACAAATGCTCTCTATAATCACAGATTCGTCAACCTAAAACTGAGGCCGAAATGACCTATTTATACTAAACCGAAACTGACTCTGCGACACAAGCTTTGTGTCGCACAGTCAGCTCATGCGACACAGACCTTGTGTCGCATAAGCGACACAGGCTCTGTGTCGCTTAAAACAAACTTGTAATATTACATAAAACTTCATAATTACATATCTAACTATTACAAGCTAAGACCAACTGACAGACATACAAAATATGTACCAACAAACTCCCCCGTGTCTTCAGCTTGGTCTTTAAAAATCTTCACTCAACTCCAGCCTGCTGGGAATGTGCCACCGGCATGTATTCCCAGTTTCAAACAAATCTCAACAATCTTTTGAAACTTCAGAGCCTCTTCTTGATCAAAAACATAATGTTGAATCTTGTTGGCATGAAGGACTCTTAAGTCATATTTCGTTAAATTGATGAGGCTTATAGGATCAAAAACACGAATAATTGAACCTCTTAATTGTTGAGAATAGATCCACTCTCCCGGACCCTGTTCCTGGTCTCTCTCAGTTAGATATTCAATAACAGCTTCACCAGTCTTCGGGTCGTACCACCAATATCTAAATTTCTTTAACAAATTTAGTGGTAGTTTCTCAAGTGGAATCGATTTCAGACTTGCAGCTGGCGGATATTTATACTTCACAATGGGCTCTTGAGTTCTTGGATCTAACTTTTTCTTGAAACGATAGCGAACTCCCAGCTCAGGTTTTATCCATACATAGTGTCTGCTGTAGATCTATTTTCTAAGAACCTTTTGAATAAAAGCGCCTCGACAATCATTTGAATTATTTACCAATTCTAATTGCGCAAGACGATTAAGTTCAACCTTTGGCAAAGTGCTGATGCAATTGAATCTCGGCCTGAAGTATTGAACGCCATCCTTTCTTTTTATTAAAATGAGAGAGCTTTCAGCATCGAATTTCCAGCTATAAATTAGACTAGTGAAATCTCCTCGAACTTTGTAAGATTTACAAATAGAAGACGCCACGGCCACAGTTCGATATTTCACAATAGGCTTGGACTGTACTGATGGCCACGGTTCGGAGGTCAATTCATTTTCATCATCCGAAGAATCCGATTCAATGATAGGTTCATCAGGATCATACGGTTCTTCTGGTTGAGCATGAGTAGGCTCACTTTGTCTTTCAACAGGAGATTCCGGATGATTTGACTCTTCATACACATCTTCATCTGAGGGAATCTCCGGTTCAACCTCAACATCCTCAAAGTCATAAGATATATCATCATTATTCACCGGATTTATTAAGCTTTGTAGATACGTGATATTTGCTTCAGAGTAATCTACAGCTATAGGAATCGGTTGACCTGGAATGTTTTCAGACGATGCAAAATAATCTAAAAGTAAATTTTCATTAATGTCTGAATTATTTACATCTACAGTCTGTGTTCCGGCGGAAGTCGTAGTTGTTGTTTCAATGGCACGCAGGCCTGACTCCCCCGAAACTACAGCTAGGGCTTCTAATTCTAAGACCCTAGTCTCCAAAATAGGAACTCTGACAGTCTGCAGCTCCAAATCTTTAATCTGTGCAGCTTGAGCTTCTAGAACCGCAGATTTTGACTGAATTAATGCAGCTTGGGATGTCATCGTTTGCTGCATCGTGTCCAACCGCCTCATTAATTCTTGAATGACAGACGGGAGAGGTTGGACAGGAACCTCCACACGGGGAATGTCAACCCGTGGCGTGGAAGAAGAAGTTTGAGCCGATTGACGTTGACGAACCATCGGAGGCACCCAATCTTCATCCGTAGGTTCTGATTGACGAGGCCTTTTGCCCACATCGGGTTGCACATAACCTGTCCCTGCCCTTTTGCGTCGTTGAATACGCTTAAAGCGTCTTAAATCAAAACGACGAATATTTTCCAACGAAGTGTCGGAAGGGACTATCCGAGGGGAAGTTGGTGGAGTTGAGCCACCATCAGAAGAGCTGGCAGCCATGTCTTCGACAATATGCGGCTCTTGTGCCTGAACGTTTTCTCCTTCAAGATGGTCAACATGACCAAAGGTCTCAATGTCGTCCAAAATTGCCTCAAGCTGGGGATTTTCTGCTTGTACAGGCACATTGACAAAAAGATCCTCTGGCTGTGGAGGAGCAGCAGCATCCAAAAATTCATCGGCCGCCGGAGGAACATAATCCTCATTTACAATGTGCCCAAACAGTGGCACATCCGCCGGCGCCGGAACTCCTTTAGCATATTGCCCATAGATGGCAAAGATGCGAACATTCATAGGGGTTTGTCGAAAACGGTGAACAACATTCACCGGAAGCCCCGGAAGAAGATGGTTGAGCAATAGCTGGATAAACCGCGGGTACATGTTCCATCGGTTGTCCCCGGTGTGTACATTGTCAACCATAGCCCGAAAAATATAACCAGAAAAGTTGAAGGGCTTGTTGTACACTAGTGCCAGCATAGCAGAAGCCGTAGAATGGCTCATGCCGTCAAAACCAGCCTTTCTGCTGGATAGGCAGACAATCATAATGTGCATCAAATACCGCCAGACCCTAGTTAGGTTGGCCTTGCGGTATTGATCCTTCGGAATGCCCGGATACCCAAGACGGATCATGCCTCCATTTATAAATGAGTTTGCAAATTGAATCGGCATGTCCGGATGGTCAGCAAATTGGAAAAATTCTCTAATAAGCCGCTCGGAGATAACCACCTCTTTGTCTTCTACCCGTGCGAGAATGCGGGTTTCAGGCAGATCAGAGTTGATCACAGCTGAATTCCAGAAGGAGCCAACTTGATCTTTGTATATTGGCGCATTGGCGGAGATGGCTGTAAAAATGCGGGAACGGCGCAAGAAAGCAATCATTGGCCTAAAAGGCGCAGCCGAATCCCGATCATCCTCAAGAAAAGCCACAATATTGTGCCTCGGCTCCCAATCATTCACATTTATATCTGCCATTGCTATTAACACAAAAGAAAACATAGCTCGAAAAGCGTTAGTATACAAACGTGAAGACAATTAATTTGAATAAAATGTCTTATGCGACACAGAGGATTTTGTCGCAGTAAGAATGCGACATTATAATTGTGTCGCTAAACCCATATGCGACACAAAGGATGGTGTCGCAAAAATCAATTTTAAAAACTATGCGACACAATTGCTTGTGTCGCTAACAAATTAAGCGACTGCATGGGTTGTGTCGCATTTTGCAATAAAATTGAATTTAATTGAATTTAGCGACAGAAGCCTTATGTCGCAAACTATGTGTCGCAAGCTAAGGCGACACAACGTTTGTGTCGCATAGAAACAAAAACGACAGACACAAGTGCGACACAAGTGCTTGTGTCGCAACTTGTGTCGCAATGACGAACAGTTGCAAACCCAGAAAAACCCTATAATCAAATTTGGGGGTTTTCGAAATTGAGGACACCAAATGATGCGCCAACGTTTGTAGAGCATGAAACCATGAGATTTAGCATGTTAAAGAAAGGTTTCCGTGTCCAATTTTACCCAAAACGAAAAACCCTAAAACCCGTATATGATTATAACTATTAAACACAAATTATACGGTAAAAGAGGTTAAAATTTGTACCTATAAGTCAAGAAAAAAGAAGATGAACACAAAACACGGAGTAGATTGCAAAGAAACACGGCCGAAGATAGAAAATCGAAAGAAAATTACGTCGCAGTCCTTGTGTCGCAAGAGTGAGGCTTGTGTCGCTTGTTGTGTCGCAAAAACGTGTAGCGACTGAGAGGTAGGGTCCGGCTTTTATACCTCAACCCTGTATAGCGACACAAGATGCGACATGGGTAGCGACACAAAATTTGTGTCGCATTTGCGACACAGCGCTTGTGTCGCACCTGGGACTGTTTGGAAATTTTAATTTGATTTCAAGTTTTACAATCGAAGCCGATTTGATATTTACTTAGAGACTTGGTATAACTAAGAACAATAAAGGAATAAATAAATAAAATAACAATCTAAAAAAAATTAAAAACCGTTGAATCTATTTTACACTCAACGACAGAATCATAACATCTTTTTGGTGACGGGATTGTTTAAGTCTGCTTTAGGAATCATATCAGGATAACATGCACTTATCAGGAATAGTAAGTATTATTTCGATTATCAGTATGTTTGTCCACTTTAAATTTACTTAGCATAGTTAAATCACCTGTTATAAAGATTAGTTCAAGACGACTATTGATATTTTAACCATATAGACATTTGTACTTAAGTATATGATTTAAAAACATAATAAGATGAACCACTTGTGTTATTATTAGCATGCATATTATATTATATAGCTCACATTAAAATATACATTTGAAATCAAAACATGTTAGTAATTTCTTTATAGAAGGTGAGGGTATGAACGTATCTTTAGAACTAAGATAGCGGTGACAGGTCTGTACTTTCGTACAACAGAGTCACATAAGCAATAGTTCGGGTTGAACAAACACCAGTCTGAACAATTTAAACTGGAGGGTACAGATCTGTACTTTCGTACAACAGAGTACCATAGTTTAACACAAACCAGTACTAGGCAATCCTTTTATAATTTTTCTTGTACATATGTACATTATATTTTAGAATTTAGATATGCCACGGGTACGCAATAATTTTCTATAAGTTAACATAGACTACGTACCTAAGTTCTTTTCAAGAATATATTAGATGAAACCAGGTCTGTATTTTCATACAACAGATGAGACAACTAATATATTCCCCCAGATAACATCATACAAAGACCCTATATTTTAGATCATAACATGTTTAATATCCAAATATTAAGACGAAGCGTTAAAATATTTTGGACATTTTTGCCATTATTTAAACTTAAAGTCATACATATTAATATGCCTTTATATAAAATAATATGCATTTTTGAAAGTTATGCTTCTTAGTAACTTTAGAACAAATGCCTACCAATACATCATTTGATGAAGCTAATATTTATAAAAGGTATTTCAAGTATGCTAGATAAATCTACTGACACATCAAACATAAATCTTAAAATTCCATTTTATGCATGTTTCCTGATGTACTATCATTTCCCCAATTGTTTACGGACACAATTCAACGTCTAGTTTAACAATGTTGCAACTATTGCATTTCTTTAATACTAACAAGTATAAAGAGTGGCAGTTGCGGGTTTTTTTTTTTTTTTTTTTTTTTTTTTTTTTTTTTTTAATCTAACCAAGTCTAAAAGATAATTCTGACCAGAAATGGAGAGTTAGGCATTGCTTAAACTCACCATTCCAATCATAGAGACAAGGTCATCAAATCGACAACGAGAAAAAGCTTTTGTGAAAAGATCTGCGTTTTGCTCTGATACCACTTGTAGGTTCCCTTGTCTTGGACCTAACCGGATCAACACACACAATCGAGAGGCGGAATTCAAACGATTGTATAAAGTACGTAAAACACAAACGAATCAAACGCAAATCGAATGTATATAGATATAATAACCGAATAGCTTGGATACACTGAAATGCCTTACAAATGCTCTCTATAATCACAGATTCGTCAACCTAAAACTGAGGCCGAAATGATCTATTTATACTAAACTGAAACTGACTCTGCGACACAAGCTTTGTGTCGCACAGTCAGCTCATGCGACACAGACCTTGTGTCGCATAAGCGACACAGGCTCTGTGTCGCCTAAAACAAACTTGTAATATTACATAAAACTTCATAATTACATATCTAACTATTACAAGCTAAGACCAACTGACAGACATACAAAATATGTACCAACATATGTGAATGACATATTGGAGAGGTTTGGCTACAAGGATGCAAAGGTTGCAAGCACACCTGTGGAGACACACAAATCATTACATGCAGATCTTGAGGGGGAGGATGTTGATGTTCATCTCTATAGATCAATGATTGGCTCCCTCATGTATCTGACATCATCCAGACCAGATATCATGTTTGTTGTTTGTGTGTGTGCAAGATTTCAATCCAATCCTAAGATGTCACATCTGCATGCAGTGAAAACAATCTTTAGGTATTTGAAAGGCCAACCAAAACTAGGCCTTTGGTATCCAAAGAATAGTTCTTTTGATCTGCTTGCCTACACAGATAGTGACTATGGAGGTGCAAATTTGGATAGAAAATCCACATCAGGGGGTTGTCAATTTCTAGGAGAAAGGTTGGTATCATGGCAATGCAAGAAGCAAACAACTATGTCTAAATCAACAGCAGAGGCTGAATATGTTGCTGCAGCTAGCTGCTGTGCTCAAGTTCTATGGATTCAGAATCAGATGTTAGACTATGGTTTAATTTTTCTTAACACTCCTATATTTATTGACAATAACTCTGCTATCAGTATCATAAATAATCCAGTTAAACATTCAAAAACTAAGCACATTGAAATAAGATATCACTTTATTAGAGATTGTAATGAGAAAAGACTTATACAAATTTTTAAAGTCCATAATGATAATCAATATGCAGATCTGTTTACCAAAGTATTTGATGTGGGCACATTTACATTTTTGGTTACCAGCATTGGATTGATAAATTTTTCTTAACTTTTCTCATTATCTCTGGGCTGAAAAAAAAATTTTAAGGGCTTAAACTTGGGTTGATACTGATACACTAATCACCACTGTTAGTATTAATACTGCCAATGTTAATACTGAAGCAAGTTAACACTGCCTTTGGTAATTAGTTCTGTATATTTGTCTATTTTTGCTATTTTTAGTTAACACTGCGCAGGTGAAATTTTCACTGTTTGGAGACTTAGTACTGCTTACAGGATTTTACAACTGCTTGCGTTGGAATTAGTACTGCTATTTGATTTAAAAAAAAAATAAAATTACCACTGCTCTCTTTACTTAATACTGCCAGACTATTGGTACTGCTTGTATTAAGTTGTGACTGCCTTGGTCGGTTAGTACTGATTATACAAGTTAGCACTGCTAGCGTAAATAAGTATAAGATGGGCAAGCGCATGAAACCTAAGTGTTTGGACAGTTATCACTGTTAGTGCAATTTTCTCCGTTACCACCGTTTGTGATATTTTTCACTCGTTAACACTGTTAGCATTAAAATTGGGGGTGTTTCCACTGACCTAAATTGAACAGTATATAAACCCAAACACTTACCGTCTTTCAATACGTTCTCAATTCCTACCTAAACTCTTGCGCTTAAGCAATCAATCACCCACTAAACCTTCAACTACACTTCGATTGTACATTAATGGCTTCCACTTCCTCTTCCACATGACTTGCAATAGGGCAGAATCATAATATGATCGCCTATCTGATGAAACCCAAAGAGGCACAGGACTTCATCCAAATTATTGATTTCCTTCGTGCCTCTCACATCTATCATGCTCTTACCGTATCACCTAGAGTCTCCAAAAATCACATCAATGATTTTTGGGTAAATGCAACAATCGAAGACGAACAGGGGACTAAGCGCATAGTCTCAATGGTGTCCAACACCAGGGTGGTTATCACTGAAGCCTCTGTTCGTGCTTCTTTACAACTCGATGATGAGGCAGGTATAACTTCTTTACCTAATACAACTTTGTATGATAATTTTCGTTTGATGGATTATGAGGGTCCTTTAGATACTTTTACGTTTCAAAAGACTCTTTTCTCCCATCAATGGAGGTTTTTAATACATACTATTTTACACTGCCTCTCATCAAAACGGTCATCTTTTGAACAGTTTGGAAGCAACATTGTTTATGCAATTGTATGTCTTGCCACTAGTCAAAGATACAATTTTTCAAACCTAATTTTTTCTGGTATGCTCAGGAATATTGAGCAACCAAAATTAAAATTTTTGATGTATCCTAGGTTTGTGCAGTTATTTTTAAATGAACAAATCCAAAATCTGCCTGACCAGGATACTGTTATTGGTGTTCTCTCTCATAAACCTAAGGTTTTTTCAAATATGAAGAGAGACTCCAAATTTTCTGGGAGGGTTACAGCATTGTTTCCAGCATACAGGCATTTGAGGCTCTTGCTGCTCAGGTGTCTCAGTCCAATGAATCAACACAGCATGTGGTCTATAAGGAGTGGGATGACCATTCTGAGAGGGCTGCTTCTACTGTTTCTGGCCAAATGGCAGAGCAGGACAGAAGTAACATAAATAAGACCCAAACAGAGGCAACACCAGAACATGATCCTTTGCAAGAAGGTGATTTTGGTGGACCCGGTACCAAGAACAGAGGGTCATGTGATGCTCATGCTAGGCATGAGTCATATGGTAATTCTGTCAATGATTCACCTAAGGAGTCACATCCTAACGGTGATGAGGCTAGTATGCACTATGAAAAATTGACGGCCATGATAGAGTATATGTGGACTGAGGTAGTCAGGCAGAAGAAAGTCATCAAGAAGCAACAAGAGGAGATTGAAAAATTGAAAAGGTTAGTTTGGAGAAGGGCAGAAGGTACTACATCACTGAGCAGAGGTACAAAAGCACAGTTCCTGCTCACCAAGCAAAAACAGTTCTATCTTCCCCTGACCTTTCAGAAGATGCATTCAAAAAGGGGGAGAATGAATTGAGTGATGGAGTGGATGAGGAGATGGAGATGGAGGTTGATAATGAGTGTGTGCACACTCCACCAACACTAGTAGATGAAACTGTTATAGATGATAAGGCAGAGTCTGAAAAGACTGAGGTTATAGAAGAAGTGTCAAGGACTGCAAGCATAAATTTGGATGATGATACTGTTGAAGTTGATTTGGATGGAAGAATTGAGGAATTAAGAGGTGATGATGATGGTGAAGAGGTGAATATGCCTGAAGTAATAGCTGCAACTGAAAAGGTTGTTACAGATAGGTTTGCTCAGAAATTTAGCAGGAAGAAAAGTGTACCACAGATTAAAGCTAAGAAATTAGGAACAGGAAGGAAGGTTGAAACTCATAAGAAGAAACCATCACAACCATCCTTGCCTGGTTTCACAATCCGAGAACCTGCTACAGCACCTACATTTCAAAGGGCAGATTTACCTAAGATTGACCCAAAAGATAAAGTTAAGGGAAAGCTAGTGGAAGAGCCAAAACAGAAAAAGAAATCAAATCAAGTGCCTGCTGATGCTACTGCAAATGATGAAGAATATGCACAGAGGCTACAAGCTGAATTAAATGCTGAGATGGATGCTAGTTTGATAAGAGTTGAGGTTGAGCCTGGTAGATTTGTTATGATGACAAAGGAGGAAGTGAATAGGTTTGATGAGTGGATGTTAAGAAAGGAGAAAGAAGAATCTGTTGAGTATTTGGTGGGTCAAGTTAAGAATGAGAAGGCTGAGCAAGCAAGAATGAAGAAAGCAAGCAAACGAATGACCATTGCACAGAAAAGAAGAGACTTATATAACAAGTTGAAGTGCACAATCTCTACTGAGGTGTTAAAGAAAATGACATATCAAGAGATGGCCTTATCAAGAAAATCAGAGGAAGGAAGAGGAGTTGAAGAAAAAGAAAGAACAGGAAGAAAAAGAGGAGAATGTACAGAAAGAATCAGTGGAAGAAGTGGTTAGTGATTTGGAGAGAGATGAAAGACAGTTAAATGAATTGATAGTTATAGATTCTGTTGATGTAAATCCTATAAATCAAGATGGGTAAGAGATTGTTGATTGGATGACGGTTAAGTTGTTGATGCCTAAAAAGGAAGAGAAAATTAAGATTATTAGAGCTGATGGGAGTGAATCTTTGTGGAGGACATTGAAAGAGATTTTAAGGAAGTTGAGCAGGGTAGATGTGGTGAGAATGTATGAGATAGGGAAGAAAAAGAAGTTGGATGATAAAAGTTTTGATAGTATCATTGAGAGGATCACATGGGATTGGATAAAGATGATGTTTGAACCAGAGAGATATCCATTTCACTTTGGAACATTCAAAGGAGTAAAAATGTGGATTTATTTTGCTATGTCAGGTGTACATCAAGTTGTATTAGATGATGGTGAGATTTTATACATGTTGACTGATAAAGAATATGATATGAATCTGAGTTTGCTGAGGAGCTTAAGAGGAGTAAAATTACATTCTTCTATGTGTAATGATGTTGCTAAAGAATTGGTGTACATGATTTTAAATCAGATCCATAAGAAAGAACAATTGGGAAAGAATGCAAAGAAATAGTTTTGAAAGCATCTTCCAGAGTTTAGAATGGAGAATCAGAAGAAACTTAAGGCTGTAGAGGACAGTTAAGTTTTGGGGGAGATTGTTAGGATAAACTGATTTGGGTTTGGAATTACCATTGATCATGTAAAGTTGAAGTGAACAAGTGATTACCACTGAAGGTTGAAGATTAACACTGATGGTAAAGATTACAACTGCTTGAAGAATCGAAGTTACAACTACTACAAGGATTAACACTGATAGTTAGTTTTGTAAGTAGTTACCACTGTTTATGTAATTATAACTGTTAGTGTAGTTTATTGTTGGTGCATATTTGTATGTCTGTCAGTTGGTCTTAGCTTGTAATAGTTTATTAAGTAATTACGACGTTTTGTCTATCATTAGTATATTACAAGTTCTGTTTTAGGCGACACAGAGCCTGTGTCGCTTATGCGACACAAGGCTTGTGTCGCATGAACTGGCTGTGCGAAACAGAGCTTGTGTCGCAGGTCAGTTTCGGTTTCTCTATAAATAGAGCATTTCGGCCTCATTGGTAGGGTTGACGAATCCAGGGTTCCAGAGAGTATATTGTAAGGCATTTCAGTGTATCAAGCTAATTAGTTATTATATAAATATACATTCGATTTGTGTTTGATTCGTTTGTGTTTTACGTACTTTATACAATCGTTTGAATTCCGCCTCTCGATTGTTTGTGTTGATCCGGTTAGGTCTAAGACAAGGGATCCTACATTTATAGTGGTTAACACTGTTAGTATCATTTGTACTTGGACTATCATAAATGAAGCAGTTACTACTGTTGGAAGTTTGTTTCCACTGAATGTTTAAATGTGGTAGTTAACACTGTTGATGATTTTGTGATAAGAATGAGTCTGTTATAGAAGTTATCTAATTCCGTAATAATAGGAGATTGTACAGGACTCTATGTGTTATAAATAGAGATCCTTAGAACCTAGAATTGAAACAAATAAGTGAATAAAAGATAGCGCAGCTTCAAGGTGTAAACCCTAATACAACAAGTGTATTCGTCTTATTCATATTAATAAGATTGGAGCTTTGATTTTAATATTGTGTTTTGTTATTTGTTCTCAATATTTATCTTTGATCTTTCTAATATATTTGTAAGTCCGGTTGTGGCGGATCGATAACGAGGTTATCTAAGGTATTAAGGTGCGGAATCCCTCATTACTAGTTATAGGATCTATAACGAATTCTTTCGCAATATATTAACGAATCCATTGTCTAATTGCTTTGTATCGATTATAACAAGTGTTAACGATCAATACCTAGTCTTTAGAACGTAGAGAAGTCTCTGGAGTCGCAGGGTTTTCCCGTAATCGAAATGGCAAAAGTTTTTGAATATGAAAACCTAGTTTTTCATATATACTCGTCTCGGTTCGCAGGATCGTGGGCTCTGCAAACTGACTCAGTTCGCAGCCCATGTTGGCCCAGCGAACTGATTCGGTTCACAGGCCAATCTTGTTCTTCGAACTGACTCGGTTCGCGGTCAACCTTTGTCAACATTTTTCAGCCTTTTGATTTTAACTCTAAAATGTTTACCAAGCAATATATTTCATTTACAATTCAAAACCAATGTACCAACTTGATTACAATTACCAAAAGTCTATTACAAGCTAGATCTGTTGTCACAAAACATGTCTCAACAGACTCCCCCTTGACAATAGCTCTAGCGTCTTTAGGTCTTTGTCTTCAAGTTGTCTTTTGTAATCACTTGTAAATATTACTACCCGCATATATCTTCAGCATTTCCAGACCCATAAAGGCACAAACACAAATAAAATATTAATAACATAAATTATTTCATTGATTTCCCTGAATCAATCCAAGAATTTCCTTATTAATCCCTTTTGTGTATTTAATACATATTATAAACACATTATATAAACTTATAAATCTTTTATTGATTACCCTGAATCAATCTAAGATTACAAAAGTCTTATAATATAAAATATTTTTAGCAAACATTAATTAAATTTAAACATTAATGTATTGTGAACGAAAACGATCACCAAACATTCAAGTCTACAATTAATTAATAACGTAATTTCCAAGAATAAATTGAACAGTTATATTTCCAAAATTAACTATCAATTATATCTTTAAATTATATATATCGTTCGCAAGTTATAACATATTGCATAATTAACTTGTCAAATAATAAATCTCAAGTCTAAAATGCACAAGTCATAATAGAAAATCTGACCGCCGATATCAATCGGGACACGCCCAAGTCTAAAATGCACAAGTCATAATAGAAAATCTGACCGCCGATATCAATCGGGACACGCCGCACGACTATGTATAAGTCGGAAGACTTTCGATCATTATTCTACTTAACTTTCATTAATAATAACTTAAACTATTTCAAACATATTTAACTTGTAATTTAAAATCTCTAGTCGAATATATAAAAAAATACTTTTAAGTTACCAGAACCTCCTACACCAACAGACTCCCCCTGAATCATAGTTAGCTCACCAGTCGTTGAAGGACCAGTCGGCTCTCTATCTTTCTGTGAATCATAGTTAGCTCACCAGTCGTGGAAGGACCAGTCGTGGAAGGACCAGTCGGCTCTCTTTCTTTCTGTGAATCATAGTTAGCTCACCAGTCGTTGAAGGACCAGTCGGCTCTCTATCTTTCTGTGAATCATAGTTAGCTCACCAGTCGTTGAAGGACCAGTCGGCTCTCTATCTTTCTGTGAATCATAGTAAGCTCACCATTCGTTGAAGGACCAGTCGGCTCTCTATCTTTCTGTGTGTTGGGATCATCATCTGTATCATCACGTCTCTTTTTTTTTTTAGCAGTTCCTCAGCTTTGCATGTCTCATTATATTCAATATCTCTCCCTGAGACGGCTTGTCCTTCAACAAATTGTTGACAAGACTTTGCAATCGATCAAGCTGTCTCTGCTGATCTTCAGACTCTCTGATCGAAAGCATGTGAGACTTCCTTAGATGAGTATAGTAGGAAAAACTTATCGAACATTTATTAATTTTAAACGTTTATGATTTGTGAACAAAAATGATCACCAAACATCTACGTTTACTTATTAATTAATAACTTAATTTATAGAACTTAATTGAACGATTAAGTCTACGAGACTTAATTTTCAATTATATTCTCTAAATTATATACAGTTCGTAAGTCATATTAAATAATCTGAACAATCATACCGCCGATAGAAAATCGGAACACGCCGCACGACTACATATGAGTCGGAAGTCTTTCGATATAATAGAACAGAATTCGTAAATTATATGCATTTCACTTATAACATTAAGTTCTTAAGTCGAAGCATATAAGCGATAGTTAAAAGTCTTCACTTGTACTTCATTTGTAAACATAAAGTTCTCAAATCGAATACAAGTCTAGAAAATTAACTGAGTAAATGTATACGTATTTAATCTAGAAACATAAGTTTGTAAATCGAAACGTATAACAACCAAACAATAAGTTTCAATGTATAATTTATTAGTAAATCTAGAATTCACGAATCGAGTACACATCGAAAATGTTTAATTTGGTCAAACAAAGTCAACCCTGTTGGGTTCGCTTCGCAAGTCAACACGAGTCAACCATTTGGTTCGCTTCGCAGTCAACGCGAGTCAACCCTGTTGGGTTCGCTTCGCAAGTCAACACGAGTCAACCATTTGGTTCGCTTCGCAGTCAACGCGAGTCAACCATTTGGTTCGCTTCGCAGTCAACGCGAGTCAACCATTTGGTTCGCTTCGCAGTCAACGCGAGTCAACCATTTGGTTCGCTTCGCAGTCAACGCCAGTCAACCATTTGGTTTCGCTTCGGTCAAGCAAAGTCAACCCGATGGGTTCGCGTCGCAGTCAACCGAATTCAAGCATTTGGTTTCGCTTCGGTCAAGCAAAGTCAACCCGATGGGTTCGCTTCACAGTCAACCGAAGTCAAAGGTTCTGGGTTCGCTGAGAACTGAGATTGAGCTCGGTTCGCAGGAGCGTCTGGTTCAACTAGAAATTCGAAGTCGATGATCGAACACTTTTAAACGCAATTTTGTCACACCTCGCTAAAGCGGAAACACGAGATGCAACAGCTAATGATTTCACAACACAAAGATACAGCAACCATACCATTTAAGTTAAAATAAAATAGCATTGGGGCATCAAAATACATCAATTTGTTCCAAGTATACGGCATCATTACAAGTATTTATTACAAAAATTTAGATCAAAGTCCGTTTAAATGGCTTGGTCGACATGATCCCATGCATTAACCCACATATGATCCGTGCTTACCGACGTTCTCCTGAAAAGCATGCCAAAACGAAAAGGGTCAACTATGGCCATAGTTGGTGAGTTCAAAGTTTGAAATAATTAAACCGATAGTGTGTCCAATCGTGGACATAAGTGTGGGTATAGCCGTCCGATTCGTGGACGCTATCATCCCTGTGTTTGTCCAATAGGGACAGTTATAACAAGCATTTGGTTGATAAAGATATTGCAAGTAAACATGTGGTAATAAAGAGAGATTGTATAAGCCTTGAGACCACAACTAATCCGGTTATCTGACCGCTGCCCCAAAGTATAAGAGCTGCATGTTCTTCAACAAACATGAGTAAAAGGCGATATTATGCACCCACGTTGAAGTGTGAGTGAGGGATGGTCCTACCCTAAATAGCATGCTACCCATAATATCTACGGCTCGTCGCTACGAGTTAATTAGTGGTGGGTTAGTTACAGGGGACTTTGAGTATAAGAAAAACCCAAGCTTTACATGTTGACATAGCACAGTTCGCGTAAAATAGTTCAAAAGCAGTTGATAGTACGTAAAAGTTCAACCAAAAGTTTAAAGTAATTGCATGCTTTCAGCCCCAAAAATAGAAATCAGAAAGAGGGGACAATGAACTCACCTTGTGAGCTGAGTTAACGGTTTAAGCTGTGAGAATGTTGCAACCGAAGAGATGCTCTAATCGAGACCTAGTCCAGTAGTAAAGTGTCCATTAATGTCTAGTGATATGCTTTAATATGATAGCTTGTACAAATTGGTTACCCACGGTCTTAAATAACAAATCTGCCCAGGTTTTTGTAGTTGGTTTTGTGACTCTTCTTAGCAAAACTAAACAATTTCTGGACATCTTCTTGATACACCTCAAAATATTTGATCTTTGGTGTATGATTTAGGTTTTGTGTGAAAGATTAGAAAGCAAGTTATTCCCAGTTTAGAGTCACCATTTTTATGAAGAATAGAGGGGGATACGGTTGTCCAAAGTTAACTAGAAAATCTGGACAGAAAGTTGTCCAATTTTCTTATTTTACCAAAAACACATAACTTTTTATAAAATCCGTATGTAAATGATTCGAACAAACTTTAAGTGTGTGTTTTATTTGCAAAACATTATCATATTTCAGGTACAAAAACCCTAATGCACACCTATTTTAAGAAATGTAACAGTAAATAGAATGAAAATAAGTGGGTTGTGCAGAATAGAATGTAAACATTCTTGCACTTTATGACTACCTCTTCGACCAGAAGTGCAGGGTTTTGGGGATGATGAAGCTCTTTCCACAGATTGAGCAGGGTTTTCTGAAGTGATCGTTTGCTTGTTAAGAAATGATGAACAAGTTGGATGTTATGTTAAAACCGGGTGTAAGTGTTGAAAGAGTTGAGAGAAAATGGGTGAAAGTGTTTTGAGTATGTGTGTGTATGCAAATCTGCCGTTTGATACAAAAGGAATAAGGGGTAGAGTGTATATGATTAATGTCAGGGAGTTTGATTGGGTGAGGGTGGAGGTGATTTATGGGGAGTGTAAGTTAATTGATTTGGTTTTATGATAAATGGGTTTGCTGGCCGTTTTTGAGAGAAAAGAGGTAATCATAACCCTTTTTGCGTGCACGGTTTAACTCAATTTCAAATATTGATGTTCCTTTTACAGAATATGAATGGTTACTTATCATTTTAGACTATTTAGAAAGTATTTAAATCGGGCAGGAAGGTTTACTGTACGTGTGGGTAATATTTGGTTGATTTTAGAAATTGTTTAAGCATATCACTAACAGTAGGAACTAGCAGTGGTAACACAAGCAGTAGAAACAATGAGAGCAGTAGTAACTCGACTACCAGTAGAAACTCACTAGCAGTAGAAACTGAACTATCAGTGGTAACACAAGCAGTAGAAACAATGAGAGCAGTAGTAACTCGACTACCAGTAGAAACTCACTAGCAGTAGAAACTGAACTAGCAGTGGTAACACAAGCAGTAGAAACAATGAGAGCAGTAGTAACTCGACTACCAGTAGAAACTCACTAGCAGTAGAAACTGAACTAGCAGTGGTAAAACAAGCAGTAGAAACAATGAGAGCAGTAGTAACTCGACTACCAGTAGAAACTCACTAGCAATAGAAACTTGTGCTAGTAGTGGAAACTGCGACAATTGCTCTAGCAGTACTAACGATGATAACAGTAGAAACTTTGATTTTTACGAGAGCAGTAGAAACATTACTAACAGTAGAAACTCCTACTAGCAGTACTAACCATACTAACAGTATTAACTTAACTTGTACTGGCAGTATTAACCCGGTAAGAGGTATAAACCTCTAACCAACAGTACTAACTACGGCCAACAGTAGTAACTTTTGCCCAGCAGTATTAACTTAATCCTTAAGAAAGTCAGGTCCAGATTTAGGTGAAGATTAAGTTAAGTGTTAACCTGATATTTTTGGTGGTTGTTACAAATTTAATGGTATTAACATGTTTATTATATACCGATTAACAAGTTTTACAAGTTTTAGGTTTTAATCTTCACTCATTTCGAAGAAATCCGTGAGATTCGAAACCAAAACCTCCAAAACTTATATTTTTCGATTAAGGATGAATTAAACGGTGAAATCAAGTGATACTTACTTCAAATGATGCGAAATTGAAAGAAGTGAATGTTGTCCGGAGTGAAAAACCGATTCTTGAACGAAAGTGTCGAAAATTTTAGAAAATAGGAGGTTCGTTTCGCTTCGCAATATTCGTCTCGCAGGATTAGATTTTCAGTTCGCAGGATAGTTTGGAAAGTGAGATTTGGATTCGCAGGACCTGTTCCTTTTATACTACAAACTCAATTCGCAAGTTTGACTAGTCAACTTCGCAATTGAAACTTTTCATGCGATTTTGAACTTTCCAATGCGTTTTTGTCACATTTATTCAACACGGAATGATAACATATGGTTTAACATAGTTTCCAAAGGATAAACACACACAAAAATAAAGAACACGTAACAAATAAAATTATCAAACTAATGAGTGGTATCGAGTACCATTTTATTCAATACGAGAAACGATACATATTTTGTGTTAAGAATTTATCAGCTTAGGGATCATATTAGGAAAAAAATAAGCTGAATATTATTATTTAGTAATCAAGTCTAAGAAGATCGTTAGTATAAAATTCAAATAAGTTACAGAAAAATTACACTTTAACCATTTATGAACTTATATTTATAAGATTATAACTTGCTTACCTTTATCCACATGATATAACACGTTCTTTGAACATACTTTTAAATGAAAGATTCACCAAAGTGAATGTTCATTTGTCATTGATAGTTCAAAATGATTACTGATATTATGATCCACATAAACAAATTACACACTGATTTCCAAGCAAACCTTTATTGTTAGTATGGATATTAACTAGTATGTTCTAATATATGACATACTGAGAAATCAAGTATAATACATACCACTGTATCTTTTACATTCAAGGTAGAGGTTACTAAATGATGCACTTTTCGTAACGTATAACATATCCTTGAGTTATTTGAAGGCTCGACAAACATCAAACAGATTTTGAAGATACTAGTGGTTCTAGATCTGTACATAGTACAACAGAAGATCCCTTAGTATGAGCAAAATAAGTTTGAGACCATTGGCGAAACTAAAGGTTACGGGTCTGTACATAGTACAACAGAGTTACCGGTAGTTTAGCTAATAGCCATTTTTCTAACTATTTGTCTGTTCGTATATTTATATATTGTTGATAACAGTGTATGGTTATACTATCATTCACAAATTAAGACTTATGTCATACATCATATAATAGTTCACACTAGATAACATACATGAGAATTAATGCTTATTAAATGCTCAGAAATCATAGCATAGTTTGCCTACCAGTACATCATATAATGAAGCTGTCTAGACATAATTTTATTCTAAGCAAAGTATAGCTTGTGGATAAAGGTGTATAATAAAATAAATATAAGTAAATTCCTAGTTGAAAAGATGTAATGTTTATGTGACTTATAGGAATCTACTAACACGTCTAACTTAAGACTTATAGTTATTATTGTTAAGCTTATTCTCCTAATGTACTATCATTTCCCAACAGATAAGAACTAAAAAAAATAAAGACATAAACAGTAAAACTTACTAACTATTACATATTCCTTCGGAAGACACGTTATTCTGGATTTCGCATTCCGTTAAGTTGAACTAATGTCTCAAAACGCGCCCTGTCGAAAGCTTTAGTATATAGGTCTGCCAAGTTGTCAGAAGAGGCATCTTTGACTAACCAAATCAACTTCTTCTCGGCACAATCACGAATGAAATGGTGACGAATATCAATGTGTTTCGTCTTGCTATGCGTTACCAGATTATTGGTTATTGAGAATGTCGATTCATTATCGATCATCATTGGAGTGTCGGTAAAGTTTAGTCCGTAGTCTCGCAGTTGCTGTTGTATCCACAATACTTGGGAACAACAGCTGCCAGCTGCAACATACTCAGCTTCACATGTAGAAATGGCTACTGAGCTTTGCTTCTCGCACTGCCAAGACACAAGTCTACCTCCTAGGAATTGACATCCTCCGGTCGTAGACTTTCTATTTTGGTTGCATCCACCATAATCCGAATCAGTATACGTAACAAAATCTAAGTCTCCTTCAATCGGATACCAAAGTCCCAGCTTCGGATTCCCTTTGAGGTAACGAAAGATTCTTTTTACAGCTTGCATATGTGACTTTTTCGGATTAGCCTGATATCTTGCGCAAATACAAACAGCGAACATAATGTCAGGTCTAGATGCAGTCAGATACATTAGTGATCCAATCATAGCCCTATATAAAGTAGGATCTACATTCTGATCACTCGATGTATCAGGACCGAGTCCGTGATTTTCTGGAATAGGAGTTTTGTAAATACGAGATTCATCAATCTTGAAGCGTTCTAACAGCTCATGTGTATATTTAGATTGATGAATAAGGAAACCATCTTTCTTTTGGTCAACTTGTAACCCTAAGAAGAAGTTCAACTCTCCCATAGCAGACATCTCGAACTTGCCTTTCATAACTTGCTCAAATTCTTGACACATCTTTTCGTCAGATGACCCAAAGATAATGTCATCAACATATACTTGAACAAGTAGAAAGTCCTTTTTCTTCCACTTCACAAAGAGTGTACTATCAATTCTTCCTCTTGTAAAACCATTCTCAAGAAGATAAGTTGATAGTGTCTCATACCACGCTCTTGGAGCTTGATGTAATCCATACAGAGCCTTATCAAGACGATATACTCTATTTGGATACTTTGGATCAGTAAATCCTGGTGGTTGAGAAACATACACCGTTTCCTTGACCTTGCCATACAAGAAGGCGCTCTTAACATCCAGCTGATAAACTTTCATTTTCTTTGAAGCTGCAAATGCTAAGAACAACCTAATTGCCTCAAGCCTGGCCACAGGTGCAAACACTTCATTGTAATCTATCCCCTCTTGTTGATTGAAACCTTGAACTACTAGACGAGCTTTATTGCGAATTACGATTCCCCGATCGTCTTTCTTACACTTAAAGACCCATCTAGTGCCAATTGGGTATTCACCACTTGGTAAATCAACCAACTCCCAAACTTGCAGTTTTGAGAACTGTGAAAGTTCTTCCTGCATTGCTTCTACCCATGAGTTGTCCTTCAACGCCATTTGGACATTCTTAGGCTCAACTTGTGAGATAAAGCATGAATATAGACATAGATTTGGAACCCCTGTCTCTTTCATTTCAGCATATAGGCTAGTGTACTCATATATACTAGCCCTCGTTTGAACAGATGCGTTTGGATCCCCAATGATATTGTCAATTGGGTGATTTTTGTTAACTCTTGTGGTTGTCACCGGTTCAAGTTCTATTTCCTCTTGTAAATTAGTGCCAATTTCTTCCAATGATTGCACATATGTATCAGTACTGTGCACTTCATTAGAAGATGGTTGTGTGGCACTCGTTGATGCACGATTAGGATCTACAAAAGTTGTATCTCTAGGAACACTCGATGTTGGTGCAGGGCCAATATCCCTGTCACCCGACAATAAATGTTCAGAGACCGTGAGTCAACTTTGTAGTCACTGATTGGGACATTAAATGACTTAAAGAGATCTGAATAGTCGAATTGCCAATCTAATCACTTATGTACGTCATGTGTGTAGCTCGTAACTTCAATGTTATAAACTATTTCCACACGTCCCGTAGCTTTATTGAAGACACGTTTGTTTGGTGAATTAGGCACATAACCTAGGAAATATCCTTCGTCAGCCTTCTCACCAAATTTTTATTGATTGCTAGTCTTCAGCAAAGTACATGAAACTCCAAAAAGTTCAAACCCTTTTAAGTTAGGTTTCTTATTGTTCAAAAGCTCATAACAAGTCTTGTTCTGCTTTTTAACCGTTAGAACTCTGTTTAGAACATGACATGCTGTATTCACCGCTTCTGCCCAGAAAATGACAGGAAGCCTTGAATCTGCAAGCATTGTTCTAGCTCCTTCAATCAACGTTCTATTTTTCCTTTCAGAAACACCGTTTTGTTGTGGTTCATACGGTGCACTGAATTGATGATGTATCCCTTTGCTTAAGCAATAGACATTGAACGTTGCATTCTTGAAGTCTGTTCCATTGTCACTACGAATTCTCTTAATTCGTGTTCTATAGACATTCTCTATTAGATCTAGGAACTCCATAAGAATACCTGGAGTTTCATCCTTAGATCCCAAAAAGAATACCCAAGAGAATCTAGAGAAATCATCTGTGACAACTAAACAGTACTATTTGCCACCTATGCTTCTTTTGCTTATTGGGCCGAAGAGATCCATATGTAGCAATTCAAATGGCGAGGAGATTGAGTTTTCAGTCTTAGACCTGTGTGGTTTTTTATGTTGCTTTCCTTTCATGCAAGGAACACACTTGTCTTCAGACTCGAAACGTTTTTCTGGTACACCTAGAACTAACCCATTTTTGGTTATGAAGTTCATTTTTCGAAAGTTCAGGTGTGCCATTCTCCTATGCCATAAGAGTGCGTCTGCTTCAGAAGCCTTGGATAAAAGACATGTCGACTCCATCGAAGTAATAGGAGCACCCATGTTGATTGCATAGATGTCCTTCTTCCTTGGAGCCCTCATTAATATCCATTCATCAGGGATGGTGAAACCCGGCTTCAGGACTAAGGCCTCTGTCTCATTGAAATGTACAGAGTGACCTTTATCGCAGACTTAGGAAACACTCACCTTTTCAAAGTGTTCACAGGTTTACTACCTAATCCCGGTTTGGTACCTAACCTGTCTACATTTGAATTGAGGACTTTTGGTGTCTCATTGTTATTCACGAGCCTAACCGATGTTTCCAACTTCTTGTTAGGACAACAAGAAGCCACATGCCCCTTTTGGTGACATTTGAAACATGATTTATGCTTTCGTGACTTAACCCCTTTCGCCTTTTCGTGTTCAGTCTAAGTTTCAGACACTAAAGGTATATCTTGTTCCTTAATAATCTTATCATTTATGTTAGTATCAACCATCATTCCACTCGAGACAAATTGTACTTTAGGGAATGGTGTGTTCTTACTAACATCAGATGATAAATCTTTATGAACAACCTTTTGTGTCTCTAACTTTCCAGACTTTTTAGTTACTATCTCCTCAGGTTTAGTATCTAAATCCATCATTTCGAAGTTAACAGAAGTAGTATAATTAGAGTTAAAAGGAGGAGGCACATCAGTGTATCCTAATCCAGTTTTATCTTTTACACTACGTTGAGCATCAATTATAGAATCCATAGTTAAAGAAGAGGTTCTATAACTTTCAAATTTACGATTTAGCTCAACTAACTTCAATTTTGACTCATCTAGCTCCTTATCTTTATTTGCAATATTTTGATTTAAGTCTCTTAAATTTAAATAAAGGCCATCTATTTTAACACATTGTTCATTAATTGTGTCCCTAAGATTGGTCTTATCAGCAGCATCAGACTTGATCTTTTCTTTAAGAGCTAGTTTGTCTTCACTAAACCTTTGTGCATCACATTTAGCTATTTCTAATTCAGATTTTAAAGTATTATATGAATCAGCGAAAACACTAACTTGTGATTGCAGATTAGTAACTAGATCACAGACATCAACAAGAGTAAGCAAATCCAGACATACCCTTTTCTTGTCTGTTTGAATATCAGCCATATGTGCTACAAAGTCATCAGGACTCATGTCCTCAGTTGACTCCATGATCAGCACATCCTCATCACTTGCTCTAGGTGTGACTTCTTGCACCTTTGCTTGATAATCCACATCAGTCGGCATATAGGATGTAGATTCAGCAGCTTTCTCTTAATCATCTATTTCAGCCATAAGAGCATGCTCAGGTTGAGTAGACCAATCATAAGTTCCATCAAGCTGTTGAACCACCAAGGCTTTGGAAGCTAAAGAACTTCCCGAGCCTTGTCTTCCATAGCTGATATCAACCTTTGGTCGTTGACATTCCCTAGCAAAGTGTCCGTAACCTTGACAGTTATAACACTTAACTTTGGACTTGTCAAACCCTGGTCGATTTCCTACCACCTTTCTACCAGTACGCTTAAAGAAATTTTTAACTCTCCTTGACACCATAGCTAGTTGCCACTGGAGATCTATTTCTTCAAGGTCATCAGGGTCTATCTGATCATAATCTTCATCAAAAACCGCAGGATCATTGATTTTCCCCTGAATGTAGTTCTCATAGGAAACAACAAAAGAGGCAAGAACAGACAATTGCTGTTCAGCAGATTTCACACTCATCGTCATCTTCTGATGCCCTTGAGGTGACTTCTCAGTAGTTTTCTCTTTTGCTTCACTTCCAGAAGAAGCAATAAAGCACAAATCCTCGGTTATCAATTCACCTTTTTCTCCAGTATCACCAACTAGTAAGGCAGTGGTCGAACTGGATGAGGTGTTCGAGAGAGTTGATTTACCATGATAAAGCACGGGATTCTGTAACTGATCAGAATCTGTTTCTCTCGTTTTGTAGGTGAAATCATAACCTCTGAGCTTGTCAATAACCTGCTCAAGAGTCATTGTAGCATATCGCTCTTCATTGTCCTTGAGCATAATTCCATGCATTTCCCACTTAGACGGTAAACCCTCAATAAACTTGTCGGTTTTCTCCGTATCAGTAAAGAAGATCTCATGGTCATCTAGCTCACTCAGTAGATGGTAGTATCTCGTGGTGTAGGCATCAAGATCTTCTCCCTTAAAAGCTTTAAACACAGTAAACTGCTTCTTAAGGAGATTCTTCTTGCCCGCCCGTACTTGTGGACTACCCTCACATCTTTTCTCCAAAGCAATCCAGAGTGCTCTAGCAGTGTGAAAAGATTTCAATTGATGATTGATCTCCTTAGGTAAACTCATTTTGATTGAAGAATGGGCTTTATTTTCAATCTCAAAGTCTTTCTTCTGGTTATCATTCATCCGATTGTAGGGTACAATAACAGTTGCATTTTCAACAACAGTTGTAGGTGCAGCGTATCCATTCTTGATACACATCCAGATTGACAAATCATGGAATCTAAAGTATGATTCAAACATGTCTTTCCATCCATAGTAATCCTCAAGTCTAAGCAATTTAGGTGGAACATTAGATTTTCCAATCTCGTGATCCATCTCGATCATTTTACTCAAGTCAGACATCTTTGTCAATATCAGAAGTTAAAAAGTCACAAAAATCAGAAGGTTCAGTTAGCAGGAATCTCAGTTCGCAGGAACTCACTTCGCAAAACTCAGTTCGCAGAAACTCAACTCAGTTCGCAAATCTCAGTTCGCAACTCTCAGTTCGGTTCGCAAACTCGGTTCGGTTCGCAAGTGATCTTGGTTCGCAAAACTCAACTCAGTTCCTAAATCTCAGTTCGCGACTCTCAGTTCGGTTCGCAAACTCGGTTCGGTTCGCAGCTTTCACTTCGCAGGAACGGCTGAAACCCTAAACTCAGTTCGCGAAACGGCTGAAAAACCCAAAAACGAAAATGTCAGTTATTTTTACGATTAAAACTTGTGGTTTTCGATCGTAAACGAAACTAAAAACGTCCAGAGAGTGATTTTGGTCGTAAATAAGTACGTAATGCACTAAAAACAACCCGAAATCACACGTTATTATCCTAAATAACCTCGAACCTACACGTATCTAGCCGTAGGCTCTGATACCAATTGTAAGTCCGGTTGTGGCGGATCGATAACGAGGTTATCTAAGATATTAAGGTGCGGAATCCCTCAATACTAGTTATAGGATCTATAACGAATTCTTTCGCAATATATTAGCGAATCAATTGTCTAATTGCTTTGTATCGATTATAACAAGTGTTAACAATCAATACCTAGCCTTTAGAACGTAGAGAAGTCTCTGGAGTCGCAGGGTTTTCCCGTAATCGAAATGGCAAAAGTTTTTGAATATGAAAACCTAGTTTTTCATATATACTCGTCTCGGTTCGCAGGCTCGTGGGCTCTGCGAACTGACTCAGTTCGCAGCCCATGTTGGCCCAGCGAACTGACTCAGTTCGCAGGCCAATCTTGTCCTGCGAACTGACTCGGTTCGCGGTCAACCTTG
This sequence comes from Gnaphalium uliginosum, assembly GCA_963930675.1. Classification (NCBI taxonomy): domain Eukaryota; kingdom Viridiplantae; phylum Streptophyta; class Magnoliopsida; order Asterales; family Asteraceae; genus Gnaphalium; species Gnaphalium uliginosum. The sequence goes on along the minus strand of OZ005681.1, from coordinate 50,110,402 downwards.
GTCAACATTTTTCAGCCTTTTTGATATTTAACTCTAAAATGTTTACCAAGCAATATATTTCATTTACAATTCAAAACCAATGTACCAACTTGATTACAATTACCAAAAGTCTATTACAAGCTAGATCTGTTGTCACAAAACATGTCTCAACATTATTGAGTGTTATTCCGCAACTTCTCAGTTTAATTCAAAGTTTGTTCAAGGTTACAAGTGAATTGAATTGAATCGGGACTGACAGAAACAACTTAGATATGAAACACCACGTTTCACTTTTCGTTGGAATTCGATGTCCTTGGATTAAGTTGACACAACTTATAGATGGCTTTCAAGACTCTCAAAGCCTATTGGAACCGTGCTAAAATGGGTTCCTAAAGTTGTTGCTGCTTAAATTGTTATAAGACCAAGGAGATATATCTGCTGTTCAGGGGAAGTAATCCTGAAATTCAAGATTTATTCTAATAATTATTAGAATAATGAACAGTCAGATTGTCAGGGGAAGAATTCTCTCTCTCATCAAGCTCATCAATCAAGCTAAAGTCTTGACAATCAAGATAAAGTTGGAGACTCGAAGACTTATACAAGTTATTGTCAAGAGGGAATTTGTTGATGCAATATCAACATTTTGTGATAGCAACTTGAAGACTTATACAAGCTATTGTCAAGAGGGAGTTTGTTGATGCAAAATGAACATCTTGTGACAACAGCTTGTATAGATTATCTAGCTTCGATTGATTATGAACTGCAAAACTCTGTTTTAGTGCGAAACTTAGTTCAAGTGTCGCTATATCAAGTTTCGCAGGTCTCTTAGCAAGTCTATATATATGAGACCAAATGTTCATTAGAAAAAGTTGTTCTTCATTGTTATATCCAGAGAGAGTTTGAGAGAGAGGAAGCTGGTTTTGTAAACTTCATTGACAAATAAATAAAAGTACCAAACTTTTATTTACATTTTCGTAATCGATTTCGATTCGTTCACGTACTAAACGATTAACTTGTTTTCCGCATTTTTTAATCGTTGAATTCGAAGCAAAAGGTCCGAAAAGGGAAATCAGTGAGAGAGTTTCGCAAAAGAATCAAGTGTCGCACAGGGATGAGTTTCACAAAGGTCAACTTTCGCAGTCAACTTTCGCAGTCAAACCTTCGCAAATAGAAAAGTTTTGCAAATTTTGAAAAACCCGCGTATTGACAGTTTCGCACAAAAACGGTTATCTTGCGAGTTTCGCCCGTTCTTCGAGTTTCGCACATCAGCAGATCTGCAAAAATCCAAAGTAGTCAAAACTCATTCAATTCCCTCGAATTTCGACTCCAAACTGCTCGGAATCACTTCTGTAACTTGAAACCGGTCTAAATCAAGTAGATTTGTTTGGATATGAACTCGAATTCCAGAAACTCACTCCAAACCGAAGCTAACTCGCAATTTCAATCAATTAATCCACGTAATACTCGAATTCGAACAACCTTCGGCTCTGATACCACTTGTAGTTCCCTTTTCGGACCTTTTGCTTCGAATTCAACGATTAAAAAATGTGGAAAACAAGTTAATCGTTTAGTACGTGAACGAATCGAAATCGAATACGAAAATGTAAATAAAAGTTTGGTACTTTTATTTATTTGTCAATGAAGTTTACAAAACTAGCTTCCTCTCTCTCAAACTATCTCTGGATATAAAAATGAAGAACAACTTTTTTTAATGAACATTTGGTCTCATATATATAGACCTGCTAAGAGACCTGCGAAACTTGATACACATGCGAAACTTTGCTACCGCGAAACTCATTCGCAACATACGAAACTTGAACTAAGTTTCGCACTAAAACAGAGTTTTGCAAATCACAGAGTTTCTCAGTTCATAATCAATCAAAGCTAGATAATCTATACAAGTTGTTGTTACAAGATGTTGATTTTGCATCAACAGATGAATTAGAAAAATAATCAGAATTGATGAATTTTTCACTTTTTGTTTATTTATTTTTGATACTCGAGCTTTTGTTGATAAATGCTAACCAAGTTTTTGATCAATCGGGTAATGAGGGCTAATTGAAGAAGAGAAGTATTTGGGGTTTTTTCTAGTTAAGGCAAAAGAAGTGAAAAAAAATAAGGTGAAGGAGACGACAGTTATAAATTCTCATTATCCTATATTCATTGCACCCAATTTAGAGGGTAATGCTCCATTTGCCACTAATCAACAATCATTCCTTTCCTTATGAGATACCAACCCTAATTAATGATTGTCATTATCATTCCCCACCCTTTATTACCCCATACTAAGCACACCCTTAATAGTTTGCACCGCTTAGACAAAATTGGAAATGGAAACATGGATAGATGGAGATACTTGAAAATTAAGGTTTCTACATTTATAATCAATTGGACTGATTCGCTCATCTATTCTATACAAACATATACAATTTATTATATTAGCTTTATTACTTTAGTATTAATAAATTTAGTTCAAAGTTACATCAACAACATGTACCTCTTTAGTCATAGTTACACTATCATTTAGTTGATCTTAAAAAATATACAAATAAATACAATTTATAACAAATATAATTTACTATAATAACCTTTTAAATTCCTGCATTACATTTAATTAATAACGGTTTTTTTACCTACATAAAATGTGGATTCATTTTTTTTACTGATATCTCATACATTGCAGTTACCTAATTTTATCATAATCATATAGACTATACTCATAGATATGATGTAAACTAATGTAACGTAAAAAGTTATATTTTTACGCACATTATTCCTCATTATTTGAGCTATTAATTAGTGAAAACATCTTAAATCAATGTTTATTTACTAAAATGCACTAAATCTCTAAAAACGTCCAAATAACATACAAAACTAAGAAAATAAACTTCACCTGATTCATCCACTTTTATTTACCTTATTATTTACACTTTCTAAACACTATTTCATGATTCATAGGTAATTACGAGATCGGGGAATCAAGAATCATGCAAAACGAATAAAAGACGAAGAAGATACAGCACCTAGAGATCAACCGAACGCATTCCGAGCACGTATGAGCTACACACATCCAAAATACATTATTTTGGTATCATTAAAAGCTTAACGGAATTTCGAGACCATAGGCGAAAGAATCAAGTTAAACGGACAAGAAACGAAGAAGATACGCACGAAACAAGCAACGAACGAAGTACCGAACAACGGGTAAAGACCAAACGACATCAAGGATACCGCATAAATCGAGTCGGACTGCCAAATGAGTTTGCCTCCTGCAGATGCCTAATCCATAAAATCCGTATGAACAAATAATAAAGCCCCCGTTTGACCAGTTAGAGCTACTAACCCGGACGGGGATGGTCAATCCCAAATAGTACTATTCTTTAATACTCGCGCTAAGATCCATACTAACGAAACTATGATGTGTAGAGGACTTTTGTGTGGATTATGAAAGTGAAACTCATGCAATCCGTATATATGTAAATCTGTACTCGTGTTCATGAAAATAGTGCATGTATTCTCACCCCAATAGTTAAAACAGTAAAAGTGGGGCTATGAGACTCACCTGAGTCTTGAAAGCGTGCGTTTAAATTAATAAACGTATGTCCAAAGATGTAACCTTCTGGCGCCCTAAACGCACAAGGTTATATATGAGTGAATGTCTCAAAGATCATTCATGCTAGTTGTCCACTCAACTAGTTATGTTCGATGTTATTTGTCCCATGATTACGTTTAGAAAAACATGTACGGCCCATTGGTGAAGAGTTTGAAAATGATATTAATTCTCAAATTAATATTATCATGATTGTTTTGTGTTTTAAGTTGATAAGGTTAATATACCTTAGGTGTCTTCAAGTTGTCCCTGTAAGTATTTAACTTTGATTGTTACGGATAATAAAATAAAGTAGTGAGTTGGTTGATCATTCGGGTTCCAAGTTAATACTGTCTGGTCTTTGTGTCGCTAGTTAATACTGTTGGTCTTTGTGTCGCTAGTTAATATTGTTGGTCTTTGTGTCGCTAGTTAATACTGTTGGTCTTTGTGTCGCTAGTTAATACTGTTGGTCTTTGTGTCGCTAGTTAATACTGTTGGTCTTTGTGTCGCTAGTTAATACTGTTGGTTATAATTGTTGCGACACAAGTTAGTACTGCTGGTTATAATTGTTGTGACGCAAGGGTTATGTCGCGGGTTAATATTGTTGAGTTAATACTGCTGGTTTCAAAGGTAGCGACATAAGGATTGTGTCGCTAATTCCACATACTGAAGGTTTCACATAGTTTCTACTGCTCGTTTTGTTTCTACTGTTCTCTTAGTTTCTACTGCTCTCTTAGTTTCTACTGCTCGCGTGATTTCTACTGTTTGTTCTTTTCTTTTATTACTACTGCTAGTTCATTTCCATTATTAGTACTGCTAGTTCATTTACATTATTAGTACTGTTAAGTCGTTTACATTATTAGTACTGCTAGTTCATTTTACTCGGTTACTACTGTTAGTGTATTTCCTTAGTTTCCACTGTTAGTTATTTTACTTTATTACTACTGCTAGTGTATTTACTAGTTTCCACTGCCAGTTCGTTTACATAGTTTCTACTGTTAGTGTATTTTAATTAGTTTCCACTGTTAGTGCATTTTACCTAGTTTCCACTATTAGTGCATTTTACCTAGTTTCTACTGCTAGTGCATTTTACTTAGTTTCTACTGCTAGCACGTTTTCCTTTATTACTACTGTTAGCGCATTTCCTCGGTTACCACTGTTAGCGTATATCCTTAGTTTCTACTGTTAGTTCATTTTACTCACCACTGCTAGTGTGTTTCTACTGTTTGTTTCTGGGAAATCATTTTCGTTCACGGGTTTAGATTTAGAAATTTCACCTTCGACCCGAGGCTTTTACACGTTAAGTCTTACTATTTTTACACACGTAAAAGTAGGCCGGTTTTCGGTAAGAAATTATAAATGGTTTTCTGGTAAGTTTCTTTAAGAAGTTTGTTTTAAGATTCTTTCAAGTGGGTTTTCAGTTTATACTTCGTGAGTGAACTTACTAGCATGTTAAACCCAGAAAATCTTACGAATAACAATATAAGTTGAGAAAAGTGTGTTCTTACCCGAAAAATGTGTGACGAACAAGTTGTGAATGAAAAATCGTAAAGCTTGACTCCTAGTTCCCCGTTAATCTTCTTGTGATTTTTGGTGAGATATGAGAGTAAAAGTGAAAGGAAATGCTTTCTGTTTGTGTTTGCTGTGGGGGGGGGGGGGGGGGAATGAGGGAAAGTTTTGGGTAAAGTCTTCTAAGATTTTGATCAATGAAAAGTTGCATTGTGTGTGTAAGTAACTAAAATGATGATATTCTCTGGGGGAGTGTATGGAGCCGGTCTATGGTCCTAGACTTTGCAGACTTTTATCTTGTGTGGGTTCCCACCTTATTTCTCACTTGACTATTAATTTAATTGATTGTTTGTTTAATTAAAATTGTTACATTTTAATTTGTGTTTCCTTTGTGTTTTCGAGTGGGTTTGCGTTACGTATTGTACGTTTTGTATAAAACGTAAAGTGTTCGTATTATTATATAATAATAATATAATGTAAATAACTACTATTTAATTATAAAATAGATTTACGTTATTTATGAAAAGGTTTTTCCACCAACGTCCATATAAATCGAGTCGGACTCCATCCGATTAAAATTGCGTAATTAAAATTTAATTACGTATGAGTGTATAATACCATATACAAAATGTTCCGTAATTAGTCCTATTTCACACTAATTACAAGTAGTAATTACCTAACTTAGGCAATAAATGATGGCCTAATTCGCCGGGTGTCACACCTTCACTCTAAAACTTCTCTCTACTCTCTCTCACACACTCTTTCTCTCTCTAGGTTCTCTCTCTAGTCTTTCTCTAGTTTCTCTCTCTAGGATTTTAATCCTTGAAACTAGTGGGAAGATTAGGGGAGAATCCTTCTCTTTTTAGATTAGTTATGTAATTTAATTAGTAGAAGCTAGCATTTGTAATGCTCGGGATTTATTAGAAGAAATACAAGTGTTATTCTGCTCGCAATTTGTACGGGTATTATCTATCTTTTATATTATTAATTTGTCATAATGTTCTTGTATGATGTTTGTAATTTATTAATGTTAAAAATGTTTATTGCCATGCTTTGTGAATAGTTGCTTGTATGTTTGCCATGATATAGATAGTTGTAATTAAGAATAATGTTATGCTTTTTTATCTATCTAAACTTATCCTGAATCTAGACTTAATTTACGTGTCACCCTTTCACGTCCTTCACGTGGCTATCACCTTAGTTGTAGGTGTTGATACATTTAGAGTGTCTGTCACTTGGTCTATGTTTCGAGTTGTAATTAATTAGATTAATTTTGTATTAGGCGATATTGTTAATATCGCTTAGGCGATATCACTAATATCGCATAGGCGATATCACCAATATCGCCCTTTAGTCCAGATTAGTTACATATAAATACTCGTTTAGGGTTTCAGTTTGACAGCTTGACACTTTGCATTTTGGCATATACGAATTTTCTTTGGCAGCTTCTGTCATTCTCAGTGGTCCAGTCATTGTAATTCACATTGCTTTATATGATTAATTCAATATATGTGTTTGTGATTTTGTTGTTAAACGTACAATCGATAGCTATTGAATTCCGCGCATTAGTTATTGTTTATTGATTCATTGTTTAAGATCAGTCTTTGTTGCGATCCTACAATTGGTATCAGAGCCATTTAATCATTGGATTAGTGGTTATTGAATCATTATTCGTACGTTTAAACGTCGTATTAACTAGTTTTTTCGTATAAACAAATTGTTTTTATTCTTAAAAGGCTATTTAATCAGTATTTTTAGTGTTTTCTGGATTCGTGTTCGTTGTTTGCTACTCTAAACTTTGAAAATTTCGTTGTCTTTGAAATTTTAGGGTTTACAGCCGTTTTAGCGATATTAAAAGCGATATTATCATAATATCGCCTTTAGGGTTGCAGCGATATTACGTGTTCTGTGCTCATTAATTTGAGCGATATCTCTAGCGATATTACTAGAGATATGACTTGGTATCGCCTAGTTAATTTTTGCGATATTGATTCAATATCGCCTGATTAAGTTTAGCGATATTACTCGAAATATCGTCTGTGATATCGCCTGTTTTGTCTGATTTTGATTTGCGCTTTAATTAGCGATATTGATAGTGATATCACCAATATCGCTCAATCATCAGATTGTTAGCGATATTAGCAATATCGCTATAGGGTGTTAGACAGATTTTAAACCTTTTTCAAAAGTTAATTTTAATTAATATAAATTAAAATGTCTACTTTACAAGCTGTTAATGCAATGTTAAAACACAATGCTGAAGTGGGTAGTGCAAACAAACCTCCATTCTTTGCTCCAGGAATGGAGTATTCTGAATGGAGAGGTAGATTTTTATCGTTTGTCGCGTTTACCGACCCTGAAATGGAGATACCTTTACTGGAACGATACGTTAGACCTGTTTCAAGTGGAGAGCATGTTGGTATTCCTCCACCAAAGCCTATTCGTTCCATGTCTGTTGAAGAACGCAAAGCATGGGAATGTGAGAGGAAGGCTCACTCTGCTATAACCATGTCTTTACCTGCAGATGCCATGAAAATGTTTAAACAACACGACATCACTTATGATCTGTGGAATGGCATAGCTGAACAATGTGGAGGTACTACTGAGTACAAGCAAAGTAAACTGGAGTTAGTGAAGAAACAGTATGATCTGTTTGACATCCAGAAGAACGAGATGGTGAAAGATTTATTCTGCAGATATTCGCGTCTTGTAAATGAGCTGACTGAAGGAGGCTACAAATTTAGCTCTATTGAAGTCAACAAGAAGCTACTGAATGCTCTGCCTCCTCACTGGGAAACTAGAGTGCTGATGATGGAGAATGATCCAGACATACTAGCTATGTCTCTGGATCAACTTATTGGGAAGCTTGAAACATGTGCCTTGGACATTCAGAAGAAAAGCACAAGATCTAGCTCTTTGCTTCCGGATAATAGCAATTTTGGATATGGATGTACAGCACTTCTATCTGGGCCGTCTACATCTTCATCTAAACCCAATTACTCTTCGGGAAATAACTCAGTTGGGACATTCTCTTCTTTTCCATCTCAATCATCCTCTTCTGCTACTGCATCTCACAATGAGCATGCAGTAATCTTTAATGCCTTTCTATCGTCATACGATGATTTTCTTTCAAAGAGGATTAACTCGGTAGATCTTACCGACGAAGATTTTGCGCAAGTTGATCCTGATGAGTTAGAGAGAGTGGATCTTCGTTGGAACATGGCCATGCTGACAAGCAGGACTAAGACGTATTTAAGGAGAACTGGAAAGAGATCTCTTGAAGACGTCACTGATAAAACCAACACGGGATTTGACAAATCCAAGATCAGATGCTACAAATGTCAAAATCTGGGTCACTTTGCACGAGAATGTGAGAAGGGTAGACAACCATCTACGGGTTTTACAAAACCTTCTATCTACAAAAAGGATAATGAAGTAGCCAAGGCAGCCATTATGTTAAAAGAAGAAGAAGCATATGATTTTTCGGCTATGGATGATCAAGAAAATGTTGCCCTTATGGCAGATGTTCAAAATGAGGTAGAATGTGATTCTTTTAATTGCCAAACCTATATCACACTAACTGGTAAAATCAACAGGTACATGGTAGATAATGATCGCTTAAATACAGATCTGACCAATCTTATTGAAGCAAACAAAGTTTTAAAAGAAAATGAAAAAGTCTATGTTATAAATCAGAAAACTATTATGGAAGAAAAGAAAGAGTTAAAAGCAATGATTTTTAACAAACAAGATGCGATTGACAGTTATTTAAAACTCATCTCTCATCTTAAAAGGGAACTTGTTGAAACTCAATCGGATAATGTTGATTTAAAACGAAGACTTGCAAATATTTCCACATCTACTATGGTCTTTTCTGATATTCTGCAAAATCAACGGATTGATACAAAGAGTAAGGCAGGAATTGGTTATCACAACCAACCTCCTCCCTCAAACTTGAATCAGCCTATTCTTTCGCAGGAAGAAATTAAAGATTTTGTACCTTCTGTTCTTAAGAAGGATACAAATCCTGTGGCAGAACCAGTTAGTGTTGAAATTCCCAATTAGCCTGAAACTGTCAAGGGTGATGATGTTAAACAGCCTAAGCTTGTTAAGGCTGCTGATAACAAGCAACCTGAGTTGCTTAAAGTTTTGAGTTCAAATAAAAAGAAGGCTGAGCTTATTAAGCCTAAAATTGAACCAATCAAGTTTGTCCTTTCAACAAATGTTGAAGAAGTGGTAGAAGTGGAGGATGTAACTCACGAGGTTACACAGAACGTTAAAAAGAATAACCTCAAACCTGAAAAGAAACAAGTCATCCAGGAGAAGTTTAAAAGTAATAAAGTTTCAATTAAAAATCCTTCTCCAAAGATTACTTCAACTGTGAATACGTTTACTCCATCATGTTCACATAAGTGTTCATGTGCAGTAAACGTACCTGAAATTAAACCTCGTGGGGTTCCTCTTTCACCTAAACCACTATCAAGTTCTGATCAAACTTTCCGAGAAAGACGATCATGTTTCTACTGTCAGAAGCAGGGTCATCTCATTAATCAGTGTCCTGTGCTTGCTAGAAAATGGGCATCACGATATAGTACAGGTAATAATAAAAGAAGAAATTTTCAAAAGTCAAAACAACCTGGATTATCTCGACATGTTCCAATTTCTAAAGTTAACAACATTACACCTACTCAATCAATTGATCGAAAGGTTAATGTTATTAATAAGCAACCGACTTTATCTCAGAAAGTTTAGATAAAGAAAAGTACAAAAAATGTTATGTCATCTGAAGTTATCACATCAATAAAAGATAATGATGTACTAAAAAACAAGGTTTTAACTGATGTGATAATAGATGAAGTCTCAGGAGTACCCAAGTCTGTCAAGGCTTGGGTCTCCATTTCAAACTAACATTCTTTTTCTTTGTGTTGTGACAGTCAAAGGTGCAGAATAGCAAGTGGTATGTTGACAGTGGCTGTTCGCGACACATGACAGGCAATATCTCCCTGCTCTCAGATGTTAAACCATATAATGGGGGACATGTTGCCTTTGCTGGTGATACTGGAGGTACAATAACTGGACTTGGAACACTCACAAATGGTCAAATGAGCTTTGAAAACGTCAACTTTGTCGAGGAGCTGAAACACAACTTGATAAGCGTCTCTCAAGTTTGCGACAAGATAGGTTTGGTAGAGGGATGCCAAGAACTTCATTGTTTAGAAATTCTCTTCAAAAATCTTTTTCAAGGCGTGGTTTATTTTCGCCTATATCTAGTTGTGAATCCAACTCTCCAAAACCTATGGCTAGAGTAAACAAAGTTGTGCCTAGTAGACCTGCTGTTCAAAAGCCCAACATTGTTGAAAACAAATCATCTGAACCTAAACGGGTTTGGAAACCTAAATCCACAAACAACATATCAATGAAATCAACTGAGTTTTTAAAATATCATAAACTCATTGATGTGATGGTTATGGACGATAGTGGACAACCCAAGTCTATCAAGGCTTGGGTGTCTCATAAGTACTAATGTTTGTTTGTGGTGATGCAGTCCGGTTTTTTTTTTTATAGCTAATACCTTTAGTGACTGCAAGGATGTGATCATGTGTGGTGATGATGTTTGAGCGAATGGATGATATTTTTGAAGTGAAACAAGGTGGTTAAAAAGTGCTAAAAGAATTTGAATTTGACTTGATATGTGACTTGAAACCCTTCTGTTTTGTTTAAATGATTATTTAGTTGTTGTTTTTGTGTAAAGAATTTGCTGTTCAGGGGGAGAAATTTTAAAATTTCTAATTTAAAAAAGTCAGAAAAATATGAACAGGCAAATTCTTGATAAATGCAACTGCCATTCTTTTTACTTGTTAGTATTAAAGAAATGCAATAGTTGCAACATTGTTAAAATAGACGTTGAATTGTATTTGTAAACAATTGGGGAAATGATAGTACATCAGGAGACATGCATAAAATGGAATTTTAAGGTTTATGTTTGATGTGTCAGTAGATTTATCTAGCATACTTGAAATACCTTTTATAAATATTACCTTCATCAAATGATGTATGGGTAGGCATTTGTTCTAAAGTTACTAAGAAGCTTAACTTTCAAATATGCATATTACTTTATATAAAGACATATTAATATGTATGACATTAAGTTAAAATAAGGGCAAAAATGTCCAAAATATTTTAACGCTTCGTCTTAATATTTGGATAATAAACATGTTATGATCTAAAATATAGTGTCTTTGTATGGTGTTATCTGGGGAAATATATTAGTTGTCTCCTCTGTTGTATGAAAATACAGACCTGGTTTCATCTAATATATTCTTGAAAGGAACTTAGGTACGTAGTCTATGTTAAGTTATAGACAATTATTGCGTACACGTGGCATATCTAAATTCTAAAATATAATGTACAAATGTACAAGAAAAATTATAAAAAGATTGCCTCGTACTGGTTTGTGTTAAACTATGGTACTCTGTTGTACGAAAGTACAGAACTGTACCCTCTAGTTTAAAGTGTTCAGACTGGTGTTAGTTCAACCAGAACTACTGTTTATGTGACTTTGTTGTACGAAAGTATAGACCTGTCACCGCTAGCTTGGTTCTAAAGATACGTCCATACCCTCACCCTCTATATATAGAAAATACTAACATGTTTTGATTTCAAATGTATATTTTAATGTGAGTTATATAATATAATATGCATGCTAATAATAACACAAGTGGTTCATCTCATTATGAGTTGAAATCATCTATACTTAAGTTCAAATGTCTAGTTGGATAAAATATCAATAATCGTCTTGAAATAATCTTTATAACAGGTGATTTAAATATGCTAAGTAAATTTAAAGTGGACAAACATACTGATAATCGAAATAACACTTACTATTTCCTAATAATTGCATGTTATCCTGATATGATCCCTAACCAGACCAAAACAATTCCGTCGCCAAAAAGATTGTTTATTTATTGCTTTCAGTATTTTAATTCTGTCTTATAAAGAAAATTACAAAAATATTTTATTTCTGAGTTATTTTATTCAAGTTACATATCATGCTCATATTCAAAAGACAAGAATTGATGAGAGTTCTCCAAAGACTTTGAAGATAAATACTATTGGAGAAGCTATTGATGAAAGAGATGATGGTCACTGAAGTTGAAGATCTAATTGGATATCAGTCATATGAGACTGAACATCAAGACTTTTGAAGACCAAGCTATCTCCATGGGGGAGTTTGTTGGTAAAGACTTTTTGAAGACCAAGCTGAAGACACGGGGGAGTTTGTTGATACATTTAGAGTGTCTGTCACTTGGTCTATGTTTCGAGTTGTAATTAATTAGATTAATTTTGTATTAGGCGATATTGTTAATATCGCTTAGGCGATATCACTAATATCGCATAGGCCATATCACCAATATCGCCCTTTAGTCCAGATTAGTTACATATAAATACTCGTTTAGGGTTTCAGTTTGACAGCTTGACACTTTGCATTTTGGCATATACGAATTTTCTTTGGCCGCTTCTGTCATTCTCAGTGGTCCAGTCATTGTAATTCACATTGCTTTATATGATTTGTTGGACCCTTATTACTGGATCTAAATCGAATCAATTCAACAATTGAAAGCGCGGAATACAATCAATTGAACAAAACACATTAACAATCACACAAAAGTAGTCGATTAGCTTTTATATATATCTCGAATAACAAATCAACCAATTACACAAGATTCCTCACAGATCGCTTGAAAACACTCTAGGTTCGTCAACCCTAAAACTGAACCCGTAATGATCTATTTATAGCCAAAACCTAACTGACCTGCGACACAAGCCTTGTGTCGCCAGGCCGACATATGCGACACAATCCTTGTGTCGCTATTGCGACACAAGCTCTGTGTCGCCTAAACAGTGACATTAATTTTGATTTCCAAAACAAATAACATTTATATCACAATCAAAATATTACAATCGACTTTGACCTAGACCAACTGACAGACATACAAAACATGTATCAACAAACTCCCCCGTGTCTTCAGCTTGGTCTTCAAGATTTCTTCGTTCGGCTTTGGTCGTCTAACACTTCCAGCTGGCAGGGAAGTTTCCTCCAGCATGTACTCCTTGAGCTATACAGACATTGACAACCTTTTGAAAACGCATCGCCTCAGTCTTGAACTCTTGAAAATAATCAATCTTCTTAGCATGAAGAGCTTCAAGGTCTTTCTTGGTAAGGTTAATCAAGCTCAAAGAATCGTACACTCTAATCTTCGATATTTTGGCTTTCCATAGATCTTCACGCTCTGAATCTTCAATGTAGATAATTTCAGCTTCGCCTGTATATCCATCATATGTCCACAGTTGTAACCTTCTCAAGAAATCAACTGGGAGCTTCTCCAGAGGAATAGACTTTAAGGTCTTTGGAGATTTATATACAATCTTAACCCGGGGCTTGTTGGTAAACGGATGTATCTTGTTACGATAAATATACCTCATCCCCAGATTTGGTCTCAAAAGATAGAACACTTTGGTGTTGACCTCTTTCCTTAAGATTCTCTGTAGTTGATTCGCTAACTCGCTATTGGTGGGATTTATGATATTCAATTGCGCCAAGTGCAGTATCTCACAATATGGTAAGGTACTTAATACTTTGAAGTTCATAGTGAAATACTGCATCCCATCTTTTCGCTTGATAACAATCACTTTATTTGCTTCATCATACTTCCAGGAGATGATTTGACCTTTGTAGCGCTTGCTGCTGATTTTATAGAACTTGCAAGTCTTTGACAGAATAGGTTCAGCAGCAGTGGAAGTAGATGGTTCAGTTGTAGCCGGAGCAGGAGTGGGATTTGCAGGTTGTTCCTCCTCAATGATCTCCTCTGTATCAGAAATTTCCATCTCCTCTCCCAAATTTACTTCGTCAGCATTTACGAAGTCTTCGTGCACGTTTTCTTTTTCAATATCAACCCCTTCATCATTATCAAACACAAATTCTTCATTATCATTTTCTGTACTTTGCCCTTCCTCATTTATCAGACTCTGTAGATACTCTAGGTTTGCTTCGGAGTAATCTACATTTAAAGGAATTGGTTGTCCTGGAATTGGTGCAGAGTACGCAAAGTAATCCAAATTAATATTTTCATTTATAGCTTCTTCGGTTACATCATTTGTATTTACAATTTGAGTTGAACCAGGGGCCATTGATGTTGTTTCATCTAAGCCTAACTCCCCCGGAACAACAGCTAAGGCCTCTAGTTCTAACAGGCGACTCTCCAGCTGAGGAACCCTAGCCGCCGTTGCTTCTAACTCCGTGATTCTAGAAGCTTGCTCAGCCAACTGCTTGTTCATTCTGTCTAGAAGAGCCATTATCTGATTTAGCATTTGTGGTTGTGGCTGAGACTCAGCAGAAGTAGAGACCGGATGAGGTTGAGTTCGAGGACGAGGACGGGGTGCGAAAGTATCATCATCTGAGTCCTGTGCGTCCCGGGGCCGTTTCCCCCGGTTAGACGGCACATGCACCCGTCCTGCCCTAATTCGGCGTTGAACCCGCTCATATCGATGAGTATTATGGATTCGGAGGCTTTCAATGGTTTTCGGTGAAGGAACATCACCATCCGAATCCGTTGGGGTGTCGTTTGGATCCATAGAGACAGTATCATCCGAGGCCGCATCAGCAGCAGTCTTGTCAGCTGTCCCAAAATTCTCGATGTCTACTAACACATTGTGCAGTGACTCGGTCGCACCTTCCTCAAAAATGGGAACATTTACGAATGCCGCAGCATCGGCAGTTGACGGTGGAGGAGCGACTGGATCCTCAAAATCATCATTTGCTGGAGAGACATAGCCCTCATTCACAATATGGCCAAACAGTGGCACATCTGGCGGAGCTGCCACTCCTTTACCGTAAGAGCTGCAGATAGCAAAAATCCGCAGATTCATTGGCGTTTGGCGGAAGGTTGCATCAGGATTGACCGGAAGATCCGGTAACAGATGATTAATCAGCAACTGGATAAACCTTGGGTACATGACCCATTTGTCATTGTCAGCTTTGGCATTGTCCACCATTTCACGGAACAGATATCCGGAAAAATTATACGGCTTGTTTTAGACCAGGGCCAACATGGCAGAGACTGTACGGTGACTGGCCCCGTCAAAACCTGCTTTCCTCGCCGATAGACAAACTATTATGACATGCATCAAAAATCGCCAGACCCTTGTGAGATGCCCCTTTCTGTACTGGTCTGAGGGTACACCAGGGTAACCCATACGTGCCATGCCACCAGCAATGAAAACATTTGAGTATTGGGTGGGCATGTTTGGAGAATCATTGAAGAGAAGAACCTGACGGAGTAGCTGCTCGGTTATAATGATTTCCCTATCAAAAACGCTGGAAACAATCCGAGTATGTTCCAATTCGGTATTTACCACCGCATTCCTCCAGAAAGGACCAACATAGTCTCTGTAGATAGTAAGAGCAGCAGTGATAGCGTAGAAAATCCTGAATCGCCTCAGAAACTGGATCATTTGGCGAAAGGGGATAGCTGAATCCCTGTCATCTTCTAGAAAAGCCACCGTGTTGTGACGAGGTTCAAGCAACCTCAGAAACGCTTCTTGTCCTGCCATTTCTAAAAGACACGAAAAGGAAAACACTACAGAAGCGTTAGCAATAATTACTTTAATAACATTATGTAACAGCGACACAAGGGTTGTGTCGCACAGTTGTGGCGACATAGACCTTAGTGTCGCAGAAATGGAAGTTAATTAATTTTAAGCAGGTATGCGACACAACTTTTGTGTCGCAACATCAGGTGCGACAGAAAAGGGTTGTGTCGCAGGTGGCAATTTTTATGAAATTAATTAACTTAAGCGACACAAGGGATTGTGTCGCATAGGATAGCGACACAAACCTTAGTGTCGCACCCAAAGTCTGGTATTAAATTAAGTTGACAAATCCTGCGACACAAATGCTTGTGTCGCAGGTTGTGTCGCAAAGATGAACACCAAACCGTGCCCAGATCCCGATGGTTCAAAAATTGGGGTTTTTCGAAGCTAACGCAACCCGAAGGTGCGTATGAACATCAGGAAGTCGAAAATATCCGAAATTATCAAGTTAAGCACACCCAAACACGTCAATTTAATCCCAAACCGAAAACCCTAAAAACCCGTGACTTTAATTCACAATTAAACACAATATACACGGTGAAAAGGGAAAAAATTTATACCACTAGATCGAGTAAGGTAAGGAGAAAAAGAGAGTGTGTATGGATTGAAAGAGAAAGCTCAGTGACGGAAGATCAAATCGAAAAATCACTCGGGTTGCTTGTGTCGCAATATCGAATGCTTGTGTCGCAGTGATTAAGCGTGATGTCGTAGGTAATTAAAAACAGTGAACATTCTAAGGTCGCATGAGGTTTGCTTTTATACCCAAACCCTAAGCAGCGACATAGCCTGCGACATAAGAAGCGACAGAGGCAGTGACACAGGCAGCGACACAAAGCTTGTGTCGCATAGTGACACTTGGTGAATTTTCGATTCCATTTTGATTTTCATGGTTTGATACCCGATTCGATATTAACTTATAAACTTGGAGAGACTAATTAAGCTACAAAAATGAATAGATAAGACAAAAGAAAATCGTTGATTCAAATTTACAATCAACGAAAACCTTAGAACATATTTTTAGTGACGAAAATGTTTAAGTCTGGGTAGGGATCATATCAGGATAACATGCAATTATTAGGAATAGTAAGTGTTATTTCGATTATCAGTATGTTTGTCCATTTGTAAATTTACTTAGCATATTTAAATCATCTGCTATAAAGATTAGTTCAAGACGATTATTAATTTATCCATCTAAACATTTGTTCTTAAGCATATGATTTCAACTCATAATGAGATGAACCACTTATGTTATTATTAGCATGCATATTAGATTATATAATTCACATTAAAATATACATTTGAAATCAAAACATGTTAGTATTTTCTTTATAGAAGATGAGGATATGGGTGTATCTTTAGAACTAAGTTAGCGGTGACAGGTCTGTACTTTCGTACAACAGAGTCACATAATCAGTAGTTCTGGTTGAACAAACACCAATCTGAACAATTAAACTAGAGGGTACAGGTCTGTACTTTCGTACAACAGAGTACCATAGCTTAACACAGACCCGTACGAGGCAAACTATTTATAACTTTTCTGTACTTTTGTACATGTTATTTTGAGAATTATTTGAATGCCACGGGTACGTAACAGTTGTCTAACGTTTAACATAGACTACGCACCTAAGTTCTTTTGAAGAATATATTAGATGAAACCAGGTCTGTATTTTCATACAACAGAGGAGACACCTAATATATTCCCCCAGATAACACCATACAAAGACCCTATATTTTTAGATCATAACATGTTCATCATCCAAATATTAAGACGAAGCGTCAAAATATTTCGGACATTTTTGCCCTTATTTTAACTTAAGGTCATACATATTAATATGTCTTTATATAAAATAATATGCATATTTGAGAGTTAAGCTTCTTAGAAACTTAGAACAAATGCCTATCAATACATCATTTGATGAATCTAATATTTATAAAAGATATTTCAAGTATGCTAGATAAATCTACTGACACATCAAACATAAAACTTAAAATTCCATTTTATGCATGTCTCCTGATGTACTATCATTTCCCGATTGTTTACAGACACAATTCAACGTCCTTATTTTTTTTTTTTTTTTTTTTATTTTTTTTTAACAATGTTGCAACTATTGCATTTCTTTAATACTAACAAGTATAAAGAGTGGCAGTTGCCTTATTTAAATAAACACGCTCCAAGTTATAAATTAGTTTTTAACAAAGAACCTCATCCCTATCATAGAGACAAGTTCATCAAATCGAGATCGTGAAAAAGCTTTTGTAAAAAGATCAGCATTTTGCTTAGATGTATCGATTTGGACAAGGTCTATCAGGTGTTTCTCATAGCAATCCCGTATGAAATGAAACCTAAGTTCAATATGTTTAGTTTTTGAATGTTGTACGGGATTGCGTATGATAGAGATAGCAGCAGTATTATCAATATGGATAGGAGTTAAAGTTAAGAGTAACCCGTAATCGCGCATTTGATGTTGAATCCACAGAACCTGCGAACAGCAACTTGCAGCAGCAATGTATTCAGCCTCAGCAGATGAAGTAGAGACTGTGGTTTGCTTTTTACACTGCCACGAGACTAAGCGACTACCAAAGAACTGACATCCTCCAGTCGTAGACTTTTTATTCACATTGCAACCACCAAAATCTGAATCGGAGTAGGCAGTTAAAGCGAAGTTGTCCTCATTAGAATACCAGAGACCCAGATATGGTCTAAATTTGAGGTAACTAAAGATTCGCTTAACCGCCTTCATATTTGAAACCTTTGGATTTGCTTGAAATCTTGAGCAAATAGCTACAGCAAACATTATGTCGGGTCTTGATGCTGTGAGATACATCAGTGATCCTATCATTGACCGATAGTCTCGCTGATTTACATCTTCTTCGTCTTCAGCCAAGCCAAGTTTGTGATTTATGTCAATGGGAGTCCCAAAGGTTTTACAGTCGAGCAACTGATATTTTGTTAAGATGTCATTGACATACTTAGATTGATGAATATAAATACCTTTATCAGATTGCTCAACCTGTACACCTAAGAAGAATGTAAGTTCTCCCATGGCACTCATCTCAAACTTGTCTTTCATGATTTTCTCGAAGTCCTTACACAGCGTATCATTGGTAGATCCAAAGATAATGTCGTCCACATATACCTGCACAAGTAACAAATCGTTTCCAACTTTTCTAATAAAGAGTGTGTTGTCAATCTGTCCTCGTGTGAATCCGTTGGTCAGCAGATGTTTTGACAATGTCTCGTACCATGCCCTTGGAGCTTGATGAAGTCCATACAGTGCTTTGTCTAACTTGTAGACATATTCAGGATGCACTGAATCTTCAAATCCAGGAGGTTGCTTGACATACACTTCTTCACTGACCTTCCCATATAGAAACGCGCTTTTTACATCTAGCTGGTACACTCTGAATTTCTTATATGAGGCGTAGGCAAGAAATATTCTGATCGATTCTAGCCTGGCAACCGGAGCGAACACCTCATCATAATCAAGTCCTTCAATTTGAGAGAAACCTTGTACCACTAGTCTAGCTTTGTTGCGTATTACAATCCCACGATCATCTTTCTTTACACGAAACACCCAACGCGTACCAATAGGGTGTTGTCCCTTCGGGAGTGGAACCAAACTCCAAACTTGTAGCTCTAATACCACTTGTTGGACCCTTATTACTGGATCTAAATCGAATATATTCAACAATTGAAAGCGCGGAATACAATCAATTGAACAAAACACATTAACAATCACACAAAAGTAGTCGATTAGCTTTTATATATATCTCGAATAACAAATCAACCAATTACACAAGATTCCTCACAGATCGCTTGAAAACACTCTAAGTTCGTCAACCCAAAAACTGAACCCGTAATGATCTATTTATAGCCAAAACCTAACTGACCTGCGACACAATCCTTGTGTCGCCAGGCCGACATATGCGACACAAGCCTTGTGTCGCTATTGCGACACAAGCTCTGTGTCGCCTAAACAGTGACATTAATTTTGATTTCCAAAACAAATAACATTTATATCACAATCAAAATATTACAATCGACTTTGACCTAGACCAACTGACAGACATACAAAACATGTATCAACATGATTAATTCAATATATGTGTTTGTGATTTTGTTGTTAAACGTACAATCGATAGCTATTGAATTCCGCGCATTAGTTATTGTTTATTGATTCATTGTTTAAGATCAGTCTTTGTTGCGATCCTACAGTAGGATTTGACGAAACCCTAGTTACAGTAGATAGTTATCTATGTTTATGTATAAAGCTATGAGATATCCATAAAACGGCCCTGTACTTAGTATAGCGTTGGAAACACCTCAGGTGGAGTACAAATACGTGAAAGCTAAGGAAATGTTGAAGGTCTATCTCATCGTGAAATACCTAGAAGTCACCCTTCTAGAACATGGTCTAGGAACCCTAAAATTGTAGAAATACTATAAGTATTGTACACCGCGAATATACCTAGTGTTATATAGCTGTGGAAATACTTAAATTTCTTGTACATCGCGAGTACACCTAGGGATGAATAATTGATTGTAAAGGAGGGTCTAATTCATAACGAAAGTATTTGTGCTTACAATAATGGAATATGGTGTGACACCCGACACTTTAGGTTAATTGTTAAACCTATCTGGAAACCCTAATTACTTGTATTTAGTTGGTATTAGGCTAAATATGTGTAATTACCTGTATATTTGAATATACACTTACGTGATTATGTGTTTATCTGTAATTACGCGAAACAACCGGACGAGGTCCGACAATCCATACGGCGTTGGTGATACATTTTCATAAATAATGTAAATCTATTTTATAAATTAAATAGTAATTATTTACCCTATATTATTGTGATTAAATAATAATATACGAAAACCTAGACGTTTTGCTAAAAACGTAACAAACGCAACGAAAACGCGCGGATCGCGCCCGATACCCGAACGAAACGACAAATATTTTAAGAAGGATTAATAAAGTATTTTTAAATACATTGGTCAAATCAAAATAGTGAATTGGTATCAAAAATAAAACACAAAAGTTAAATGTTAACGGTTTAAACACACACAATTAACGTTTAACCGAACAAGTAAAGTAATACGAAATCGAGGAGCAAGTCGCGGGCCCGAGAACCACGATGGGCCAGGCCCAATATCCGGCCCAGCCCAGCCCAAACCGGCCCCATGGGCCCCCTCCTTCTCCCCCTCCTTTTAAACTCTCAAACACTTACAAACTCTCACTTTTTCACTCACATTTCACACACACAAACTATTTTCTCTCTTCTCCTCCTCTCTTCTCTCTTTCTCAAGATAACCCAGCCATACCACCACCACCACAGCCACCAAACACCACCTTACAACCACCAAAATCGGCCACCATCAACCACCATCATCATTCATCACATCTCCAAAAGAAAATCAAGTCAAAAACTCAAGATTCAAGCTCCTACAACAACTTCTCTTCAAAAATCACCAACAAATTGGTAAGAAAAATTATTCTCTATCTAAATATCTTTAAAAACATGTTAAAGGGTTCATATAACAAAGAAATGTCCAAAATATAACATAAAAACGTTTTCATGACTTAAAATGTTCAAGAACAAAACATGCAATTTCGGACAGAAAAGTAGCTCAACTTTGAGAGGCTGTTTCTCCCTCAAAACTTGACCAAATTGGACGATTCAAAAGGCTAAAATTAAGTTTAAGAAGTTAGCTTTCATTTCCAAGTGGTTTCATAACTTTTGGAGTTTGTTTTATACCCGAAATGATTTTTACAAAAATATAGGTTCGGGCTGTCAAAAATGACAGAAATTTCACCTCTCTTGTTTTAATCATAACTCGAGTTATACCCATCCAAATGACCTGAAACCACCGCCAGAAGTTCACAAATTTTGTTAGGTACAAAAGTCGTTTTGATGATTTTGTCTAAAAGTGTACGCATTCTGCCCAGAAAACGAGAACATTTGCATGTGTCCTGAATGGTCACTTTTTGACCACAGGTGACAAATGTAATTTTTAAAAATAAATACACCTACCCAAAATTGCTGTAAAAATTATATTAGTTAGTTAAGACACAAAGGAACAACATATATTTTTCTTAAATTCTAACTCGAACATTTGGAACCCGAAATAAAATGCGTAAAACCGACCTGTTTCAGGCCCTGTGTCGAAAAAGCCCAGTAGTCTGCGACACAAGCCTTTGTGTCGCTATAAACCGAATCGTCACATTAGCGACACAAGCCTTTTGTGTCGCTATAAACCGAATCGTCACATTAGCGACACAAGCCTTTGTGTCGCTATAAACCGAATCGTCACATTAGCGACACAAGCCTTTTGTGTCGCTATTAACCGAATCGTCACATTAGCGACACAAGCCTTTTGTGTCGCAATAAACCGAACGTCACATTAGCGACACAAGCTTTTGTGTCGCTATAAACCGAACCGTCACATTAGCGACACAAGCTTTTGTGTCGCTATAAACCGAACCGTCACATTAGCGACACAAGCTTTTGTGTCGCTATAAACCGAACCGTCACATTAGCGACACAAGCTTTGGTGTCGCAGAAACCCTTAGTGTCGCATATAGCGACACTAACCCTGTGTCGCTAAAAACATAAAATCCATGCATTTTTGGTTAAAGCAATATCAGCTCGACCCCAGCCAGGGGCTCTGCCCCTTGGACCCCGCCAGGGGTTGCCACCCCTTGGACCCCGCTACCAGGGGCGCTGCCCCCGGACCCCCGTCATTAATGGGCTTCGCCCTTGCCACACCGATTAATTACCCATAACTGGAAAGTAGAAATACGCATAACATAATTAATCAAGAGCTGTATTTTCACAAAATATCACCAACGGCCTGTACATGTTTTTCTAAACACAAACGATAACTGAACAATTGGACATTTCTAATTGTGTGAACTTATTTTAGGTGGACATTAACCCTCCACCTACATGATTAACTTAGGTGGACATTAACCCTCCACCTACATGATTGGCTTAAGTGGACATTAACCCCCCCACTTATACAATCACTATAGATGGTCTTTTGAGACATCTACTTACACAACCTTATACGTTTAGGACGTTAGAAGGTTGCATCCGGAAGACACGCTTTGCTTGCTAATTGATTATTGCTTGCTTGCTAATATCAGGTGAGTTTCATAGCCCCTTTTTACTGTTTTCTAACAGGGGTGAGAATACATACAACTGCTTTTACACTGCTATTTTCATGTGAACACAAGTACAAAACTCGATATATTGGTTGAATGAGTTATTTTACTATCCCTGAAGTCCCCCACATCATAGTTTGTTAGTATCGTTATAGCGTGAATGTTAATGAATAGTACTATTTGGGATTGACTCCCCCCGTCCGGGTTAGTAGCGCTAACTTGTCAAACGGACGCATTATCATTTGTTCTTACGAGTGTTGGATTAGGCACTCGCTGGGAGGCACCCCGATCGTGGCACTTGATTGTGACCCGACACCACAGTTAAGCTCGAACTATGAGCTCATGGCAACAATATACACTATCTTTACATTTTTGTAATACATTACCTATCATTGTTGAATGATACAAACAGAAATCTTGTGTTCCATACGATGTTATATCAACTGTTTACAAACCTATGAACTTACCAACTTTATGTTAACCTTTTAGTATGTATTTCTCAGGAGATCAACAGCAGTAGGTTTGCTTTTGGAAGAAGATAGCTCGAGTCGCATATTTTTCACAAAACAACAGAGATTAGCTTACATTATGATGTGTTGTAATCTTGTAATAGATGCGTACTCTACTTTTGGCAAAACTTATGTAAACATTTTAACTGTGTAATGTAATGATTTTTGAAACGTCTCATATAGAGGTCGTTTGTTGTAATTCTTGTGTTGTGATATTTGATTTGGTCGGCGCCCCCAATGCAACACCCTACCTTCCGCTGCCACGTGTCTTGGGGGTGCGACATATGGAGTTCTGAAAAGAAAGCAAAGACTCGGCTGTAGTCTAAGATGCTTAAACCCCTTTACTCCACCAAGCCGATAGTTTAGAATACAAAGTTAATACACAATTAGATAATAACATTTAGACTTAGGAGTTAAGAAAGGTCATATATAATTGCGGTCTGTTGCCTCATTCCTGCACCCAGGATATATCTATCCAAAAAGGGGTCACTTGGTCTCTAAAGACAGTGAGGGGGGTTTAAAACAGCCTGGTCTGATCAGAATCAAGATAGCCTAAGACTCAGTGACATACTAATTTAGAACCGGACTAAAGAAGTAGGGTCCTAGTGTTTACACCTATAGTTTATCTATCTATTAGCTAAATGTGTCCCCAATAAACGCCATTTCAAACAATACACTATCCTAAATCATGGTGAACCGCGTCTTCGTTATCCTTAAGTGTTATAAATATGTTAGCTTCCCTTTACTTTTATGCTTTATTAGTTTTAATAATATTTAATAGATAAAAAACCAAAACACACACCTATCCAACTATCCAAACCTATCTTGATTAGTAAATTATCTAAACGAGCTCTGTTTCAATTCGACCGTCGTGAGGAACGACCCTGGATCATCCTTACCACATACTAGTATCAAGTATTCGTACATAGTACCAGTAGGTAGTACGGAGGTTTAGGCCCCCGACAAAATATAACTTTAAAACTTACCCTACATGGGTGCGTGCCGGTTGGAAACACGACGACCGATCGGGGCGCATCATAAACATATGGCAATGAAAAGAATACAAAATCAACAACAATAGCCAAATGGTTGGCTTAATCTCTCAATAACAAAGTATGAACACAAACATAAAATAAGAATATAAAATAAGAATATATTACAATAACTCTATCAGAAAAGAACACATGATCACTCAGTTTCGTGATCAAATAATTAACAAGAACTCTCTGAATCACCAAGGTGATGACTTTGTGAAGGAAAAAAATATAAACCAGACTTTGATCGCCAGAATTAGAGAGAGAGAAATATTTTGTGTTAATTGACACAAAAAATAATAATTGTGTATTTATATTTTCTTCCTTTTTATGATTTTGCACTTTGCACCCCCAGATTTCCAAAGTAGTATCCAAGCCCCTCCAGATCTCCAAAGATACATACAAGTCCAAAGATGCTTACAGTGGATGTCACCAAAATCGGTCACATCGCAGAACTATGGGTTTTGAAACCCATGACCAAAAATCACGATGATCAAACGGTTAACGAACCTGCAACACTTCAACGACGCATATCTCCCTATCTGTATCCCAATCGCAAATCCCAACGGTCAGATCGTAGGTCACCCTATTATGAACCTATGGTTTAAATTTACCTCGATCCAACGGTTAACGAATTTACACCATCAATTCTCTGACAATGTACAAAATTTGATGAACCGCACTCTGTTTTTTCTCCCGTACTGACTTTCTCCCAGTTATGTGATTCTTCTCCACGAATGTCATTCTGATACCAGTTGTTGGGATCGACCCCGCTCTCATACCGTTCATTGAGATTGATCACCACCACAATAAATCATATAACCTTGTATAAGCCAATAATTAAACACGCACAAAAAATAAAAAACATAGCACAACAACATTTAGCGTGAAAAACCTCTCAAAGGAGAGTAAAAATCACGGGACCCGTATGCCACTTAACATCCACTATATGAAAAGATATTACAAAATTGGAGACGCTCAACTCTCGACAGTTTTGAATATCCTCACATCACTCTCAACGGTTATTACAATAATGGAATTCTCGCCGTCGTTATTTAATCACCGAGACCACCACATGAGACGGAGAGAGACGACTCTCATACGCTCTCTTTTTCTTAACCTCCTCACTAATTATAACTCTAGGCAACAAACTTGTTCATTAAGTAATATTATTCCCCAAAATAATTTGACTTTCAAATCTCACTATTTTAGAAAATCGAATCATATCCCAATACTAATCCATTACGATTCAGTGGATGTATGCAGGTAGAAGATCATGTAGACAACATGAGTAAATGATACCTCAAGGACATGGAGACACCAGATATTTTGATATGAGTAAATAATATCAACTTCTTATCTTTCTGTTATTAGAGTATCTCCTAGGATGTCACCAGATAATATGTTACAGGAAATCTCTAATGGTTCAGCTTGGATGTGATTCACTGGTAAGCGTGAGATACGTACTGATAGCATCAAATAATATCATATTTATATAATAATATTCCTTTATTTTTAAGGCTTTTTAGTGCAATTTATTTATATATACTACTGATTTCGTTTATATTTGCAAAAAGGTAGTTAAAATAAAGAAATGAAGAAAAGGAACGAAAAAGGGCTCAAGACTAAAGAAAATGAAGAAAAGATTTAAAGGCCCAAAAAGATTGGGCTTGAAAAGAAGAAGAACCCAAAAGATATGAGGAATTGAGCCAAAATAAAGAAGCAAACTCGGATTAGAATAAAGGATGCAGGCCCAAGAAGAAGCCCACCCCGGCAAGTGGAATATTCTGGAAAACGCATTCAGCCGGCGGTTGAAGCTTTCAACCGGCGGTTGACCCTAAATTAGGAAGTCGGTCGAGCGCGCGGGTCAAAATCCGGGTTATCGGGTAAAAATCCAACCCAGCCGGCGGGTGAAAAATCCAACCGGCGGTTGGATTCGCGAACCTGAAATCTATAAATAGAGCCATTATCAACCAATAAACATACACAATTACATACGAATTAAGTAACCCTTAATTCGGTTCTAGGGTTTAAAGGTCGACTTAAGGAGGTATTTGGAGGCTAGGAGGCTAGGGTTTGAAGGTTTTCAACCCTAACGAAGATTCGGTTCGGTTATTGGGGTTTGATTCTTATTCTTTTCTATTTGCAATGTGTAACAACTTGTTTTTAGATTTGATTTATCTTACTTTAATTATGAACTAATTCTTTCTTGTATTCACTTAGATGAATGGTTTTTAGATAAAGGTTTCAGTATATGTGTTATGTTGATTTGAGTTATGAATGGTTATTGAGTTTGTTTGAAAGATCCATATTGATTGTGTGTTTATTAATTGTTACTTAACATGGTCAAGAGACTTATGCTAGAACTAACGTTTGTATAAGTTGATTGATTATTTGCAATTAAGTAATTTATTAGTTAATTGTGGCTTGAGACTGTAACCGGTAATAGATTAAGACCAATAACAATTAATACAACCTAATTGGCGTGATAATTAGAAAACCAGTAATTATAGACTTACGTTAACATAAAGTCACTGACTGAATCTCAATGATCTGTTGATAGTTTTAATAGCATAAATCTTATGTTGATAACACGCCTCAGTGTATTCAAGAGAATCTAGTATTAAGGTAAGGTTTATTAGGGATCAGTTAACCTTAACAGGAGGCTATCCATTTTAGTTGAAATCACCATAATAAATGATTAACAATCCATAAACATATTTGAAACCTGAATTGAGAAATCAGTAATCTAAGTAAATACATGCTTGCCTATCTGATTATTCTTAGTTATCTTTTCTATCTTATAATTGTTTTTAATTGTTTTTATTAGTTTTCAATTAAATCTATGTTCGTACGGAACTAAAACGCACCCCTTATCTATTTGTAATTTGTAATTTTAGGTTTAATTAATTATTTTAATTTACACCGATTCCCCGTATTCGACTCGGTCTTACCAAAGCTGTTGGTGCATATTTATATGTCTGTCAGTTGGTCTTAGCTTGTAATAGTTTGTTATGTAATTATGATGTTTTGCCTATTATATGTAATTTACAAGTTTTGTTTTAGGCGACACAGAGCCTGTGTCGCTTATGCGACACAAGACTTGTGTTGCATGAGTCGGCTGTGCGACACATCCCTTGTGTCGCTTTCGGTTTAGTATAAATAGAGAAGTTCGGCCTCAGTTTTCAAGTTGACGAATCAGGGAGTTCAGAGAGCATTTGTAAAGCATTTTAGTGTATTAAGCTAATTGGCAAATATATCTATATACAAATTGATTTGCGTTTGATTCGTTTGTGTTTTACGTACTATATACAATCGTTTGAATTCCGCCTCTCGATTGTGTGTGTTGATTCGATTAGGTCCAAGATCAGGGATCCTACAAGTGGTATCAGAGCCATAATCTACGGATTTGGTGTTATCGGATCGTGTTAGTATGTGTTTTTGGTTAAAATCGACTAGTTTTTGGAATTAGATCTTTGCATTTTGTGTTAAAGGATCAATATTCTACATTTTCTGGAAGATTTTGGTGTTTGGATTCTGTAGGTTCCCTTGTCTCGGACCTAACCGGATCAACACACACAATCGAGAG
This sequence comes from Gnaphalium uliginosum, assembly GCA_963930675.1. Taxonomy (NCBI): domain Eukaryota; kingdom Viridiplantae; phylum Streptophyta; class Magnoliopsida; order Asterales; family Asteraceae; genus Gnaphalium; species Gnaphalium uliginosum. The sequence goes on along the minus strand of OZ005681.1, from coordinate 50,082,374 downwards.
GCGGAATTCAAACGATTGTATAAAGTACGTAAAACACAAACGAATCAAACACAAATCGAATGTATATTGATATAATAGCCAATTAGCTTGATACACTGAAATGCCTTACAATATACTCTCTGGAACCCTGGATTCGTCAACCCCACAAATGAGGCCGAAATGCTCTATTTATAGGGAAACCGAAACTGACCTGCGACACAAGCTCTGTGTCGCACAGCCAGTTCATGCGACACAAGCCTTGTGTCGCATAAGCGACACAGGCTCTGTGTCGCCTAAACAGAACTTGTAATATACTAATAATAAACAAAACGTCATAATTACTTAACAAACTATTACAAGCTAAGACAAACTAACAGACATACAAATATGCACCAACAAACTCCCCCATGTCTTCAGCTTGGTCTTCAAAAATCTTCACTCAACTCCAGCCTGCTGGGAATGTGCCATCGGCATGTATTCCCATTTTCAAACAAATCTCAACAATCTTTTGAAACTTCAGAGCCTCTTCTTGATCAATAACATAATGCTGAATCTTGTTGGCATGAAGGACTCTCAAGTCATATTTCGTTAAATTGATAAGGCTTATAGGATCAAAAACACGAACAATTGAGCCTCTTAATTGTTGAGAATAGATCCACTCTCCCGGACCCTGTTCCTGGTCTCTCTCAGTTAGATATTCAATCACAGCTTCACCAGTCTTCGGATCGTACCACCAATATCTAAATTTCTTTAACAAATTTAGTGGTAGTTTCTCAAGTGGAACCGATTTCAGACTTGCAGCTGGCGGATATTTATACTTCACAATAGACTCTTGAGTTCTTGGATCTAACTTCTTCTTGAAACGATAGCGAACTCCCAGCTCAGGTCTTATCCATACATAGTGCCTGCTGTAGATCTCTTTTCTAAGAACCTTTTGAATAAAAGCGCCTCGACAATCATTTGAATTATTTACCAATTCTAATTGCGCAAGACGATTAAGTTCAACATTCGGCAAAGTGCTAATGCAATTGAATTTCGGCCGAAAGTATTGAACGCCATCCTTTCTTTTAATTAAAATGAGAGAGCTTTCAGCATCGAATTTCCAGCTATAAATTAGACCAGTGAAATCTCCTCGAACTTTGTAAGATTTACAAATAGAAGACGCCACAGCCACAGTTCGATATTTCACAACAGGCTTGGACTGTACTGATGGCAACGGTTCGGAGGCTAGTTCATTTTCATCATCAGAAGAATCCGATTCAATGATAGGTGCATCAGGATCATACGGTTCTTCTGGTTGAGCATGAGTAGGCTCACTTTGTCTTTCAATAGGAGATTCCGGACGATTTGACTCTTCATACACGTCTTCATCTGAGGGAATCTCCGGTTCAACCTCAACATCCTCAAAGTAATAAGATATATCATCATTATTCACCGGATTTATTAAGCTTTGTAGATACGTGATATTTGCTTCAGAGTAATCTACAGCTATAGGAGTCGGTTGACCTGGAAGAACAGTTGTAATCTTCGTAGCAGTGTTAACCTTCAGTTCAAACAGTCGTAATCTTAGACCAGTGTTAATATTTAACAATCAGTGGTAACCATGTTAGTCTTCGGTGATAATTTTTCACTATCGGTGGTAATCTTCAGTGGTAACCTTTTGATCTCTTCAGACTTAATTAACAGTGGTAATCTAAACCCAAATCAGTTTATCCCAACAGCCTTCTCTGTAGATTTGTTCGGAGTAGGCCTTGTGAATCCAGAGGAGGGCTGTCTTGTTTCGCATTCACGAGCAAAGTATCCATAGTTTTGACACTTGTAGCACTTGACCTTGCTCTTGTTGAATCCTAGACCCTTATCATTTGGGTCCTCCAGCGACTTCTTTCCAGTTTTCTTAAAGTAGGTCTTGGCTCTTCGAGTAAGCATAGCCAAGTTCCACCTTTAGTCCATTCGCTCCAATTCGTCATCATCGATTTGACGAAAATCTTCTTCGGTCAAATCCATAGAACCAGCTTTCTTGCAGAGAAAGTCATCATAGGCGGATAGCAACGCCGAGAAAAGTGCAGCATGATCTTGTGAAGCTGCCGGGATAGGCCCTTGATGACTTGGTGGTTGAAAGTAAGAACCAACAGAAGAAACACTTGGTTGATGACTTGAAGAACCACCAGTTCCACCAGCCAAGAATGCAGAGCCAGATGTTCCAGTTGATGAAACATCCACTCCGTAGATCTTAGAATTCTGGACATTTGCAGTAGCGTTGGTTTCCTTCCTTTGCATGTCCAAAAGATCAGCTTCTAGCTGACCAATAAGATCATCAAGAGACATATTCAGAATGTCTGGATCCTTTTCCATCATTAATACTCGAGTATCCCACTTGTCAGGTAGGGATTCAAGAAGTTTTTTATTTATTTCAGTTTTATCCAGAGTTATTCCCCGTTCTATTAACTCACTAACCAACTGTGAGTATCTAGAAAACAAGTCAGAAAGAGACTCGTTTGGAAGAATATCGAACACGTCATACTGCTTTTTGACTAAACGCAATTTATTCTGCTTATATTGTTCACTACCACCGCATCTTTTCTCAAATGCCTTCCATAGATCATAAGCAATTTCCAGATGTCGAAATTGTTTGAGGATTGACGGTGGTAATGCCATGGTGATTGCAGAATGAGCCTTTTTATCATTCTCAAAGGCTTTGCGTTCCTCAGAAGTCATTGATTTAATTGACTTTAATGGTGCTGTACATGTATAAACTCTAGGACTGACAGGACGTTCGTATCTTTCGGTCAAAGCAACCCACATCTCGGGATCATTAAAGGAAACAAAAGCTTCAAAGCGTTGACGCTAGTAGGCATAATCCATACCGAGAGTATACATAGGTGGTTTATTCGTACTCCCGACTTCAGAGTTTTGCTTGAGTAGATCTCCAACACGTTGTAATGAAGAAGACGCCATTTAGAGAACTTGCAAAACAAACACACAAAGAAAAACACAAAGTACTGTTATGCGATACAAGGGTTGTGTCGCTAAATCAGATGGCGAAACTAAAGATGTGTCACAAAGAATTAAGTAACAGTTAAACAGGCGACACAAGGTTTATGTCGCTAAAATCCTATGTCGCAAATTTCAAACTTGTGCCGTTATCTTGTGTCGCTGAAATCCTAAGTACGACAGAAAGATGTGTCGCTGAAACCCTACACGTGACAGAAGATTGTGTCGCAGAAACCCTAAGCGCGACAGAAGCTGTGTCGCTTAAACCCTAAATGCGACAAAGGCTGTGTCGCTTCTTGTGTCGCAATATTGGGGAGAGCTGCGGCTGAAAACCCTAAAATTCGTAAAATCCGAAACTCTAACGAAAAACCACGAACAATGGACGAATCTGTTGGTGCATATTTGTATGTCTGTCAGTTTGTCTTAGCTTGTAATAGTTTGTTAAGTAATTATGACGTTTTGTTTATTATTAGTATATTACAAGTTCTGTTTAGGCGACACAGAGCTTGTGTCGCTTATGCGACACAAGGCTTGTGTCCCATGAACTGGCTGTGCGACACAGAGCTTGTGTCGCAGGTCAGTTTCGGTTTCGCTATAAATAGAGCATTTCGGCCTCATTTGTGGGGTTGACGAATCCAAGGTTCTAGAGAGTATATTGTAAGGCATTTCAGTGTATCAAGCTAATTGGCTATTATATCAATATACATTCGATTTGTGATTGATTCGTTTGTGTTTTACGTACTTTATACAATCGTTTGAATTCCGCCTCTCGATTGTGTGTGTTGATCCGGTTAGGTCCGAGACAAGGGAACCTACAAGTGGTATCAGAGCCATAATCTACGGATTTGGTGTTATCGGGTCGGTTAGTACGTGTTTTCGGTTAAAAACGACTAGTTTTTGGAATTAAATCTTTGCATTTCGGGTTAAGGATCGATATTCTGAAGTTTCTGGAAGTTTTTGGTGATTACATTCGTCCATTGTTCGTGGTTTTTCGTTAGGGTTACGGAAGTTTGCGAATTTTAGGGTTTTCTGCCGCAGCTCTCCTCGACATAGCGACACAAGCAGCGACACAAGCTTTGTCGCATTTAGGGTTTCTGCGACACAAAACCTCTGTCGCTTTTAGGGTTTCTGCGACACAATCTTCTGTCGCGTGTAGGTTTTAAGCGACACCAGCAAGCGACACAAGTTTGAAAGTTACGACACAAAGACTGCGACACAAGTTAATATTGCGACATAAAAGTTTGCGACACAAATCTTGTGTCGCCTGTTTAGCTGTTACTAATCTCTTTGCGACACATCCTTTGTGTCGCCAGTTGACTTAGCGACACAACCCTTGTGTCGCATAACAATTTTTGTTTGTTCTTTGTGTGTTTTGTTTTGCAGGTTATCAAAATGGCAACTTCTTCATTACAACGAGTTGGAGATCTACTCAAGCAGAACTCTGAAGTTGGAAGTACGAATAAACCACCCATGTATACTGTCGGGATGGATTACGCGTATTGGCGTCAACGTTTTGAAGCGTTTGTTTCTTTTAATGATCCCGAAATGTGGGTTGCTTTAACTGAAAGATACGAACGTCCTGTCAGTCCGGGAGTGTATACTGGTTCTGCACCATTAAAACCAACTAAATCAATGACTCCTGAGGAATTCAAAGCCTTTGAAAATGATAAAAAGGCCCATTCTGCAATTACCATGGCATTACCACCGTCAATCCTCAAGCAATTTCGACATCTGGAAATTGCGTATGATTTATGGAAAGCATTTGAGAAAAGATGTGGCGGTAGTGAACAATATAAACAGAAAAAGCTGCGTTTAGTCAAGAAACAGTATGATGTATTCGATATTCTTCCAAACGAGTCTCTTTCTGACTTGTTTTCTAGATACTCACAGTTGGTTAGTGAGTTGATAGAAGGGGGAATAACTCTGGACAAAACTGAAAAAAATAAAAAACTTCTTGAATCTCTACCTGATAAATGGGACACAAGAATTTTAATGATGGAAAAGGATCCAGACATCTTGAATATGTCTCTTGATGATCTTATTGGTCAGCTAGAAGCTGATCTTTTGGACATGCAAAGGAAGGAAACAAAATCTACTGCAAATGTCCAAAATCATAAGATCTACGGAGTAGATGTTTCATCAACCGGAACATCTGGCTCAGCATTCTTGGCTGGTGGAACTGGTGGCTCTTCTAGTCATCAACCAAGTGTTTCTTCTGGTGGGTCTTACTTTCAACCACCAAGTCATTAAGGGCCTATTCCTGCAGCTACACAAGATCATGCTGCACTTTTTTCGGCGTTGCAATCCGCCTATGATGACTTTCTCTGCAAGAAAGCTAGTTCCATGGACTTGACAGAGGAAGATTTTCGTCAAATAGATGATGACGAACTGGAACGAATGGACTTAAGGTGGAACTTGGCCATGCTTACTCGTAGAGCAAAGACCTACTTTAAGAAAACAGGAAAGAGATCGCTAGAGGACCCGAATGATAAGGGTCTGGGATTCAACAAGAGCAAGGTTAAATGCTATAAGTGTCACAACTATGGACACTTTGCTCGTGAATGTGAAACACGACAGCCCTCCTCTGGTTTCACAAGGCCGTCTCAGAACAATTCTACAGAGAAGGCTAAAGCTGAAGAAAAGGCAATGGTATCGGCTGCTTTAATGTTGTCAGATGAAGCGTTTGACTGGTCAGAACAAGCTGATGATGACCAACAGAACAAAGCTTTCATGGCCAACATTCATGAGGTTGATAATGAACCTTTGTCTTGTATTTGATGCATTCAATTAACAGGACAAGTAAACAGGTTAAGAGAGGAAAATGAACGTCTTATCGCTAACATAGAACAATTAACTGCTTCAAATAATATGTTAAAAGATAATGATAAGGTTTGTGATAAAAAGCTAAAAGCTATTTTTGAAGAAAAGAAAGAGCTAAAAGCCAAAATTTTTGAACAGCAAGATGAAATAGGAAGCTATGTTAATATGCTTTCCTTCGTAAAGAAACAACTTGCTGATTCTCAGGCTGAAGTTCTTGAGTTGAACAGAAAATTATCTAACTTTTCAACTTCCTCTCTAGTCTTTGATGAGATCCTTCAGGCACAAAGAAGTGATACGAAAAGCAAGGCTGGACTTGGTTTTCATCAAGTTCCGCCTCCTAAAAATTATTTTCCCATGCCTGTTAAGGATGACATCACTGAATTTATGCCAAATTTTTCAAAGACGGCAATAAATCCTGTGAAATTTGCTCCTGTCAAAATAAGTAAGCCTGTGAAAATTCAGGCTGAAAAAGTTAAAGTAACTGACGATCAACCCTGCACTAGTGAGTCTGAACCTGTTAAGGCAAAACCTAGTGAGCCTGAGATTATTAAGGCTCAAGAGGTTAAATCTGTTGAATCAGTTACTATTTGTGTCAAGGCTGAGTCAGTTAAACCTTCTGATGTTTGTGAGCCTGTTGTAAACAAGGCTTCGAGTGCTTCTCCTGTTATTTTAAAGGAGATTGTTAAAATTGAGGATATAACCGAAGAGGAGTACTCAAAGGTTGAAAAGAAAATTGTAAAGCCAAACAATGTAATTATAACTAATGAATCTTCAGTCATGGCTTTAAGTGGAAAAGGCAAAGCTAAGGCTGAGCCTGAAAAGAAGATTTTGAAAATCAAAGAAAATATTAAAAAACATCAAACTTCTTCTAAAACCACTGATTTCTCTAAACAAGTGTCAAATTCAACATGCTCACATAAGTGTGCATGTGCCTTTGATATTTATTTCAACCATCCTCATAGGTTTGTTTCAAAACTTCAACAACCTGTTGAGAAAAGATCTTGTTTCTACTGCAAGAAACAAGGTCATTTAATAAATGATTGTCCGTTGCTTGCTAAAAAGCGGTCTGGGAAAGGTGTACCTAAAAGTTCTAAAATTAAAAATTCTTCAGTTAAAGGTTCACGTTCTCCCTCACCCGCTAAGAAAATCAGCAAGGTTGAGCCAACCAAATCATCAATTACTAAGCTCAATGTTGTTGACAAGCAACCTACCAAACCTAAAAAGGTTTAGAAAGTGAAAGAATCATCAAATGATTCTACATCCAACAGTGTCACATCAATCAATACTTATGATATGTTTAAAAACAAAATTTTGACTGATGTGATCATTGTGGATGATGCGTCTGGAGTCCCCAAGTCTGTAAAGGCTTGGGTCTCCCTTACTAATTAACTTCTTTGTTTTTGGTGCTGCAGCAACCTGAAGCCGTCCTGAATAGCAAATGGTATATCGATAGTGGTTGCTCGTGGCACATGACCGGCAATATATCCCTGCTTTCCGATGTTCATGCGTATAATGGGGGATATGTTGCTTTTGCTGGTGACAAAGGAGGTGTAATTTCTGGCCAAGGCACACTCTCAAACGGCAGAGTGAGCTTTGAAAAGGTTAATTTTGTAGAACAGCTGCAACACAACCTTCTTAGTGTATCGCAAGTTTGTGATAAATCATACACTACTGTTTTCACGAAAAGTGAGTGTTGCATTCTAAAGCCGGGATTTGTTATTCCCGAGGAGTGGGTACTACTGAGGGCACCTCGAGACAGAGACACGTACATTCTGGATATGCGTACTGTTGAAACAAAATAGCAAACGTGTTTTCTGTCTAAGGCTAATGAAAAAGAATCCTTGTTGTGGCACAGACGAATGGGTCATCTGCATTTTCGTAAAATGAATTATCTGGTTAAAAATGATCTTGTGCGTGGTGTACCGAAGCAATCATTCGGGCTTAATGATCATTGCGTTCCCTGCCAAAAAGGGAAACAGCACAAGAAGACCCATAAGTCAAAACTGGTCAACTCTGTTGAAAAGCCATTGGAATTACTGCACATGGACTTATTTGGACCAGTGAGCAAGAAAAGTATAGGTGGAGCATGGTACTGTTTGGTGGTCACTGATGATTACTCGAGGTTCTCTTGGGTTTATTTTTGGCTTCCAAGGATGAGACTGCTGAAATCCTTATCTACTTGTTTGACAAGCTGGAAAATTTGTGCAATCTAAAGATCAAGAAACTGAGAAGTGATAACGGTACGGAATTTAAGAATTCTACACTAGGTCTTTTCTGTTTAAAGAAAGGCATTGATCATCAATTCAGTGCTGCCAGAACTCCTCAACAAAATGGAGTTGCTGAACGTAAGAACAGGACACTCATTGAAGCTGCTCGGACTATGTTAGCTGATTCAAAACTGCCTATCACATTCTGGGCAGAAGCGGTCAACACCGCTTGCTACATACTAAATCGAGTGTCTATGGTTAAGAAACGTAATAAGACCTGTTATGAGCTCTTCAACAACCGTAAACCAAATTTACAGTTTCTTGAGCCGTTCGGGTGTTCTTGTATGATTATGCACACAAAAGAACGAGTGGCTAAATTCGGTAGCAAATCGAGTGAAGGCTATTTCTTGGGTTTTTCAAATAATTCACCTAATAAGCTTGTGTATAACAAAGTCACAAAGAGAGTGGAGGAACATTTTGAGGTAACATGTCTTCGTTATACTCAACCTTCACAAGGTTCAGGGCCCGAATTTCTGTTCGACTATGACAGTATGTTCGACTCTTTCAAACTTCCTGCTGAAGATGAAGTTGAACAGGTGGTGACAATGCTTCATAGACTTGATATATATTCTGATGTATCCAAGTCTCCTACAAAATCACCACCACCTCCTCCTCAAACTACTGAACCAGATCAAGATCCTGATACAGATCCAGATATGCCAGCTTTATCAGATGGTGAAGTAGAACCTATCACAGAGGTACTTGAAGAGACTTTAGTCTCTGGGGGAGACGATACAAATTTGGAAACTGTCATTGAAACTGAAGAGATTCCAAGTAGCCGTGTCAATGTGAATCACCCGGTAGAAAATATTATTGGTGATTTACACGATGGAGTTAGAACCAGAGGGCAAACAGAGTGCCAGTTAGCTCAAATGGAGTCATGCTTTCTCTCTCAAATTGAACCGAAAAACATTAAGGAAGCATTGACTGATTCTCACTGGGTAGAAGCCATGCAAGAGGAGCTCCAACAGTTCAAAAAGTTAGAAGTTTGGGAGCTGGTTAAATCAGACGATGCAAAATAATCTAAAAGTAAATTTTCATTAATGTCTGAATTATTTACATCTACAGTCTGTGTTCCGGCGGAAGTCGTAGTTGTTGTTTCAATGGCACGCAGGCCTGACTCCCCCGAAACTACAGCTAGGGCTTCTAATTCTAAGACCCTAGTCTCCAAAATGGGAACTCTGGCAGTCTGCAGCTCCAAATCTTTAATCTGTGCAGCTTGAGCTTCCAGAACGGCAGATTGTGACTGAATTAACGCAGCTTGGGATGTCATCGTTTGCTGCATCGTGTCCAACCGCCTCATTAATTCTTGAATGACAGACGGGAGAGGTTGGACAGGAAAATTCACACGGGGAATGTCGACCCGTGGCGTGGAAGAAGAAGTTGGAGCCGATTGACGTTGACGAACCATTGGAGGCACCCAATCTTCATCCGTAGGTTCTGATTGATGAGGCCTTTTGCCCACATCGGGTCGCACATAACCTGTCCCTGCCCTTTTGCGTCGTTGAATACGCTTAAAGCGTCTTAAATCGAAACGACGAATATTTTCCAACAAAGTGTCGGAAGGGACTATCCGAGGGGAAGTTGGTGGAGTGGAGCCACCATCAGAAGAGCTGGCAGCCATGTCTTCGACAATACGCGGCTCTTGTGCCTGAACGTTTTCCCCTCCAAGATGTTCAACATGACCAAAGGTCTTAATGTCGTCCAAAATTGCCTCAAGCTGAGGATTTTCTGCTTGTACAGGCACATTGACAAAAAGATCCTCTGGCTGTGGAGGAGCAGCAGGAGTATCCAAAAAATTGTCGTCAGCTGGAGGGAGATATCCTTCATTGATGATATGTCCAAATAAAGGAACATCTTCTGGTACAGGGACACCTTTGGCGTTTTGAGCACAAATGGCAAAAATCCGTGTGTTCATCGGAGTCTGACGGAAACGATGAGCTGCAATTACTGGCACCCCTGGAAGAAGATGATTGATAAGCAGCTGGATGAAACGGGGGTATAAGTTCCATCGGTTGTCCCCCGCATGGACATTTTCAACCATTGCTTTAAAAAGATAGCCCGAGAAGTTGAAGGGCTTGTTTTATACGAGAGCCAGCATGGCAGAAGCCGTAGAATGGCTCATGCCGTCAAATCCTGCCTTCCTGCTAGAGAGGCATACGATCATGATATGCATGAGGTACCTCCAGACCTTTGTCAGGCTGGCCTTCCGATATTGATCTCTAGGGATACCCGGATAACCTAGACGGAGCATGCCGCCGTTGATAAACGTGTTGGAGAACCGAATTGGCAAATCCGGGTGATCAGCAAAACCAAAAAACTCACGTAGTAGTTGCTCTGTAATAACCACTTCTCTGTCATCTACCCTAGAAATAATACGCGTGACTAGCATATCAGAGTTGATTACAGCTGAGTCCCAGAAGGAACCAACTTGATCCTTGTAAATAGGGGCATTTGAGGAGATGGCGGTATAAATGCGGGAACGGCGTAAGAACGCAATCATCGGCCTAAAAGGCGCGGCCGAATCCCGATCATCCTCGAGAAAAGCTACTATGTTGTGCCTCGGCTCCCAATCATTTACACTAACATTGATACCTGCCATAGCTACATACACAAAAAATATAGCTCGAAAAGCGTTAGCATCAATGCGCGTAGAAAATTATTTTTCACAAAAATGCCATCTGCGACACAAGGGTTGTGTCGCTAACAAGTTGTGCGACATCAAGGGTTGTGTCGCATTTTGCAATAAATTAATTGAATTTAATCACAGCGACAGAAGGCTTATGTCGCACAACTTGTGTCGCTAAATAAGCGACACAAAAGCTTGTGTCGCAAGACAGCAATGCAACAGACACAAGTGCGACACAAGGGCTTGTGTCGCATATTGTGTCGCAATGACGAACAGATGCAACCCAGAAAAACCCGATGATAAAATTTGGGGTTTTAAAATTTAGCACACCAAACGATGCGCCAATGTATGAATAGCATAAAACCATGAGTGTTAACATGTTAGCAACATATCCCGTGTCCAATTTTACCCCAAACCAAAAACCCTAACAAACCGAATTTTGCATTCAACGATTAAACAAAATTAGACGGTGGAATTGGGTAAAAATGGTACCTATAAGACGAGAAAGATGAGGAGAACAAGAAACACGGACTGGATTGCAAAGAAACACGGCCGAAGATTGAAAATCAACTTGAAATATCGTCGCAGTGGTTGTGTCGCAGTATTTGTCTTGTGTCGCTATTTGTGTCGCATAATCGTGTAGCGACTGAGAGGTAGGGTCCGGCTTTTATATCTCAACCCTGTATAGCGACACAAGATGCGACATGGCTTGCGACACAAGGGTTGTGTCGCATGGCGACACAAGAGTTGTGTCGCACCATGGACAGTTTGTGTAGTTTGATTTTATTTTAAAGTTTTCACTCGAGAGTCAATTTGATATTATCTCAGAGACTTGGATAAAACTAAAGGTAAAACAATAAAATACAAACTGTTGATTCGATTTTGCAATCAACGTAAACAGAACGTTAAATCTTTTTGGTGACGAAATTGTTTAAGTCTGCTTTAGGAATCATATCAGGATAACATGCAAAAATTAGGAATAGTAAGTGTTATTTCGATTATCAGTATGTTTGTCCACTTTAAATTTTCTTAGCATATTTAAATTTACCTATTATAAAGATTAGTTCAGGACGATTATTGATATTTTATCCATCTAAGCATTTGAACTTAAGTATAGATGATTTCAACTCATAATGAGATGAACCACTTGTGTAATTATTAGCATACATATTATATTATATAGGTCACATTAAAATATACATTTGAAATCAAAACATGTTAGTAATTTCTTTATAGAAGGTGAGGGTATTAACGTATCTTTAGAACTAAGATAACGGTGACAGGTCTGTACTTTCGTACAACAGAGTCACATAAGCAATAGTTCGGGTTGAACAAACACCAGTCTGAACAGTTTAAACTAGACGGTACAGATCTGTACTTTCGTACAACAGAGTACCATAGTTTAACACAAACCAGTACTAGGCAATCCTTTTATAATTTTTCTTGTACATATGTACATTATATTTTAGAATTTAGATATGCCACGGGTACGCAATAATTGTCTATAACTTAACATAGACTACGTACCTAAGTTCTTTTCAAGAATATATTAGATGAAACCAGGTCTGTATTTTCATACAACAGAGGAGACAACTAATATATTCCCCATGATAATATCATACAAAGACCCTATATTTTAGATCATAACATGTTTATTATCCAAATATTAAGACGAAGCGTTAAAATATTTTGGACATTTTTGCCCTTATTTTAACTTAAAGTCATACATATTAATATGCCTTTATATAAAATAATATGCATTTTTGAAAGTTATGCTTCTTAGTAACTTTAGAACAAATGCCTACCAATACATCATTTGATGAAGCTAATATTTATAAAAGGTATTTCAAGTATGCTAGATAAATCTACTGACACATCAAACATAAATCTTAAAATTCCATTTTATGCATGTTTCCTGATGTACTATCATTTCCCCAATTGTTTACAGACACAATTCAACGTCTATTTTAACAATGTTGCAACTATTGCATTTTTTTAATACTAACAAGTAAAAAGAATGGCAATTGCATATATTTTTTTTTTTTTTATTTTATTTTATTTTATTTTTTAATCAAATCGACTACGAGAGAAAGCTTTTGTGAAAAGATCTGCGTTTTGCTTAAGAGTAGGGATTTGGACAAGGTCAATTAGGTGCTTCTCATAGCAATCCCGTATAAAATGATAACGAATTTCAATATGCTTTGTTTTTGAATGCTGTACAGGATTGCGTATGATAGATACAACAGCTGAATTATCAATATGAATAGGAGTAAGAGTTAGTAGTAACCCATAGTCACGCATTTGATGCTGAATCCAGAGAACCTGGGAACAGCAACTAGCAGCAGCAATGTATTCTGCTTCAGCAGTGGATGTAGAGACAGTTGTCTGCTTCTTGCACTGCCACGAGACTATTCGACTTCCTAGAAACTGACATCCTCCAGTTGTGGACTTTGCGTCCACTGAGCAGCCACCATAATCCGAATCTGAAAAAGCAGTTAGAGCAAAATCGTTTTCATTAGAATACCAGAGACCCAAGGAGGGTCTCCACTTAAGATAACCCAATATGCGTCTGACAGCCTTTTCATGAGAAGCTTTGGGCTTTGCTTGATATCTTGAACAGATAGACACAGCGAATAATATGTCCGGCCTAGATGCTATGAGGTACATAAGCGATCCTATCATTGAACGATAGTCACGCTGATTAACATCGTCTTCATCATCAGCAGGTCCAAGTTTGTGACTGATGTCAATGGGAGTTCCATAGTGTCTAGCATCGAGCATCTGATATTTTGTCAAGATGTCCTTGACATATTTTGTCTGATGAATATAAATTCCCTTATCAGACTGCTCGACTTGAACACCAAGGAAAAATTTTAGTTCTCCCATGGCACTCATCTCAAACTTAGACTTCATGACTTTTTCAAAATCTCTGCACAGCACCTCATTTGTCGATCCAAAAATAATATCATCCACGTATACCTGCACAAGCAACAAATCGTTTCCTGTCTTTTTGATAAAAAGAGTTGAATCAATATGCCCACGAGTGTAACCATTTGTGAGCAGGTGTTGAGACAACGTTTCATATCAAGCCCTTGGAGCTTGATGAAGACCATACAATGCTTTATCGAGTTTGTAGACGTAATCAGGATGCACTGAGTCTTCGAAACCAGGAGGTTGTTTCACATAAACCTCTTCGTTGACCTTCCCATACAAAAACGCACTCTTTACATCCAGTTGATAGACACGAAATTTCTTGAATGAAGCGAAAGCAAGAAATATCCGTATTGACTCTAGACGCGCAACCGGAGCAAAAACCTCGTCATAATCCAATCCTTCGATCTGAGTAAAACCTTGAACCACCAGACGAGCTTTATTCTTTACAACTACGCCACGGTCATCTTTCTTGACTCGATAAACCCAGCGAGTACCAATCGGAGGGCAGAAAAATAGCCTGACTTTGAGAGTCTGTTTCTCCCTCAAAACTTGACCAAAATGGACGATTCAAAAGGCAAAAATTAAGTTTAAGAAGTTAGCTTTCATTTCCAAGTGGTTTCATGATTTTTGGAGTTCGTTTGATACCCGAAATGAGTTTCACAAAAACATGTGTCCGGGCTGTCAAAAAGGACAGAAATTTCACCCTCCTTGTTTTAATCATAACTCGAGATATACCCATCCAAATGACCTGATACCAACGCCAAAAGTGCACAAATTTTGTTAGGTACAAATGTCGTTTAGATAACTTTTTCTGAAAATGTGTAGATTTTGCCCAGAAATCCGATCTTGTTGCATGTATCCGGATTGGTCACTTTCTGACCTTAGGGAACAAACGAAATTTTTAAAAATACTTAGAAGTACCTAAAAATCCTGGAAAAATTAATTTAGAGAGCTAACATACTAGGGAACAACAGGGATTTTTCTTGAATTTTTATATAAACATTTGGAACCCGAAATAAAATGCACAAAACCGATCTGTTTTAGGCCTCTGTGTCGCAGAAGTCCAGTAGTCTGCGACACAAGCCTTTGTGTCGCTATATGTGACACCCGACACTTTAGGTTAATTGTTAAACCTAGCTGGAAACCCTAATTACTTGTATTTAGTGGATATTAGGCTAAATATCTGTAATTACTTGTATATTTGAATATACACTTACGTGATTATGTGTTTATCTGTAATTACGCGAAACAACCGGACGAGGTCCGACAATCTATACGGCGTTGGTGATACACTTTCATAAATAATGTAAACCCATTTTATAAATTAAATAGTAATTATTTACCCTATATTATGGTTATTAAATAATATTATACGAAAAAACTAAACATTTTGCTTAAAACGTAACAAATGCAACAAAAACGCGCGAATCGCGCCCGACACCCGAACGAAACCGACAAATATTTTAAGGATGCCAATAATATATTTTTAAATATATTGATCAAATTAAAATAGTGAATTGGTATCAAAAATAAAACACAAAAGTTAAACGTTAACGATTTAAATTTTACACACGCGATTAACGTCTAACCGAACAAGTAAAATAACACGAAGTCGAGGAGCAAGTCGCGGGCCCGAGAACCACCATGGGCCAGGCCCAATAACCGGCCCAGCCCAGCCCAAAACCGGCCCATGGCCCCTCCTCCTCCTCTCCCTTTTTAAACCACCCTACCCTCACTTCTCTCATTTTACACACACTAATTCACACACTCTTTCTCTCATCTTCTCTCTACTCCCCTACTCTCTCTCTCTAAAATCTGCTCATTTTAACACCACCACCACCCAAAAATCCGGCCACCATCACCACCCTCATCATTCACCATACTTTCAAGAAGAAATCAAGCCGAAAACGCAAGAAAACGAGCCCTCAACTTCCATCTCTTTGTGCTTTCATCCTCCTCTTTGTAAGAACTTAAAAACTCTTCTAAAATACTTCTATAAACATGTTAAAAGGTTCATATAACAAAGAAATGTCCAAAATATAACATAAAAACGTTTTTCATGGCTTAAAATGTTCAAGAACAAAACATGCAATTTCGGACAGAAAAGTAGCCTGACTTTGAGAGGCTGTTTCTCCCTCAAAACTTGACCAAAATGGACGATTCAAAAGGCAAAAATTAAGCTTAAGAAGTTATCTTTCATTTCAAAGTGGTTTCATGATTTTTGGAGTTCGTTTGATACCCGAAATGAGTTTCACAAAAACATGTGTCCGGGCTGTCAAAAAGGACAGAAATTTCACCCTCCTTGTTTTAATCATAACTCGAGATATACCCATCCAAATGGCCTGATACCAACGCCAAAAGTGCACAAATTTTGTTAGGTACAAATGTCGTTTAGATAACTTTTTCTGAAAATGTGTAGATTTTGCCCAGAAATCCGATCTTGTTGCATGTATCCGGATTGGTCACTTTCTGACCTTAGGGAACAAACGAAATTTTTAAAAATACTTAGAAGTACCTAAAAATCCTGGAACAATTAATTTAGAGAGCTAACATACTAGGGAACAACAGGGATTTTTCTTGAATTTTTATATAAACATTTGGAACCCGAAATAAAATGCACAAAACCGATCTGTTTTAGGCCTCTGTGTCGCAGAAGTCCAGTAGTCTGCGACACAAGCCTTTGTGTCGCTATATGTGACACCCGACACTTTAGGTTAATTGTTAAACCTAGCTGGAAACCCTAATTACTTGTATTTAGTGGATATTAGGCTAAATATCTGTAATTACTTGTATATTTGAATATACACTTACGTGATTATGTGTTTATCTGTAATTACGAGAAACAACCGGACGAGGTCCGACAATCTATACGGCGTTGGTGATACACTTTCATAAATAATGTAAACCCATTTTATAAATTAAATAGTAATTATTTACCCTATATTATGGTTATTAAATAATATTATACGAAAAACCTAAACATTTTGCTTAAAACGTAACAAATGCAACAAAAACGCGCGAATCGCGCCCGACACCCGAACGAAACCGACAAATATTTTAAGGATGCCAATAATATATTTTTAAATATATTGATCAAATTAAAATAGTGAATTGGTATCAAAAATAAAACACAAAAGTTAAACGTTAACGATTTAAATTTTACACACGCGATTAACGTCTAACCGAACAAGTAAAATAACACGAAGTCGAGGAGCAAGTCGCGGGCCCGAGAACCACCATGGGCCAGGCCCAATAACCGGCCCAGCCCAGCCCAAAACCGGCCCATGGCCCCTCCTCCTCCTCTCCCTTTTTAAACCACCCTACCCTCACTTCTCTCATTTTACACACACTAATTCACACACTCTTTCTCTCATCTTCTCTCTACTCCCCTACTCTCTCTCTCTAAAATCTGCTCATTTTAACACCACCACCACCCAAAAATCCGGCCACCATCACCACCCTCATCATTCACCATACTTTCAAGAAGAAATCAAGCCGAAAACGCAAGAAAACGAGCCCTCAACTTCCATCTCTTTGTGCTTTCATCCTCCTCTTTGTAAGAACTTAAAAACTCTTCTAAAATACTTCTATAAACATGTTAAAAGGTTCATATAACAAAGAAATGTCCAAAATATAACATAAAAACGTTTTTCATGGCTTAAAATGTTCAAGAACAAAACATGCAATTTCGGACAGAAAAGTAGCCTGACTTTGAGAGGCTGTTTCTCCCTCAAAACTTGACCAAAATGGACGATTCAAAAGGCAAAAATTAAGCTTAAGAAGTTATCTTTCATTTCAAAGTGGTTTCATGATTTTTGGAGTTCGTTTGATACCCGAAATGAGTTTCACAAAAACATGTGTCCGGGCTGTCAAAAAGGACAGAAATTTCACCCTCCTTGTTTTAATCATAACTCGAGATATACCCATCCAAATGGCCTGATACCAACGCCAAAAGTGCACAAATTTTGTTAGGTACAAATGTCGTTTAGATAACTTTTTCTGAAAATGTGTAGATTTTGCCCAGAAATCCGATCTTGTTGCATGTATCCGGATTGGTCACTTTCTGACCTTAGGGAACAAACGAAATTTTTAAAAATACTTAGAAGTACCTAAAAATCCTGGAACAATTAATTTAGAGAGCTAACATACTAGGGAACAACAGGGATTTTTCTTGAATTTTTATATAAACATTTGGAACCCGAAATAAAATGCACAAAACCGATCTGTTTTAGGCCTCTGTGTCGCAGAAGTCCAGTAGTCTGCGACACAAGCCTTTGTGTCGCTATATGTGACACCCGACACTTTAGGTTAATTGTTAAACCTAGCTGGAAACCCTAATTACTTGTATTTAGTGGATATTAGGCTAAATATCTGTAATTACTTGTATATTTGAATATACACTTACGTGATTATGTGTTTATCTGTAATTACGAGAAACAACCGGACGAGGTCCGACAATCTATACGGCGTTGGTGATACACTTTCATAAATAATGTAAACCCATTTTATAAATTAAATAGTAATTATTTACCCTATATTATGGTTATTAAATAATATTATACGAAAAACCTAAACATTTTGCTTAAAACGTAACAAATGCAACAAAAACGCGCGAATCGCGCCCGACACCCGAACGAAACCGACAAATATTTTAAGGATGCCAATAATATATTTTTAAATATATTGATCAAATTAAAATAGTGAATTGGTATCAAAAATAAAACACAAAAGTTAAACGTTAACGATTTAAATTTTACACACGCGATTAACGTCTAACCGAACAAGTAAAATAACACGAAGTCGAGGAGCAAGTCGCGGGCCCGAGAACCACCATGGGCCAGGCCCAATAACCGGCCCAGCCCAGCCCAAAACCGGCCCATGGCCCCTCCTCCTCCTCTCCCTTTTTAAACCACCCTACCCTCACTTCTCTCATTTTACACACACTAATTCACACACTCTTTCTCTCATCTTCTCTCTACTCCCCTACTCTCTCTCTCTAAAATCTGCTCATTTTAACACCACCACCACCCAAAAATCCGGCCACCATCACCACCCTCATCATTCACCATACTTTCAAGAAGAAATCAAGCCGAAAACGCAAGAAAACGAGCCCTCAACTTCCATCTCTTTGTGCTTTCATCCTCCTCTTTGTAAGAACTTAAAAACTCTTCTAAAATACTTCTATAAACATGTTAAAAGGTTCATATAACAAAGAAATGTCCAAAATATAACATAAAAACGTTTTTCATGGCTTAAAATGTTCAAGAACAAAACATGCAATTTCGGACAGAAAAGTAGCCTGACTTTGAGAGGCTGTTTCTCCCTCAAAACTTGACCAAAATGGACGATTCAAAAGGCAAAAATTAAGCTTAAGAAGTTATCTTTCATTTCAAAGTGGTTTCATGATTTTTGGAGTTCGTTTGATACCCGAAATGAGTTTCACAAAAACATGTGTCCGGGCTGTCAAAAAGGACAGAAATTTCACCCTCCTTGTTTTAATCATAACTCGAGATATACCCATCCAAATGGCCTGATACCAACGCCAAAAGTGCACAAATTTTGTTAGGTACAAATGTCGTTTAGATAACTTTTTCTGAAAATGTGTAGATTTTGCCCAGAAATCCGATCTTGTTGCATGTATCCGGATTGGTCACTTTCTGACCTTAGGGAACAAACGAAATTTTTAAAAATACTTAGAAGTACCTAAAAATCCTGGAACAATTAATTTAGAGAGCTGACATACTAGGGAACAACAGGGATTTTTCTTGAATTTTTATATAAACATTTGGAACCCGAAATAAAATGCACAAAACCGATCTGTTTTAGGCCTCTGTGTCGCAGAAGTCCAGTAGTCTGCGACACAAGCCTTTGTGTCGCTATATGTGACACCCGACACTTTAGGTTAATTGTTAAACCTAGCTGGAAACCCTAATTACTTGTATTTAGTGGATATTAGGCTAAATATCTGTAATTACTTGTATATTTGAATATACACTTACGTGATTATGTGTTTATCTGTAATTACGCGAAACAACCGGACGAGGTCCGACAATCTATACGGCGTTGGTGATACACTTTCATAAATAATGTAAACCCATTTTATAAATTAAATAGTAATTATTTACCCTATATTATGGTTATTAAATAATATTATACGAAAAAACTAAACATTTTGCTTAAAACGTAACAAATGCAACAAAAACGCGCGAATCGCGCCCGACACCCGAACGAAACCGACAAATATTTTAAGGATGCCAATAATATATTTTTAAATATATTGATCAAATTAAAATAGTGAATTGGTATCAAAAATAAAACACAAAAGTTAAACGTTAACGATTTAAATTTTACACACGCGATTAACGTCTAACCGAACAAGTAAAATAACACGAAGTCGAGGAGCAAGTCGCGGGCCCGAGAACCACCATGGGCCAGGCCCAATAACCGGCCCAGCCCAGCCCAAAACCGGCCCATGGCCCCTCCTCCTCCTCTCCCTTTTTAAACCACCCTACCCTCACTTCTCTCATTTTACACACACTAATTCACACACTCTTTCTCTCATCTTCTCTCTACTCCCCTACTCTCTCTCTCTAAAATCTGCTCATTTTAACACCACCACCACCCAAAAATCCGGCCACCATCACCACCCTCATCATTCACCATACTTTCAAGAAGAAATCAAGCCGAAAACGCAAGAAAACGAGCCCTCAACTTCCATCTCTTTGTGCTTTCATCCTCCTCTTTGTAAGAACTTAAAAACTCTTCTAAAATACTTCTATAAACATGTTAAAAGGTTCATATAACAAAGAAATGTCCAAAATATAACATAAAAACGTTTTTCATGGCTTAAAATGTTCAAGAACAAAACATGCAATTTCGCACAGAAAAGTAGCCTGACTTTGAGAGGCTGTTTCTCCCTCAAAACTTGACCAAAATGGACGATTCAAAAGGCAAAAATTAAGCTTAAGAAGTTAGCTTTCATTTCCAAGTGGTTTCATGATTTTTGGAGTTCGTTTGATACCCGAAATGAGTTTTACAAAAACATGTGTCCGGGCTGTCAAAAAGGACAGAAATTTCACCCTCCTTGTTTTAATCATAACTCGAGATATACCCATCCAAATGGCCTGATACCAACGCCAAAAGTGCAAAAATTTTGTTAGGTACAAATGTCGTTTAGATAACTTTTTCTGAAAATGTGTAGATTTTGCCCAGAAATCCGATCTTGTTGCATGTATCCGGATTGGTCACTTTCTGACCTTAGGGAACAAACGAAATTTTTAAAAATACTTAGAAGTACCTAAAAATCCTGGAAAAATTAATTTAGAGAGCTAACATACTAGGGAACAACAGGGATTTTTCTTGAATTTTTATATAAACATTTGGAACCCGAAATAAAATGCACAAAACCGATCTGTTTTAGGCCTCTGTGTCGCAGAAGTCCAGTAGTCTGCGACACAAGCCTTTGTGTCGCTATATGTGACACCCGACACTTTAGGTTAATTGTTAAACCTAGCTGGAAACCCTAATTACTTGTATTTAGTGGATATTAGGCTAAATATCTGTAATTACTTGTATATTTGAATATACACTTACGTGATTATGTGTTTATCTGTAATTACGCGAAACAACCGGACGAGGTCCGACAATCTATACGGCGTTGGTGATACACTTTCATAAATAATGTAAACCCATTTTATAAATTAAATAGTAATTATTTACCCTATATTATGGTTATTAAATAATATTATACGAAAAACCTAAACATTTTGCTTAAAACGTAACAAATGCAACAAAAACGCGCGAATCGCGCCCGACACCCGAACGAAACCGACAAATATTTTAAGGATGCCAATAATATATTTTTAAATATATTGATCAAATTAAAATAGTGAATTGGTATCAAAAATAAAACACAAAAGTTAAACGTTAACGATTTAAATTTTACACACGCGATTAACGTCTAACCGAACAAGTAAAATAACACGAAGTCGAGGAGCAAGTCGCGGGCCCGAGAACCACCATGGGCCAGGCCCAATAACCGGCCCAGCCCAGCCCAAAACCGGCCCATGGCCCCTCCTCCTCCTCTCCCTTTTTAAACCACCCTACCCTCACTTCTCTCATTTTACACACACTAATTCACACACTCTTTCTCTCATCTTCTCTCTACTCCCCTACTCTCTCTCTCTAAAATCTGCTCATTTTAACACCACCACCACATAAAAATCCGGCCACCATCACCACCCTCATCATTCACCATACTTTCAAGAAGAAATCAAGCCGAAAACGCAAGAAAACGAGCCCTCAACTTCCATCTCTTTGTGCTTTCATCCTCCTCTTTGTAAGAACTTAAAAACTCTTCTAAAATACTTCTATAAACATGTTAAAAGGTTCATATAACAAAGAAATGTCCAAATAATAACATAAAAACGTTTTTCATGGCTTAAAATGTTCAAGAACAAAACATGCAATTTCGGACAGAAAAGTAGCCTGACTTTGAGAGGCTGTTTCTCCCTCAAAACTTGACCAAAATGGACGATTCAAAAGGCAAAAATTAAGCTTAAGAAGTTATCTTTCATTTCAAAGTGGTTTCATGATTTTTGGAGTTCGTTTGATACCCGAAATGAGTTTCACAAAAACATGTGTCCGGGCTGTCAAAAAGGACAGAAATTTCACCCTCCTTGTTTTAATCATAACTCGAGATATACCCATCCAAATGGCCTGATACCAACGCCAAAAGTGCACAAATTTTGTTAGGTACAAATGTCGTTTAGATAACTTTTTCTGAAAATGTGTAGATTTTGCCCAGAAATCCGATCTTGTTGCATGTATCCGGATTGGTCACTTTCTGACCTTAGGGAACAAACGAAATTTTTAAAAATACTTAGAAGTACCTAAAAATCCTGGAACAATTAATTTAGAGAGCTAACATACTAGGGAACAACAGGGATTTTTCTTGAATTTTTATATAAACATTTGGAACCCGAAATAAAATGCACAAAACCGATCTGTTTTAGGCCTCTGTGTCGCAGAAGTCCAGTAGTCTGCGACACAAGCCTTTGTGTCGCTATATGTGACACCCGACACTTTAGGTTAATTGTTAAACCTAGCTGGAAACCCTAATTACTTGTATTTAGTGGATATTAGGCTAAATATCTGTAATTACTTGTATATTTGAATATACACTTACGTGATTATGTGTTTATCTGTAATTACGCGAAACAACCGGACGAGGTCCGACAATCTATACGGCGTTGGTGATACACTTTCATAAATAATGTAAACCCATTTTATAAATTAAATAGTAATTATTTACCCTATATTATGGTTATTAAATAATATTATACGAAAAACCTAAACATTTTGCTTAAAACGTAACAAATGCAACAAAAACGCGCGAATCGCGCCCGACACCCGAACGAAACCGACAAATATTTTAAGGATGCCAATAATATATTTTTAAATATATTGATCAAATTAAAATAGTGAATTGGTATCAAAAATAAAACACAAAAGTTAAACGTTAACGATTTAAATTTTACACACGCGATTAACGTCTAACCGAACAAGTAAAATAACACGAAGTCGAGGAGCAAGTCGCGGGCCCGAGAACCACCATGGGCCAGGCCCAATAACCGGCCCAGCCCAGCCCAAAACCGGCCCATGGCCCCTCCTCCTCCTCTCCCTTTTTAAACCACCCTACCCTCACTTCTCTCATTTTACACACACTAATTCACACACTCTTTCTCTCATCTTCTCTCTACTCCCCTACTCTCTCTCTCTAAAATCTGCTCATTTTAACACCACCACCACCCAAAAATCCGGCCACCATCACCACCCTCATCATTCACCATACTTTCAAGAAGAAATCAAGCCGAAAACGCAAGAAAACGAGCCCTCAACTTCCATCTCTTTGTGCTTTCATCCTCCTCTTTGTAAGAACTTAAAAACTCTTCTAAAATACTTCTATAAACATGTTAAAAGGTTCATATAACAAAGAAATGTCCAAAATATAACATAAAAACGTTTTTCATGGCTTAAAATGTTCAAGAACAAAACATGCAATTTCGGACAGAAAAGTAGCCTGACTTTGAGAGGCTGTTTCTCCCTCAAAACTTGACCAAAATGGACGATTCAAAAGGCAAAAATTAAGCTTAAGAAGTTATCTTTCATTTCAAAGTGGTTTCATGATTTTTGGAGTTCGTTTGATACCCGAAATGAGTTTCACAAAAACATGTGTCCGGGCTGTCAAAAAGGACAGAAATTTCACCCTCCTTGTTTTAATCATAACTCGAGATATACCCATCCAAATGGCCTGATACCAACGCCAAAAGTGCACAAATTTTGTTAGGTACAAATGTCGTTTAGATAACTTTTTCTGAAAATGTGTAGATTTTGCCCAGAAATCCGATCTTGTTGCATGTATCCGGATTGGTCACTTTCTGACCTTAGGGAACAAACGAAATTTTTAAAAATACTTAGAAGTACCTAAAAATCCTGGAAAAATTAATTTAGAGAGCTAACATACTAGGGAACAACAGGGATTTTTCTTGAATTTTTATATAAACATTTGGAACCCGAAATAAAATGCACAAAACCGATCTGTTTTAGGCCTCTGTGTCGCAGAAGTCCAGTAGTCTGCGACACAAGCCTTTGTGTCGCTATATGTGACACCCGACACTTTAGGTTAATTGTTAAACCTAGCTGGAAACCCTAATTACTTGTATTTAGTGGATATTAGGCTAAATATCTGTAATTACTTGTATATTTGAATATACACTTACGTGATTATGTGTTTATCTGTAATTACGCGAAACAACCGGACGAGGTCCGACAATCTATACGGCGTTGGTGATACACTTTCATAAATAATGTAAACCCATTTTATAAATTAAATAGTAATTATTTACCCTATATTATGGTTATTAAATAATATTATACGAAAAACCTAAACATTTTGCTTAAAACGTAACAAATGCAACAAAAACGCGCGAATCGCGCCCGACACCCGAACGAAACCGACAAATATTTTAAGGATGCCAATAATATATTTTTAAATATATTGATCAAATTAAAATAGTGAATTGGTATCAAAAATAAAACACAAAAGTTAAACGTTAACGATTTAAATTTTACACACGCGATTAACGTCTAACCGAACAAGTAAAATAACACGAAGTCGAGGAGCAAGTCGCGGGCCCGAGAACCACCATGGGCCAGGCCCAATAACCGGCCCAGCCCAGCCCAAAACCGGCCCATGGCCCCTCCTCCTCCTCTCCCTTTTTAAACCACCCTACCCTCACTTCTCTCATTTTACACACACTAATTCACACACTCTTTCTCTCATCTTCTCTCTACTCCCCTACTCTCTCTCTCTAAAATCTGCTCATTTTAACACCACCACCACCCAAAAATCCGGCCACCATCACCACCCTCATCATTCACCATACTTTCAAGAAGAAATCAAGCCGAAAACGCAAGAAAACGAGCCCTCAACTTCCATCTCTTTGTGCTTTCATCCTCCTCTTTGTAAGAACTTAAAAACTCTTCTAAAATACTTCTATAAACATGTTAAAAGGTTCATATAACAAAGAAATGTCCAAAATATAACATAAAAACGTTTTTCATGGCTTAAAATGTTCAAGAACAAAACATGCAATTTCGGACAGAAAAGTAGCCTGACTTTGAGAGGCTGTTTCTCCCTCAAAACTTGACCAAAATGGACGATTCAAAAGGCAAAAATTAAGCTTAAGAAGTTATCTTTCATTTCAAAGTGGTTTCATGATTTTTGGAGTTCGTTTGATACCCGAAATGAGTTTCACAAAAACATGTGTCCGGGCTGTCAAAAAGGACAGAAATTTCACCCTCCTTGTTTTAATCATAACTCGAGATATACCCATCCAAATGGCCTGATACCAACGCCAAAAGTGCACAAATTTTGTTAGGTACAAATGTCGTTTAGATAACTTTTTCTGAAAATGTGTAGATTTTGCCCAGAAATCCGATCTTGTTGCATGTATCCGGATTGGTCACTTTCTGACCTTAGGGAACAAACGAAATTTTTAAAAATACTTAGAAGTACCTAAAAATCCTGGAAAAATTAATTTAGAGAGCTAACATACTAGGGAACAACAGGGATTTTTCTTGAATTTTTATATAAACATTTGGAACCCGAAATAAAATGCACAAAACCGATCTGTTTTAGGCCTCTGTGTCGCAGAAGTCCAGTAGTCTGCGACACAAGCCTTTGTGTCGCTATATGTGACACCCGACACTTTAGGTTAATTGTTAAACCTAGCTGGAAACCCTAATTACTTGTATTTAGTGGATATTAGGCTAAATATCTGTAATTACTTGTATATTTGAATATACACTTACGTGATTATGTGTTTATCTGTAATTACGCGAAACAACCGGACGAGGTCCGACAATCTATACGGCGTTGGTGATACACTTTCATAAATAATGTAAACCCATTTTATAAATTAAATAGTAATTATTTACCCTATATTATGGTTATTAAATAATATTATACGAAAAACCTAAACATTTTGCTTAAAACGTAACAAATGCAACAAAAACGCGCGAATCGCGCCCGACACCCGAACGAAACCGACAAATATTTTAAGGATGCCAATAATATATTTTTAAATATATTGATCAAATTAAAATAGTGAATTGGTATCAAAAATAAAACACAAAAGTTAAACGTTAACGATTTAAATTTTACACACGCGATTAACGTCTAACCGAACAAGTAAAATAACACGAAGTCGAGGAGCAAGTCGCGGGCCCGAGAACCACCATGGGCCAGGCCCAATAACCGGCCCAGCCCAGCCCAAAACCGGCCCATGGCCCCTCCTCCTCCTCTCCCTTTTTAAACCACCCTACCCTCACTTCTCTCATTTTACACACACTAATTCACACACTCTTTCTCTCATCTTCTCTCTACTCCCCTACTCTCTCTCTCTAAAATCTGCTCATTTTAACACCACCACCACCCAAAAATCCGGCCACCATCACCACCCTCATCATTCACCATACTTTCAAGAAGAAATCAAGCCGAAAACGCAAGAAAACGAGCCCTCAACTTCCATCTCTTTGTGCTTTCATCCTCCTCTTTGTAAGAACTTAAAAACTCTTCTAAAATACTTCTATAAACATGTTAAAAGGTTCATATAACAAAGAAATGTCCAAAATATAACATAAAAACGTTTTTCATGGCTTAAAATGTTCAAGAACAAAACATGCAATTTCGGACAGAAAAGTAGCCTGACTTTGAGAGGCTGTTTCTCCCTCAAAACTTGACCAAAATGGACGATTCAAAAGGCAAAAATTAAGCTTAAGAAGTTATCTTTCATTTCAAAGTGGTTTCATGATTTTTGGAGTTCGTTTGATACCCGAAATGAGTTTCACAAAAACATGTGTCCGGGCTGTCAAAAAGGACAGAAATTTCACCCTCCTTGTTTTAATCATAACTCGAGATATACCCATCCAAATGGCCTGATACCAACGCCAAAAGTGCACAAATTTTGTTAGGTACAAATGTCGTTTAGATAACTTTTTCTGAAAATGTGTAGATTTTGCCCAGAAATCCGATCTTGTTGCATGTATCCGGATTGGTCACTTTCTGACCTTAGGGAACAAACGAAATTTTTAAAAATACTTAGAAGTACCTAAAAATCCTGGAAAAATTAATTTAGAGAGCTAACATACTAGGGAACAACAGGGATTTTTCTTGAATTTTTATATAAACATTTGGAACCCGAAATAAAATGCACAAAACCGATCTGTTTTAGGCCTCTGTGTCGCAGAAGTCCAGTAGTCTGCGACACAAGCCTTTGTGTCGCTATATGTGACACCCGACACTTTAGGTTAATTGTTAAACCTAGCTGGAAACCCTAATTACTTGTATTTAGTGGATATTAGGCTAAATATCTGTAATTACTTGTATATTTGAATATACACTTACGTGATTATGTGTTTATCTGTAATTACGCGAAACAACCGGACGAGGTCCGACAATCTATACGGCGTTGGTGATACACTTTCATAAATAATGTAAACCCATTTTATAAATTAAATAGTAATTATTTACCCTATATTATGGTTATTAAATAATATTATACGAAAAACCTAAACATTTTGCTTAAAACGTAACAAATGCAACAAAAACGCGCGAATCGCGCCCGACACCCGAACGAAACCGACAAATATTTTAAGGATGCCAATAATATATTTTTAAATATATTGATCAAATTAAAATAGTGAATTGGTATCAAAAATAAAACACAAAAGTTAAACGTTAACG